>CM026168.1:433688-1049024 GCA_014825975.1 Bombus haemorrhoidalis
TTTTTTTTTTTTTTTTTTTTTTTTTTTTTGATGGTTTTGTTGTTTGTGTTGGAAGAACGCTTCTTATTAAAGTTTATTAGTGTGTCTGAAGATTAGAAAAGGTATAACGAGGACGCATAAGAATGTCTCATAGTTTTTCTCTATTTGGTATAGAACTGGAGTCCCTCTATTCGTATTACTTTACATTCAGTTGAACTCAATTTGTTCTTATTAATCTAATTTATTCTTATACTTTTGCCTGTTCCAGAAAAGTGGCTGATCATTCTACAACATCATCAACATCATCCTCACCGCAGGTCCAGGTTGGCCATACTCCCCCAATACTTTCTACTGTGAAATCATGTTTTTCGAATGAAATACGTTATACCTGAAGCGCTGCGGTGGAGCTGGTGGTAGCATGAAGCAGTCCCTCGCTTCCACAGTCCAACAAGATGGCACTGCTGGTGCCTCTGGTTCCTAGATCGTCGCAGGAGCTTTCTCTGCTAGCTGAATAGTAATTTCCAGATTTCGAGTCGACATGGTTATCGTATCTGTAGGTTTTGCTCATCATGCCACCTACGGGAGGTGGCGGTGGCGGCGGTTGTTGCTTCCTGGTGCAATTTCGAGGCCTGCACAATCTGCCATACAAACGACGGAAGCTCCTTGAGAGAACATCGCCCACCGTGCTTAAATAGACCAGCATCAAGGGAATTCCAGCCAGAGCGTACACTATTGTGATTAGACGACCCCAGACTGTGCGAGGCGCCACGCTACCGTATCCTGAAACGCCAATGATAACGATTGTATTACAATCGGCTGTTATTGAGGGAACAACCGAGGATTGATTGAATATGAGAGCGTTTATTAGAATGAAATGGGTGTGTTCTCAGTCAATTTAAATTGTCACATAAATTGAAGCTTTCGACTAGGTGTTATGTTACCTTTGTAGCTCAATTTCTGTACAATTTATTGGTACGCTTGTTCTCTGTTTTATTTTTGTCAATTTTTTATCAGATTATGGATCATATTCCATGGATATTAACCTGTTAACCTGGAGAAACAAGTTAACATTAATATATTTAAGTTACAAACTTTTAATTAATAATAAATGATATGTTACATGAGATATTATATAATAATACTAATATGTCCTATATTTTTTAAATATTGGTAATCCTTACCAATAGTGGTGATCAGCGTCAGCGAATACAATAAACTGCCACTAAAGGTCCATTTTCTATGCGGTCTTCTGTCCATGGAGTGGTCCCTGGATCGGGAGGACGATCCCATCGGCTCGTACTGCGAGGAAGTTCTCCTGAGACCTCGCGCCAAGTTCTCCTGAAACTCGAACACTTCCCTGGCTGCTAATCGTGTCCAGTTTTCCTTGTACAACACGTTCAGGTCCTCTGTGATACTCCAGAGCCTCTCAACGGTGCGCGCTCTTAGCTCCATGGCCGCAGTGTCATCCTCGATACTGGGCACCACGTACGATCCTCCTTCGGTCTTGGAACCGGGAACGAGCAGGTCGTTCGCTGAATCCTGCCATGGAAAACAAATAGATTTTACTCATATATATATAGTCCATATATATGGCCTTTTTGAAAGAAGAAAGTACAAATACACTTGAGGATCACTGGGTTACAAATTAATTTTGATTTGTTTTATGATGATCTGATGATACACAAGATTTTTAGCAATTCTCTTCCTTTCCATTCGTTTCATTACGTACAACGCTCCTTACCATAAAAGCTTCATTCAATGTGAATACATTTATGTAATTATGATACCAGACTTCTAACGAGCTTTTGGACAAGATGATGTTACCAAAGAGACGATGACTTACCGACTTGAGGCCACCTTCCAGCGCCATGAACGCGAACGCGCCCAACAGCGTGTAACCCAGCACGAGCACGCAGACACCCAGACTGGCCAATAATCCCGGTGTCTTGGTAGATGTTGCCGTACTGCAGCTACAACAACAGCACAGCAACTCCGCTCCCCGGACAGAAGCGTTGATCCTCAACGCGTCCGCGTTTGCGTTCGCGTTCCTTCCTGGACAGCATCTCGGCGCCCTCTGATAGTAGTCGCCTGTGCTCTGCATTATGTTTCAGCCACCGTCTGCACGCTGCTACCGGCAGCCTCCTCGTCGCCGCAGCTGCAGCTGCAGGTGCAGCGACCGACGCCGCAGCTGCAGCCGCAACCGGTCGCCTCCTATCGTTCCACTATCCTCCCTCGAGCCTCGTCCATTTGGTGCGCTGGCAAGCCTGTCGCAGAGATTACCCGTGATCGCATTAGATCTTGTCGCTTGCAACTATATCGCCCTAAGGCTCTGTGCAGGCGAGGAATGCGACGTCTCGCGCCATTCCGATTTCATAGCGCTGACGCTACACAATTCGACAAGTTTCAATTTTTGATACGATCTGAGCATACGATCGAAGAGCTTCTGACTAGACTGCACACATACGTAAGTATAAAAGTTTATATTCTTATTAATATAATTAAAACAATGGAACGCAAGAAGTGGGAGATTGTTTTGCGTTATTATTAACTCTCGATTAATGTCTCGGATTTTTAACCCTCGATAGGTCGTCAGTACGAAACTAAATTTTTCAACGCTCGAGTAACATAAAATTATTCAACGTTCGTTATTATTTATGATCTAACGATATTACTGTTACAACTTACACACATTATTCAGTCTGTTCTCTGAAATGCTTGTTACGAATATCTTAGAGAATGAACTTTTGTTATCGAAATCGCGGAGGCAGGAAATTATAGAATCGGTTTTGACAAAACTGGTTTTCGTGGTGGCATCTTTTGCCGAGTGAAACTTTGCAAATTATTTGAATTTTTAGCATACTTTCCATTTCTCTGGAAAAGATAAAATTCATATTACACAATCTAATATATGCAGATAATATACGTAATTTTTGTAAAATTTCCACAATATCGTATGTCTCGTCTGCACCAAGTCTAATTGCTCCTTATTGGTACCTGCGGGAACGCGTGAGAGAATGTACTTCCGGTATAGGTGTCGATGATGAGTGGTGACTATGGTCACGTGACACTGGAGATGCGATCGGGTGACGAGTGTGAGCTCAGGAGAATGTGATTGGGTGTATGAGCGGCGACGCTACGGTGGTTAATTAAGGGGAATGCAGAGCTTGATTGGATCTTGGTGGATTTAGGTGGCGAGTACGTTTAGTGTATTTGAGATATAACGGATATGTTTGAATTTTGAGCGGCATATGAACATTAATTTGCATTTCAGGAATGTATTTTGAGAATGTGACTTGATTTACGTTATGGAAGTTGGGAGAATGATGTATGGTTACGTCTAAAGTTTCAAGATGTTTTCTTGGAGGCAAGTATGTTTTCCATGATCTAATGTATCACCGATGAGAATACATTTACATAGAAATATATTTAGATTTATCGTAAATTAGAGTCCGATTGTTTTAGTGGTATGCATTCGTACACGTAAGTTATACAACATAATCTCCGTTTGCTTACATTCTCGGTTTAGTTGTTTACGTTCTCCACTTGTTTATTATTTTCATTTAAGATTTTAAATCCTCCTGCTACATTTATTTTCGTTGCACATATTTGTTGTTCTAATAACACGTTAAGGATTCAGATTCTTGTAACAAGAGGTGCGAGATTTTTATGAAATCCTAGAAATTCCTCTATCGCGTTCGAGGAATCTTCGTTCGCCGAAACCACGTCGTTAGCCCTGAATAATAGGTAACAAACTAAAATCCACGAATTCTTCGTGTAACGAGAACTTTTCTTCCTTTCTTCATTCGTAGAACCTCTATCAGAGATGATCGAAGTTCGACTTATTTATTTCAATAGCGACGAAGAATAGAATTTATTTTGCGTAGTCAAATCAATATCCTTTACTCGTATAACATTTTCGATCAAAGAGTAATTTTCTGAAATTGAAATGACGGTAGTCTAAGCTGTTTTGCTGTTTAAATTCTGCGAATTCTGTGGAACGCACGATGAATTTCAAATTTTGTGTACACTAAATACATGCACATCTTCGGTTTGTGTTTGTATCATTGCCTCATTGAAATATCATATTATATTATCTCATATATAGTGTAATAACACTATACTATAATAATATGTACGTTATATTATATACAATATAATAATCCAATGAAATAGTGACACGAAGATAATCCAGAAGATATATGGGTTAGAAACGATTCGGCAACGATCATGATCCGGCGAGGTCATACGCCATATAAAAATCAGACTATTTCCTTCTATAAACAATAACAGTGTTGACAATCTCTGTTATATGGAACGTAAATTCCTATGATTTTCACGTCCTGAAAAGTTTGGAAAAAGCTTGGCAAAAGTGTATCTGCATGCGATATTTGACCCGGTAAGAGAATCGGTTCGCGTCCAGCTAGTTCCGTAATCGTATTTTTCAATTTCCTGCCGGGCCGCGACCCATTACGAGAAGTTAATAATCGGACTGCTCGATTTCCCGAAATAAATGTCCCCTTTTCGCGCTTTCTGTCGGCCCTTCGCGAGGAGAGTCCGCTCACTGATAAAGCGATCGTTCCGTTGCGTGTATACGAGCAGAAATAGCTACGATCCAACTAACGTATACTCATATGTATCACTTTTCATCTGTGTATACGGGTACTTATTTTCAAATAACTGATGTATATAGTTTATAATACCGGTCGTGCCTGTTCGAACCATGGGACGTTCTAATTTTAACAGTAACGCGGTGGGTAGACATACGAAGGGTTGATCCCTTTAGGGCGAAAGATAAATTTTTTGTTTGTTTCTGATGTTTCAGAGTTACAAAGTTGGGGGATGAAGTGCATTTAGAATTAAATTAAATTAAAAGTTTTAGGTGTGTGTGTGTGTGTGTGTGTGTGTGTGTAGGTTTGTTTATTGTTATTGGAAATGATTTGTTGTATTTATTCTGGCTGACTATCGAGCGATGAATTTTTTTCCTATTAGAATGTGAGCGATGCGAAGGTATATCTTATATTTTTGTTCTTTTCCATGTGATTTCGCGAATGCGGTTTTATTAAGAAAGATGGTACTTGTTGAAGGTGGAAAGTTTAGCAGTAAATATAGATTAATAATACCAGGCAAATATAAAAATTGTACACTTTTATATGGAATAAAAGATATTCCACATTTGCTGAAAGCAAAAGAAAATTATTTTCATTCGTGTTAAAATTAAATGTTACTTATACATCAAAATATTGAGCGGGATATGTTAAATGTTACACGCTATGTACGTGCGAACACGTATATTTAGTATTATTTTTACATTTTCAAATAATTGCGAGCGATACTGTATGTGGTACAACTTCGTGTTGCTATCACGGTGTGGACTACATGGTAAACTGTTCCGTTTTCTCTCTCTCTGTTCAACTGGTCGTCTCGTTGTCCCTCGACGAGCATTTGAATACCATCTATGTACTACATGTGTATCGCGCTTACGTATCTCTGTTTCGACTGGAGGACATACACGTGTTCCCAAGTAAATGAGTTTCTCTTTTTCCTCCTTTTTTACTCTTTAGATTCATGTACTGGTTGGCCAGTAATGTTTATTCCTTTTTTTTTTTTTTTTATCAAAAATTAACTAATGAAAATTATAATAACGGTATCTTTCTTCGACGTATAGTGCGGCAATTGAAGGTTTTGATCAAATTGAATAGAAAATCGGAATTTCACTAAATTTTATGTACGTAGTCAAGTTATGCAAGCGAACAAGAACGAAGTATACGAGACGCCTTGTCGAATTAACAATTTGAGATTGTACAAAGGAGACTGGAATTTGGTAGGATCAACCGGTTTGTAGTTAGCGTCTCTTTAAATAATCAGACTTCCGACAAATAGAGTTTCCGGCGATCGACGCTCAGCAAGTTTAGAAGCAATCAGGCTTCTATCAATCAGTCTTTAGTTATCATCTCCTGAAGCAATCAGGCCTTCGGCGATGAGCTGCTGAATAATTAGATACACTTTGACTAGGTTGTGGCAATATTTGCTTGTAAAATATATCCTTCGTATATTTGTATAATTTCTATTTTATCGTATTCTATAATTTTTAACGATGCGTTCCTCGTGAACTTTCTCTAAACCGATATTGATATTTTTTAATCCTTTCAACCACTTACATAGTAACTGAACTATCTTCTTATTAAACGTAGTTATGGAGCTTAGTTCTCTTCAAACAGATTATATTTCTGGATCGAATAGGTTGTTCTTCCTTTCAACCATGTTGCGTTAAAGTATATATTCTTTTGATCATTAAATAATATTGAAATAAGGAAATCAACAAAATTTTTGTTTATCGTATTTTTTCTCTGTAATCTTCAATTGTATTGAAAATGAATGGTCGCACTGGCATAAGAAAGAAAAGAAAAAAAAAAAAGGAAAAAGAATGGTATGTTAAACTGTTTCGCTGAAGTGTCGCAAAATTTATAAATATATTGAACAGCATAGCATTGTTGTTGTCAGACACATATGTGGTTATTTATTCTACAATGAATATTTCGTTTAAAAACCATATTCGTAACGGGGAAAGGACAAAAAGAGTTTTATTTTGTGAATCACTGAAAAGCATGTAGCGTTCTGTTATTTGCATCTTTAAATAAATGAGATAAAAGTTGTATTTAAGTGATCACCTATTAGCTAACGTGGAAGGATGTAAATAAAAGGGTGTTGCTACGGGGTGAATGGGGTCCCCCGTGTGTAAATAAATGCCACCCGTTGTTTACGTGCGTACAAAGTACCAATGGAGGGTGTAAAAAGGGTTATTTTTCACAGTTTTTCTAATATTAATTTCTGGTACATAATTTTCATTTATCAGTGATTTGCGCAAAGGATGAAAGAGCTACTGTTCTCAAATAAAAATATTAAAAATATTGAATGATCGTGGGGCGGAAATTTATCTAAAAAGTCGACACATTAATTTATCGCGTTTCTTTCCTTTTTATTTAAATTTTAATATTCAAGAAGAGATAAACCAAAATATTATATCAAATAATGGAAATTTATAATGATTGATGGACAGTTATTGTTAAAGTTAAAGAGAGATGTTTAAAATAATATCGTAGATTTACATTAGAAAAGGAACGTTCCGATGGACATTCATTACTTTAACTGATTTAATACTCAGGATTATTGAACGAAAGCTTCTTTCTCATTTAAATTCCAATATTGAAAATAAAAAAGAAAATCCTCTTTCTCTTTTAATTGATGAAAACTGATGTCGATTGATTAACTTGTAAGATCAAAGAAGAAGAAGAAAAATAAAAAAAAAAAAAAAGAAAGAGAAGAATCATTTCAGTGGATTATTGAAAAAGAATCTATTACTATTAACTGGCTAAAGATTGAAAAATAATTATTTTTTAGTATGTTAAAGAATTCTTCAGTTTTATTCACGAAAAAGGTCAACCAAAAAGCGAACTCATCAATTTGTTATGTAAGTTCCAATAATCATAACTGATTAAGAACTAATGTTAAAGGAATAAATTAATATTCAGGATCAAAGAAGAATTATTCAAGAAAAGATTAACTCATCAACCCGTTATATTTCCTGTTTTCTTATATAAATTTCGGTATTCACGTTGGAAGAAACTATTATCTCAATTCAATGTGATGAACGTTTAATATTAAAAAAGAATAATTTCTCAGCACCGTTCACCTATAATTATTTCAATTAATTAAAATGACGTATTTCGCTATTCATTGTTTAATCAATACCTGGATACGTTAGTAATAACTTTGACTTGATAATAAGTTATGATTATTTAAAAATAATTTTGCGATAGCTTTACGATAAGATTCTTATTCACGTGAGAAAAGAGAAAATCTAAATTTTGATTGATTGAAAAAATAAAAGTTCGCTGTGAAAGAAACGAGTGACATTTCGGCTGTAAATGACCCAAGTTGCCTGCAAAGTATTAAAAATCAGTCAATCTTCTGTAAAAGATAGACAATCTGACTTTATGATATTTTTCACTTGCGGTCTTTGCATGTAAATAATTTACGTTTCAGATTGATTAACAATTTCTTTATTAAGAAAAAAAAAAGAAGAAAAAATAAAGAAAAAAGAAAAAGGGAAAGGAAGAAAAGAAGTTGAGATGAGAAACGACGAGGTGAATATTTGGCGAGAAAAGTACAGGTAGAAATTGCGGCCGCGAAACAGGGGTATGATTCAGAGCCGTGAACCGTTGTAGACCAGTGTCGTGCGGCGGTGTATGTGGAGCGTACAAGGGTAAGATAGAAGGATTCGCAGCCGCCCCAGTTGAAGCATTGTACCGTGGTTACCAGAGATAAGGCATGAAATTAAATTCGACGGAATGTGGGTCGTCGTGGCATCCCTCCTTTCGCGACCGTGCTACGGCCAACGACGATGTCGACGCCGACGTCGCGACCGCACACCAACGTCCTCCGCGTTGTCGTTGTCGTTGTTGTCGTCGTCGTCGTTGTCGTCGTTGTCGTCGTTGTCGTCGTCGTCGTCGTCGTCGTCGTCGCCGTTGTCGTCGTCGTCGTCGTCGTCGTCGTCGCCGTCGTCGTCGACCATGTTACCGAGATCGTGCCACTGCACTGTACAGAGTGTTTCAGAAATATTGATCGATTGATTGTAAATTAGTAATAGAAAAAAGTAATAAATGGAAGATGCATATTTTTTGTATTTTCACATGATATTATATTGTATTAAAGTTAAATGAAATACGATACATGACAATAAAAATTGAAATTAATCTGTTAATTGGAGAAGATACGGTTTGTTCGTCATTCGGATAATGATTCTTTTATTTAGAGGTATCATTTCACGTAAAAGATGTTTAAACTTCGTACTTAGGTTTCTGTTTAAAGGGCAACTCATTTAAAGGATTAAGTGGTTGTATTGGCAATAGTTGTATTTTACTTCATTTATTTTCATTTGCATCGTATTTTAGTTGTACTATATTGTATTTCGTTCAATTTTAGTTTATACTGTGTTATAATTGATTTCGCTTCAATTGTATTGTATTGTATTTCATTTATTCTGAATTAGATTATATTTTGTGTTTCGAGTTCCGGCTGAATAATATAATAACGTTGCTTGATTGAGTTGTAACTCTGAAACACCTTGTATATCACGTGGAACGAGAATTTACGATTCAACGAACACGTTGAATCGAGGCGAATTCAGCTAAACTCGATAAAAAGGAGACGTGGAAAGATCGGTCGGCCGAATGTGGAGGCGTCTGCCTGTTTCTCCTCCAAGAAAATTTGATCGATGACGGAATTGATCTTCTCTTTTTGTTTCATGATTGATAGGATGTTTTAACCGATGGGACTCATGCACGAGAAATTTTAGTGTAAAAGTGCCTCGAGCTGGATTTTGATGGATAGAAGATTACGTCATAACGTTATCAGGAAATTAATAAGAAACGTCAAGATATTATTTCTCAGAAGAATTCGAAAATCTCTTCCGAGGAAAAGAGAATTTTCAAAAGATAAATTATATATTACAAAAAACTGATAAGAACCAGCAGGAAATTGATTTTCAAAGAAACAAGAAAATTGTTAACTGACGAAGAAAAGGCTTTGAGTAGTTACTTGGTGCAATATCCTTAAGAAATTAATAAACGTTCTTAAAAAATTGTTTTTTTTTTTACGAAAGGTAGAAGATTGACTGCGGGGAAAGTATGAAACATTACATTATAATATTCCTTAGAAAAATAATTAAGAAGGAAATTAATAAATTGGTAATGGATAAAAGGACTTTGTGGGGTTCGCTAAAAGTGTAGTTCAGAATTCAAATTCTGTTTTTTCTTTTCTTCGTTATACATATATAGATCGTACCGTACTTGCAGCATTTATTAACTATTCATATTATATCTGTAATTTGATTGTGCAATGATAAGAATTAATAGAATCAGTTACGTACTTTCAAGAATCCCTTCTACCTCCTTTATTAACACTTTACGCAAATTTCAAATGTGAGATGGTAAATAACATTCAAGCAAATAGCTGTACCATAGCTACATAAGAGTCGATGTTTCGTACTACGCTCGATTTCCTTTATCGCAGATGGCGTAACCATTTCCTGTAACATTCTCGAGCTATTCGAGATGCAAGATGCAACTATGCGATCGGTCCGGGCATCTGTTGTCAGGTGGTAAACGCGAAGGAATCGCAATCCTCTGGGGATAGGCCAGTTTAATTGGAATTGATGCTGCAAGCCCAGCGCTACAATCGACACAGCTCTAACGCGCGTAACTAATTAACACGCCGGAGATAATCCAAGTGAATCGCGTCTAAGCAATAGCTCCCCCGTGATGTAGTCGATCGTACCACAATAGAGGTTATGAGAGCGTCAGAAATCGAACGTACCAGGTAAGGAGCTTTATATTGGTTTATACTATCGTACAATCCTCTTATATTACTATATTACTACATGTTTCTATCCCTATGTTCTATATTATAAATACAGTAATCCCTCGCACTCGTTTATTAATTGGGTCTGAGGTAATAGTTACTTGATATTAACTGATATGGACTAGTCAATACACATACGCATGCACATACATATTTACTTACATATGTTATATACATATCTTAACGGTTAGTTATAATTTATACACATACATTAACATGGTGAACGGCGGTTTAGATTAATCGCGTTATTGATTATTATCTCATCGACAATTATCAACAACAGACGACAGCTTGACGATACTTTGAGAATGCATCTTAAGAAACATAAAGTGAATCGAGCACGAGAATATGAATTTGATTGTTAGAACAAATGGTTTTTGCGCCTTTAGTGCGAGCGATGTAAATCGGGATGTAAATGTATCTAATAGTCTGTAACTGTGACTATAGCCGGGTAACTTCGAACATATAATTGCAGAGTATACACAGATACTTGCGGTAATAATAACGAGTGTACGAAGTAGAGTAATTTAAGTAGGATAAATTCTATTGATTGTACTGAATCTTTTTAGAGGAGATTAGTCATTGTATTTAATAATAATATATAATTCTGAAAATTATTCAAATTCCATGCCTCTATTGGAACTTGTCTAATTAATTATACATTTCTCTGCGAAATTATATTTTCTGTAGTATGTAAGCTACTATCCTATAACAAGTCAATAATTCCATACAAATTTGCATAGACAAATCGTGTATTCGCCGTGCATAGCCAAACTTCACGAAACCTTTCTACGCGTTTCCGGACAGTCACTAGTAATTTATTCAAATATCGAAACTGTTTGCACGAGAGCACTCTGGATGCAACGTCGGATTTTCCTCGCAATTTCGTTTCAAATTCTGTTACAACATGAAATTCATATCGAAATTCACCGATTTCCAGAGCACTTTCCAAAGTTCGCGGTCTCTAGCCGAGAATACAGCGATGCATGCAGAAATCTCGTTTATCCATCTTCTCCTGTTATCGTACAGGATGTTGCACGCAACTAGGCCGATTACTTCTTACGTATTTTATTATTAATTATATATATTATCAGTCTCTTCGTTTGATCGATTGAAGCGTTAGAAAATTTCAACAAATTCTGTTCAATTCAAATTTTAGCAATTTATTGATTTTTAAATTAGTATCTCTATTAAATAGTCGAGGAATAACTATATGTTATCAGACTTTCCCGTTCTCCTTTCTTTTTTTACGTTAATCAATTCAAAGCTGCTTTGTTCAATTATGCGGACCTGTAAAATTGAATTTAGTCCCTCCGCGTTTCAGTTTATCTCGTGAGCCGACCCATTCGATCAGGATTATGTATTCGTGAAGATGTTCTGATATTGTACGAGGGGAAAAAGCGAGCGGACACAGACGAATCGACCAGCAACGAGGGGAAACGTTTGCGTGGATTGGGCGGCTGGTGGAGATAACGAGCGGCGGTACGCGGAAAGCAGGAAGTTGGCATGAAAAAGTAGATACAAAATGAGCTGTAGATGCCACGATAAGGTGTTACGGGGATGATGGAAGGAAGAAAGGAGAAATTAAACGATGATGATGGCAGAGGAACGAACGAGAGGGACGAGAGGTTGGTTTATGGCTAAGGAGACTAGACGGACTAATTATCTTCATCTATTAGCTGCTTTTCTGTCTGCGTGATCTCTGAATTTGAATCTTTATTTGGATATATTATTCTCTTACTGGTACAATGATATAATGTCTTTAAATATTGTAATACAGTTGTTACCTACTATTTTCTAAAAGTTTCCTAATACTTCTGGACGTATGTTCGTGCTCACAAATTGAAAATTCCGAAAGATACGGAATGCGTACAATATGCAGAAATATTATATGAAATATTCAAAGTAGATCGCTTATCGTGATATTTAGTAGATGAAGCAAATTTCTGTTTAGATTCCATTTTTTTTTTTAACTATTTTCACAAAAGTACAAATTGCGGAAACATCTGTAGGTCTACTCATCAACACGGTCGAACTAAAAAAATCTACCTCATACGGCCACAAAGAAAAGTCGAAAACCATCGAAACACAGAGCTCAAAAGAACGATAGTGAATGCTCGTTACGTATACGTATACACGTATCGCACTGTGGATGCAGACACACCGTCTGTTCCGGTTCTGCCAGAGTATAATCGGGACACGCGGTAACACCGCGTAACGAGTTAGCACAACGAAGCCAAGCCAGGGGTCTTCGTGGCCCTGGCAGCTCGCAATCGATAGCCCGAGCAGCTAGAGGCGTGGGAGTCTGCAGCCTCTGGGTTAGAGCGAGGGACACAAAGAGACGTTGGACCGAATTTCCGCTGAGAAAAAGAGAGAAAAGGAGAAAGAAAGAGTGAGAGAGAGAGAGAGAGAGAGGGAGATTCTAGAATTCTGTAAGAAGAGGTTAGAAAAAGGGTAGAAAAGGAACGTGTCGCGTTAACGAAAAGCTTTGGGACGCGAGAAGATAGGTAGCATGATCCCCGTAGAAAGGCTGAAATTTTTCGTTCCTTGTGGGACTGGATCGTCAATTAGAGGATGTCCAGACTCGATATGGCGCGGTCTGCAAAGAAGAGAAGACTTTTCGAGCGTATAATAGGTGAGGGACGAGCCGGAAAGTCACGGAAACCTTTAAGGAAATAGGTCGAGAACCAATAAGTCGTTTAAAGGACCCTTTACGGTTCCGCTTGCCGGCCAGCAGATTTATAGAGATGCCTTTTAATCAAGCCTGACTTGAAACCTCTTCGTCTCTCTCTCGCTCTCTCTCTCTCTCTCTCTCTACTGTCTCTCTCTTTCTCTTTCTCTCTGTTTCTTCAGGTTCGTGATGAGTGGATGCTACAGTTTAGGCAGATTGTTCGTGCTGGATGTAGATTCGCATTAGGAGAGCGTAAACTAAGGTGCGATAACCATTTGATTGGAGGTTTAGTTGCATGTAGATTGGTATTTTGGTAGAGAGTTCAGAGTTTGAAATCTTTGGAATTTGCGGTGTTTTTAGCGTTTAACACGTTTGAAATGTGACATTTGGAATTTGTAGAACTATTAGAGGATTTTTAGAGCGCCGAGTGTTTTAAGATTCAGGAGATTTAGCTGGGTGCAGATAATAATTAGGGATAATGAAAGTTTAGGATTTGCAATGTTGGAATTTTGGAATCTAGCGCCTAGGATATTTCGAATTTTTAATGGGAGGATTTCTAGGATTTTGGAAGAAGTAGTTTAAAAAAAAAAAAAAAAAGAAAAATACCTATTTGATCTGTATTTCTTTTATATTAGTCATCGTTATTCGTAATTACGGCGTGAGAACACCTCTCAGAACTGAGAGTAATTTTTTATCAAAAATTTCCACAATTACTAGTTCCAGTAAATGTCGCTTTTCACTTTAAAATTTCAGAATGTAATATGAGGGACGGTCTTGTACTTTCTTCTCGCCAAATCAATTCAACATCTCCCTTGCAAATCAGACCTCATATATGCACATTGCGCATACATATGTATGTTCGTCAGCCAAGGTCTCGTCCATATTTTCTGTTTCGAGGTACCGTCCACTTCTTCCAAACGAGCGGAGCGAGTATTCGTCGCGCAGTTGGAAAAACGAGCTTGGCAATTCTCGTGTTCGCGAGAAAAGTTCAAGTGTCTCGAATTAAATGCGTCTGCTCGCGCGAGATAACGAGCTCGTAACTATCTGCTTGTCGTGTCGACTGAATCTCTGCTAGACGAATAACAGTTACGTTTATCTTGTACCTAATCTGCTTTCTTAACGTCAATTACACACATGCGCGTGCGCACGCACGCACGCACACACACACATACACACACTCCTTATATATCCTAGCGAAAACTTCTTGTAAATGAATAGGTGCCAGCATTCCGATGTCGAGTTTTACTATCCTTATAATAGAATATTCAAATTACATGTCGGTTGAAATTTCAAATGGTAGTGGTAAAATAAAATTTGAAAGAGCTTCTGTGCTCCTATGGCTGGAGGAGGATGTCGCAGAAATACGATGCTTAATATAGTTAGTAGTTACTCGGTTCGCGATATCTTGAACTGCGTGGTTTCAGTTATTAGCATTGTGGAAATTTTTCCTTTTTATTTTAGTTTCGAGGGGGTTTAGAAAGTATTCGGGATTTCGTTGGTTTGTAACTTATCGTTATATGCTAGTAAATGATTCAAGGTCTTTTTATATAAATTATTAGATTCTTCGGGGTTTTGTTTTTCTCTCGTTTTAAATTAATCGATACGAGTTTGTAAGAATCCTAAGAGATCTTGAGAATTCTTCTGATATACGTTATACGTTATATACATGTTATATTTTTTCTTTAAACGAATTATTTCGAATTTCAAGGTGCTTTGTTAATTACGATTATGAGCTTCGGAGATGTCACGGTCTGTAAATTATTATTATTATTATTAATAAGTAGTCGAAGATTCTTTTTAAGTAAAATTGAAATGTAAAAATTCCAAAATCCTAGCAAGATAAATCTTGCATCGTATATGCCAAGCTCGCTGTAACGTTTCTATCGATAGTAGTCGTTCGGATGAAGATCGAATTAGTTAACAACAATCTGAGCTATTTGAAAACACTATACCGCGTGAAACCCGCTTTAATCAATTTACGCCGAGAAATTCTATTTTCTTATCAAGTGTTTCGAGTCGGAGGACACAGGCCGGAAGTCGAGAGAAAAAGCGGTGAGGCGGAGTTAAGGCGAAATTCCATTGGACTCTCTCTTCCGACTAACGTTTCTTCTCCAACGTTTTACCACGGTTTCAATTCTATCCATTCGCTCTGCAACCTCGCTCGATTTTCCCGAACGATTTCTAGTCTATCTCTACCTCGATCGTAAATCTCTTTTTGCATCAAAGCTTTTCATTTATGTATCCTTTATCGATAAAAGACGCGGTAGATTATTTTATTCTTACTATCGCATTTACATAATCAACTACAACTACATTTGTTGATAATAGCTACTTTATCCGTTAACGTTACAACTATCAATCAAAGTTAAAGCGTGAAAGTTTGTTTCAGAGGAAATAAAATGAAAGATATATATGAAGGAATACTTAATGTAAGGAAGGGACAAGACCTTTACGTATATATATATATATATATTTTAATAGAATAGAACAGATTGAATTGATATTTCCAAACTGCGTTATAATTCTACAAGGTTCTCGTAAAAAATTACAAATTGATCGTTTTATAGCTGATAACGACCAAGTTTGTCTTGTAAAATAATGGTTAATGGTTAAAGCTTGTGATAACGAAACTTGCAAACTCGCAGTAATAGTTAATGGTTGATTTGCGAGGTAATAGCCAATATAATTAAATTTTATAATAGTGTAGACTGTGCGAGTAATAATTAAATTTTATTTCGTGCAGTAATAATTAATAGTTAAATTTTGTAATAAAAAGGGTTATATATTTAATAACGATTAAACATTATTTTGAAGTTATAGCGAAGCAATAGTTAAAGCTTGGAATAGCGAGGGCTGCATCGATATATAACGATTAAGGGTTGTCTTACGAAGTTTTAGATGTTTTATATCTAAACGGATTTATTTCGTTCTGTGTTGTTGCTGGAACTAATGGCAGTAATTATCGATGTTAGAGGTGGTCTCTTAATTATCAAAAGCGTCTAATAGCTCGGTCGTTTCACAGTCCGTCGCGATACTAATGAACGTTGCTCTTTAATTCGTGCATACGCGTCCCTCTCGAGTTTCTGTCTCCCTCTTTCTTTATCCGTGCCCTGATTCTTCATGTTTCTAAAGGAACATCGTGACGTTGGTGGTCGACGTCTATTCTTACACATGGATTATCCTATAATCCCTACTTCTGACTGTTGTCAATATTTTCGTGACGTTCAATCTTTTCTTATTCGTGGTTTCGAGTGGATTTACTCGAGTGTCAGAGACTGTCTTCCGTCTCTTTTTATAGATTCCCCTCCCCGATGTTAGTGTTTGAAGTGGGTGTAAAATAGTACGTAGGGTGAGTTTTGTGAGCGGTATGTAGTGGTTTTGCAGTTCTGTAAACAACGGTACGTGGATGTAATTTTAAAATCAAGGGGGATTAAGGAAGTGGACAAAATGGGCAGAATTGCGTGAATTATGAAATTTGCGATCGATACGCTGGGGAAACTGCGGTGATTTCAGTGATTGAAAGGCTGGAAATATTGTGAAGTTCATAATCGATATCGAGGATAAAAAAGGATTTGTTGATCGTAATCAACAAATTTGTGATTAAGAAGGTAAGATAAGATCGTAGAGATCGCGAAATTTGGCATTGAAAGAAGAGAAAATAGAGAGTGTTGCAAAAATGATGAAAGTTCTGATTGAGAAAAAATTGGAAAGTTCCTGATCGAGGAAAAATTGTAAAGTTTCTGATTGACAAAGTAGGACGGTAGGAAAGATTATGAAAATTATGAAGTAGTTTGCGAAGCTGGAAAGGGAAACTGTTTCAAAGTTTGTCATCGAGCCGCTATAAAAAGGCAACGAATTTTGAAATTGCGGAGACGAAGAAATGGAAAGAGTCGTGATTATGAAATTTGTGGCTAGCAAAATGTAAATAGGAAAAGAATCGTAATATTTCTGTAATTGAAAGAGTGGAAATACGAGGGCGGTTACGAAGATTATAATATTTATGTTTGAGAAAATAAATAATAAAAAAGGGAAGGTTATGTTATAAAGTTAAAGAGAAAGAATTGAAGAAATAGAAAGATAATAAGTCGGAAGACTTACGATTATACGAGGAAACCGACGAGCTTCGTGAAAATTGATAGGTCAATGCGCAAAATTCAAAATCGGCGAGTTAACGATCTCTTTAAAAGTACGTTAAATTTTAACATACGTATACGTCTACGTGGAGTAATATCTTTCAAATATTACAGGAATTAAAATCAGGCCAGCTTGAAGTTATTCAATTTGAAAACTTATTTGTTATTCGGTAAAAGTTCAGTGGAAATTTAAATTTCTACGAAGTTGAATGTAAAAGAAGCGATAAGTAAAAATTTCCTAGTATCATAGCGAGCAGAGGCAGTTTCTCGATACTACTTATACACGTGGCGAAGTTTTGCAATTCTATCGCTATGAAGCGAATATCACTCAATTTGTATACGGTGTAAACCGTAAGCCGTAAACTTCTCTAGACTGATTATTCTCATTGTGGTTGGTGCGATCTAAAGTCATCTCCTTTCGAGTAATGTGCTTCTGAAGATGCATTTACGCAATTGCATCGTATTTTACGTGTTTTACTTAACGCAACTAAATATTTCCATATTTCCTTGTATAAAAATTCAAACGACGATGAAAATAAGTATTCGTGTTCCCCTTTTAATACAAGCCAATATTCATTTTTGCGAACGTTTCGACAAAAGTACACATCAATATTATTAAAGGAACACCTGCATTTGCAGAAACAATTCCAAAATAAAAAATTCTGGCACCTTCTGACGAGTGTAAAAATCAGCAATTTTGGCTGATTTGACAATTTCATTCTGAATAAAACATTGTATATGCAATACATATTGGTACTTTTGATCGTACTTTGATTCGACCTTTAAGTATTGACAATACACTTATATCGATAGTCCGAAGGCACCCTTAAAGAAGCGTAAAAGTTATTCGTTTCGATCGATTTGCTAATTGCAGTTTTAATAATTCTAAAGTCGCAAACCGTAGAAGCATTAGAGGAATGTATTGTACAGCCCATTCGTCCTGTCTGATTTGTTAACTTCAGTCTTAATAATTCCATAATCAGAAACTGCTCAAAGGAATTTAAATATCATTCATTTCGTCTGACGTACTAATTTTAGTCTTCGTTCTCGATCCGCCGCCTCCTCGAAAGTTCCTGATCTTTCGTTTATAACCGATCATCCTTTAACTTTCTCTTATTGAACTGACTTGCGGTTGAAAAAAACGGAGTCGCGGTGGCGCGTGTCGAGGTGAACAGGGTTTGGCAGGGTTATCGTTCGGGCACGCCTGAAGTTTCCGGCTTTACGGGCCGGCTAAAATCGAGAGGGAACATTCAATTAGGGCTTATCGGTTCTCGAGGCGAGTTTTTATCGCGTTTGATCGCCCTTTATTCGCGTGTACGCTCGACCCTGTTGGCCCGCGGCTTTTCCACGCTTATCTCGACGCTCGTACCTCATTTGCGAACGAGAAGCTCTTGCAGCGTGCCGCTCCGAGGATAAAAAGCCTGCTTCTATGCCTTCCTTCTTCTAATCTCCTCCTCTCTTCATCCTTATCTCTTATCCATCCTTTATTTTCTCGTTTCTTAAACGATAATTACAAATACCGACAGCTTTATCTTGGTATTACATTAGCGAAAATTATCCGCGCGGGCACCGGTGTCTATCGTTCCCACCGAGTGTATTTATTTATTTATACAACGTGATTATCTTAGTTTATCGAGACTCAAGCGATTAATTGCGGGTGCAAATGTTCTGCTAATTTAAAATGATTAACAATGTTTTCGATACTTCCATTCATTTTCTATGTAAATAATGCGTTTATGTATACAGGATATATTGTTCGTTTAATTCCACCGTTCTTTCTCATATGTTTCCCGACCGATTAATACATTTTCATTCGTCCAAAGAATCGTTGATTCTCGATTCTATCGAACAGTCCTCCTAAACAAGTAGAAATTCGGCGGAGATTTATTTCATCCCGCAGATACTGTAACGAGAACTGTACTTTAGAAATGTTATACAGTAGTAGTAGTATGTTTTATTGCTTGGTCTACGACATTGCAAGCAGGTTTACATAGTTCTGCGTTTATCTAGCTGCAAACATGCTACCTTGAAATTTTATATATTTTTGCATATTTATACTTTGAGAGAGATTTTACATATTGTTACGTATCGTACCTTGGAAATTTGATATATTTTTACATATTTTTACGTAGTATACACTGCGTGTATCCGCACACTTGAACTGTACAATTACGCAACAATTATACAAGAAAAGTGTATACAAATCCACGGTCTAATCGTAATTTACTCGAAAAAGACAATGCTATTGTCTGTGATAAACGATGAGAGAACCGAAAGAACTTTCGTAGCCGCCTATTATTTACTCCCCTCTCGCGACTGATTAAATTGCTCCATGATTACGATCGCCAGTTATATAGCGCCATTGTTACCACCTCTTACGATTAATCGTTCTAGGTTCTTCGTCCTTTTGGATTGTCTCTTGTTTGGAAGCATCTCTGAGTGGGAATGGTTTGGTCGGTTGGCGTTTAGTGTGTTGACGTTGATGATAAGACGGAAGAGGGTTGGCGAAGCTTTGGTACAATTTACAGCCAACTGATACTTGACTTTTGTCTTTCGTGTTCATTTTATGGCGGATGATGAGGAAAGATTGACGCGTGGAAATATTGAGTAACGATGGATCAGCGTTGATGAAAAATAACGATAAATATATTAATAATAATTTGATTAATGGAATATCTTTTTATGGAATTCTTTTAACAGAATACTGTTTTTTCGAACGATTTCAACAGGTTCGTTTCAATCGGCTCACAGATTTTTTAAACATTAAATATTATAGTGTAAGGGTTCTTACGTCGTTTAACATCATCCTGATAACTGTCAATGTTAATATATTCTTTGCAGAATTTACAGAGTAACGCACATATATATATATATATTTGTAACGCGTGAAGCACGTGTTCATATTTATACGTGTTACAATGAATGCATTACTTTAATAAATGTATACATTTATTATAACGTATACATATATGCGCATACTAATTGTACACTAAAATTGGTATAAACGGATTCACGTGCAACGAAATTAAAAGTTTTACTAGTAACAGCGTTCTATATTATCTAATAAATGAATGTATTTCGTTTTTTACTTTACTTTTTGCCAAAATCCTCATAAAAACGTTCCGACTGGACAATGCACAGATTAGAAAATTTCACGATTTCAATGCACGTTTACTTTCGGTATCCTTGCCTTCGATCAACCAAATTTCCTTTCTAAATCTACGCTTAACATCGTCGTACGAAGGACATTCGTTAATCGATTAATTTATTTGTTTACTTGTAGCGGTGCGCTGGAAGTTAACAAGAAAAATGGCTGGTTGCTCCTTGAATCTCCCGGAGTAACGGATGACGGAGGATTAAATCCCAAGACTATCCGGTTTATCTTTTTGCTAGGTAAGTCGAGTCCCATTTGTTTCCCTCGCCTAGGTGGATTGAACTCGCCAAGTTTAGTGTAGATAGGTGAGTTAAGCTTTATTTATATAGAAAGGCATTCTGTTAACATTAAGATTTAAACGGAATATGCATGGTACATGAAATTGTAGTCTAAAATATCGAATGCAATTTTCTTGGATAGCGTTATTGGTAAAGACCAATATATAATATTCAAGAAATTCCCGAAACAAAACCATGGAGTATACCGCTGCTTGGCATTGATAGCGGCACGACTTAGGAAACGTACGTTTTAAAGGATAGTCTTTTTAAAATTTACATCTTTGAGAATACAGGATACAGGGCTCATTAATCTAACGGCTCCTGAACAGATCGTCGTCGTTATTATTATTATCATCATCATCATCATCATCATCATCATCATCATCATTGCTATAATATTCCCGAAACAAAATTTGTCCTAAAGAATAAGCAAAAAGCAAATTAAAAGCGTATCTAGAAACAGGTGGTACCTATACATAGAAGCGATTAGGACGAATGGTTTGACAAAGAATTCACGAATATTTATATCCGACCAGTTCGTTTTATTTTTACTCGTAAAACACAGGGTCGGGAAAGTTTGCGGGGAAAAATTTATGGGACGCCCTGTATAAATAAATTAAGAGGGATCAGGAGGGGGTAGTTTGCGCCGTCCGGAAGTTTTCGGTCGCAGACAGCCCAGCGATACGATAGGATTTCCAACGTATCACGCGATATATAGACCTGCCCTTAACTTTTGAACGTTCCGAGGCTAGGTTCTCGCGTAACATCCACCTCTGGCGACGCCTTTCACGGTGAGCGCATTCGAACGGAAAGAATGGTAGAAACTCGATAAAACGCCGCGAGAAAATATTTTCGAACGACACGGTTTTCCATTCTGACCACCCTACTTTATTCCAACCGAACCACCCTTCCCGTCGGATCGTAACTTTCCTCATTTCCTTGCGTCGTCGAAAACTGTGTTCGCGGCAACGCTTCGAAATAATGTTCCCTTCGTCGATTAACTTCTTGATTTTACTGGGAATTTTCTTTATGGAGGTGTTTCAAGAGAATTATTTCGAGAACGAGAGGAAAGTTCTTGAAGGATATTGGAGACGAGGATGGAGGTTTGTGACACGAAACTTAGATTCAAGGGGTTCGTTTCGTGATCGTCGGCCCTCGGAACGATGGAAAATAAAAATTGGACGTGTTTTTTTTTAGGCTGTTTTATTCAACTACCATCACCAAAATAGATCGAATAAATTCTTTTTTTTTTTCTCTCTCTCTCTCTTTTTTTGTAGTAGGGACTGAAATTGTTGGCAGAAATACGTACAATGGAATATTTAAGGGTTCCTGATTGGTTTAAACGTTGCACGTATTTTTAAAACGAATAGGACAAACGGATTTTCAACGTTCGAATATTTCGAAATATTTGAATATTACGTGACCGTGGTCAAAATATGCAGTTTTAGTTGCAAACTAATACACGCTACGGTCATTTTCCTACGAAATCTACATAAAGCTCGAATAAATCTTTCGAGTTAAAATTTTGCGCCAAAAATGTTCCTTTCTTCTTGGAATAATTCGCTTTAAGCACTTCCATAAAAGAATCCTTTGTAAGATCAAGCGTTCGATAGGCCAACGAGTATTATAACGATTTCCCTGTAAAGCATACGTTTCGCTACGTTTAAAGTTTCGCTCAAATGTCACGTTGAAATCCGAGATATAAAAACCTGTAGCAAGAGCTGTGGCTACAAACAAATTTTTCAACTAGAGAAAACTTACGTATTAATGTAGTTCGAATTTATGAAAAAGGATGGCGCATCTGCGAAAAGCTCGTTGATTCAGATAGGTGAGTGATAGAGGCAAAAGTCAGGAAACAATTAATCGATGTTTTATTCTTCTCTGCATAGCTGACGATAGACATACCAACGACACCATCTTCCAACATTATTGATAAACATTTAAGAAGGTAAATTGCACTTAAATTTCGTACTACATTCTCTGTATTCTCATTGCCACGGAGAACATTTTCCGAAGCGGAAGCGCAGAAATTTTCCAACTTTGACGCTTCCGGTGCTTTCTACGAGCATTCTTCGATTCAATTCTTCTATCTAATCTTCCATCAAATTTTAACTTAATTTTCTAAGATTAAATACCGAGGATTAAATTCTTCTAGACCCTCTTTAATTTATCCCGGCGGAAATTTAAACGCCACATAGAAATCATCCAACTACGGAAGAAGTGAAAAATGAGGAAAACGGTGAAAGGTGATTATAGGCGTACAATATTTTTCTTCGCAGGTTGGAGGATTTTTGTAGCGTAACTTTCGGTCGCGATTCTCGTCGCACTTTCAAAAGCGGCTAAGGCTCGGCCGACGATTTTTTGGTCATGAAAAAAGAGAGAGAGAGAGAGAGAGAGAGATAGCAGGGGAGGAAAGAGAGGATGGCAGGACAAAAGGTAGAAAAAGGGATGAAAGCGTGGGAAAAAGAGGGGTGAAAAAAAGAAAAACAACGAGCGACCACGCGACGAACAATGGCGTAATGAAGAGTCCGCGCTTTACGCGCGCGATACCCGCCCGTGAAAGCCGTAAGAGGATTTTCGTTCAGTCGGGAAAAAATGCCTGGCCAGAAATTCAATATTCAGCCTGCTCTTTGTTCTCATTAAGGGACGAACAACGTCGGTTGTAATTAAGGTGGAAACTGTGAGAATCGCGAACGTAAATAGGCTTTCTGACAAACTTCGTTTTCGAAACGAGTCGCTTTACTTCTTCCATGGTTTCACCCTTGTCTCTACGATTTTATTTTTTTTTCTTTTTGCGATAAATGGTGGTTTATGGATGATCGAATTAGTTGCTATTAGTTATCGTATTGCGTGCAGAAGGATTCCGCGGTCTACAAAAAGATCGATATAGTATAGCGTTAAGGTACTTTCATACGACGAGAACGATTTAACGCTATGAAAATAAAACGTAGAAGCTGAGAAGAAAAAAAAAAAAAAAAGAAAGAAAGAAAGAAAAGAAAGTCTTAATAAGAATACGTAGAAATATTTTTGATGACTATCGCACGTATTAAACTTTCAAATGGTCGATCCACGATTTTTCGAATTTTCCACAATTGGCAAACTATTTTTCTACTATTCTTAAAATTCCATAACTCATAGCACGCTGTACCAACTATTTATTGTACAATTCCTCTAGCATTCCTTACTTTCATAAAAATTCTTTCCTCCCTGTCCCGAAGAAAATGAAATAAAACAGAGAATCTGAAATATCCGATTAGCCTTCTTTTCCCTACCGGCATCGCCGCCATTCGACGAATTCTTCGCAATCGATCGATTATTTCGAATTGATGGGACGTTGAATGCTCGTGGAAAGCTCGTCCACCGTTAATGGAGTAGCGTAAATAAATAAGACGAAAGATACGGCTGGATCCCGTGGATGAGGAATCTTAATGCCTGGCCCATCGAAACGTTTGCTCTTCGCTGTTGGCGATCGATCGAGCAGCATCTTGAAAGATTTAACGATCACGCGGAGTGAGAAGGATTGAGAAGTGTTAAAAGTCTCTCGAAATGTTGCAGGATGGGGAAGACAGAGAGGGTGAGAAAGGGTTGGCGAAATAGATGGATGGAATAAGGCATGGCAACACGCAACAGGCAATCAGGTCAAGTTGAGATGTTTCAAAACTTCAAGAGCCTCGAACTTCCGGTAAACTGGTGTTCAAGAAGGAAAAAGACACGTATATATGTACAATATTTACGTGAGATGTAGCGATGACATCAACTTGAATATGCATTTATAAGTCCGAAACAAATCCGATATGGAAGGTCCACTTCCAGGGAGGGTTACAGGGATACTATTCGTATCTTGACTGCGAATTTTTATGAAATTTCGTATTCGTTGATTGGACAGAACCGAAGAAATGCAACTTGCAGAGAAATTTGTTTCGTCGATTAAAAATTCCACAGACCACGAAAGACAAATAGTTCGTACAACTGGAATACGCACGATGACAATTTATTGCTTCTGCCTTGCTATAATGTTTTGTTTATACGATAGGAATTGACGTTTAGATAGGCAACAATTTATAGACAGCAGTTCGTTTGGCCGCAACGCTAGCGGAAGTTTAGTTCAAATAAATGGACGTTTTGAAAGGAAGATTTTTGGATCTCATAGAGTAGCTCAAAAAGTCGGGGTAAAGTCTCTATCTGTCGTTGTAAGATATTCTGGATCGGAAGATATATTAAAACAGTGAAATTAGTACGTAGAATATCGTGAAATTATTACTGTAGTATCAATTTTCTGCAGTGGAGAAAATTGTTAGATATTAGTTTATTATTATTAAGAAACGATACTCGAACTCTACGATTGAATATAACAACGGCCAACGATAGTTGGTACTTCTGAAATATATCAACTTGGAAAAGAATTGTTTATACGTTACTGCATGGCATTTAGTCTACAAAAATATGTGTCCTACGTCGATGTAAAATAAATCACGTAAAAAGGAACGCTTGCGGAAGTTTTTGTGAAAGGACACGAATGATATTTCTCTTCGTTTTTTACGTTTCATCGTGTAAAAAGCTCGGCGATTTTACATGCAAAGAGGGAGAATAAGTTATTCTTCGAAATGGAATAAACGGGCGATAACGTTCGAGGATTTGAAATAGAAGCTCTGCTGACGGTGCTTTCATTAATCCAAGTGACTTTTATTCGGTACAGTCTTCAAAATAATGCATCGATGTATTAAGAGGATACAGCTAAATATAGCGGAGGGAATGATTGACCCGAACAAAGAAGCACGACGGAGAAGCGAAATGTAACAGAGCAAGGGAAAATGGATCGTCTATTGTCAGACACGTTTCGAACCACTATGACCGGGACCTATATATTCCCTCCGTAACTCTTTACACATGCGTTATTTCGATAACTATTTCGAATAGAAGTTGTTCGGATTAAGTGACGATCTAGGAAAATTCGAGAACCGTTGAAAATAACACAGAAAATAAATAGATATCGATTTATGACCCGTTTGTATTGTAAAATATTTAATTCTCTGCAAATATTAGATTCACTTCGAAATTATTATATTCTGTGTAATTTTATGGAATCTTTATATTCATAGAAAATTTGGTCCGACCTTTCAAGATCTTTCTCATAGCGTATTACTTTCTTCTTTTCGATATTTGAGACGTCAATATAGTTCGTGTTCAATATTTCTTAGCATCTAATTTTTGGGAATTGTAACGATTACAATTTTTTAAACATGTATTTTATGTAGCCATATAGATTTTCCGTCGATGCATTTAAATTGCTAAGTTTAACAGTTAAGAAAGGAAAGCGATATTAAGATAAATAAACGATTTTCGTTCACTAGAGTTTGGATAGTTAAAGTGGTAGGTTACAGTAGCAAATTTTGGAAAATTCGAAAATAATTATTCTCCTCTAATTAAATCTCGCGAACGCCATTGCCAAAAGTGTCATGATCCGCTAATGGTCTACGCGATTGGCACGAAAATCTAAAGAATCTCCGGAAATTCAAATTCTCCTTCTTCGAACTACCACTTTTTATCGAGTCCACGTTCAAAGAACGTCGAGACAGTGATGCTTCGTGTATCCGGGGAATCTCGTTTCCCCTCGCAAAAGTCAGGAATAATAACAATATTCTTGCGGGAAAGGAGGAAAACTCATAATTTCTCGCGCAAACCGGCAACCAATTACGTTAAAAGATCCGAGAGCTGCGAGATTCTCCTCGACCGTGGAGGAAGGCGAGGGAAATAAAAGAGAAAAGAGGACGAAGAAACGAGGGAAAAGGAAAATAAAGGTGGAGGAAGGGTCGCTGGAAGGAAACTGCGTGCTGGAATACGACAACTATAGGCCGGCTTCGTCGTTATGAATTATCTATGCGCGAGTGACGCCTGCGCCTTTACGACCAGTAAAAGCGAATTTCACTGACGAATCGACAGACTTGTCCTTTGCGTCGGATCGACTCCGGAGACGCTTCTTTCACGCCGGTATCCTTGTTTCGCGAGATAAAGACAGTCGAGGATGAATTTATAGACGAGGATGAATTTGATGGATAGGGCGAAATGGAAATTGGTTTTGCGAAGATTTTGTAGGAGTATTTGTGGAGAAGTGGGCTCAGCTTCCTACGTAGCACTCCTTTTTCTTTCTAATTTTCCTCCAGCTTGGTTAGGTCTTTTTTATTTTTCTTTTCTTTCTTTTTTTTTTTTTTTTTAAGGGATCGCCAAAAGAAATATGTATAGGATTAGGAAGCTTTTAAGCTTTTAATTTAGAGATTTCTATCCTTTCTTTTCATGGTTGAGATTTCTAGAGATGCGTAGAGTGATATAAAGTTTAAAGGACCAAGGAATTTTTCTTTTCATAATTTCTTTTCCTTCACTTGCCAGATTAAGATTTTTGGAGATATATGAGAAACACCTGCGATTAGCTAATTTTTTTTTCTCTATATTTGGTTAGGATCTTTTAGGATCTTTATTCTGAGAGAAATTATTATTACGGTTATGTAGCCTGTATCAGGATTATGCTTCTAATTTAGAAATCTTTACTTTCTATCCCTTCCTACTTTCTCACGGTTGGGAATTTTTCGAATCGTACGAGGATAAAATTTAAGGGGTTGAGAAATTTTTATTTTTGTAATTTCTCTTTTTTGCTTGCCAGCTTAAAATCCTTGGAGATGCATGAAGAGGGTATGCGGGTATGTACGTTTTTAGGAATTTGTGTGAGAAACGTATATAAGATATTAATCGTTTTTTATGCTTTATACTGCTTAAGGATAAAATCCAGTCAAAAATTTCTTCTTTACACTTTGTAGCTTCTTCTTTTACTTGTTAGGTTAAAATTCTTTGAAAAGAGACGGCAGTCGAGCATGTAAATGAGAATTTAGTTTGTAATTATTACTCCAAATAAACACTAGAACGTCTTTAATATAGGAAATATATACGATGAAATACTTAACTTTTGTTCTCCTGCGTCGTTGTAATTGTTATTAAAATGTTCTCCGTTTTATTCTGTTATATTTGTTGCTTTGCTCTTTTCCCATTACGGCTGTTAGGGCTCAAGAAATTCGATTTGCCTGTTGTTATAGTTTTAGCCGTTTGCTTGCCTGAATGCATAATATGTGTGCTATCTTGTTAAGGATGTACAAAACGTATCCTCGTGGGATACGTCTTTATTTATGCGAACCGCTTGTCTGTACTGTCATGCATAAGAAAATTCTTCTACTACTATATTTAGATTTTTATTTATTAAGAACAACGCGAAACACAGTTAACGTTGATGTAGGTCTTAATTTAATTTACTATCATTATATTATATCATACTATATCGTAGTATTGTTTGAATTATTGTTTGAATAGGATATTTCTACGACCAAATTGTCGTATATTGTATCATTATGCGAAAAGTATCGCAAAAGTAAGATACTGACGAAATAAGTAGAAGGTAGAAAATTTTGAAGACAATAGCAGAAGCGATCGAACGAGAGTATTTTAATAGTAGTTTCTTGTTGCTGTCTTTGTAGTTTGATCGCATCCTTAGAGCACAAAGATTATCGCGTTAACGTTCTTAGAGTTTGCTTTAGAATTCGTAAACGACGATATCGCGATGTTTAAACTTTGCTGGCATTCATATCGTTACGTCCGAACTTCAAAAGTCGAAAATCATCGTGGCAATATTATCAATGTAAAATCATTATCGTTAACATTTGATAACAATTCATCGGAAAGTCCATAAATATTCTTTGTTCACCGATTCTAGATTCTATTCCAGACTCGAAAGAGTCTACGTTCTAGAGTTTAGAACGGGTATTGATCAGAAAGTATTAAGAGAGTAGATAGCGAGGATGCTGGGCAGATCGGTTTTTCGGTTGTAAAATGTGACTCGATAAAAGCAGTTTCGATCTGTTCGTGGGTAAAAGCGTGTTTCGCTGACGAATCGACGGGCATAAAACCAGCCGGACGAGCCAACAAAGACGGGACATTTATCGAAAGCTGTTAACACGGTGAACGGGACAACCGGGACGAAATTACTTCGCCTCGCGCCCATCGTGAAAAGTTAAACGTCGATCTACTCGATTCCCGATATTCTATCTGAACGATAGAATCTTGTCCCATGTTCCGCAGAACCAGATAAGATAAAATCTGTGAGAAAATTTGATTTAGTTAATGAGATTTTAATTTTATATAAAAATGAAATATCACTTAATGAGACCTAAATTTCATACCGAAATTAAATATCGCTTAACGCGTTCAGTGGGGGTATCGCTCGAATACATACGCACGTTTCTTCCGCATGTATGTATCGACTTCGCATTGAACATTGTTAATGATATTTAAATTTCATATAAAAATTAAATATTAATTAGATTATAATTTTATACAAAAATTAAATATTAACTAGATTGATTAGATTATGTAAAGATTAAATATTAATAAGATTTCAATTTTATACGAAAGTTAAATGTCAATTAATGAGATCTAAACTATGTATAGAGATGGCATATGTTAACTGTAGCGTTGGAATTTCTTAGAAAATTCATATGTGAGAACTCACATATGAATAATGTAAGTTAGGGTAAGTGGAATCGTTCTTTTTTCTTTCTTTTTTTTTTTTTTTTTTAAACAATTCTTGAAACATCTTTTCGCTGGAATCGTTTCTCTGGAATATTTTCGAATATGTACAGAATTAGCAAATTTCTGATAACATAATCCTTTTATAGTACGAAAGGGTAAACGAGGATTTGAGTTAATTGGTGAAAATTTTTAAAAATGTAGACTTTTTTTTTTAGCTACCGCGGAATAATTTTTTAGGAATAATTTTAAATATATGTTGACTAATGAAAAAAGTTACCGAACTGATAACGCAGCCCATTATTCGAAAGTATGGAAGCGTAAACGAGTACTTGGATTAATTAGTGAGATTTATTGAAAATATATTTCTTAATTAGTACGGACCAATCTCCTCGGAATATTTTTAGTAAACGTGAAACACGATATTAGTAATGAAACCCTTGTTTTCGATAATCAAGGATTTGAATTAAAAGAAGGACGTTCGAACTACATTAAAGTATTTTCGAAACTTGTTTTGCCGAATAGACTGAGTCATGTGGTGGTGTGGGTGTGTATGTTTCACGTGATTGATTAGGGTATATTGTTTTATGATCATTTACGCTTTTATAGCTTTTTCGATACGGTTTGTCGGTAAGAAGGTGCTTGGCGGGACGAGAATAATTTCCTTCAAACATAGTACTAAATTAAGTTTACCGACATCGATTGCAGTGACTGCGATTAATTTCATTTATCGACTAAGTTTCGTTTAATAGTAAAAATATCGAGTTATCGATCCTAGTTATGGCGAGGGGTAAACAATTAATAGTAGAGAAACGTTGGTTTTTGATCGAATTGCATCCGATATCCAAACACTTGTGCATCCTGGTATAGGTATTAATCTGTTAACCGAGAAAAACAGATTATCTCGTTAGTTAGATTTTTATAATATAATATAATATAATATAATTTCTTTGTTAATAAATATCCTATATTTTATTGCTCCGTTTCGCATCTTTTTCACATGTTCACTTAAACGTCACAGTAAAGCGACATAGCGAGTACATTTTTTCCCATAATTTTCCAAATTATCAACAAAAATCTTTGGTAAAACGATGACCCATTAAGAATTAACAGGTTAGTAGTAACAGTAGGAACTGGCGCAACGCGATAAAAATCGTCTGGGTGTTCCGCGATCATATGCACGAGGCCGCACCGTGTGTCGTCCGTGCGTGCTAGGTGTGTACGAAATGCCGATGGTTGTGGTGGCCGGTGTGGCGCATCGATTCGGAAACGTTCGAAAAACTTTTCTTTGAAGGCCCGAGTCGCGTAACTTGCTACTTACCTTGGCAGCGATCGCCTCGTATCAAGCCAGTCCTCAACTTCCCACAGTCGTATCGCCGGGCATATCGCCTCACCGACGCGTAGCAAACTTTTCCTTCAGCTCCTCGAATTGTTCCGATCCAATCTTTACATAGATAATTCTCCTTCTTTTCTCTTCAAATAAATGTTCTCGTAAAACTTCGTTCGACCGCGATCGTTACATAGGAAAATCCTGCTTTTCTCGTCTAATTAAGAATCTCATGGAAACCTGAGCTCACGGACGCATCAGGAGCTTCTTAATTATATTATTCTGGCTTGCTTAAGATCCTTTGTAACTCGCTTCTTTTGGACGGATCTGGAAATCTGTCTGATCCGAATCTGACGTGCAAGAGACACTTACGGAATCCTCTCAGAGAACACTTATAGAGTCCTCTCAGAGAACACTTATACAATCCTCTCAAGGTACACTTCTTATTTAGAAGTAGCCGAAGCTTCTTTTATTTCTTATCTCGTAGTCTCGCGAGCTTTTTCCCCGAGACACAGGGATCTTCGTTTCGATAAGTCGATCAACCGTGCACGTCTCGGCTATTTCGCCCTTCGCCACCACCTTTCAGATGCGATCGAGGAGCCCGGAGCCTGTTCGTCGTTTACATCGATCCGCGACCCTGTCATCTGTTATTCGTCTCAAGCAACCGGTCCGACCATCGAAATCTTTCTCCGACGAACAATTTGCTTCACGAAACTGGTTTTTCCCGGCGGAATACACGGGCTGTATCGACGAGAAGGTTAAATCTCTCGGAGAAAATCATCTCCGCGAGCCCGTACGAGTAGGAAGAGCCTTAGGGAAGAAACGTGCAGCTCCAGGGAGAGACGAGATGATCCAACGGACGTTCCACTGGAAGAGATCTTGCTTCAGAAGCTTGCCACGTTGCTGCACGCTGCTTGCAGCATCCTCCGAGTATGCTAGTCGCGTGTTCGACCCACGACGATGCTTCTTTCAAAAAGATTCTCGCGTTTTCAGCGATTGAGAGTCGACGACGAGGACGAGAAGATGATCTGGTCGACTAGTTGGGTCACGGACGCGATATCGTCGCGGTTTCAAGGGTCGAATGGAATGCTTCGTCACTGGACTGGACGGGGAACGGCGTTCGTCGAGTGCCGTGGAAACTGTCTGCCGTCCATGAACAGCGTTGCCGGCACGGACGCACCCCGTAGAAGGGTGCAGAACGCGCAAACGTGGTAGAGAAGGAGGCTGCTGCGCCAGCGCGGCCTCGTGCGGCCAGATCGCCGCATGAAGGAACGCCGCAGCCCCGTTTCAGCAGCCTTTCCTGCCGCTTCCACCCCTTCTAACGCTACTCCCCTACCGTAAACGTAGCGTGATTCCTCTGCTAGACTGTCTTCTTCGTCTCCTCCGCGGCCAATGGGCCGTCGAAGGCCGAGGCCACCAGCCTTCTTCTGTTTAGGGCTTTTTCGAGGTTAGGTTTCGTTCGAGTGGATGGAACCGGAGGATCTCGCGTCGTGTGCGATTAGGTTTACAGTCGATGATTCGTTTAGGCGTTTTGGTTACTTTGGGTGCTTAGAAATTTTGTACATGGTACGGAGTTTTGCACGTTGTTGGTTTTATTTCTAGGAATTCCTTTGTCGAATTTGAAGGTTGAAAGTTGGCGAAGATTGTTTTAATCGAAATAACGTTGATGGCTTTTCCCTAGTTATTGGCGTAGAACGAGCTATGTTTCAGAACGAAGGTTTTGCCTTTGATGGTAGGAATAGTACGAATGGGTTTGCAGATCGAAGGCTGTTAACGGAGATTTTTCGGATACGAACGAATTAACGGTTTCTTGCGATTTGTCGGAAGAATGAATTTTATTCGAAAATGAAGCCGCTACGTTCAATTCTAAGAATTGTCATAAGCAGTTAACCGTTCGATTGGCCTGATTTATAAGTAAACTAGAAATTTCTAATTTGCCTGTCTCGCGTCACGCTATGGAAAGGTTAAATTAATCTAAATCGATATTCCAATATCATTCTAAATATTTTCTTATTCGTACTTTCAAGCTACCGAGCTGTAACACGAGTAATATCTTCTGCTTAAATAATAGGACAAATTCCACCATTTCTTTAAACAAATCTTATCCACTCGATTAGAAGAGAAAGAAACGATAAACGAAAGCGACGACAACCGGCGGTGTATCGAGCCTGACGGACAGAGAGGCAATTTAATTGTTCAAAAAGTCGGACGAATGAAAAGTTTCCGCCGAAATATAACGTTCCGTACAAGGTAATTCGCTGCATTTCTCCTCTCTCTCTCTCTCTTCTCTTTTCCTCTTTTAGTTCGAAGTGCCTACGACGTCTTTTTTTTAATTTTTTTCTCTCGGCGAAACCAGGCGTTGGAATTTCAAAGAACTCGTCTTTGTACCTTCGACGATTGTGGTCCCTTTATTTTCTGCCCCTTTCATGCTCTCCGCTCTTTCAATTTTTCCTCGGAGAGAGAGAGAGGAGAGAGAGAGGGGGGAGGGGGGGAGAGAGAGAGAGAGGGAGAGGGAGAGGGAGAGAAACGAAGGGAAGGGAGGAAAGAAAGAAAAACGAAAATCATCTTTCCTCCTCTTCGCTGTTTCCCCAACAATTGTCGCTGATAGAATCATAATTTTCACGCGTGTATCCCTTCACGCGAACATGGCCGCTTCTCCATTCACTAACTTTCTGCTCTAATCTTTTAATCCTTTGTTTCACGATTTTTTCGATGAGCGTATATCGTAGCGTTAGCTACCTGATGCTTTAATACGGTGTTTAATCGGCGCTTCAGTTATGTACCGTGAAAAACGTAAAGGATTCGTTTTTTTTTTCGATAGAAATGTGTTCATCGAACAGCTTTAAGCTTATCTCGTTATTGTCTTGTTCGAGGATAAAGCAGTTCCGCTCAGAAGCAACCAAATATTTCTGATTGTCGCGGCAATCAACTCTTGCTAAAATCAAAGTTAATATTCTAAAAGTTTATAATCTTCGTTGATTGATAACCTGTAAGGAATCGTTCTCCGTTGCTCAAAGTGCAAGTGCACGAAGCGAATGGTCACTGAAATTCTACGACTTAAATAAACCTTCCTATTTGGGGTAGAATAGGTTTTTCGAGGATGTGTCGAGGATGTCTCGAGTGTTGCTAGCGAATCAGCGAATATCACGAACTTTCGTTAGACCGTGTCGTCTTTTTCGGCCGTTAAAGGCCGCTTTAGAGAGACATAGCATAGCCCCGGGTGAAGTCGCTTTAGCGACGACCACGAAACTCTTCTCGAAGAAATCAGGCATTAGTGCATCTTTGGAACGAGCACACAGAAGCCTGGCCGAGAAAAATAAGCATAAGCGTTTTCTTTCTTCGCTTTCAGAGAAAGCAGCCCATCGTTTCAAGAGGATATTCCACCGTCACTGTATACCGTATACATATATCGACAGAATACTCGAGAGGCTTAGCGAAAAAGCAACGTACACGTACAAAAGTGTATTTGAGAAAGAGGAATTTTTAGATGATCTTCCTTTTTTTTTTTTTTTTTTTTTTATCAATCTCCGAACGTTTGCGAATACTTATGGCAACGTATTTTAAGCCATTGTCTCTCCATCGTTTTTGTCGACTGTCCGAAGCGTTAGTCGTTTGTCTTGCACCTATACGTACCATCATTATTATTTCTGCCGATACAAAAAATTGTAGGATAAAGTTAGTTGTTTCAGAACGACGAGCGTTATGATTTATCACTTTCTTTCTTCGAAGTCATTTTTTCCGAGTTCTATTCTCTAGAAAAACGTATTGAGGCGATAGCGTGTGAAAACGACCAGCTTCCTCGTCACTTTCAATAAAATTGCCTAAAATATTTGTGATTAGAATTTTATATACAAACGTATTTCCTTCTTATAAATTGGATGAACACCGGATGAGTTTATTGACTTTTTCATTTTGCTACTTATCATAGCCAAAGCGATCCTAATTAAGACTTTGACGTCGGTACGCTGCCGCAAGCATCTGGTCTTCTCTCCCGCGAAATTTTGCAAGACGAGCATGCAAATGGGATATGCGGCAACGCTTGAGAGAAAAAAAAGAAAAAAAAAAGAAATAAATAAGAAACGTCGTTTTACGTCTGCCGTCGGTGACGCTCGACAAACGCAAGACGACGATTCGCGTCTGCCGATGTCAATGTGCTTCTTAGTTTCCAATTTCTATAATTATTATTTGGTTAATTGTCGTGCACGAGCGGCCAGATTGTTAAATCTCGTTCTCCGAGAACAAAATGAGAAAGATTTTAATCGCATCCATCCACAATTTTCCGTGCAATTATAAATCTCGTAATAAGAACAAAAGCGAGGAACAAAATTAATAACCCCGGTTAATAACCTGGGTATTTAATGAAACTGTAGACGGTGTCGCATAATAATGAAATCTTCCATTTTTAACGCTTTTCTTTGCCCCGGCTGGATATTCCATCGCTCGGAGGAAATGAAAGCAATGTCTTTGAAAGCGTAAACGAGCGTTTCAGCTCGATCTTTCGGCGCGCTAAATTCCCGTCGATCGATCGTTTCACGCCCCCATTATATTTCCTCTCGAAAGAAGGCTTCATTTTTCACCTACCATCTCCTTTTTGCTGCTTCTTTATCTATTCCGCGATTCGCCGCCGAGAGAAACAACTTCTCTCCTCGTTTCTTCGCGCCGCGTGCTTTCGCCGGAAGACGGCACATTTTTTCGAAAATAGCTCGCGCGTATATCGTATTTATCGCGTCCCAAGGATTCCTGCGGTTTTCTCTAAGGCGAGAATAAGGCATAACGCAAATTCCGTTCGATACCGAGCTATCGAGTCGTCATCGCGGTCCTGTCGTGAAAGTTGCTACGAATTAATTCGCTGCGTACAGAAACGTAGGAAATTTTGTGCTTTCATTTTTCCTTCCTAGTTTTCGATTTCTTTGGTGAAATTTCCTGTAGCGAATTTGTCCAACGTGGTAAAGTGCCCAGTTCGCAAATTGAAAAGAATATAGAACCCCGAGGATATGTAGAGGTACGTGAAATACAAGTATGTATCGCGTAATTTTCTTTGCTGTCCAAATTCACTGTAGCAAGGGGATGAAATCGACCACTGAAAATCCGGCCATTTCCCGATTTTACGTTATAACTCGCTGTAACATTGATAAATATTTTACCAAATTTACGATAATCCAGAGAGGTAACTCTCGTTTGAAAGCTTTTTCTCCGTCTTTCGCTGTTCGCCATTTATAACGGGAAATCGGTCAATTCCTCCTAAAGCGAATTACTTTCTATCATTTCCACAATTGTTTCGTTTTTCTTTCTTTTTTTTTTTTTTTTAATTTCTTATTTTTCGTAATTTTACTAGAGAGCTGTCCATCCGTGTTCCGCTTTCGATACGAGCGAGCTTCGAGCGAACTGGAAGCTGTCAAAACTTGAAAAAGGCTAGACGAAATGAAATTAAGAAACACGACTTTTGCGACGTTTTAGTTTATACGTTTAGAACGGAAGAAATAATCGAAAACGAAACCTTTGGATAAAAACAAGGCATAGGAACGTTGGATATTTTGACCAATCTTTTTATATTTCATTGTGCATAAAGTCACAAACGTTGCTATATCGTTATAATCAACATCGTCGTTGATCTACTACGTATAAACAAATCAGTGTGAATTATCGCGTTAATAAATAAATCATTCTCGTTACCTCTTCTTTCCATCAAAATCACACGGTTTCTACTATTTCGCGTTTTCTTGGAAATATTTCTGACACCTGACGCGCGTCTACTTAAATTTCCGATTCGTTCGGGCAGCGTGTTCTCTGGAGGACCAATCTCAAAGTACGATTTGCTTCGAACGATACTGTGTATCATGAATAAAACGAAGCGAGTTTCGACTTACCGAGCGTCGTAGAGGAGCAGAACGTGGCTGAGACCGGTTATGGTCACCTGTCGCATCGGAATATGTATTTAATGGTACGCACGAACGCGCGCACCTTCGCGATCACTTCCTCTTGCATCAAGTTGAAGCACATCGCGATCAATGCCATACCTAAAACGTATTACTTTGCTATTAGTGCTGATGATGCTTGTGCCTACCGGTAGGTTAATGTTACTTTCAGCGCTACTTTTCCACTTTACAAACGTTTGCCTTTGTAAATGAAAGTCGCATTATGTTTATGTTAGTTTCGTGAATCTTTGAATCTACGCGTAAAGAGAATTGTCGCGAAAAAGGTGAGCAGATTGTTTCATTACGAGAGCGGGTTGAAAAGCTTCCGGGATCGCCGGCTAGGAGTTGCTTTATTTGTTATTGTCATCGTCATTCCGTAAACCTTTCAATCTGCCCTCGTATATTCTTTCGAGATTGATAGACTTGACGCGTTGAGATCAATGAATTTCTTTTTCTTTGTTTCATCGAGGATTTTTCTAACGCAATTTTCTATTCCGCCGAGCTATTGTGCTGTGATAATAACCGCGTGCTACAATAACGAAAAGAGTACTTGTAGTGTAATTTTCTATTCTTTAGAACATTATAATGTAACAATGTCTAGCATCGTTCCAAAGATGAATAATAATAAAGGAAAAGATTTGTTCTGCTTGAAACAAGGAATTACATTTCCTTTGTCTCTTGAACAATTCCCGTATTACAGCACAATTTTCTATTTTCTTTTTCTTTCCTTCCTTTTTTTTTTTTTTTTTTTTTTAAATAGTACTATAATATAATAATATCCATGTTCGATCGACGTCCACTCGATGTAAACGAACGCTCGGACAGGAACGGTTATAAAATGGCCGGTGGATTCGATTCGCTACTCGAAAAAAGCTCCGCTTCAAAGAGACTCGTTCCCATTGCCGCATAAACGCCAATCGAGAAATCGAATTTCTCTACTATCCGCGATACGACACGGGGTAAACCTCAAAAAAGCTAAAATAGAAAGAAGAATTCGGACTAGTTGTCAAACTTTTGTCTGGCCACGTACAAAGTGGCGGACGGCTAAAAAGCAATCGATCCTCCTGACCCTTGACACGCTTCGCGACACTTTGGCCCTCGATTCGTTAACCACGCCACGTAAGTCGTGCACCTGTGGTCGTGCGAGCATCGGAGAACCAACGAATTTTAAACGACGGAAGATTTTTATTTATCATCAAGACGTTGGTGGTCTCGCTAAATTTCTTAGAATGATCAAAATCTCGTGGGCAAAAGCGTTTTTAACAGCGCGAACGATTTAGATAGCGTGGTTAGAAAGAGATGCTCTTGGCGGCTGTCAGGACGAAATATAGAAAATTCTCGTGAATTTTTGAAAAATTGGACAAAGACAAGGGCGGACAAATTCGTATTAAACTCTCGATTCCAAGTTTCAACTTCAGGAATCGACAAAACTATAGAATCTAAAATATACCGCTAGCGGAATTTGTAGTACAATAATCCGACAAACTTTTCGACAAACGTTTTTATACGAAATATTCTATTTACACGTGACATTATCGATGTATGCCCTCTGTGGAAATTTAACCAGTGAATGGATACTGTTTGAAGTGAATATTTCGTACCGTTGGCCAAATTAAAGCTGTCGATCTCTTTGAAAACGACCAAGTCTGGCCACGCGACATCGTGTTTCCAACGGAAATCCGCGGCGATCCAATTGTCACGTTGCCAAAGAAACAATTACGGCGACGGTTTCGGTGTTCGTCCAGCGAAAACTTGCTCAAACGTGTGTTGGTGTGCCGTGCATCGATAGTTTTCTGATCGATGGAGTGGACGATTTTATTTTTCATTCGCTCCGCGGCCTTTTTTTCCACGAAGCTTTTAGGATTTAAAAAGATCCGTTGGTTTCTATCCCATCTGATGATAGCTTTTAATTAATGAACATCCTGATAAAAGCTGACCACGTAAACGTAAAAGCGTTTCGTTAACAACGATGAAACGTTTGTAAGAAAAAGAAGCTCGAAAAAGATATTTAATCTTCGCCTGGCGAATGAGGAACACTCGAACCTGCACGTACGGCGTTTCTGAATCTCGATCGTTCGAAGCGAAGGAAATATACAATCCTTAGGCCTAGTTTATCGAGAAAGCAAATTTTTGAATAATTCCTATATCGCAATTCGTAGCCAAGTCGAGGCCGATCAACATTTGTTTCCAACGTTCTTTCCCGCGATTATTGGAAATGCCATAAGAATAGTTGCTTCGAGAATATAACATTCGATATTTGAAAAAATATACATAATATACATACGTAATATACATTCGATATTTGAAAAAAAAAAAAAAAGAGAAAAGAAAAAAGTACAGAAATAAAGAAATATAGATCGTTCCATAAAAATAAGTGGGAAGCTGATTTCTGCGATGTGCCGATCACAGAAACAGATAAAACAAGGGGAACAATGGCAATCTGTTCTCAAATTTCAAACACGATTGAATGACGTAGCGATAAATCACGGTGGAAGCAGTCGTCTCTGTCGTGATCAATACGTGGATCGAAATCGATCGTTCGTAAATGCGTTTATTTATAGGATAAAATGGAGCGCGCAGTTCCTCTGAGCTTGTATCACATTATTCGTTCAATGAATCGGATCAACGAGAACGTTGTTAAGCGAAACGTTCGTTGTCGTGTCGCCAAGTCCATGTGCTTGGAAACCGGCCTGAATAGAACTATTAAATCGCGACACACATTAACTGCCGTTAGGATTTCGTCACGGTGACACGGTTCAACCCTTTCACAAATATCAATTCAAACAGGACACGAGACGAAACACTCGTCCAGCGGACTCAAAGATCTATACAGGAGGTTTGTCGCGGATGATATCTAGGAAAAGTGACCAAAAGTTTATGAAAAAGACCAAATGAAAAAAAAAAAAAAGAAAAGAAAAAGTAGAAAAAAATGAAAAATTTTCGTCAATTTATTTTTCAGAAAAATGATATTGAAAATTTAACGGGTACACGTGTATCTGGTTAAAATTGAATTTCATGTATTTTGGAAGTCTTATATAAACGTAAATGTCAAATATTTGAAAGGGGAGATCGTTTAAACATTCGAAAGATAAAAAATATAATATACGCTGTACTATACATAGATTTTATTTCTTAAAAAAAAAAAAAAAAGAAAAAACGATATAAAATTGTATTTACCTGACGTACAATTTCATGTATTTTTTTTTTTTTTAATTTGATATTTTATTTATTTATATTTTATTTGATATTGCGAATATCGAGAATCCCTTTACCGGAATATAATTTAAATATTTTAAATGATACGCAAGTTAAGTGTAACAAAATTCTGAAATGTTATACAAAAATCAAAAACGCGATATTCGTGTCAAACGTTAAAGATTGCCGTAAACCGAGAAATATGAAAAACAAACGGATGGGAGGTGTGGAATAAAATTTTTGTAATCCATTTACGAGACAAATTACGAATTGGTAACACGAAAACTTTACGAATTCGCGTGATCTTTATTTATCTTAAAGGATAGAAAGGAGAAGAGAAAGAAGACAAAAGTGGGCGAGGAAGGGAAAAGCGAATGTCCGTAGGGAATTGGAAGCATTAAACGTCGAAACCGATAAAATTGTGAGGTCGGTCTGCACTCACCGAGCATTAGGTACATGGAGCAGAAGATGAAGGATAAATCGAGGCCCTGGGCCGCGTAGATTTTGTCACCCGGCACGATGTCGCCGAAACCTATGGTCGACAGGGAGACGAAGCAGAAATAAGAACCGTCCAACATGTTCCAGTCTTCCCATTCGGAAAACAAGATGGCTCCGGCCCAAATGTACCTGAAAAGTCCCTCCGAATGATACGATCGTTCGTAATCGCGATTTTCCTTCGATAGATCAACGAATAACAAATTTTTCATTTTAAATCGACGAGTAAGATAATTTGAGAATTTGTCAATTCGTGTCTGTGATTAATTCCCTGACATTACGATTATATTCGCTTTGTATTTTGATACTTTTATCAAATTGACGCTAATAATCACGATATATCAGAGGGTTAATTACGTACGATGTACTTTGCTGGTGCATTTTATTATTGGAGAGATTCATAATTTTTTTTAGATCGTATTTCATCAGAAAAGGAAATTTTCTTTCCCGACCATATTAAGATCTATATTTCTTTCAACCAAGGGGTGAAATTTTTCTTCAAGAAACTTCATCGATATACAAAATAATAGTTTCATTTAATGATGTGCTGCAGGGTATGATTTATATTCGCGTCATCGCGATATTTAAGGTTTACGCGACATTTCCTACGTTAATTTAATTTAACGTAAACATTGTGTTCGCGTTTATCGTTATATTTTAGCTTTTTTTTAATTTACATGTAGCGAATATCAACGCGTGAACCTCTCAATACAGAACTTTATTTATCACATGTTTCAATATTTATCAATATTTGTATGTTTCGATCATCTACCTAGTCAAAAGTGTCTGTAAATACGGGTTAATTAAATATTAACGGACTCACCCGACCATTATGGCGACACATAGTGTCAAAGGTACGGTGACTTGTTGAGGATCGTAGCTACTGCTACTACTGTCGTCGTCATTTTCCTCTTTCGTATCGTGTTTTTCCAAGGAAATATTCTTGTCCACGCTGAACGAATCAACTTCTCTTCCATCTATGTCAACCATCTATCGACAAATGCCTCTATATTATCGTAAAATTCTACCGTTTCCTGAGAATTATAATTATTTCTATGAGAATCTTGCACGGGTACAGAATTTTTCGCAGACATTGCTCTTCTGATACAAAGGAATTTTGCATATCAATTTACGAGTTAACGAAATTTTAACACGAAACTTACTTGCCAATGATTCCTCCTTACACCAGCGTCATCGCGAGCGTTTCCTCTTGGCGTCGTCTCTAATGGCCTTCTGCGACATCTTTAAAGAAAAAAAAAAAAAAAAAAATAAGGAAAAGTCCCTATCGAAGGAGAAAGGAAGCAAAAGTACCAGAATTCTCTGGATCTGAGAGAAAGGAAGAAGCAAATTTCTTTAATCCTTGAACAATTAAGTAGATCGACCTAACAACGATGGTATCGCAAATCGAATTTTAAGATTTCCGCTAACGATCCAATAAAAGTAGAATTTGACGAGATAAAACGAAATAAGAAGAAAGGGAGACCACTTACTTGCACAGACAGCAACGAGCGTACGTCCATTTGAAGCTTTTCGCAAGAATGTCACCGATGTTGCTTAGATATAGCAAGAAAAGTGGCAGGCCTATTATGGCGTACACTATGGTCACCACTTTGCCCCATTTCGTCTTTGGACAAATGTTTCCGTAACCTGTGAAAAAAGAAGAAAAGTCGCCGTTTCCTCTTTATCCTTCCTCGCGTCTCATTGAAAAAAGCCACGAACACGTAAATTTTCACTCGTTCGCGAAGAAGATGTATCGAACGTTTTTCTCTTGTTCTTAGTTACGTTAAAAACGTCAGATTATAATAACGACTGTTACAACGGCTATAGTATAATAATGTAATTACGCTCCGAACTTTATTCAACATCTTCACAATTGCATAACGATTTTACGTTCGACTATGGATCTCTATAATTCGTGGAATCATTCATGATATTGTAATAAGAGGCGCGATATATTTATTCCGTATATATGAATTCCGTTTATATAAACTCCGTTTGTCCGAACGAAATTTTAGTTAATGCCCGATTAAATGCACTTTTGCTGGTTGAATTGGTTTATCCGAACCTGAGCTTCTATTATATGAACGAAAAATGGTAAACGATAGAGATAATTGACGAGCTCCTATTATACGAACTCCAATTGTATGTAAACTGTTTGTTCTCCGACAAGTTCTGACAAATGGAGTTCTACTATATATCCTTTTACCTGTGGTAAATGTTCGATTACTTTCGCGAGTTACCGCGTCTGTCTATAATCTTTAAGCAGATTCGATGTAGAAAATCCAAATAAAGAGAGAGAAAAAAGAAAGAAAAAGGAACCTGACCTTATCTACAGTTCGGTAACATTTTGTAACAGCATCAACCGCGAGTATTTTAATTAAAATTCCCTCTCAGAATCAACGGTCGTCAGTCACCAAGTGTAAAGTTGAACGCGCGTTGACTATAAAAAGGAAGGAATGCCTGATCGAGCGTGTTCTCGCGAGAGTACGATATTAATTACTTAATCGACTATAAGTTACCGTCGACCCTTCGACACCTGTCGAGCGTCGTAAAGATCGCCGAAGGGAAGTCAAAAGTTTCCGACGATATCGCCCACGATCATTCTCCAGCCGAGATTTTACGAGCAACCCTTCTGGCAATTTCGTTCCATCAAATTATGGATCGTATTCGAAGGATTACGAAAGGAGAAAAGAGCCGTGAAACGTTAAAGTTGTTTACCCTATTTACATTTACGCTTTCTGGCGTCTGACGTCTAGATTTTTGTCGCTACTTCTGCAAACTTCTGAAAACTCTCGTACTCTAAATCTACGAACCGATCAATTTTTTCATTTCTCAAATTTCTGCATTTCCAAATTTCGAAATTTTCAAACTCCAAATTCTTTCGTTTCTGGACCTCTAAATTATCAAATTTCCGATATTCCGATAATTTTCGTTCGTTACATTTCTAAATTTCCAAATATCCGCACCTTCGAATCGAAAAACTTCTAAATTTCCGAATTTCTAGTTTGCCGAATCTCTCGTTTGTTATGTTTCGACATCCTCGTGTTACCGAATCTTTGAATTGAAAAATTTGCACGTTTTCAAACGTTTAAATCACGAAATTTATAATCTTCCAAACGTTTTCGTTTCGTTAAACTTCGAAATCTCGATGCTGTTTCTCAACTGTTTGTTTCAACGATTTTCAAATTTTCAAACTTGTTAGTTGTGGAATTTTTCATTTTCCAAGAACCGCTCTTAACCAATCGGGAATTAGCCAAGCACGCGCATACTTGGCAGCTTTCCAGACTCCATTTTCTCAAAAATGAAACCTTCGACATAATTTCGTTATTCTTGATTTTCGTCTTGTTTCGAGCCATAGAATCTTCCTAGGTTCGCTCGTACTACGAATTTAGACCCACGTTGTATAGAATATAGATACTTGATCCACTTTGTGTATGTAGCGAGGAGGCGTATGCGTGAAAACGGAAAACATCGATATCTCGAAAACACCGGGAGAGCACGGAGAGGCCAATACAGCCGGAAACCAGCCTCGGAGTATTTACGTTCCAAGCCGCTTTATTATAATTTATCGGCGATTCACGGCACGATGATTTGTTTAGCGCTGCGCGAGCCGTCAGAGGCTTTGGGTTTCCGGTATCCGGCCTGGAGAACGCTGCTGGGTGATTAAATTCCAGTGGTAAAGCGATTTCGAGACACCTTATGTCTTTGTAAGCGCTGATACCGAGGGTTTTCTTCTCGTTTATTGAATTTTCTATCAAGCATCGGCCTCTTCGAGAATTTTTCTTCGCGACGTTCGACCGTTTTATGAAAACATGCCAGTGAGTTTATAATTTGGTCCAAGATTATGTTTCTAAGTAATAGGTTTCGGAAGTAATAAAACTATGTATTATTATACGATATTATTATACGTTCAACAAAATTGTATAGCAATAATAATCGTAGTAAAAGGAAAATCTACAACGTTCTATTGAATAAACGTTACATCTATCGACGAGCGAGTTCCGTGTATCTCGCTCAGAAACTACAAATTTTGCACTTTGTTACGAAATTACTTATGCTTAAGCATATCGATATAATTACCGTACGGCTGTACGTATAATTGATTGTTTGAAAGATTCGACGTTCTAATACAGCGTGATTAAATTCGGATGGTCAAGATTCTATCGTGACGGCAAGAGTCAGAGATACAAGAGGGACTACTATCGATTACGTTGAATTATTAATAAATTCGCTGGTCAAATAAAGCGTTGTCGCAAATTATCGAGCGTGCTGCGATTAATCTTGATAATTGATTGGTTGACCCACGGTGAAATTATCCGGTTCTAGTGTAACGAGCACGTCCCGTTGGCCTACCAAGACACATCGGTTCCCGGTACTTTCGGTTAATCACCAATAATTCCTTTGCGTCATGTTACACTGTCACTAATGTCCTCGATCCGTCAATGAGCGCCACGCGACGCTGATTACGCGGATCCTCGATGATTTATGCGTTTCGTATCGGTCCACGAAACTTCCGAGTGCTCCCTTTGACGACTCTGATCATTTTACCGCGAAACGCTAATTCGTATTCCATTTGCGATTAATCGATGTGCCGTTATCAATGAATTACGCACACACACACATATATATATATATAGATTTTTATAGTAATTCATGTTTTTTACGAATCTCATAGGTCAGTGGTTTTTTATGCTTTACACATCTTATACGCGGTTTCATTCCCGCCGTTATTCATATATCGATAAACAGAAAAAAATCGACATAAATATTCAACATATTCTATAAAATTATAAACGTTTCGATAAGCAATCAGCGTATTCCCGAATGTCTTTGCGCATACGCTAGATTAAGAGCCACTGGCCTGAACATCCCTCCAAATCGAACAGGATATAAGGCAGTGCCATCCGATCGACTATCTGATCGCCGCATCCCGTTGTACAACGCAAGTCCGCCACTGTAGTAGCGATTAAATTGGCGTGTCCTCGAAAATTTTCGCACGTTCCGAAAGCGGTTATCGTTAGCCGGGCTACGGTCGGCTCGCGAATCGATCTGCCTGTCGACTAGCCTACCCTTTTAGGCTGATGCTGCTAGCCTGTAATCACGGTTGAGATAAAGTGGATAGCTGGGTCTCGTCTCGAAGCCAGAAGAGGGTGATGGGACATGGGCGAGGAAGGGACGAGAGGCCCCCGGGAATTAATTGAAAGGTCGCGTGCACGCGCGCGCTCACCTATACCTGTATCGTCTGTAACGCGATAAAAGTTCCCCTCGTTAATTCCCCCGATCTACCAACGCCAGTGGCCTTCTTTTGTTTTTGCCTAAAAAAGAAGCGTCATAGTCGACGTTAAATTTAGCTTGCAACGTACTATTATTTACGTCATCTAATTTTTCGAGTAGCCGTTCGAAGTACATATAATAAGCGCGAATTATAGCCCAACTGAACCCTGAAACTTATTAGCGTTACGGATATGTATCTGGTATCGTCACACTGTTGTTGTTGGAGACTCGACCAATACGATCGCGATAGTCCAGTTTTCGTAGCAGCGAAAAGGAAATCGTTCCATTCATCCGCATTAGTGATATATTACGTACGCTCACCGCGCTTATCCTCTACACAAGCTCAGGGATGCGGCACTCGCTCGCCATTGCCTTATTAATTAACCACCGTCGCCCCCTCTCCTCCGCTCCTCCAATTTTCCTCGCTACTAAGTCTTGTTTTGTTCGTTGACTGCAAGCCAAGCATTGCCCCTTATGCATAGAGCCGAGGACAAAGATAACTAGCCAGGTAATAAGCATCGATGAACTTTCCTAAAGTACTAATTTCGTTAAACTTCGTGAATATGTGATATATAGCTTTCAGCTCTTAATGACGTTTCCAATAAACCGCGTTCTCCTAAAGAGCATTTATTTACTTCATTTCGCCTCTGGAGGAACCTCGGCAAAGTGTTGGAATGCTTTTAGTATTTCGAGAATACGCAAAGTGATTTCATATATTCGGAAAAGATATTTAAAAGATATTAAGCTTTGGCTTTTACCTTGCTGCGGTTAATTGGCGAAAGAGGCAAGGGATGCTGGCCAGTTAACAAGGCAACAGAGTGAGTGCTGTATGTCCGTTTTTGTGCAAGAGGTACATACAGTGAATGTAATAATACGTTGTTACACATGATTTTCTTTCCGCTATTACGAAAACTGGACGATCACGATTGGATTCGTCGAAGTCTGCAACATTTAGAGTCTGGCAATATTTAAAGTAACTGCAAGATATTGTGCAGCATGTTCGGTATACCAGCAGGTACTTCGGCTACTTTCGCCAGGCTCGCATAAATGTTTCAACGATCGATTAGCTATTCCTTTTTTTTTTTCTTTTTTTTTTCGGGGGATTTTTCCGTTGGTGAATGAGATTTGCGCGTCGAATGGTCGTTATACCGATATCGTAGTTTTTTCGTATTTTGTTGACCACCCTATGGAAGCAAACTTTCGTGAATCTCGTCTGCTTTCGCGCGCGATTCTCCTCGGAATCTTTTATCGCGAATCTTTTTTTATCCTATCCGTTACTTGACAGGAACTGCTTCGAGGATAGTGAACTGCCTGAGGTAGTAACGCTTGTACTTGTGAATCTGTGTCTACCGTACGCTAATTTGTAAAACTAAGTTTTTCATCGCGTCATAATATCGTGCGATAGCTCTCACAAAGATTAAAATCATCCTGGGTTTTTCCGCTTATAACGTTCTAGCCAAACTACATTTTGCATAAAAATAAACAATCGTTCGCATACTTTTAAGCGACAGCGTACATCGAGCAGCGAAATTATTCGAATTTAAAATCGTCGGAAAGTTTTTAATCGTGGATTTTCGGTTTCATCGCGTGTAACAGACTGTCGTTGGGTTGGGCTCTACACGTCCTTCGAAAACGCGGTCAACGACGCTGAATCGGAAATTAATTGACTCATATTCGAAGCGACCTCCGAAGATCATCGAGCGAAGGTCGTGCTACGGTCGATTTCCGTCACATCGCTTCGGCTATGTTTAGCTCGTCAGATTTGGCTATTAGAGTATTTCTTTAACATACAGATTTTAATCTTACGAATGACGAAAAATCCTCTTCGAAACTCTACTGAATTTCACGAACGAGGGAAACACGACATCTTTTTTCTTTTTTCTTTTTTTATCTAAAGGAGGCATTTATTTCGTTGTAAAAATAAAATCTGAAGAAACAAACTTGTGCGCGTTAAATTTGTAAAAAGCTCTGCATAAGAATAAATATCTTTTATAAAGAAACCAAAAAAGCCGGTAACAAATCTTCTCCTTCAAAAAATAATCTAAGAACCAATATTCTTAGATTCTATATTTAACAATAACTTCTCTCCCCCTCCCTCCCTCTCCCTCTCCCCCCCCTCTCTCTCTCTCTCTCTCTCTCTCTCGATAAAAATTATTTCTGTACTTTTGGACCATCTGTAAAACCATTGGTTTATACGCGTTGAAGACGTTGAAGGTAAATGATCTGCGATCTTGGAATATTTTTAACTACGACTAGCGAGCCTCTCTCTTTTGACCAAGCGAGTTTCAGTTAAGATAATAGTCCGACGAAACTTTAACGGGGTTTAACGGGGTTTGTGTGTACCCAAATGATCGAACGACGTGCAATTTCTGTAACGAGGAACAAACTTGCAGGTAAACTCAGCCGAAGTCCCTCGTGTAAACCAGTCTGCCTCGTTATCGACTTCATCCTTTAAGTCGTCTGACAATCGGTGCCGAATCCCGCTGCTTTTTCGTATAATTAATTCCACCGGCTAACGCGTTTTCGTATTACCGTTTTGTTACTCCTGCCTTGAGTATACTTCGCTCGACAAACAATCTAGGCCGATACTGTATCGGCCACGTTCTCTTGACAAACTACTAGAACCCCTTTCTTTATCGTTTTCTTAGCGCATTAAGTGTTATTCAGGCGATATATCATCTGTTGTTTCTTCTTCGATCAATTCGCATCGGTATTGAAACATTTTTTATCGCTAGAAAAAAAAAACGAGGGACGCTCTAGAGATGATTAAAGAATGATAAAAAATGTAATAACAATAAGAAAAGATAATAAGAAGATAAAGAGAGATTATGGAATCTTAGAACGAATAGAAGATTCGTATCCAGTGTCGCGATAAATATCTGTTCTCTATGAATAATTTATTTGATGAATTTAGATGGTCGTATTAGTTTCTCGAACACTGTTGAGATTTCTTGAATATTTTTTTAACGAAAAAAGTTGAAAAAAGGGCTTTATCGAAAGACACCCAGTTATTTCTCTGCCGAAACTCCTACTTTTCCCGTCGGAGTTAAAACTTCAAAAGTAACTTAATTAAGACGCACCATTTTATCTTTTCTTATCGATAAACCATCAACGGATTTCCTTCAAGTCGATACCTCTTGGAGCCAAGCGTGTATACCGACAGATAGAAAATATCTAAAGCAACCGCGAAAAGGGAAAAAGGTGGAAGAACTTAATTACACCGTTTGGACAGTTTCGTATTTCCTGGATGTCGAGAAATCCGCGCGGCCGTTACTGGGTAGCGATTTTGGTATACATAGAAGACAGCCGACAAGCTGCGAATCATACACGAGAGAATTCGTTAGGCCGGAAATTAATTAACGGCCGAGCTGAGTCACCGATCGGTCGACCTCCTGAGATTAACGAAGCTGCTCCCTGGGACGTTGATCTTAATCGATCTTCCGATCGACACTGTGTATCGTTCCTGATTAATTAATCCTCTGATTCCCCGTGTCCCGTTGAAATCGGAGATCAGTAAACGTTAACGTAACTGACCAACTACAGGAGGAAAACCGTGATTGTGATAATTAATTAAAAGACAAAAAAAAAGGGGGGAGGGGCAGTAAGCAGCGATAAACTATAAGTAATTTATACGGACAATTTTTTAATCGTGTTTCTAATCTACGCGTTACGATCTTTTAAAAGCGTTAGAGTATGCGCAGAAAACTTTCGTTAATTCTGATCGACTTTTAATCGATCTACCTATCTTATCGTATGATCTTGAAACGAGGAATTAGCGGGAAAGAAATTATATTCGCTTGGCATTCAGAAAGCTAACTTTTCCCTCTTCACAGTATTTTATATAAAACGCAATATCATCACGCCCTTAGCTTAATATAAACCGTCAGCCTCGCAGAACGCTATAATTTATTCAAATTCCATATTTTAAGAGCGAGATTCGAGGCTCTATCATTCACGCTGATGGGAACACGCGTAAATATCCTCTAACTTGTAAAAAAAAGAAAAAAGAGAAATAAAGTAAAACGCGTCTCCCTTTACGCTCTTACGTACACAGATCTTAATCCAATTTTGTTTGGTCCCCGCTGTACCAAACCTAGCAAACAGATTTATCCAACGGGTCACAGGTAAACTGGATCGCAATTTCCTTCGTTGGAACTTTGAAAACATTCGTTCCTCGAGTCGGCGGCTACATTTCAAACGTTAAAGGTCGCTCGCGTCGGTGTGTTCCTCTTTTCGGCATTAACCATTCTTTTTTGCAAGCTGGTTAGCCAGGTCGAGGCTCGTCCGACGCGAAACATTAAACTTTGTCCCGGCAAAAACTGTCGTGTTCCTCTCGTGTATGTTTCTACTTTCTGCCGTCTATTTCACCCCTTTGTTTTTTCGATTTTTTTTTTCTCCCGGTTTTTTCTTCCCTCGAGCAGTAGGTACAATTTTCTTGTAACGTTAAGGCCGATGATTATGCGAGCGGATAAATTGAACCCACTCGGAGTAATTTTTTTTCTTTTTTTTTTTATTATTTTCTGTAACATTTTTAAATCCATTTCATCGAAAGAACCGAATCAAAGCCAAACGTTTTAAAAATAACGCTGTCTTTTTAATCTCTTTTTTTTTCTTTCGATCATACAACAACTTTTATGTATGTAATGAAAATTCTATTAGTCTTTTTTCTTCTTTGTTTTTTTTTTTTTTTCAATAATATCTCCGGATCCACTCCTTCCTTTCACGTTCCGATAGATTTTATCCGCTTTTTCCCTCTTACCTCTTCCTCTACATGCTTTGTATCCCTTTCTTCCAACCAAATTGCAAAAAATGGAGTGGTTATAGGATATGAAGATAAAATTAAGATATTTATAGCTCGATGGTTCTGTTCTCGTGTAATGGAAGAAAGAAATTAAGATTCCTTTTTACTTCCTTTGAATTCAATTCTTTCTTACGACTAAATTGTAGAAAACTGAATAAGAATGGTAGATGCAACGAGATAAAGGTGTCTTAATAAGATGTCTTATAGATAGGCGCAATAAGAAGGTAAACTCACCGATAGTAGTGATCACCGTGAGAGAATAGAGAAAGGCTCCGGCAAAGCTCCACCTTTTGTTTTCCTCCCCGCCATCGTAGCCATTCTTTATGGCCATTACCATCTTCTTTTGATAGTTCTCGAGGATCGCCTTCACTTTCGCTTTCCAGATCCTCTCGGAGAACACGTTTTCCTGCGCGTGACCAACCAAGGAAATAAAGGGGATGAGAATTTTGTTGTCTCTAATTCTCTCGTCAAAATGCACGTTTTTTATTCAGACACTTTCAAGATGCATCCATTCAATTTTACTTTACTTTAGACCTTTTACACTAAACTATGCAGCAAGGAAATAATACAGAAAGAGATCGAACGCTGTTCAAAAGTTAATACTCGTGTTAACGAAAAAGAATTGTTCTACTTGTTTAACGACGATGAATCTATCTGTATACATAAATGGTGCCCATTTATACCTCCATTTTATTCCATAAATCTGTGAACCAGATTTAATCGTCGTAAAACCGTTTCTGAGACGTTAATGAAAAAGCTGGATGTTCTGAAATCGATGGTTACCGACGTGACCAGAAAGATTGTTAATAATAATTTATAAGATATTATAACGTACTATAATATCCTACAGACGTTTACAAAGATATTGGAAGCTTTTTCTCCTTTCCGCAAATTTCCTTCTCTCTAAATCCATAAATCACTGGTCGAAGAAAAATTGTCAACCATAATTCTCGCACCTGCTAAAGCCAACTGAAGTAAAATTTTCTTTCGAAACCATGAAACGGAAATGGTATAAGAGAAAAAGTGACTACCTTGGACGTAAGCTCCCAGAGGGTGGCAGCTGTCACGTTCCTCAACCTGATCACGTCCCCGACGATGTCCAGGTTGTTTCTACCCTCGATGTGGGTGAAGAGGAAGGCCCCGGCTATGGTATATCCGACCACCAGGCACACTATACCGACGTTGCTGAAGAGGAAGGCTATCAGAGCCCTGGTCCAGTCCGCGATCCTCTCGCCCCACGGCTTCCGCCTTCGTTTTCTTCGCCTTCCGCCGCGGACCCGATAATTTCCACGCTGCCAGTTTCTGTTGGACGTCGAATACGATGCTCGATCCCCTTCCATCTTTCATCCGGCATCCGACCACTCGAGATATCGTTGCCTTTTCTTTCACACTTTACGCTCGTTCCACTCGCCTCTGACTTCGACTCTATCGAACCGTTCGAGAGTGGTCCGCTACTAGCATTCCACGTACATGTTGGTGTATTATTATTGTTTATGACGTTTTGTACCTGTAGAGAAATTGGCGAGATTTCAAAGATGGATCTTATTTCAATTTAGAAGGCCCTCTTCCTTCTCTTTCTTTATTAATGTTGCGTTGGATGTATCGGTCGCTGCCAATATTGGGTGTGCTTGTCACGGTTTATATCTGTAGAAAAATTGTTGAAATTTGCAACAGAAATTTTGCTACGGTTTATCAGATTTTCTTTGCTTTCCTTTGTATCTTTGCTCAGATCATAGAGAAATCGATAGTTTATTACGGCGATTTCGTTTAGCAATAGTTTATTACAGAGAACGAAACGTTACGAAGCATTGAATTTCTACGTACGAGGATCTTCGAGAAAGCAAGCTATCTCCCTTCTTCGAGCGTCTACTAGAGAATTTCTTCAACGGTCGACGATCCTCATAAGATCTTGTCTAATGAAGAAAGTGGAAGGTAAAAGGTAGGCATTTCGAGATTATTGAGAGGTCGGTTTGTCAGGTTAACGAACCGATCGTAGAGGGAAGGACGTAACAAACGCGAGGGAAGAGGCGTAATTTCGAAGTTTCCTGCGTAATGACGGAGATCGTTTGTCGCGGTTGGACGCGACGAAGATCTAACACGCGTGAAATACCCGACGCCGCGTCGCGACGCTAGCCCAGCGTGCACCATTACGAAAGTATTTCGGTGGCAGTCGTAAAATAAAAAAAGAAGTCAGGCATATACCGTGTCGGGCGTGAGCTCAGGACCACCCTTTTCATTTCTCTGTAACACGAGCGGAGCAAACGTGCGATCCAAGTTTTGGCCTTCTTCCGGGTTTTAGTTGGGCTCTATGGGACGAGGTTTAAAGGTCTTTCCCTTTTTCGCTACCTGTTATATAATTTGTTAGCTACGCTCTTAAGCTTGATTCAAGTTAGAAGAAGAAGTTTATAATTACGATCTTGTCGGCTTTGATATCAAATGTCTTTTAGATTTCGAACGATAGTTTGCTATGATACTGATACCGAATGATATGCATTGTCGAGAACAGATACTGTTTCAAGATCATGTTCGTGATCTACCTCCCCGTTCAATATCACATACTTAACGTTTCCTATCGTTTTACCTATTCCTTTCAACGTTATACGATCATTTTTACATGCACCGTTATTTATTGTTCATGCTTATTGCCTTCCATTTTAACAACCTCGATTATCTGATCAAATATATCAGGCAAACGTCTGTATAATATATATCAAGTGCATCATATATTGTGTTATATAACGATATATCATGCACGTTGTATCATTTTACACGTCACGTTGTATTGTGCATCGCCAAGAACAGGCAATCGCTTCGGAGCTATGCGATTTGTTTACTCTGTTAATGTTTTACATATAATACTTAATGCTCTTTATCATCTCCTTGTTCTTTTTACCCGTTTATTTATCATTATCCTAATTTATCTTAACTTCCTGCTTCGGCAACCGAGATATACCATATCACGGATAAGCGAGTGTATCGGTATACTCTCGAAGGATATTACATTACGTGCACTTACTTTCAGGCATTCGAGAGCGAACGCCCGCGTTCGTCAACGTACCCGTTTAGGCTAGAAGGTCCAATTCCTCTTGGTCCGTCCGCATGACGATCCCACGATCGGCCGTTTCCGGATAAAAGTCTGCCTTACCTCTGACCTCCGCGATCCGTTCCAGATAAATTAATGGGAGGAACACGGTAGAATGCTAAAAAGGGGAGCGCCGATTATACGCGATCGCTGACCCGGCGCAATAGCAAAATTACACGGTCCCGTTTAATAGGAAACGTCAGTATCGCCAGTCGTCCTGTCCCTTCTGCCTTTTCCTGGATTATATCGTTCGAATGCACAACCTCTCTCCTGCTATCGACTTCGTCCACGACCCGCCAAGAATCGAAAACGAGTTTAACGAAATCTATTGTCAGGTCAGGTAGTATACGTTTCGCCGAAGGAACGATCAATTTCTCAAGAAGCGAAAATCCCCGTTTATCTTATCGTCCGATCTTGAATTTTTCCATCACTCTTATTAATCCAAGTTGTTCCCCTTTCATTTGGATTTCCATCCCCTTCCTATTGTCTTTCGTCTGATTCGCGCCTATGCCTGTTCTTTGCTTTATTTGGCTTCTGCAGAACTTTAGAGATTTCGATGTATCGTCCCTCTTCTTCGATTTTCGAAAATTCCGTTTCGTTCGCTTTCGATCGCTTGAAATCAGTCGTCCAGGTTATCGGCCTTTTCATCTTACTTCTTGCGTTAATGGATCAGCTTTTTTGTCGTACCGATTCTTTCGAGATTCGAGGGAAATTTCAGAAATGCTGGAAATTTTCTTTGCTTCCCTTTGCGAACAACATCATCGATCGAAGCTATTCGAGCATTATTCGAACATTACGTATCGCGTTCTATCTTTGCGTCACGTTTCCAGTTTTCTTGTTTCCTCTTTCTTCCTCGCTTTCTTCGGTTTTTCAGGATTTTCAGAGTGACTTAGATACCCTCGTGGCGTTTTAAATATAGACTAGCCTGTGCCTTTGAGTCAGACACACTGTCGAGACGATTCGCCACGTGTTGACACGTGCTGCGTGAAGCCATTCTTCTTGGACTTGCACGTTTCTTTTTGTAAATCATTTTCCTCCCAGAAGATACTTCGATTCCTTTTCTTCCCCCCTCCCCGCCCCCCCTCCGAAAAAAGAGATAATCTCCTCCGTTTCACTTTTACTTCACTTTCTACTTAAAGATAAATCGAATCTGTACAACCGTGCAGAATAATTTAAACAAAATCAAAATGTGATTTTACGCGTAACGTAAATATATCTTTTCCAAGGAAACTACGAATCTCCAAAAAGTACAACGTTCTACGATCTACTGCCAATTCTTCTGGAAACAAACATCTATTTCTTTACACAAATTCGTTCAATTATAAATTCGCGTTAATCACAAAGCGTTGACAAAATCCACAAACTGTAAATTTTATTCGCCGTAAGAACCGTCCCTTAATCAATCCCTTATGTTTAATTCCGTTTAACTTAAAATCCACCAACATAATAACTTTCGTATATTGAACCATTCAAAGTCGTCGTCTACTTATTAATTCGTCTAGATAATTTATTTCAGAATTTGTTCTATCGAAATGTTTCGTGACACTCGACGGCATTCGATTCCCCGGAAGGGTCCAACGGCGTGTGTTTCACGATCCGCATGGATAATTGCGTGAAAACGAGCCGAGCCAAACCACCACGAGGCTCTCTCGTGCACTGATTCCTTGTTACTCGCTTCTTCGTAGACGTCGAACTGAAAATAGCGTTCCGCCAAAAATAACCGAATTCAACGGGGCTGGATCTGCTCGACTGGCAACTTCCTGGACACCCTATAGATGCGACCGCGCGGAACGTCTCCGTCACGCCTTTGAAATTTATCACCGGCGTCGATTTCTTGCGTACTTTGTGTCTTGTAAGTATGCTACCGTTCGTTGGTATTACGACACCTGCTGAGACTTCGTTTTATGTATTTTGAATTTGTACATGTAGACTTCGAAGACTTCGGCGAAAGAGCTCGCTACCATCTGCCGTTCTCTCCCTTTCTTTTATACGAGAGCGGTTTTAAGATTTCTGTCTATTGAGAGGATAAACTCCTGTTCCATCTTTTATTGATTTCTTAATTTTATTACACGTAAACGCATGATTGATATAAACGATTAAATAACGGTAAATGCTATATTTAACGTAAGAGAACAGTGCGTTTCTTCTATACTCTTTAGTATCTTTCAAATATCGTTGATTATCGTAATCCGGTAGCCACGGGTGATCATTAAATTGATGAAAATGCTCGAAATGTTTTAAATTATTAGTACCCCTTCTTTCGTTCGAAGAATATTTAACAAAGTGAATTATGTTTTAGTAGGGAAGAAAGCGGAAGCAGACAGGTTCTATTGTCGTACGAGATAATAAACGAACCTTTTTCTCTACAGATATAATGTAACTTGCGCATTGGCCAAGAGAGAGAGATCGAGTTATCATAATCCACGTTAGAATATTTACAAAGGAGGAGGAGATTTCTGAGAGAAACGGTGACGTTTTCCAGAGAAATATTCAATTTTGTTATATTCTTCACTGCATTCGTAACTTCTTTTACAGGGTGTTATTACAAATTAGGGTCCTATTTATAATTAAGATTTTGTAATAACAAAATTGAATGCGGAATTTTGAGAACACGGTAGAGGATGATTTTGTAATCGGAACGTTTTGACAAACATAAATATAATATCACGAATGATAAACGAATGGTGGTTACGATTGTCGATGTTAGTGAACGTGAATCGATTTCGATTAGGTTGATTGTTAGACCGGTGAATCGCTGAATCGGTGTAAGGATATTTTTCAGTTTGTTGCGTGTTACTCGTTGTTGTGAGATAGTATCGTAATATATCGTATGGCATATAAAGATATAGGAAATATTCAAAGTAAAATACCTGTTACGATACTCAGACAACGAATTAAACCTCTATTCAAGTTCCATTTCTGTAACCGTATTCATAGAGATGTGAATTTGCATGAACTTTCGCAGTCTGCCAATGATAATAAGCCGATAAATCGATTACATTGAAAAATGAATGCTACGATTATAAATTTTTGACTGAGCGTGCACAATCAGCCATTTCAGTTTCGTTCAACTGCCGACGATGAAGGAAAGAAGGAAGACTGAAAGAGGAAGGGGAAAGGGAATAGGAAAAAAACGAAGTAGAAAGGGAAAAACTGGAGAAAGGGAGGTAAGCATATTTGGTGAACGAATGATGAAGATTCGGGTGTCGGAGGTTGGCTAGGCGACGGAAATTCCGCGAACGTTCCTAACCATCGAGTGACATCGAGGGGTATCGAGAACGTAGCCCTCGAGCTCGTCGTCAACCTCGTCGTTGTATTCGACGTCGTACGCGTCGTAGTCGTCGGCGTCTTCCTCGTCGTCACTCTCTTTGATGATCCCGAGCCTCTTCGCGACGTTCTTCACGTTGTTGATGACCTCCTCTTGCACCAGATTAAAGCTCATCGCCAGCAAAGCAATTCCAAATAACAAGTACAACGAGCAAACCGCGATCCCCTTGTGCGCATCCAGCTTGTACGCTGGAACGAAGTCACCGAATCCTGCGAATCAAACGTGCACGTCCAGTATCAGTTTCGCTCCTTTCCTTTCGTTTTATTTCATCGGCATTTTTTTTTTTTTTTATTCATTCTTGTAGCCGGGAAGCACAGAGGGAGTACGTTATCGTGTTCCTGGCTTTTCGTTTTACTTCCTACGTTGCTTCCTACGTAGTTTTAGCGTACCGCGTCGTGTACAAGCGAATGCACGCGCAATCGTGCCCCTATATAAGACCGTATAATATTAATCTAAAAATAATAATAATAATTCTGTAATACTGAAAATGATCCCATGATAATTCTTAAATAATTCTGTAACATTAGTTTCCACTAGATTTTATATACGACATCAATATCTATAAATTTCCAGTGGATGATGCACGTACGATGACGAAAAGGTAAACGACCTTTCTGTGTGCAAAGGGTGAACGAACCTCTCATGCGTCGGAATCGAATGACAAGTGTTTAGAGAAGTGTGGAAGTTATCGAGTGGCTATTTGGGACGAGAGGTTCAATTAGGCGGAACTTTTGGCAGGAAAAGGTGAGAGAGAAATAATTAATGCGCGCGCGATGCGATTTGGGAATGTCGCAGAATCAAGGGACAACTTTCATTCGATTCCAACAACGGAGAAGACGAATTTAAAATTGACGAATGAAACATTAAATGTTCTCCGATTGATATTTCATCAAACGTTTCAGTTTCAGTTTTTCATTTTTTAAATTAGCAAATGCTGTGAAATATTATTGGAATAATAATTTAATACGCATAATAGGCGTAATAATTTAAAGACCAAATGCTGCTAATATTGCTAATTAATTTAAGAAATATAAACAGAATTTTATTGAGTTTCAAAGTGTAAGAGTGCAAGAGGTAACAAAGCGGAGGAAATTCTCCAATTTCATAAAATGCTTCGAACTTCATAACGTTGTTTAATATCCTTAAGCCGAAGCCATGGGGACACGAGCGAGATGTAATTCAAACACCACACAGTGCAAAAATTCTAATTGGATAATTAAAAATGAGAAAAGAAGAAGTTACTCCGTGAGTAAGGAGGGAAAAATTGGCAGAACGAAGGAGATGAAAATCGAGTTCATCAAGTTTCATAAACTTCTGTAGAGCCTTTAAATTAATACCGCGTAGAAAGTAGGGCTTAATAAAAAAAGTATTAAATTATTAACCAATTAAACAGTAAAAACATACCATACTAAAGAAGGAAAAGAAGAGAAGCTGTACTTACTAACCTATGGTAGTGAGAGTAATAAAGCAAAAATATGCAGAATCGAGGAATGGCCAATGTTCCCAAGCGCTAAATAAGAAAGCGCCGCCAAAAATGTAACTAACTACCAGGAAGACGCATAACCATATCGGTACCGGCTTTATTGGCTGCCTTTCCTGATCGTCGTTTACGTGATACTCATAATCTGAGTCAAAATCGTCCATGTACGCTTGTCTGTGTGCAGAAAATCCAGCTGACGACATTACGTCCGATGGCAATGTGTCTCTTCTGTGAGAGCGAGCTTCGTCGAAAAACAAGAAGAGGAAACAAAATTTATTACAACAGACAGCTATAAATAAACACAAATTCGAGATGAGATAAAGATACGGATAAGAAACAAGAGCTTGCAAGTATTTACGTAGAAATTGTTGTGATTTTACTAAAGAAAAATAAATAAATGTATCGAAATAAATCGAAAGATGATAAAATATATTATGGAAATAGGCGAATAATGTAAGAAACGTGAAATATAAATGTGACATGGATTAGGATATAAATTTAGAAAAATAGAATTTGTAACGTAGAAAGATGAATAAGGATTTAAGGGCACGAAGAAATATTAAGACAGATTTACGGAAGTAACCGAATAATAGTCGAATAAAAAAAAAAAAAAATAAAATAAAAGAAATGTATAAGTAGCATAAATTGGAGAATTTGAAAGTTAAATTCAACGAAATTCAACTTGAAAATGTGAATTAGGAAGATAAACCTAACGAACAGAATTGGAAAAAAAGAGAGATTATTTACCAGTGGGATAATTAGTTTTATAACGTCTGCTTTTTGAAAACTGGGACCTTCTGGAGTTCTCTAGTTCCAAGTAAGTGGGCGACGGCCGTAAAGGCTGTGCCAGGTTCGTCCTGTAGTTGCTAGTCCCGCCTTCCATGGATAAGCATCTTCTGGGCAACGACCTCGTCACTAATGGCGCTTGTTTCTCCACATTTTCCAGGGTTTCTGCCGCTTCTGCATCCACCCGAGATTTGCTTGTATCGCCTACTGCGAACGAAAGAATCGTATTTATTAGACAGGGCAACTAACACCGTCACTCCCTCTTCCTATTTTCATTTCTTTTCGTAATTCAAAATTTTTCATAAATTTTCTTTCCTCCTTTATCGTTATATGCCCTGACAAAGGGCATTTCTACCGGAGAAAAATGAAATATTCTACACTACAAATTATATTCATTTATATTCGTTTATATCAGATCGATATAATCTTCCTTTGAATTTTCTTGTATCGTCGATTATCAGTGTCAATGTTGACAAGATCAATAAATTAAATGTTATAAATATATTAAATAATAATAAATTAAATGAATAAATAACAATAAATTAAAAGTAAATGTTATATATACATATATATTTATGTTGTAAAACTATCTTGAAGTATACTAATTACGTTATAATTTATATTTAATTTTTGACTGATTATTTTTACAACTCACAGTCACTTTTGTTCTCAGCGGAAGATTGCCAGCGTCGTAATTCGTCCTCCAAATCATCCAATGCATATTGGTTGCACAAAACCGGGGAACGATCAGTGTCGTTCGGCGAACGCATTAGCAACTTCCTGTCTAACGATTGCGTGGTCATCTTGGAGCTAGCTAAACGCAATCGTCATTTAGAAATGTTTCTCCCTTTCGTTTTCTCGTAGATAGTTTCACGGAACGTGTTTCAGATACCTCTGCTTGATTTTACCATCGGCAAATCCGAATATCTGGACACCGTCGCGGATTTAAATGCAAAATTTGGATTTACTGACGATGGATAGAAAGAACTCGTCCTCTTGAATTCCGAATCTTCGTATCGACGTACGTTGCACCTCGATTGATGCAAAGGAAGAAATTATTGTAGATATTTTTCTCAATTAAATAATTCTCTCTTTATTTCTATTTAAGCAATCTTCTCCAATGAAAATTTCTTTTTATCTGAATTCTCTGTCGAACGCTTTATCGCTCTATCGAACGATAAACGACACGCCTCTTCGCTATCGTTAGATTGGAAAGATTTCAAGGATCTGTGCGATTAGGATGTTACTTTTAAATAAAATAAGAAAATTAGAAGTACATAGCATACTTGTTATCCACGTCAAAGTACGACGGTCTGGCCAGGGTTTCGGACAAGCCCAGAGCTGAGTCTGCAGATCTCTGGCTCACCCTAATGGATCTTCCAAAGCCACCTCTGCTTCCGCCATATCGCCTTTCCAAAAGTATGCTTTTATTGTACGTATTTGTTACAGTATATTTTTACGAGGTTTTACGAGGAAACTGCGGATATTCATGCATTTATATGAAATTTAAATATGCCAATATATGGAAAATGTAAGTACAAAACGTACAGAAGAGGAACGTGTCGAAAGTGAACCACTGGCTATAAACATTTTTATTTCCTTAATTATTGTGCTCAAGGAAATATTCATGAGTTAAATAAATACCCTGGCTGTTTCATGGAATATGATCTGACGAAGTGGCTTCTTGGTCGCCTTTTTCTTGGTGGTTTCGTGCATATGTAACAGCAAACTCTCCAGTATAAAAATCTAATGACATAATAAAGATAACAGAAACAACATTTAAAATAATAAAATATCCATATAGACAAGACTGTTTTTCCGCAGTACGTTTATCGTATATTTTAATAAAACCCGAGGAACGTAGAATAGCTTGCGAGATATTTACGTAATTAGTTGCTTTTCTCTCTTTCCTCGACATTTTCGTTTACTCTCGTGACGCTAATTCGCAGAAAGATTCGATAATATATACTTCCATGCAACCTAATTCGAGATAATAACAACGAAAGGAAACGAGCGAAATTGTCTTGAAGAGATTCGACCGTATATTTAAATATACGTTATTAGAAATTGGTTGTTCTAGCATCGAAAGCAACTGAAAGTATACAGACGAAGCGCATTTTTCTGCGTTATAGGCAATCGTTTACCTGAAACTCGAAGCCATAATATCGCCAATGTTGGAGAGGCAAAGCAACATGAGGGGAATCCCAACGATGGCGTAGAATATGGTGACCACTTTCCCGTTCTTGGTCTTCGGTGCGATGTGACCGTACCCTAGAGTCGAGGAACGCTCGATTAGCCTTGCGTAATTTCCCTGCTCGCGTAATGCGCAATTAATCCTGTTAGGTCGAAAATTACGGGCGTAATTTTCACTTGATCTGCGCCTACCTTTCTTACAGCCAATAATTTACGTGACAATAATATAACAGTTTATGCAATATTATTTTCACTTTCTTAGCTTATGCAAAATTTTACGGTGGGACATTTAATAGCGACATTTCTTAAAAAACTCATTGATAACTTGCGGATATTCAATTCAGAATTTCTTTGTAATTTGTAAAGTAACAATTTTTTTTTTTTTTTTTTTTTAACAATTTCAAAGTTTTAATTAAGTTTCGGGATATATCTCCAATTTACAGTGACAATCGTAAGCTTAAAAAGTTCCTAAATAGATCTTCAAAAATTGTAATTGGCTCTCGTAATTGCGCGCGTAACTTCTAAAATAGTCCCAACGATGTACGATATGTTCCAATAGCACGCTATTCTCCACGATTCACCTTTAATTTACATTTACACGCTTCAAACCGAAGGCTGCAAGTAATTAATATCATTATTCAAACTTTTCAAGGAACGAGCCTCGTGTTCTCTCAACCTTGTTCAAATATTTCCAGGGTCAACACACGTAATACTCGGAAGGATCATCAAGGTTGTCTCAGCCTCCACCAATTTCGTAACGAGAAATGTTTCTTCGTCGCCTATAGTCTGGGTCAAGGTCACTGCTTCGTTATACACATTTTTTACAATCGCCGTAGCAAATCCTAATCGCACGTTTTCCTATACGCGACATCCGAGGATTATTTATTATTTTGATGGTGAATTTACCTTTAAGGATCGTCGAATTTTATTGTTAGAGATATAAATTTAATCTTAATTCGTTTAGAATGTTTCAGAAAATTAGAATCGACTTTCACGAGCGTTACTCGTAGTTCCCATAGTACTCGTGGATATCAAAAAGGTGTTAACTAAGCATTCTAAAAATTATTTGAACGTCTTTTTGCTTGGTTTTGGTAAGCATTTCTATTTTTTTATACCTTCTTCTCTTGTTCTTTTCCTTTTCCTTTCTCTCCTTTTTTTTTCGTTTTTCGTTTTTTTCTTTTTTTCGTGTACCTTTTAATTGCTCTAATTAACGATCGAGAAGGAACGAGAGCAGGAAGGAACGGAGAAGATTGAGCGCATCCGCCGGAAAGGGACGAGGATCGATCGATCGAACACAAAAGAGGAGCGAATGTTCCAGCTGGATTTCGGAACGCAACTCGGTCACGCGTTATAAGCCTTTGTTTGTTGGTCGATTTTTCGCGATGCATTATAACCAGATTCCTCGAGAAGAGATCGAAATTTCACGACATTACGAACGTCGCTCAACAACGTTCGCCATTGTGATTTTGCACGTCCTGGAATATTTCTAGTCTTTTCGATCCTCGAGTTATCTAGCAGTCACAAATATTTATCTCTAATTCGTCGTATTAATGAATTTACCACGTTACTGTTTATTAATTTGTTATTTATTAAGAGCAGTAAGTTTGAGCGTATACGATAATCTAGGGTGTATCGAGGCTACGTGAGGGTGTCCGTACGGGAAATCTATGTAAACCAAGCTCCTTTTGGAGCCGTCAGCAAAAAGAAACGAATATATTATATTGTATATGGGGTGTTCGCTCTATTACCAGCCAGCGTTTTCCTCGTAAACGATCAGTTTACGAGGAAAAAGACGAACGAAAGAGGAAAAAGACGAATGGTTTAAAGTGAACTACGTATTCGCGATAATATTTCTTTCGCGCAGAAAAAGGCATGTGTATTTTGTACGCGATGCACGCGATACTTTCTTAGGTGGAAACCTTTCTTCTTTTTATTCAATTTATATACTATTTCCATTATGTATCGTTCTATACCTTTTTGGCGCAGAATAATCGAAGTTACAAGTCGATTTTTTCGAATCGCTCCTTAAAAAAAAGAAACAAAGCTTCTTTAATTGAAATTTTAAACTGCATATATTCAAGTATCGATAAACAAGAACGTACAAACGATCTTTGCTAACGTTCTGTCGATTTTGAAAAGAATTATTGCCCACATTTATATTACAGACCGATGGTATATCATCGAACAATGATCACTTTGATTTTTCTTCATTGCACGCCGCACTGCGCCGGTGTTGACAGAGAATTTTCCCAACGAACCTAACAAATTTAGGTGTCCCCCTTTCGTCGTGGAACGATGAAACGGTTAATCGACGAGATCGTTGGACGGCGACACGGCGCAAAAATCAAGGAAAACGAATTACGAGACGCTGCCGGCTTCCTGTCCCGGAGGAAAAGTGAATTTCCTCGGTGGTCGGGACAAGCGTTCTTCGTGAAAATGACCTTGATCATTGGATTTTCGTTCGACCGTGCCTTTTTTCCCCTCCAAAAAGGAAAAAAACAAGGTTACGACCGCGGGAAACGTCGCTTCCAAGAGCTCGACCGTTTTCTTTCATCTAGAAAGATTTCCTCTAACGTTTAACGTTGCCTGATTTCATAACGACGCGGTTGTTAAATGAAATACGATCGTTCAAAAAGTTTTCTATCTTCCACGAAAGTTTTGTTTAAATGCAGAAACTTTCGAAATGGTTAATAACGAAGAAAAGCGACGATGAAAGTCGATGAAGAATAGAATTGCCACGTTCTTTTTACGAGTTTCTTAAATATATATATATATATATACATACATAAGTAATAGTATATTTCATTGCTTGCCTTGTGACGCATTGCAAAGGGGTTTATAAACTTTCGCGTATTTCTACTTACAAATTCTTACACGCTATCTTATTAAGTTACTTAACTCTACTTATCAGAGTTATGTAATTTTGAACGTTACACCGATGTATACGTTACAGGTAGATATAATTCCGTAATAAGTAGGTACGGTACGTAAATCTAACAAAAAGCGAACTATTGGCCCTCGGTAAACTATGTCGTAATAAATCATATTTTAAAAAATGAACTTCAATGTTAAATTTTATAGGGAAATGTTAATCTCAGTTGCGACTGCGAAGACACTAGTTCGTTTTAATTTCAACGATTATTTAACTTTCAGTCTAGTTTTATGGATTACTTAATTTCGACTCTACGTCCAATTTAATAAAGAAATACGAAGTAACGTTCGTTTACTTTAATTTTCATTTTTAACTTTTTTAAAAATTCCCTATCGCTTCTAAATTAATCGATAATAATTAATATACTGTCTGCTTATCGGGATTGTTTTAAATCAAGAACTCGTATCTCCTCCTCTCTATCTCTATTTTGAGGGAGGCGGAGGGAGGGACATTCGAGTCAGATTTCGGTAGAATTGAAAGGTAAAAGGAAAGTAAAGAAGAAGAAGATCGAAGAAATTTGAATAACGAAACGTATTTGTAAAGCTGTAATTGTATTAATCGATTGGTCAAAAATTTCGAAAGGAAATGAAATTTGAAAAAAGAGAAAAAAAAAAGAAAAGCTGAATAATGGTAAATATTTACGGTATACGTAACATAATCACATATACGTAAAACAAGCGAGCGGTTCGCAAGAAACGACTCACCGTTTTCACGTAAGAATAAAAAGATTGCTATAGTCGTTAGGTTCGGGCAGATCGAAGACAATGACGTCCTTCGGAGAACAACTGACGAAGTAGCGTGAAGGAGCGTTACGACATTTCGTTGGATCTTGCCCGATGAAAGAGGTCAGAAAACCACCTGTAACGAAACCGGCTTCCCCTACTCGAATCGGTGGATTTTCCCAGATCGAAGGACAGGCACGAGAAACACTGGTTTCGGTGCAATGCGACGCTCACCTCGCGTTACCTAACGCGTTACGTTCCACGCATTTGGCGAGCCACATTTCTATGTTTTGGTTTAAGTAGCATCTTGAAGAATAACGATTCGAAGGTCGATGTTACTTTTTATCGCTAACATAAATCGTCGCAAGTCAAAACAGTTTAATTATTATTACGAATATATACGATGTATGCGTCAGCCAGTTTTCGTTCCGCCTTAAAATTCTTTTTGCCGCTCGCCAAACTATCTCAATATTTTCTACTGTCTTATCAATCTCCAATTTCATCAATTTTGTTTTCTCCCAAGATTTGCATGGTTTTAATGACAGTTTCTTTAAATACGTTTCGTCGTTCGACTTTTTTCGAGCTTCACGTTCAATGTTTACTTTACGTTTCAATTCTATTCAAACTTGGATGACGAGTATTCTCATTCGTCGATTTTCTCGATCTTCATTTCGCATCTTCGATATCGCACTTGGAAACTTTCAAACAATATTATTCTATCAATGTTTATATCGTTTCATGTTTCCACGAGGGTGATTAGTTTACGCGTCTATCGGAAAATCGACGGTACGCGAATCTACAGAGTGCGTGTAATATGCAAAAAAACGTATAAAATATTCAAACTATAATACTAGCTATAATATTCAGTAAGAAAAGAATCGTCTGTCATATAGTTCTGTCTACGCGATTATATTTATACTATCCACTTAAAATATTTATAGACTTTCTCCGCTGTTTGTTCCTTTTGTGTCTTCGAACGTGCAAACTTTCGAACGATCTTTCGAACGAAACATTCTTCCCCTGTTCTACCTTGCTCGTTATTCGTTTGCCCAAAGTTGAATCTCCAAACGATCCTAATCCGCGTAACGAGAACACCTGCGATTAGAACGGGCCGCAACGGGGGATGATTCACCCTCTGACGAAAACTGTTGATCCGAGATCGCTATCGAAGGGACCTCGAAACCAGCCGCACGGTGCGTTCACCTTCCAACGGTGCATATATAAAGACGGGATTCACTTTCACTCTCGTTTTAGTCGACCGTCGGCGATATTCACCGGTGCTGAAGCTGACCAAAGCGACGACCAGACGAAATCACGCCTTCTCGTGAAACGATGGCAGGCTTCTTTCTCTGTTGTTGCGTCGCCGTTGCGATGGTGGTCGCTGAAGAAGATGGGTGGGCATGGAAGCACAGAGGCGAACAGGAGAGCGACGTCGATGGAACAAGGTGCGTTGGATTTTTGGCGTTTCTTTCTTTTCGATGGAACGCAGCATATCGACGAATCGTGGCTTTCGAGATGGACTGCAACGTATTTGCAAAGGATTGTGATATTTTTTTAGAGATGCGACGTAAACGTCCCGTGTCGCGGTGAAAGTATTAAATATTTGGCTTGATATTTGTTGAAATGTCGTAACGTGGAATTTTAACGTGGCAGAAGAGAACGTAAGATCGTTTCGTTTCTTTATACGCAATGGAGAATTCGATTTGCTAATCCATTTTTTTTTTTTTTTTTTTTTATTTAAGAATCGTACCTCGCAGCATGAATTTCTTTTAAACGGGACGCAAGAACGTTGTGAAAATGGCTCCACCGTCAAGTTACACCACATCCATTCCTTAATCATTCTGCTATCTTCCCTTTTTCAATTTCAATTTCTCTGATTTACAACAATTAAGATAATAACTTGAAGAAGAGAAAGAGAAGAAGAAGAAGAAGAAAATTGTTCATCGCGGCTGTTTGTTCAGTTATAGGTACCAGGTGAACGAGAACCTCGAGGATCTCGGCCACGAAAGACCTTCGATAGGATTTAGACCACAGAACACCGGACCTTACGGTTCTAACAGTAGACCCATTGTGTCACCGTCGTATCCTGGCAACAAAGAAGTTCTTGTTGGTCCTGGTGGACCGACGGGCGTTATAAAAAGGTATTTCGTATCTTCTCGCTGTTTTCCAACCCGGTAAGTCTGTTTTCGTCGTTCGCGTCCTCCATGTTGATTGGCTTTGTACGATCGAATGATCTCCACCACTGTTGGATTTTATGAAAAGCGGCCAAACATTCGGTGTTACACGATCCGGGGGTTGGATCGGATTTAGGTTGGATTTCGGTTTGGTTTGAGTTCGATTGTTCAACTCTGTTACGAATATCGAGAACGGCCGGAGAATATTCGAGCGCATTTCGATATCGGGCTTTGTCGGCAATCGATTGAATCTGAATTTTTTAGTATGCCTATGACAAACTGAAAAGTGACGTATAACAGAGATTTAAGCACTTTCGATCGCGTGGAAAAATATCGTCGTATTCGAGTAAAAATAAAAGAAGAAAGTATACTTTATCACTATTGCATACGCGTATACGCGTATTACTCGTCTAAAACTGTAAAACCTTTTTAGCAGATTAAAATCTGCTTGTGAAATATGTCGTGAAAATACTAAATTCTATCCTGATTTAATATGCAGGATTGAAACTGCGAAAAAAAGAAAAAAAGAAAAAAAAAGAAAGAAAGAAAAGAAAGCTTAAACCATTGTATCGCTCGAAGAAGCAACCGTTGAATAATATTTACCTTTACTTTAACCTGTGCAGACCTTCCTACACCGCAAATATCGACGATGGCGAGTTGGGAAACGGTTTCGTGCCATCATGGGTGAAGGACGATCCTCGATATAGAGAATACGACACTTGCAAATGCAGATACAGCTTCAATTGCCCCACTACCGGATTGAAATTTGTAAGAAATATGGAGAAATGCCCGATATCTTTGATACTTTATAACTATATGCTGTTCTACTAATTTTTTAAATCAGGGAAGCTGCTCCAAGGATAAAAAATATTGCTGCTTTAATAGCAGAAAGTATCCAGCGTTGGTCTCCGGACAATACGGACAAGGACACCATCCTTCGTATCCGGTACCGTTTTATTCATATTGACATTTGCTAATACCGCTGTTTTACCCAATTTTTGATATCGTGGATCGCGCAAAATCGCGAATTCTGGAAGAATTAACGTCGAACGTTTGAATCTTCCAACATTCCGATCTCCTGCCGAGGTCAAAGTTTTCGAACATGAACGAACGAGATTTGTATCGAGCCTAAATTTTCCAAATTTGCCAAATGAGATGTTCAAGTTTCTATGTTTCCGAACGAGGTCTAAACAAAATACAATGACAGCGAAATTAAAAACTCGAGAAATCTAGACTTCCGAGAAAAGAGAAGAGAAACGAACGTACTCGAAAGAATAATCTATAACTAGACTGCGGATATTTATGCGAATTCATATTTTCACGAATATAATTAAAAAAAAAAAAAAGAAAGAAAAAAAACAGAACAGAAGTACGATAAACTATCGTTTCATCGTTACCGAATATCATAGCAAGTTTGAGTATTTTATATACAGGCATTTGTACATATAGTATGTGCGACGAATAGATTTCTGCGCCTGCAATTTTCCGATAGAAGCATTAAAATCTGCAGCCTATTTATGACTTCAATTATATCAGTTAACTTGAAATAGTGTTTACACAAATTCCAGGGTGGTCCTAACAAGTACGGACCAGCGACTTTCGTGCAACCGCCGAACAATTATGGTAATCGAAGACCGCAGGCGAGTTTCACTGGCGCTAACAGATATCCTGGAAATTATCATTCTCCAGAGGAAAATCCGGAACCCTATCCACGACCTCATGGCAGTCCTTACGAGCAAAATTACGATTACAACGACTTTGATATTTACAGTCGCTCCTTGAAGAAAAATCAGACGCGAAACGACGACGTGGATGAAAAAGTTTAAGGCCTTCCATTCACACGAGGCCTTCGACGGCAACCTTTTCTCGCCTGATCGATCTTCCGACGATTCCTCGCGTATTTCGTCTTATAAATTCTTAATAAGATCGATCTGTCTGAACGAAGAGTCGGATTAAAGCGTTGGACAGCGTATGGGAGGGAATTACGAAAAGAAGATGTTTCTGAAATTGTTAAAACTGCCAAAATATTTGTCAAATTTTTATGGAAAGAATATTCGAGTCAGAGAGATATGTAGCGTTAGTCGATGTTCGTATATGCGTGCTTTTAAATATTATTCGTGATTTGTATAGATACCCTTTGGATATTCGTTTTCGAATATTTTTTAGATAGTTTGTTTATAGATTGAAATGGAATATTTCTATAAAAATTGACGACTTACGATGTGGTTGAACCACATCGAAGGGAAAAGCTACTTTGACAGATTGTTCCGTAGGAGATGAGATATTTCCGGAAGTACATATGGCATTCAAAAAGTAGATACTCGATTGTTAACTCCATCTACGTGACTCGAAAATAATCGTGTATCTACACAGTTGCCTTTAATTCTTATTTGTCTATCGTCCGACCTTGATTTATCCGACTTATCCGTATTTCATGTATTACTCGTCCGTATTGTATTTATTTTTATCTTATTGCTTCTTTCTTCGTCGAAATTTACTAACACGATATTTCATCTGTCTGCTTTAATATTCTATTGGTACAACGTTCTCTTTTTCTTTTTTTTTTTTTTTTCTTTGTAAAATGATATGGCAATTATCAGTGCCAATTTTCAAACCAAAATTTTAATTTCAATTCTCAATAATTGATCGAAACGATGACCTCTCTCTTGCGTCGCGAGTAAGCAAATGCGTTCTGCTTATAGAAAAGTTAATATAAATATATCAGTTGAATTAAGGAAGAACAACGGTGGAACGTAATTTTAGACGAGCATGAAAATTCATGAAACATTTCTCCTTATTTTTAGCCACAGAATCCGCTGTCGTGGCTCGAATCTAAAAATTATCGAACTTCCTGTTTCTAAAAGAGTCGCCAAGACTTCAAACACTTTTAACAAGATACCAAAGATCGTACGTATATATCTTTAAATCATGGAACAACGCTCTCCTTTCCTTGAACTTACTCGATATAACATAAATTTATACTTGTAATATAAATTTCGTATAATAAATACGATAATTGACGTCACGTAAGATTATCGTTAAGAACTTTTCTCTGCTTCTTTTACCTATCAAGATTATTTATGCTACTGCTATTCGACCGCTGATGTTCAAAGTATAGTATTATTATATATATAGTATCGTTTTAGCAGAAAATAGATTTCGTTTCTCCTAATCATATTTGTAAGAATACGAATTCGATGATATTCTACCGTTCTCGTGATATCTTCGTTCTCGTTGATAACGTTCTTCGCTGTTAAGGGAGTAACTATGAAAGAAGATTAGGACAATCCGTGAAAGTTATTAAAGGTATGAGAAATAATTGTCTGTTAAAAGTAAGAAGAACCAAATGATTCGACGCTAACTGTTAAGGGAAATCGAGACGATTCGTGAAAATGATCAAAGAAGGATTATAATAGGTATGATCGAAGATGAGCAGAAACGAAACGATTAGTCTCACCAATGGTAGTAATGACGACGATGGAGTAGAAGAGAGCGCCGGCGAAGGTCCATTGGATGTCATCCTCACCCTCGCTGCCGTCCCAACCCTCTTTCTCCATCATGCACACGAGGTTGTTCTCGAAGCTCTGCGAAGAAAAGTAGCGGGAAAGTGATGGCGGTGGAAATTCGAGTTCGATCTCTGGTCACCGAACGTGGATGAGATGGCCAGGTACCTTTAATTCGCGTAACGCTTTGTCCGTCCAATTTTCACGAATCAGAACCTCCACCTCCTTCGTGATCTTCCATAGTTGCTCTGCTACGTTCCCTCTGATGTCTTTAATGCTCTTCTTGATCTGGATAAGAGTAGAGCGAGAGAAAGAGCGAGAGAGCGAGAGAGAGAGAGAGAGAGAGAGAGAGAGAGAAGAAGAAGAAAACTAAAGAAAGGGAAAAGGGGATTGGCGATAAAGGGAATCGGAACGAGAATTGTAAGAGGGGGAGATAGAGCGACGTTATTTAGGCTGAGACAAATTGCGCGTTTATTTTTATTTCTGTATTTCGCTGTCGTTAAACGATAACGAAAATAAAAGTGTTTCCGTTTTATTCGATATCCTTGTCGCGAAGATATCGCGTCGTTAGGTTTCATTGAAATAAATGGATTTGATAGTAGAGGGGAAAAAACGACGGGGCGATGAAGTTTAAAGGGAACGGGAGAAGAAAATGAAGCGAGAAACGTGGAAGGGCGGAGGAATGTAAGGAGGTATAACTGAACGAACGATAATAGAGTGGTGGGAAAGAGATGCAAAGTAAGAGAGAGGAGATGGCTTTCGGCGTGAAATGTACGTGGAGTTCGAAGAAGCAAAAATTGCCGAAACGGAACCTTTTTATTCGAGAATGTTTCGTACAGCGAGAATAAGGGTACGTCGAAGACCGAAGAAATGACAGATGAGAGATGACCGATTAAATAATGTGAAATGGAGCCGAAGAAGGGAAGAGAAACTGAAAAACATCGGGAACTCGAAATGAACTAAAAAAATATGTGAACAACGTGGAACACGGATATCAAAAAATTAGCAAGAAAGAAATGGAAAAACGTTACTGGGCGTAATATAGCCAGGCTAACTGCGCCACATGAACCGGATACTACTTTTTCCCTGAAATCTCTACAAAAAGAACGCGATAGAAATGAAACATTGCAAATCTTTTTCTTCCGAGAAGAAAAAAAGGAAAGGAGAGAGCAACGTTCAAATTTCATTTTACCGACAAACGTAACGATGTAACGTACGATAATTAGTCGACGAATATATTTCTGCCGCGGTGAAAAATTTAAGGATGCAAATATTCGCATAATAGTAGTACTCGTTATAGTCTGCTCTAGAAGGTAAAACGGCTCTCTCTGGATTTCATTTCTTCGGTTACATTCGTAAAAATACGCTCGGTCTGGCAATAAGATACGCGATAACGTATAAACAAGTTTGAAACAAATAGAGATTCAGCGCAGTTTCCAAAACGAGATGTTTAATTCCGTTCCATATAATAAAATGCCGCGTTTTAACAGATTTTAACGACACGTTGCGTCGTTACCGCAAATAGTAACTGGTCGCGGCATCGACTTGAAAATAAAAAGGAAAGAAACGATGTTTCGAGGGTTGTTAATTATTTCGCAGAAATTACGAATCTACTTTCTCTAGCTATCCGAGGCTTGCTCGTTGCACCGTCGGTTTCGCAAAGCACAGTAACGATCTATCGTGTCGTTAATTTTCTAAGGAGTCGAGAATGTAAGGGAATTAAAATTCGATGTATCTACCTCTTTCTCGTGGGCGGCCTCGAGGGCCTCGAACGCGTACGCGCCGATCAGACAGTAGAGCACGACCAACGAAACCAACGACACGTGGGAAAAAACGCATCTGAAGAACTTCCACAGGAAACGTAGAAACCTGATGCACTTGGAGGGCTTCTCGGCCTCGACCATCAGCTCGAACGCTTCCGGTCGCGAACGCGGCGGCATCGTGCTTTCCGCTTCGGAGTTCTCTTCCTTCACACGCTTCCACCGCCTCTCCTCATCCTTCTTCCAATTTCTCTCTTCTTACTCCTACGCGTCTCTTGATATTTTTCCTCTCACGCCATTGAATTTCCACGATATCCGGTCGCTCTATTAGCTACCGTTGTTGCATCCTTTCTTTTTCTTTTTTCTTTTCTTTTCTTTTCTTTTCAGAAAGAAAATGTTTTTTCGAAAATATATAATTTCGTAATAGTCGCGGTTCGCCTGTGGCTTCTTTCACGGCTCGGTCGCGCAATTTCGATGATCTAAAGCTGGATCGAGCGCTTGAAACACCTTTTAAACCGAACGTTCGAGTATTCGAGCGGACGGCGTGCTAAATCACACCGTTTCAGGTAAATTTGGAATAGAATTTAAGAATCGATGTGATCGCTCCAAGTTTGGCACAGTATCGTTTTGCACGAGTCTCGCACAAGTTTTGGAAAACTGTTCTTTGAAAGTATTTGTCAGACGACAAATTCGGTTCCACGAAGTTCGAGGATCTTGTTGCGTCAGTACGTCAGTTTCTAAAGGCGCATTCGATCGCGTCGTAATTTTCAACGCGTATACGCGCAAGCTGCAACGATAACGAGGAATAAAATCGTAACGAATTCTTCTGTATGCTCGATCTTCTAATTAAATTGCAGCCAGTCGTAGAGCTGTTAGGTATCATAGGACCACGGAGAGACACGAGCACGTACATTTTGGATACAGGGTGCGTGTCGCGAATCTTGGGCAAGTTAACATCTTTGGGATACTACGTCGGTAAGGTGTAACGTTGCATCTGAAGGAAACCGAAACAGACGTCTCGAGTATTTAAAAATGAGCGAATTAATCAATTAAGCGACGTACGATGTACGTACGTTATAAAAATCTAAAATAACTAGAAATAATTTAGAGTTATCGAGTCGGTCGGGAATTTACAACGATAAATTGATAAGATCGTCGATTATAAGAAACGGATCGATGAATCTGTCTGCGGGCGTATATTAATTAATCTAATTTTTTATGACGCGAGAAGAGAGATGGCAAGGATAGCTTATTATATCGATCTAAAAGAAGGACGATGGAATATAAAAATTGATTTCCTCCTTCGCAAGACGCGTTCGATTTATCTTCCTGTTATTCGAGTTCCGTTAGACTGGTAGGAAAGCGATCTAGGGGCCTGTACGATCTTTCTTGCGTCTTTCGTATCTTACCGTTATCAAAAATACCGCGTCCACTGTGCTAAGTATCTTAAATTATATTGGATCGAAATTAATCCATGCGGAGCACGGAGATCTCCGAATCGCTATAGCAGTTGGTCAAGTAATTTTTTATCGATCGGCCGATAAATAGTACGAAAATTACTTAGTTACGGTAAAGCAATTGTTAGTCGTTCGTATGTTTGAACTTAAACCAAAGATTATCGTAACAATGTTATTCGAGTTATCGTCCGATTGTTATTGGCGTACGCGGCAAGACCGGCTTTACGCATAGAGAATTATGGCTCGATCTATCGGTACGATCGGCGTCTGTACGCGGATAAGATTTAAAAGAAGGCTCGAAATTATATTTTTACACCGAAAGCATCGGTTTAAAAAAAAATCTCGTTACATCGTCCGTTGATAGAGGTAAAAAAAAAAAAAAGAAAGAAGAAAAAATTACGCTTCATACTGAAGCATCAATTTTCGAAAATTCAATTGCATCTGCGCTGCGTATATATGTAGAGAGATAGAAAAATCACATTTTACACGGAACTTTACTTTTAACTTAACTTTTTAGAGAACGTTATTTGTTATAGAAATATAGGATTATAGTTTGCATAGGAGGCGTTGATTTTACATCTTTTAGATCGCACCGAGCAATCGTTCGCGCGTCTACGAAGACGCGAAACCGCAAAGAAATAGAAAAACTATGGTTTATCGTAATTTTAATACTTCGTCTCTATCGTAATTCTGATGTTTCGACAGTTCGATTCCTCCGAACCTACGTACACGTATCGAACATTCATCGTTCGTTTAATTTACGACTATGTGCGCATTCTTACAATTTTCCATTCTTTGTTCATCTTTGAAGAACCGATGTTTAAAACGCTCGCGATTTACGCTCGAATTTCCTATCATTAATGTTTTACACCTGTGATATTTTACCAAGATGATAGTAATAACTCGTTTAAGTGAACTTCATAGAGAAATTATTATTCGCGCGAGACGTCGTTCGACAAATTTTACTTCGTTTTTATCGAGATACACCTGTTAAACATCGCGGTATATCGAGTTCTTTATCGCGGCGTTGGAGAAGCGAAACTGACTGCGGAACTAACGTAAAACACGGGCGTGTTTCGTTCGAGATGGTCGTTCCAAATTTATCCTACCTATGCCATCGGCGAGATTTCGTTTCGAGACGAAGCGTCGTGAAAGGTCCGCCCGCCAAGCCACAAGTCCAAAATATTCCACGAAACTCCTTCTCTCTAAAGAAAAATTCGAAGGTAAATTAAACGCAACCAACGATAAAACGATTACGAGGAACTTTTATCTCGATTAATTCGTACGTGTACGTACCGTCGAACCAAGTAACCGGGATTACTAGAACTGTACGTTTACAAATTCTTTTTAATTTTATACGATTATTCCATTTCCTTTCGAATTTTCTTTTTTTTTTTTTTCGTTTAATATCAAATTATAGAACATCGATACAGGTATTTCCGTAGCATCGTATCGAAATAATCTATAAAAAAAAATATATATATATATATATATATCGCGTACATGGTTCTATCGAGATAGGTAACTAATTTCCCTTCAGAGGGCTATTCGATATTCGTCTACAGTTATCTATCTTATCGACGCCTGTTTTACTCGTTAAAACCTTTCTCCGATGTAGAAAATGTTACGCTCTCCTCTCGCGTTAACCAAGAACGGAATAAGCACGACGTTAAACGGAGCTTTGTGTCTCGGATCGTGAAATACCGACCTGCCGAATGACGAAAGTCACGGCTGTTTCGTACGCCCTCTTCCATTTCCTACGGGCTACTATTGATCGTATTTATCGTACGATAATGGGTCGGTAACGTCGACGAATGCTCTCTATCTAGTAACCTGCTACATCTATTTTTCGTTCGACGTTGCGCGTACTGCGTACGCATCTATTAGCGTAATTCAAGATTAAGCCTCTTCTGAATCGTAACTATCGAAGTATCGACATCGGCGATCTAATCATTTTCAGGCGATCGATTATCTCTCCGTCTTCGAAGGAAAGAAGTTTCGTTAGAAAGATCCGTTGGAAAGGAAGACGTAAAAGACAAGAAAAAGAAACACGCGTGTCTGGTAATAGTTTATTATCATTATCCCAACCGACTCTTCTGTGTATTTACATAAAAAACGAGAGATCGATCGTCGAGACTGAGCGGTGGATCGCATTCTATTCGCGACCGACGCGAGTTTAGGCACTTTGACGCTCGATTTCGCCTTTCTAAAAACACCGGGTCGACCAAAAACGAACTCGACCACCGGAAACGATTCGAAATCACCGGACAAGCCGGAAATAGTTACCAGATGTTCAAAGATACCGCGAAACCGAGCGTAAATAGTCGTTTAAACAGGAATATTATCGTGTCAGTCTGATCGTTACGACCGCGTTGAAAAAAGAAAAAAAAAAAAAGGAAAAGAAATGAATTTCGATCAGTTAACGCCGATCATACCACTGCGTCTCTTAGTAACTGCGTGTGTATAAGTGTATAAGTATTCATTGGAGATGATTTTCAACGAATAGATTCGCTACGCGACAACATTATAATAATAAAGATAATGATAATGATAGTAGCACTAGTAATAGTAATAGTAATAGTAGTAGTAGTAGTAGTAGCAGTAGTAGCAGTGATAGTAATGGTAGTAGTAATGATAACGATGATAATAAAAGTAATAATAATAATAATAATAATAATAATAATAATAATAATAATAATAATAATAATAGGAATAATAATAATAATAATAATAGTCTATATGTTAGTTCATGGTGCAACGTCAATCGCGCTCTCACCTAACAGCGTAAAAAATGAAAAGAAAGGAAACAATCGTGTCGCGTAGAAAGCGATCGAGGTTCACCATGCAAAAAGGAAAGGAAAACGTGCCCATGGGGGCCGCCGCTTCGAGTTACGAAGAAAACGCACGTAGGAAAAAAGCATTCGGTCGTTCCAGGGATGTACTTTCGTTCCTTTATGAAACTTCGAAAACGACGATTTTTTTTTTTTTTTTACGTTACAAGTAAAACTTCTTTTTTTCTTTTTTCTCTCTCTCTCTCTCTTCGACAACTCTCGCGCAATATCGCGCGCAATGATCCAACTTTTATTTACGATTACCACGATCTATTTCCTCGATCTGCTATCCGCGATAGCGTTGGAATTTAATTGCAACAAACTTTTGGAATTTAGAATTTGTTCAATTTGCAAATTTTACGTTTATCTTGCGTTTCTTCGTTATCATATTCTTGACACGTCGAGCGTTAAGCTAGTGAATGTTGCACTGTTGGAACGTTTAAAGTTTAGAAATAGTGGAAAATGTTGACGAGACTGTCGAATCTCTGCTGTTTTTAACGTTTCGATGGTTCCAATTTTCGGGCGCTCAACTTTCGAAATTTTCGAATTACCGTTCTAAAGTTTTCCATACGTTCGACGATTCCGCGCGAATTCGATATGTTCGATCAAAGATTGGGAAAACTGCGTTTACTGGAGAGCTCGTTTTAACGAGCCTTCAATTTCTTTTCTTCCCTTTCCGCGTCAAACGTTATCGGCCAAGACGAGTGACGTAAAAATGGCCGAGCATCGCGCAACGTTTCGAAAACCGTGCGATACGATTTATTTCGCGTCGTCTTCGCTTTACGTGACAGAAATCGAGATCGATCTGGTCTTTCGCGATTCAACGCGCTCGTACATCCCTGGGACAAGGGGCTGTCGTTGTGTGAAACGCGCAAGAAACGCCGTTCAACCGGAGTTTTGCGATACGATTAGTTTACAGTAAACTCGAATTACAGCATCGATCGCCAACTCGTATCGTGGCATCGTGACCGAACCTTTCTCCGAGCAATTCCACGCTCTGTGTACAAAATGTTTCGAACTAGATATCGATTTTTTCAATTTATCGTGCAAAAAGAATCTATCGGTTGACTCTTCCATTTTGAAACATTGTGCGTTCAAGCGTTCTGTAGAATTGCCGAACGATAATAATTAATTGAAAAGGACGGCCCCGATCATCGACGCGATCGATGCTGTTTTAATCGATAAAGTACCGTTCGTTTCGACTTGCCCGTAATCAGCTTTCTTCCCGTTATCGCTTCGATTCATACAAACGTCGCAATCGATTCATTCTTCACGGGGGGATTTCCGTTCCACGCGAGGAAATCAGGAGGAAGAAGGTGGAAAAAGTGAAAAAGAAGAACCGATACCGCGGGTCCTAGTTCTCGCACAACCTAATAATCTAATTAATACTAAACATAGGCTCGGTGGAACAGACGCATAGTACGATTACAAAGTAAACCTTCGGCGTTCATTCACTGATATCTACTTTAATTAATCGAAAAGGAGATTGTAGGCAAGATTGGATATCAAATTGTAAAAGTCATTCTTACAGCGATACATCCGCTATGTTTCTAGAATCTGTTTTTCACATTTCACGCCATACAACACTTTTTCTATATTACGGTGTGTTAAAAGAGAGAGAAAAAAAAAAAAAAGGGGGAAACGAACGATCGAAACATTGAGAACAAAAGTGGACTACACGCGTATGTATATCAGCTCTATATACATCTGCAATAAGCTGTATTAATTTTTAGATAAGTTTAATTTTTAGTTTTATGCTCGCGTCTATTTTAAACGACGAATTATTCAATTTGCGCAGCTTGAAATCAATCCGCTGTTACTCTCTCTCTCTATATATATATATATATATATATATATATATATATATATATATTTCAATTCTGAATTGACGCACAAAATTTCCGTTTTCTTGTATCCACTTATCTGATTGAAATTATCGTTTCGAATCTTGAAACCTACAAATATTGATATACGATCGAGTTTTCATTCTCGCTATAATCTCTTTCACCTACAACACGATCCAGCAACTCGGTTAAACAGACGTATATACCTATACGTAAGTGCGTCCTTTATCGATCTATCGATTCCTTTTTCTCTCTAGCCGGTTTTTTACGATGAAATACGTTAACGTCTAACCTATTTCTATCCTCGTTTGTCTGTATATCATATTTATTTATTTATGTAAAATCGATCGACGCAAAGAGCGCTCGATAGAGGATCGTTCGATAGAGAACGATAAACGGCTTCGTTCATCCTTGAAATTAACGAATTTAAGCTCGATTTTCTAGATTACGAATCGTCGAGTCGCGAACTCGGGAATGTTCGAGGCTTGCTATTTATCGTTCTCGTTTTCCGATCGTTCGTTTCTTTCGTTCTTCTCTCTCAAATGCGAAATATACGAAATATAAACAGCGTTCCCTTCAATGCGACAATCTCGTCTCTTCGGTTCTCGGAAATTTTCTCCAGCGAGTCGAGTACAATTTAAGAAATCGACTAATTCGTTCTAATAAATTCTGCAAATATTCGGATATATATAAAAAAAAAAAAAAAAAGAAGAAGAAGAAAGAAAAAGAAAAATTCCTTTCGTTTCGATTTAACATCCAAATATTTACAGATACTTACATAATGTTATATAATTTAACGGTACATTGCACGCGAATTGTTAGAAATTTGAATCTCTCTAGTCGATAAAATTCGATGTATCGAACGATATGATTGTTAGAAATAAAATATTTCGCGTTACACGACGAAACAGGTTTCCCTCGGTTCGAATCTCAAGCGCAACCGTAATTAGTCGCCAGTCTTTCAATTGCGTTCGACGATATTCGATTTCGTAAAGTCACACACGTGACAGCATTTGGTTCATCGAGAAGCAAATAATTCGTGGCTATCTCGAAGGACGTTGAGCAAAGAACTTGCGTTTCCAATCTACGATTCCGCGAATCGAGTTTACATTTCGTCCAGTGGCACAAATTGAGATATATCATTAACGCTATCCTTATCCTTATCCTATAGATTATTCTAATCGTCGCCGTACGTTCTGTCCGATTTACACAGCCTTTTCTCCCTCGAACGTGTCGGTGAGCTACGCTACGCTTCGTCGTCGTAACCAGCGATTCTTCTCTCGCAGCGCGATCGAGTTCTTGTCAAATTGCGATCAAAATCGACAACGACAAGAAAATACGTAACATTTTCGTAGACAGACGAATAAGCGATTAATCAAATTATCGATGAAATAATTTGTCTTCAATATTTATATTCAATATATGATTATAGAAGAAAGAAGAGAAGAAGAAGAGAAAAAAGGAAAAGAAAACGCCGAACTAATACGGTGCTTGTTGATATGTCGGGCATCGATCGGGTGTTCTGTTGGTCGAGGCATCGTCGTACCTCTTGGTGTTTCAACGAATATTTCAAACGAACCGCCGTAACGCGACAAATATTTGATCCGAATGGAATGTTTTACAGTTGAGTATCGGAATCGATAAAAATTCTTTGTTAATTGCGAAGCAAACGCGTTCCGTAGCGACCGTTCGAGTAGCAAACTTTTCGCACATTGGACCGTTTTTCTAAAGGAAATCGATAGAAGGAGGAAACGATTCTAAACGGTTTCAAGCTTCGTCGTCGATGATAAAGAACACGAAATAGAAACTCGGGGGGCCTGATTCTTCTCGCTAGCTCGGTCCAAAGAAACCAAGAGTTTCCAACGTCCTGGTCACTCTTTCGATCAATCGGTCCTTGTATCGCCATATCGTGGTGTCTAACACGCTGTTCTCGCGGTATTGGACGCAAGTCTTCTTCAACGATTTCACGCAATCGGCCCTGTAATGCTGAAGTTGAGCGTCCTCGGTCTCTATGGGGTAACTGGTGCAACCGGCGCCCAAACAGGCCAAAGGGAAGTGATTGTGCAACGTCACCACCCTCTCCGGATTGTGAAAGCACTTGATGTACTGATTGGGTTTCGTGAAGTTTTGCGAACGATAGACGTGCTGCAGCATATGCATGTACCTGCGAACACACGACGACATTTTGAATAAAAGCGATTCGTTCGATCGTTTCTTCTATTACGGAGACGTTGGTTCGCTCGGTTCACGCACTTTTGTACACTTAAATTTCCAAACACCCGAATTTCCATAACCTTACGACACTTTCTAATATTCCGATTCGTACGTGTTGAAATTTTCGGATTTTCAAACGTTCGTTCGGATCTTCTCGAACATTGGGATTCCCGAGTTTTGGAAAATATTCAAACTTTCCAAACTTTTGGTCTCTTAAAATTTCGAATCCGTCGATCGTTCCTATTTCCTAAACTCTTCGATCTTTGTTAAATTCGTCAATTCGCGGCTACAGATTGTTCATTATCGATTTTCTAACGTTTCAAGATCTCGGTAGATCTAAGTAGATGTGAAACGTAACAACATATTGGATCGTTTACGTTTCGCTTCTTTCTCGGTTCAAAATTGGCTGACAGAGTTCGACAGAGTTCGACAGAGTGGTTTGGTTGCTACATCGTAGTCGATACTGTAGCTGTTTTATTAAAGAGGGGCCCCGATACCAGTTGGATCAGTTAAAATTTGCCAATACCTTTAATGACACGGAAGAAATTGTAAAAGTGTCCTGGGTGCAATTTATTCGGCTTTCGAAACTAAAACGATCGTTTAGCCAACACGAAGAATACCGTTATTATCGATACGTTACCGTCTAATATCACGTTCAACCTGAATTTCACAATCTCACGTAATTCCCAGCAAGGCTAAGATCTCGAACGTAATCGCAATGATCGATATAATCATCGAGAGATTTATTTCCTTTGTATTCCGATCAAAGCACTTCCTACGATAGTTATCTTCTCGACGACGATCGAACCTAATCTTTCTTCTTAATTAACGAATCGTCGCTCGTTATTTTTATCCGACGGATTACTCGAGTCGAACTATCGCGAAACAACGATAGGAATGAAAAAAGTTCTATCTTGGTTGTAACGCAAGTGAATATAAGGGAAATAAGTTATATATATAACGCAGGATAATATAGGATACAAAATATAGAATATATATGGAATATATAGAATATTGGCTATATAACGGTACTCACTTTGGCATGCCCTTAAAGTATCCGTGCGAGTGCAGCAAATCGTCGAGGAAATACACGTTCCTCACGTTGTACGAAGCCCTGGTCTCGTTTCTGATCTTTAACGCTTTCTGCAACACCCTCTTCATCAGATCCTGCCACGTGGCGTCCTTCACCGGCATGATCACTTCGTCCACATCCAACAAAGCAATGTATTCATACTCGTACATATGCTTGTACAAACAGTCGTTGTAAGGAATCAGTTCGTTCTGTCTCTTATGATTGGTCTTCTTTGTCAGATACATGTGTTGAAAGGCAGGAACGTTGGGTTGCCCGCCAGGTAGTGTCAACGGGGTCACGTGTACCATTCCCAATTTCTGATAATGATCTAGAATCTTTGTCACGTTAGGATGAACCTGGAGCTGATAGAAGAAGATCTTGTCGGCGCCTAACAGGCTAATTAACTCGATCCATTCGACCAGCCTGACAGACAGATCCTCGTGAAGGAAATCCAGACCTTTCACGCAGACAGCGAAATCTTTTTTACGTTCCGGCTTGTTGTATATGACTCTAAGATTGTTGGTGGGAGTGTCGCAGTTCTTTTCTGCCATGGAAACTGAAGCCGGTGGTCCCTTTGACCAATGAGACTGGGGGATCTTGCAGGCAATTACGTACGGCTGATAGATTCCCTGTTTGTAGTTACCCCATTTAGGGTACCAGATATATTTGTATTCCATGGTCTTGACAACGACAGGGTCTCTTTCCCCGTCGTACCAGAATTGACAGTGAGTCCTCACGATAGGCTCGATTCTATCGATCATCCCGACGATCCTAACGGCTGGCCCTATTCTCGACAACTTTCTATGGTCGTAATAAGCACCGAACAATTGAAACGTGCCGTTACCGGTGCGCATCGTTTGCCAGTAAACGTTATTAAACTCTATATCGTAGATAGAGGGATATCTCAGATTGGAACAGCTATAATTGCCTTTAGTCTTGCTCTGACCAGCAGGATATTTGCTGTTCTTGTTCCAGTAAGCTAAAGGCAGACTAGGTATCCTCTGTTCTATTTCCTCGATCAGCTCCTCCTCTGTTTTCGCTGGCCTTTTATCCAACAATGGCTCCAACTCTGAAGGATTTCTCGTCGGATTGTTGGATATGGTGGTCAGAGTGGTTAAGAGGCTGGAACCACCGGAATTTGAAAAACTGGAGTCTGCCGAGGATCTTTGCAGGAGATATCTGGAGAGGCCAAGGCTGGAAGAGCCACGGTTCTTCATTATCTCGCGCCGACGATAGACGTCGTCGAGGAGAAGGTCGTTAGCCGACTCTTCGGCCGTCGGTGTCTCTCTGAGGCTGTTCTCCACATGACGGAATTGCACCGCTGCGATCATCACCAGGCCCCAGACGAACACGAACAGCAGAGCCCGTCTGACGCACCTGGACCCTACGCCGCCACAGTTCTGCCACTTCATGCTGATCGACTAGCTGCGTATCGATTGGGACACGCTGGCTCTGTGGCCCGGCTCACGCGGACGTCCGATCGTGTTGCGTCTGAAATCAAAATCAACAATGGTTATTCAGAGAAAGTGTCTTTCTTGCCTGCAAGATATCATAATAATTATGATAATTATTATAACAATACAATAACGTAAAACAGAACTCTCTCTCTCTCTCTCTCTCTCTCTCTCTCTCTCTCTGTCTATTTATTTCAATGAAATTTTAGTTTCCACTTTATTAATTTGAATTTCTACCCCGTATCCTACGTTCTTAACGTAGAAGTAAAGGCAAATTTACCTCTGTATAACTGTTTCATATTTTATTAGGATGATTTTAAACCGATTGTTTCTAATATGCGACAAAACACTGTCTCGGCGGTAATATCGTTCGCCACGTGTAATAAACTTTTTCGCGTCTTTGTAGGAATCGTTAGATCGTTCGCTCGCAATATCTGAATCATATTTATATAAATAAAAATAAAGGAACGTACAGACTCGATGTTCGAATATTGTTTCTGGCGACAATGATTCCGTTGCTTTATTCAAACTATTTGTGCAAACTACTATGTTCGCAAAGTGAAACTTAAATATACAGGATGTTCCGAAGGATATGAAGATTGAGAGTACAGAAAGCATAATAGTATCTCCTGGGACGAGTCGCGTCGGTTCGCCTAACGTTTGGGAGGAAGTCGATAATAACCGGAAGCGTTTTCCCGACAGTTGACGCAACCGGCGAAACTGGACGATCGTAATCAAACTCTTCCTCCTTATAGGGTCGAGTTACAAGAAAGAAAGAAAAAGAGATTATCCTACGGTTGTTTTTACTCGTCAATAATCTGAGACTATGATCTTCGACATAATTGCTCTTCCATCGAGGAAAATCTCTTGCTTTTTTACCATTAAGCTTGGGTTATTACTCGCGATCGCTCATCCAGAACAATATTACCATGAACTAAATGACTTCGAGGTTAGAGTTACAGGTCTTCGTTCAATTCCACGTTATTACGACGCTGCTCTTGCGAAATTATCCTTGAAACGAAATCTCGCATTCTAAATTCTATGGGCATTGCACTGAATCTGAGATATATTTCCATTTGAAATTTCTAATCATTTTGCTTGCGAATCGAGACCATGAATTCTAAAACATCGCAGATCTACCAACGATACTTTGAAAAGATCAGTTTCGATCGATGTTCGTTTAGCTGTATACATGCACGGAAAATTAAACGGTACGAGTTCAACGCTCGTGCAAAGATACACAAAATATCTAAAGAACGACATTTAATAATTAAAACAAATTGAGGCACGCTTCTTTAACTGCGTTCACAGGAATATGAATCTGCGCGAAAGCCCTGTTTCGTCGTTTGTTAATTTCGATTCGTTCGTCAAATTCATTCATTTAAAATATAAAAGACGTTTACTTGTTATATTCTCTACCTGTGATCGTACACGTAGAACACGTAGATTACACGCGATATTCTGCTTTTCGAAATTATCCTTGACCTTTTCGCGGCAATAATTTCCAATTTTATCGTTTTTCATATTTCAGCGGTGTATACGGAGAGTGAAAAACAAACCTTGCGGACAAACGACGCGATGGGAAGCTTATCTGGAACGAACGAGTCGACCGTGTCAAGGTATCAAGAACGATACTGGACTTGTTGCGGTAGCTTTCACGCCTGGCCGAGGAGACAGCTTTTATTCGTCTGTTTATTTATAAACCGGGTGTAAGTGGCGGAGCGTGATACGAATTACGAAAGGTGGTGAATAATCGGCGAGAAATGGTGGGGGATGGCTTTCGACTGCTGTCTTAAACCGTGTCAGTTAAATGGTATTTTTCTACGTATATTTTCAATTTTGTATTTACTCTCAGTTTATTCCTCAAAGAGTATTACATACAAGGTGTTAACATCCGTCGTAGCAAATGTGAAACATTTAAATGTAAAATTTTTATTGAATCGAGACGGAGAATCGACAATGCCTGTTTTATAGAAATATATTGGCGTAATGGACGTTTGCTGCGACGAGCGTTAAATTCCAGAAAATTAGAGACCATTAAGATAATTGCTAATGATTTCAAAAGACACGAAGATTCGAGATCCAGGCAGAAACGTACGAAATCGAAGACGTTGAACATATCCGTAGAATCGTACGTTTAATGCGTATCGAATAAAATAAAATACCATGACGAATAACCAATTTTCGTTCGTGACTCGAGTGTACAGATGATAAATTATTAACGTTAATAGCTAATAAGTTGCGTACAGCAGTAGCAACGGCGAATCTTTTGCGATATTCTGGCAAAGAAAGAAACGATTACACGACCGATTTTACGACCTTGCTAAGTCACGTGGCGACCTTGCCAACAGGAACGAAGCAAAGCCAAGATATACGCATTACGCGTAATAGCCTCTAGAGTCTGATGAAACGTTAAGTTAATTCACCGACTAACAGCATCGACAAACGCATTGAATATCTGATCGATTGTGAAACACGGCATTCCATTCAATTAATGTCTAATCGGGACTAAAGTTATTACAGAGATTATAACGTTATATAGAGGAGAAGGTACTTAAATTTACTTTCCCGATTTTTGTCCCAATTTTTTATCGCGCAAAGTTACTATACACGGACACGTAAACTTCGACGTTCGTTCGATTTCACGATTTACCAATTACATTGCTATACTGCTAAAAACCGTAAAAATCACGTCTATTCGATATTTTGTAAGAACCGGAAACACGAGTTTAGGATATACTACGAATGCTCTCTTAAACCGGGGAAGCTTGAAGATTTAAACGATTGAACCGATTATTAAACGTAAATTTTAATTTGCTCGATTTTACGATCTCGACGTGTCGTGAAAGCTGCGCGCTATCGACGATAGCATAACCGGTAGCAGATAAAAGTCGATTACGATCGGTTAAGAGACCCTCTCTGCCAGTCGAATCCTTGTTATCCAACCACGCCAGAGAAACAGCGAGACGCGCAGGCTCGGAATACGTGGAACCGGTTATGCTGATGCCGAAGTGTTTTTCACCTTTTGCACCTCCCTCTACCTGGGCCATCGCCCAGCCGCTCGCGAACACGCCGATGCTCTTTCGTCTAGCTAGCACGACGCTGTCCAACTTAAGTTCCAGAGCTTAGTCGGTGAGTCTCTCTCGCTTTTGCCTGACGACGCGTTAACAGTATTCGAGTACGCGTTGCACTTTGCAATCTCATTAACGATATTACCAGACTCTGTTATCGTGATTATATCGATAGAGCTCGAAACTAATCTGAAAATGTATGCAGGAATTATTTGACATTTAGCACAAGTATAATCCATCCTTAACGCCTCTTATATGCTCAAAATGGATATTCGTGTCGTATGCTAGTTATGTACCAAATATATACTTGCAACAAGTATCTTTTGACTTGTTTATAGATTTTGACGATCGTGATAGTCGATAGATCGAGTGTTGTCACGATGTTAATGAAACTTCCAAATATTTCACGGTTTCATGCACCAACTTAAATATACAAGTTTTCTATTCAAATAAGTCCGTGGGCGTCTTACCGACCCAACAGCTAATTGCCGTGTGTTTCTTCGTCTTGCGTATTCCTGGTTTCTTGCAGAGAGAGAGAGAGAGAGAGAGAGAGAGACAGAGTTTGGAGGAATAATTGAGATAATTAACCTTCTATAACGAATTGAACGCTATATATTCAAATGAGAAGCCGAATTGATCGAATCCATTAAGGTAAATTGATTTTTAGGAAGTTAAACATCAATCATAAACCCTCTGGTGTTGAAACGAAGAAGATTTTATAGAATTAAATTTCATCTTATCTATTTATCAGTATACGTCACTATATTTCATTCGTGATATATCGTTAAGGCTGATCCCAACAAAATGATTTATCGTAATTATTTTCAATTTATTTGTTAATCTACTATCTTATTCGTTATATGCCACGACTCATTGATAATTTACGTTTAACGTATTGTAATCTATCGCAAGTAATCTAAACAAGGTAAGCTAAATATCGTTATTTTCTTTCATTTCTTTCATGTGTAGGGAGATTAAATGTTGTTGCGAAGTTTTAGAGCGAATGAAGTTTAGCGCTTTGGCAGGATCATTGTAGGAATTTTAAGGCTCTCCGAGGAAAATATTTTATTTAATATCTCTATTCAACGAATATATAATGGAAGTCTTTACGCGTTTTACGCGTCTTGGTAGGATCATAGGTATTAAGATCTAACTTTGATCTTAAGAAATATTTTCATTCGTTTAATCTCTTCGAAAGAAACTTTGGAATAAAAGTAGAAAGATCTTCCTTTTCCGAAGGTTCTCCGATATTAAGCTCAACTATAATCTTTCCGTTACAAAGTAGAAATCGAGTGCTTTCTTTAAGCAGGAACGTCTAAATATTTATCGTTCGTTGTATCAGGAATCTAAGAGAAAATCTCAGATACGAGAACGTTGCTAACGAAACGGCAAGCAAAGTGCTACAGAAGTACGAATGTCCTTCTTGGGCCACTGGATTTAGAAAAGTCAGTCGTCTAGGCGTTTCGATGAATGGGATATCGCGTGCAAGGGAAAGTGTCACGCAGATCTCTCGATAAGCGAACTGTCCTTGCAATTTGAAAAAGAAAAAAAGGTTATCTCGAATTCCATCACGAACTAGATATCACGACACGATAGAATTCTAACTAAAATTCGATTTAAAAACGAGAAAGAATAATATCAGCGATCGAATGGAATTTCAAATAACAGAGAGAAATTTTGAGGCACGCGCCCACTGGGCTAATAATTCCGAAACTTATCGCGAAACACGATTAACCCTTCTAGCGCTCCGTAAAATAAAATTGTGTTTTTATTTGCTTGAATCTCTTACGTTTGTTGATATTGTCGCTTGAAATTGAGATTAAATTCGTCGATTAACTGGAAAATTGGAAAACACGGAGGATTCGATGATACTGATCGTTTATTGTTGCGTCGTAGAGACATTTTTCTGACCAGTGGCTCGAAATAGCTTCTATTGGTTGCGTTATTTTTAAGTTACGTGACGTACGGAAGGACGGAATTTTATTTTTGAAGAACGTGGGATTTTAAGTTGAAAATCGCTCAATAGGAATATCGATTGGTCTTAATCTGCACGAATAAGACATAACGCGAATATAAGAAATAATGCGATTGAAATTACCGAAACAATTTCTTTAACTCGTTTAATTTATTAATATAGAAATTACTACTAGTAATAAGCAGTAGTGGTTAATAGTATCGCTATTTATATTAATAACTTGTAAACTCTTCTATCCGAATTATTGAAATGTCGATTAATTTTGTCTAACATTTTGTCTGGCTCAAAAGCTATCGAAAAATCGAAGAACTACAAGAATATTCGTGGCTGGAAAGCGTCGCTTTGCCGCGTACAGCGAGCGCACGAGTCGAGTAAGTTTGCCAGGCCGAAACGCTGCAGTCCGCTGTGCCCTGAGAGAAACTGGACCCAGAAGCCGTAAATTCGTCAAGGTTAGGGACTGGGCGTGTCGTGACACGGCTTGGCGATAGGTCAATCTTTATTGGGAACGAAAGATCAGGACCCCTACACCATTGTGCGATATCTGCAAGCATGGAACTCTCTCGATAACGAATCGAGAGTGACAAATCTAGAATCTATTGGGTGCTGCCACTTGGCTTAAATTCCCAATATTGGAATCACCACGGTAACAACTTTCAACCCCAGTATACGGTGTGTTATTAAGATAGAGATATTTCAGAGACACACGTGTTACGTTACGATATACGTGCAAGTACGTATCTGTATGTATCAAAAAATATATTTTAATTTTATACAATTTTATAAATGTTATAAAATAAATTTTAATTTTAGCTCGTGACAATAGCGGTTTAAGAGATTAGGAAAGATGTTGACATTCGAAAATTTCATGATATTCCATGGAAGAGTGACACTCTTGATCACAGTGTTTGATCACAGGAGACGCGGCGTTTTGCTATTTCATCGAGCATGTCGAGCGTTTTCGATTTCGATGTAGAGCGTGGTTTATAAAAATTCTTTCTCTTGCACCGCGCTACGATCTTTCGAAAGTTCCAACTACGATACGATAAGTTTTCCAAATGCTTCGGAATAAGATAACCGTAAGATTCGATAATTATAACATGAGAAAATAACCACGAAAGATTTCAATAACGAAACCGACTGCAATCGTCGACCATTCCAATTCTCCGCGTAATCATGTCTCGTAATTACATCTCATTCTTCAACGTATTAAAGTTTCCCTGTACTTCGTTCGAGTATCGTATGATTCCTATGAGAGGAAAATATATTTTACCGCTGCAACGTAGAATATACGTCGAAAATGGAAAAATTGCAGATTCATCAAATCCGCTATACGATCTTTCAAACATCGTAACGTCCAATAATTCTTCTAAATTCCGCGAAACGCGATAACCACGATCCTATAATTATAATGTGAAGAATCTAATAAAAGTTGAAAAGATTTCAACCAAACGCATTACGACCATCGACCTCTACGTTTCTCTGCGCAAACTACCATTCGCGTTCGAAAGTTTCATTATACTCGAGCAAAGAAGCATGCCGTTCGACAGAGCGTTCGAAGACAAAGCGTTTTGCTATACGACATCCAGCTCGGCCATATGGAAAGTCGACTGGAGAGAGCGACTGATGCTGTTGCTGTACGTGTCTGCTCCAATTGCGATTTCTCGCTTACGCGTGCTAATTAACCCTAATTGTAGCAGCCTGGGGAGAGAAGCGGCATAACCAGAGACGATTTCACTCGTCGAGGATCCTTCTCGTCGATCTTCGCGATTCGAGAGTAAGATACCATTGCGATGTATCGTCCACGATCGTAAACAGGCACACGTACGTCTATACATACACGTGTCACGCATGCCTGGATTCTTTCAACACCGAAAGTTCCGTGTTTCGGTGCTCGTGTATTACTCCTGGCAAACCGCTGGTTACGTGGAACGACAATTACGGTTATGTCAAACTTGGTTGGTTTGGCTTGTTTGCTATGATGCTTCTAACCGCTCGACATCGTGTTAAGTAACGAGAGTGCAGGAATAAAAGGCGATTATTAGACTGCGAATTTTTATACTGCATTTTTATACTTTTAGAAGCACAACTCGATGGATGTAATTTAAATAGAAATTCGTATCATCTATATCGTTTTATCGAGACTTATGCCTATCTATATACGATATGTATGTGTACGTACGCGCTCGATACATTTTCCCTCTATCTTCGTTCCTATTCCCTTAAAGCTAAATCTTAAATCGGAAAAATAAGTTTGTCCAGACTGTTCATATCTTGATTTCGTTTTATCTATATTCATCTGTATCTTGATCGGTTCGTTCCTTAAAGCTATGTCTTATTTCGCTATCTGTCTCTTTGTATATCTATATTTGAATTCATCTTGATATCTTCTATGCGTTAGTCTTTCGCTTTCACTTACCAAATATCGAAAGATTTCTTATATTCTGCATTCTGTATTTGCATTTACGGCGAATTTACGGATACACACAATTTTTTCTTCTTGTATAAAAATTTGCTATTTAGTGATCACGAAACGACGATCTACTTTTGGTAATGGTACAGGTATTAATAGGCATCTATTTGCGTCGCCTTTTATTCATTTTGTAACATGAAACGATTTTATATAACGATATTATCTATCTATCGTAAAAAGACAAGACTTCTTTCATTTACGCCACAAGATAGCAAATTGATAGTTTATGGCTTCTAATTAATGTACTCTAACGAGTAATTTAAAACCAAGTATCTATTTCAAAATATTATTTCATAATATTCCTCTCAGGATCTTTAGCTTTCGGCAGTTCTTTCGAAGAAAATACACGTTCCGCCTGAGAACTAAATTCCGAATAGTTTTTCTTTTTACTTGTCACAATTATTAATCGCGTGGTATAAAATTAAGTTCTATAGGCTCCTATAAGGTCCCACAGATCTATTATTTATTGTTGTCTATTATTTATTAGTCGATAGTAACAAACGATATCGACAGTTATTCGTGCATCGACGATGAATCGGGTCGATCATCGATCGATGAAAGATCGTTGAATATGAAAGAAGGAACGTATCGGATGATACTCGTTTCTGTGTCATGGAATTGGTATTTTAACGATAATTTAATCATTTCTAAAACAAAGTGTCTGCTAATGGAAATAGCTATCACTCAATGTCCTTCGATTGCTCGTAGCAATTTCTTCTTTTTTCTTTTCTTTTCTTTTTTTTTTTTTTTTGTCCTTAAAGTCGTTAATCTGCAGTGCGACTCTATTAATGAGACGCACTACCATTATCTCTATTTAAGATCATCCTCGTACGCGGTGAAAGGCCCAGCGCGCCAAGATAGCATCGAGCAAGTCATCGTTTGCAAAATCGAAACGTAACTTCAATCATGCGAACCATATTCGTTAAACGAAATCCTGTAAGAAAGCAACCACTTAAAAAGAGCGATCTAAATTATCATTGGTCGATCAACAAACGATGAAATCCTACTTGATACGTCGGAAATAAATCATGCGTAATCGAGTAATCTGTAATTAACGAAGGTAAAGCTATTACTCTTGCATAGATCTCGTCCCGTGTTGGCGGCAAAGGACGCGTGTACCTTGTACCTTTGACAAAGAGGTTTCTCCGACTCAGATGGAACGGCACGCGGTAAAGCTTTGCTGTCTCGTATATATGGTCGAAGTGAACGAGGAATTTCTTAAGAAAGATCTAGTCACCTCTAGGAGCTCGATCGTAGGGCATACCCGAGCAATCCCTTTAAATAAAATAAATAAATAAAATAAATAAATCGCAACAAGTATCGGATTAAAGGAACTCTGAGCGAAAATCTCCGCGATAAAGATCAAGATTCAAGCGTTCTCTCCCCTCTGGAAGAATATATCGTTATTTAACAAAATCTAACTAGAAAATCTCTCCCTCTTTCTCTGAGTGTATCGCATTATCGTCGCTAATAACCAGGAAGGCGGGGTTTGATGCTTACACAAAGAAAGAAGATTATCATTTTTATAAAGTCGATTTCGACTTCGATATACCATAATTGATCAAAGTTTTTATAGAATGAATCTCGATCGTAGAAAAATAGATTACAACTATCGACACGATTTCCTCCATTGAAACGCTTGTAGTAGATAAAGTGAAGGTTGAAAGAAGCAAGCGGTCGAGAGTAAAAGGATCGCACCCACGCAACGTATTCGTAGCAATATTTATAGGGCGATGGAGTTAAGCGACCGGGTTAAGCGCGATGAGACGTTTTAGTTAAACGAGCTGCCTGCAGCGAATCGACCGACTTTGTCTGCGATTATATTGCCATCTCGATACCTGCAAGATACCTCGTTAACTAAGCGAGATTAAATTGAAGAGAAAAAATTATAATTACGCTTTGTAAGCGCATCAACGCGTAAAGCTTGTTAAACAATGAAAAATTGTTCTCTCGTTGTAACGTTTTTTCTAAATCGATGAAATAACTTCTATTACCAGGCCGAGCATATATTTACGCATTCTTGAGAAATCTACGGGCTGTATATGATTTCGAGATTAATTTCGTACAAATTATAATTTGTCGATCGATCGATGGCCATTCGGATTGCATTTTTGCTGATCCGTTACATCAATTTCTTTCTTTTTTCGATTCTCTGTCGTTAGATCGTAGATATTTGATAGATAGTAGGATTTCTAGAAAATTCAGCAACGCAAGAGTGGTAACGAGGAAATGTACGAAATATGCAAAGTTAAAATTGCGTTCTAACAAGATGAAGCAAGTTCCTATTTAGTTTTCATTTATTCGTTATGCCGATAAAAAGACGGATTGCACGAACGTTCGCAGTGTGTTTACCATTTTCCGAAGCATCGCTTATTTTCCTTAAATGTACTTTCCCCTTTCCCCTATAATAGCATTACAGTTTTAGTAATTAGGAAATAAGTTTACCGGAGATCTGAGAGTTAAAAAGAACGATTTCTTAGGGCGTAAAAAGAATTCTTTAAATCTTCTGCAAACAGCTTCAAAATATTCGAACGTTATTCAAATTTTTGCCGCAAACGTTCTAATATTTATTAGAACGACCGGAGTGTACGTGCTAGAAGCTTCGCTTTTGCTCGGCAAAGGGATAGAGTATAAAGCTCGTTTGGTATTCGTCTCGTCGTGTCGACTCAATCATTGATGACAGTCAGACCACGTATCGTTAATAATCGAGCGTTTGTGAACGCACGGCTAACTCGCGCGAAACGCTCGGGACGGACCATCAGCTTGCACGATACGCTCGCGTAACACGCGTGTATCGTGCAATTAGGACAGTCATACGCGAATACTTAAACGACACACGGTCGAGTCGAAAACCAGGCCGTTGTTCCCTTCCACGCACAGGAAGCAAAACGCGTCGCGTTAAATCGACGTCCGCCAACACGCCATCGTCCGCTCTCGGGGAATAATCGAACGTTCCAGAGACTTTGGACGAATCTCCTCGTTTTCTTACTTCAACGTCATCGTTTACGACGATTTCTCGTTGAGGAGCTTTCGATTCGTCGTCATAGGGGATCATAGGGGATCATAGGGGACTACGTTATTTTACATCAATGTGATCGTATTAGCTGCTCTCGTTGTTTCACTTCAACGTGACTGTGTCGTTTACGGCAATTTGTACAAAAGTTTTCAATTTATCTGATTATAGAGGACATAGAGTTGTTCCGCTTCGATGTGATCGTATTACCTTACCATCCTACGAATGGTATTAATTAATTAAATATAATTATATCGCTTCCTCGTTATCTTACTTCGATTACGTGATCATCCACGACGATTCGTTCAAACACTTTTCAATCGAGGAAATCACGATGGACAACTTATCTTATTTGTCTTAATTACTTATCTTACTTCGTCGAAATTATCGGCTATTACAAAAGCTTTGATTTTTATCAACCCAAAAAAAAAAAAAAAGAAAAAAAAAATCGATCGATCGATCAAAAAAAAAAAAAACAGAAAAGAAAAAGGAAAACAAGATTAACAACGATCTATTCGTGTTTCGTCGATGGTAGACAACGTTGCGAAATGGTAGTCAGAAAGATTGCGCGGTGTCTTGCTTACACATTATATTATAATACCATTCAGATGATATCTGTCTTACGTCATCACTTTAAAATGCTGTTTTTATAATATCTATCAAGTATCTCGCAGTGTACCGACTAGGATCCTCGTGTTGGTTAAAGTCTTCGTTAATTATTCCAGGTTTCACGATTTTTAAGCTTTTGACGGTGTAACTTGAGAGGCGAACATGGTAGATACTATAAATTTCACGTGTGAAAGATATTATATTGTTTTCTTTTTTTTTTTCTTTTTTTTCATTCTAACGTCAATTTTTCATGGTTGCGACTAAGAAAAAGAAATATTTTAATATGAAACAGGGAGGAGGTCTCTCAGGCTCGGAAAGATAGTTAAAGTTTTGCGAAGACCAAAGCTAAAACCGTTTAACGAAGACGAATATTTCAATAGCTTTCGATATTTTGATATTGAAACGAGCAATATTTTTGAAATTATGAAAAGGATGAGAAAGGTTTATATAACTGCGCAGCATGGTTGCAAACACGGACAGTTGCGAGTTTGTATAACTCCGAGAAAGGAAAAGAAAAACGGACAAGTTTGATAGCATGAGAAAATAGTAAAAAGGAAAAAAAGAAAAACGGTAGAAAATGTAACTTGTCGTGTTTCTTGTTGTCCCCGTATATTCCACTTACTTGTTGCCAAATTTCGTTTCTTTATTTCCTACGAAAAGTCGAAAACACGCGTATGTTCTGTATACAACGCCAAAAAAATTTTGGAAATCTCGAGAATAGAGAGACAATTGTCTTTAAAATCGTTGGTTCTCGAATATTTGCCGCTTAATCACGCTGTCGTCGATCAAAGTCATACTCCGTGGATTAAACTTCGTTCGCTTTGATCGAAAATCATTTAGCTCGTTGGAACGAGAGGAAAGAACGAAGAGTGAAGAAATAATAGAAAGACCTCGGCCACTTGTTCCAGTTCGTTTTCTTTTCTATCCGTTTCGAAATTTCTGAGGATATCTGATCGTAATGCTTAGCCTTTTGGAATGACGCACGGTGAACATGCTCAGTTGATTTTCAGATTATGTTAATTACGGTTAACGTTCGATCTGGTAAAGTTGAAAGCTACCATTTGCCCGAGGTAAACCGAGGATGAGAGACTGTTGATCCGTTGCAGTTTTGCATATTAGGTTCGCAAATATGTATTCGCCTGTATTTGGAGAACGAAACTGCAGTTTGCCTTCGTTCGTGGTATTTTAAGAAACGGTACGATAATCGAAGCGCGATTAACCAAAGCGTGAACGATCGTTTAGTGGGGGAAACCAATTATAGATCATTCGATTAGAAGAATAAAATGGAAATTCTCCGTCTGTCTAACTTTGCCATTAGAGGAGCGACACTGCCACTTCTTCTTTTTACTTAACATATTTTACGCAAGAGTATAATGTTTGATATCAAATTTATGCATTAAATAGGTACATACAGGTTGTGTCCGAGTAGCATGTACAAAGGGATTGATTGGCGAGTGGTTCGTTGTGAGAAAACAAGAGGAAAATGTAGAATAAAATTTCCGTTGAAGGCTTCGTTTAAAAAAAAAAAAAAAAAAAAAAAAGGAAGAAGAAAAAAGAACAGAAAAATAGAATCTTAGTTAAGCGATTCGTTTGGTACGCGCGTATGACGGATTCTCGAATTTATTCTTCTCAGAAACAGGGCGTCTTGCGGAATAATTTCATTCTACATTTTCTATTCGTCTATTGCCGTTCCAACTATTAGTTCAAGCGTTCCGGATAAATTTTCAAACTCGATTTCGACGCGACGCGAAAACGAACGCGTGATTCTCGCCTGCGCGTACGCGTTATTCAGCCGCACCCTTCATAGAAATGGACATAAATAGAACAAGAATAAAATAAGAGATATAAGATAAAACGAATAAGGCGAGTAAAACAGAAATGCGTAACATAAAATGCAACTTCAAAAGCGTTTCTTCCTTTCTAACCACGTTGCAACCTCAAAGAGATAAGAAAAATATCCAAGTTTCCTCTTTGACACGTTGTACACGTCGTTTACTTTGCTTTTTCCTCGACTTCCTCTCGCGGGTTGGGGGGGGGGAGAGAGAGAGACTGAAAAACACGGCCGCCGGATGTTCTAACGAAGAAATAACAGCACGAACGATCATGGATACGAAATTAATCGACGAGAAATGCTGCTTCGAGATTACACGGATCCACGGTAAATCGTCTCTCCTTAATCGTTTCCTTCCTTCTTATCTACACTTCTTCCTTTCTTATCTAAGAACAAGCAAATAAAAAATGGACCAAAGATTCGTCCATACGATGCTCTTTCCAGACCAATTCTTAAGTAAGCAATTATTGAAATTTTCTTAAAACGAAGCTTTAAACGGGACAGTTTTGTCCCGTATCTTTCATAGCTGATATTTTCGATATGCTTTATCGATGATGAAATCATTTTGTCTATTTCGTGGTGATTCGATATCATGATCGATCACTGATTATTATCATACTTTTGTAATAAATTGCACGACAAATATAATATAATAGCTGCTACTAAAATGTAATCTGTAGGCGCTTTGTGGCCCGACTCGTTAATAATGAACGAATATTATAAATATACGCATACAGGGAAGCAGGAAAATGTTGAAACCTGCGTTAAAGACGCGGATTGAATAGCAAGACGAAAAAGATTTCAAATCAGGGCACAACAGGAAACGTAATAAGCCTGATTATGGCCGAGTATGGTTTTACTATCAAGATTAAAGCAAGTTAATTAAAGACCGAGGGGCGTGATGGGAAGCATGAAATTGTCGAAAGATATTAAATCATTTCACATACATATACACCTGTATAGCTACTTTGTAATAATACGCGTCTAAGGCGCGGAAACTTTTTTTATTTTCGTAACGAGGCTTTTAAACGTTGGTTCCAGGGATTTTCATCGGGAATTATTTAAATTTTTTATTTAAAATTTTAATTTAAAATTTAACGCCTGAATTGAATTAAAAACTTACGTAAATGCGCCTGTATCGATGGACAGAAGAATATGGGAAGATAAACGGTACAAGGTGCGTGATTTTAAGAAATTCGATCGCGATAGGTAACAGTGATAGATAAGTACGGTAGGAGCTTCGATTGCTTGCGTTAACGCGATAGGAAATTCTATCACAAAAATCTTCAGCAACCGTATATAAACGAGCAAATGTTAAAAAATTTTCCTCTATTTGCTTACCATTCGTAGAGATTGATCGATAAATCTCAGACGACTAGGTGATTAGTTGGTAGATTTTATCGCTATAGAACAGAGATTCATTTTTCATCTCGCAAAGAAATTTCAGACAACAGTGCCATCTTGTTTGCTAACTATGTTTTACCAATAAAAATATATTTCACTAACTATCTATACTGTACTATACTATATTTTATAACTATAAGTCAAGATCCGATATTACGATGAATATTTTGCTAAACGACATCGGACTTATTAGATTAAAGATGTCAAAGTATTTCTTTTTCTTTTTTTTTTTTTACTTTTTCTACCGTGTCAAGAGAAAATAGCGTGGATGCAACTTTCGCTTAAATCGAGACATTGTTGCCGGATAGCGCGAAAATATTTCGTCCGTGTATATATTAAATATTTACATTGCAATATCTGGAGATTTAAAACTGGAGATGTAGCGGCAGTTTGTGATGTGGAACGTGCGTGAAATCGGTGCCTGGTTGTTAAATACTAAAAGACGATTTTTCTCAAAACTATCCTACGATCGAACACGCTTGTCTGCTTTGATGTATGGCCGTCCTCTCGAGAAAGGCGAACGTCGATAACGATCAAATTTTCGATTATAAGAACGAAAACGGACTTTTCCGATCGCGAGTCAAGATTTCGTAAAAAGTCGTCGGTCCGGTCGTTCAGGCGTATATAGACGATCCAGAAGCGGATCTATACAGAATCTATAGAGGCTCGATCGAGGTCACGATCGCTTTAACGGTAGTTTTCTGGCGGACAATTGCTTTTAACCGTGAAACCGTGTTCGTATCGAAAAGCTTGCACGATATCGCGTTATAATTGCGTAAGTCCGATGGCGGTTCCGTCTTCTCGCCAATCGCGTTAACCGTAAGCTTCCGAATGGCTGGATCGAAACAATTCTTCGATTCTTCTCTAGTCAGTGTTCCCTGACTCTCCTCTTTCCTTCTTTCTCTGTTTCTTCCTTTGGTTCGCGCACACACCTCTGGCATTTTCTTCGCGAGATATCGAAAGGCGAGGCGCGGCGAATATTTTTGATGAGAAAAACGGCGTAAATGTTGAGAAAGTCGGAGAATGGGTGAGATTGGAATTAGAAAATCGGTTGGTTGATATAAAAATGAAACGCGTTAGGAACGCGCGGGGCTAAGAATCTTAACGTTAATTTTTCGATCGTTCTATTTTGAATAAAAAGAAAAAAAAAAAGAAAAAGAAAAAGAAAAAGAACGCTGGATATTTAAGGTACGAAAGGTGATTTATGTGATGAAAGGAAACGATGTTTTCTTGGGAAAAAATAAACGTTTCGCGAACAATGTGAAACGAGTTGAAAGTTGGTTTTGAAAGGATCAAGTAAGGCGTTCTAACAAGATCAAAATAACTTAGGACTTAAAAGGTGTAAAACGATAACCGGCTAAATTATATCATTTACAACTGAATAACTAATTATACGAAAAGGAAGTTCATATTTGAGAACTTTTTCGAATTGTTACTCCGTAAGATATCGAAGATCTAGAGGTTGATCTTAGAACGAAGAATAAATGGATTCTGCGACTGTTGGCAGAAATCGAAAGTACCATTCTAATTCACTAATTCTCTGTACCGGGCAATGAATCATAGTGACGTATACGTGATAATTTGCGTATTACCGTAACAGAACGACAAGGTTAAGAGGTTCTTAAACGACCAAACAATTCTCCACTATCCTGCTTGAGTGAACCGTTGTATAAGCTGTAACAAGATTTGCATACAACGAGCAGAGATACAATGATCGAATCGCAAATCGATTCTTAAATTTTATATTCGATTATCGGTGCCTACTTTCATCGAAAAACCGGTCTGACAGATTATTTGCCCAGAGAATTATCGTCTTTCGAGAATGATATCGGCGTTGGTCGTTCAGTTAGGGTTACAATTTCTTCAATCCTCGAGCAACTCTCGATAATAATTTGACAGCTGATCAGCATGAAATCAAGTAAATCACGGACGGACGAAAACTGTCACGAAATCAACGCGAATTTCAGTCAAGATGAACACGGATATAGTTACGGATACGTTTAAGTACGTTTAAGTCAAGTAAAATTAGAAAGAGGATCGTGAGCTGAAGCGTAGCCAAGAAAAAAGGTCTGGAGTAACTTTACTAGTTCGCTACTTTTTTCTTAAATATTATTTCGAAAGAAAGTGTTCGGCTAACCGGTCGACGCTTTCCTCGAACGATCTGTTTCACGATTTATCATTCTCCTAGGTTTTAAATGTTTTTGATCAAAAGAATAACGCATAAGCTCGATTTGGAATACCCATTGTATCATATGATAACGTCGACGAGTTATTTAAAATATTTACGTAGAGATCGTTGTTGGAAATAAATTTCGACCTGCTCTGTTCCAGATTATCCGTCTCGGTCTTCTTCGTTTAATCAAATGAAAAATGGAAATCGTAACATCGATCGGAACACGTTACGTTCATCATACGGTAGCGTTAGCGCGTTATTCGAAATATTTATTTCGAAATTGTTTCGAATAAATTTCGCCCTCTTACGTTCTAGATTGCTGGCCTAGTTTAAAATATTTTTACTCGTAAATAGATAACGTAACATTCGTTCGATCGTGTTATCCATAAGATCAGCTGTTTGAAATATTCCCCTAGAAATTATTATTTCGAATAATTCGAAGCGTGGCGCTCTTTCTAAAGAGGTTTGCAAACAAAGCTTGGAAAGAAAATTGAAATCGAACGTTCAATTTGCAACGATATTTATTTTACTCACGAGAGAGAGAGACGAGTGATCCAACACGAGAAACGGTCAGAACTGCTTGGAGGTAGCTCCATTCAATCGACACCGTGGAACTTCACCCGCGGTGCCTCTCATTCCTTCCGTTTCTACGGCGAAGAAGCGCGCGAAGATCATTAACAGGCCGGCATTCCTGCTTCCAAACCTCTCTCTTCGCTTTCCTCTTTCCTTTTTCCTTCCTCTTTCTTTTTTTTTCTCTCTTTCTCTCTATCTCTCTCTCTCTCTCTCTCTCCTTTCACAGAAATTCCCCACGAGGAAAGAAACCGAACGATGAAAGAGGAATTACGAGATTGATCGATGATGAGCACACGATCGAGGAAGGTGGGCGACGTCTTTAACCGGATACAGCACCCAGACGAAACTTTCTTCTCCTCGGATTATCTGTGCCAGGTAGCTGGCCTTCGAGGCGACCTCGCCGATTTTTCTTTTTTCCTAACCGTTCCTTCCAATTCTCCTTCGAATTCTTCCAACTTTTTCTTCCAATACGTTCTTCCTTCGTTTCAAAAGTCTGTGAAATTTCGCCTGTAACTTGTAGAAACGAGGAAATTCGGCCGCGGCCCGCGAATTGTCTAAAAGTTTCCTTCACAAACGTTTAGCCTCGTTAATTCTCGTGTGCCAAAAACTGCAGAGTTCCAGATTTCTTTGAAGGTTCCTTCGAGTTTTCCAAAATCGACGGATCTTTATCCTGCGTGGAAACTTCTAGAGATTTAGGTTCCAAGAATTCTAGGACGGTATTACAGCTTCGGAATTTTAGATTCCTTGGTTCGAGTTCTATTTTCCGAATAATTCGATCGAAAATTTGATCCAAGTACGATTTGCTACGATTTCAGCGTAATCCTGGTAAAAATGTCGTTAAACTTTGAAAAATGATAAACTGTCAGGATCTTTCGGAGTAGTTGAACCAGAACCGGTTGATCAAACTTGCAATAGAACGTAAATTCCAGGATCTTAGATTCCTGTATCGGACGCGGAGCTTGAGAACTCAAGAGGAATCCTCGTGGTAATCTTCTCACAAAGACGGATTCGTCTTCGCGAAAGAGGATCGACGAAATTCCGCACAGTCGGTCGCGCTATAGAAATTCACTTTCTTCGAACAACTTCGGTCGATTCTACAAGAACAAGATAAGTCGTTTCTCGCTGCCCCGCCCCAAAAGAACTTCGAACGAATTCTGCAGAAAGCACGAATAAATACAACAAGATGCGAAACAACTGGAAATAAACCTGTTGCACAGTTTTTCGATGCTCCACAAACCGTTTAGTCGAACACGATCGACACTCGAGACCTTGATACAAGGAATAAAGGGTAAAAATAGGTTGACCAGCGTTAACCGCAGGGTCGACGACGAGGGATGTTTAACGACACTGTGGCTGACGAGAAATTACGAACGAAGCGGAGACGACACGCGTTTCACGATGGAAGTGCCGCGACTAACTGCCGACAGACGCCGGACGAAGACTTTGAATAGGGGCCGTTGGAGGGTCGTCGCGCGGGAACAGCGGGGAAACGAAAAGAGGGAGGGAACGATCGGTCGACTTACGTGGCCACGGGGTGGGAGAGATGCCTGCGGGACCCCATGGACATTGGCAACAGATGCGAGCATACCCGCAGGGAACATACGTCATACATAGGGTGAGTCACTTTGACTCGCTGCTGTATAGATAGAGTTTCGTCCGATCTTTTTCATCTTACGGCACATCGGATATCGTAGTAACTCTTACGAGACAAATTTTCAACGTTACGATATAACAACCGATAGGTTTGATCGAAAGACTTTCACGACGGGCAAGCGTTACGAGAAATTAGAAATTTATTTCATTGCCGGTAAGCATTGTCGAGTGCAAGAAACCAGTGTACAACGATTGAAGATAGTCGAATACAAGCAGAAAAGTTATTGTCGCCGATGTCGCAAATCAAACGAATTTTCCCCTATCGATAACGAGTAGAACGAAATGAAATTCCAGTGGTCGATACTGATGGTTACTAATGGATAAGCCAAAAACGATTAAAATTAATATCCTTTGATCGTCTAATATTCGGGGAAATTTCTTTGTCATTTGTCGATAACTAGCTTCCGTTTGAATAAAAATTAGCTCTTTTTCTGAGCTGTTGAGCTTCTTCTCGAAAACACATTATTCGCATAGGCGATCAAACGCTCTCGTACGCAGGGATAACATTTTTAAAACTGAACCAAACGACTTTGTTTTCTCGTTCTGCCTGAGAAATTGAAAGGAGTTAGTTAGTTCATTGTTTAAAGGGGCAGAGCGCGTAATCGGCGTACCTGACTGAATTGTCAAATATCGCGCGTTTCAAAAATTCTTGCGCCACAACCGGCTGAAAATCGATCGGCGTCGATGAACTGAACGAAATTTATATACGTAGAGTAGGTTTTCTTATATACATCGGATCAGGTGCACAGCGTCAAAACTTAAGTTGTACGGTGTCTTAGCTATACTCCGCCTCCGTCCATATTTTGGCTCATAAAGAAAGTATCGGTTTAGCTTCGAAGCCGAAGTTTAAGACATCGAGCGAAGTGTTGTCTCGCTCTAAGTTTGTCCACTTAATATTTCACACTATTAAACGGTATTTTAACGCGTAATACATTTTGCCATTATAAAACGTTCTCTTACGTTTGCTCGAAATAGCAAGCAAACGTATTAATTTTATACGACACAGTGTATCGTAGAATTAATATCCCATAAATTAACATCTTCCTTTAAATACTCTAAAAAGTCTGCAAAAGTACCGTAACGAGTACCGCGATCGACCACGATCTCAAGAAACGCGTCAAACTGGTTCTATTTTAATCTCGTAATAACAGCAGTTAAATAAATTCAACAGCTAATTCCGTCGCGCTTCTAAATCTACTTGAGGCGTCTCATGAGTCGCAGATTTCGCACACTTCCACCATAGAATCACGATAACGTAGGTACGTAATTAGTAAACGACCTTTATGATTATAACACGTGGGAAAATTGAGATTTATCGATCGAAAGATCAGTCAGTTTTATTAAAACTTCGCAGATAGACGTCCGTATAAAGAAGAGCAAAGAAGAGGTTTTTCATAACTATAATCCTGCCACCGTTGCTCCCCTGCTTATTAACTCGTATGCTTAGTAATAAGCATACACGAAATTAAACGTTACGCGTATACGCGTTGCCGCAATAATTAAAGTCACCAGCTATCCAAACACTGTGAAGACGAAGATGTACGTATAAAGGAAAGTATAACACTGACACGAGATAATGTCTTGACGTGATAGGCTTCGTTAACGTCATTAATGGTAACAGATGTAATTAATTCCACTTAACGAAGTTGAAAAATATTTGTACAGCTTATAGCTTTTTAATCGCAAGTAATATCTTAAATTCGTAGAAAGAGGATCGCTTTAACTTTTCCGACGACCTTCTATTTATAATAAAAACGAAAAAACAAATGCAAATGTTTCACGCGTATTATATCTGACTGATCGATCGTGATTTCCTGCGTTAATTAGCATCTGCAGCAGTCGCTGTGTATATTTGACCGCGTTTAATTTAAATTTATAATATCTTAGTAGCTGGAATTACGTCAAATTCTTTCCTTTCGTATCTTTTACTCCTCCGAAGATTTCTATCAAACAGATTAGAAAAATATAGCTGTTCTTGGTATTGTGCCATATCGACCGTTAAAGAACTTATTGTAATTTTATATAATGCCAACCGGCTTTTAACTATCTATACGTCGTATTAATAACACGCGAATATTACGAACATGTATGAATTATCGTTAATTCGTATCGTAAAATGAAGCATTATTTATTGTCCTTCTACGGAATCAACAGATTACGCATATAGAAATTTCGCTATAAATTAAATACGTATTATCGCATACGTGTCGATCCCCGTAATAACCACGATCTGACGAATGCTGAGAGAGAAATAGGGAGTAAGATCCCTAATATTTATAGAAGTTGCGAGAGAAACGGGGGAAAATAATGGAGAAGTTAAAGCGGAATATGAAAAAGCAAGGGTGGGTGGAAAGTGGATAGGATGGACTGACGGAGGAAAAGGGAGGAAAAGATCGTCTGACGGACGATTCCAGGTTTTCGATAAAACGACGGAGCAGGAACAACGCTAAACGGAAAAGCGTAAATGAAAGCGAAAGCACGGGCAAAATGGAACGTTGTGGGAGTCTTGAAAAAGGGATAAAGACCTCTGCAGCTTGCAGACTGAGCCAGAACACGTGCAAAGTACGGCAGGCGATGGCTTGGTGAAATAAAAATAAAAGTTCGTACACACGGATGGCGTCGTTATCGAGTTGCAGCTTGTTTTCTGACGCTAGTCCGCAATTGTTAGTCACAATGGTATTTAAATATCTGTTGTTTATGGAACGTCTCTTCGTCAACGTGACAACGAAAATTGCCGACAAATTCGCGTAAGTTCGATAATCTATGATGCGATTCGAATTTCAGTTCCATTCAAGCTAGATCCGCACGGTTGGAGCAATTTTCCCGAAGGTAGACGAACGGACTATCTGCTATTAGTCGGAAATAAATTGAAACAAATTTCTGTATTTTATTTCGTTCGAAACGAATTTATTTATCTTCTTTTTTCGCGGCCTGTAAATCCGATAAATAAGAAAAGTATATTGTTAATCCCTATAATCTATAATCATTCTGTTGCTAACTAAATAAGATAAACGGTCTACGAGTGAAATGTTTTTCACATGAGAAACAAACAGTAATGAATTATTACTATCCACTATCGTGGATAATCGAGGCGACACATTCATCCTTCGATTAATCGACGTCGATAAAGTACCGTTCGAGTGGCGATGGATAAACGCAAATAATTAATATTAATAACGCCAGTTTTCTTCGGATGTCGGCGAAAGCAGCGCCGATCAAAAGAATACAGACGGATCGAGATGAACAGTTAGAAGGAAATACTAACGGGTGTTTGCCAGAAGGAATCCGCCAAATAAAATTTATCTCGTTTCGCGTTGCCGCGTTTAACGATCCTACGAATTCATTTTCTATTCCAGTGGATTAACATTTCTTCCTCTCTTTCTCCATTTTCTCCCCCTCTTTTTATTTCGATCTGTCGAATAGCTGAGTTCCGTTCCAAGAAACGTATCGTTCTTCATAAACGTTCGTTATTGCCTTAGAACTTTCGTCATTTTTATCGCGATTGTAAAAACTTGTCTGTACTTCTTTCGATCGTATTGTAGCAAAGGGAATCGCGATAAAACGTTTATAAATATTAAAGTGATAGTATCATCTTAGAATCTTTGCAATTTCCGTCGCAGATACGGAAGTGATACTCGTTGTAAGAAAACAAATATTTTTTATAGAAATCTTATCGATGAGGAGTATTGCGATAAAACGTTTAGAATTACGAAAATGATCGTATTTTCTTAGAATGATATTTTTCTGCGCTTCTTTAAAATTCATCGATAAAGAACGTTTAGAGTTGCGAAAGTGATTACAACGCGATGGAATTTTTATCGCGGTGTTGATTGTGCAATCTAGCGAGGATTCGGACGAGCCAAATGTACACGATCGAATGGTTAAACGAACGGTGTATCGACGACGGCGAGTAATTAAGGAAAAGTAAGATCTAAGTAACTGCGTTATAATTGTATAGTCGACAGATATAGCAAAATATGAAAGATAAAATATGCAAAGATACATAGGGCGCGTATTATATAGGCGAGAATATAAAACGGTAAAATATGAAATATTAAAGGTAGAGCACGTATCGTGATGTTTAATGGTAAAAAATAAATCTCCGTTTAGGTCGCACTTTTGTAGACGGGGTAGGGAAAGATCCGAGTTTGCGTAAATATCCGCGATCTAGTAATTATAATCTCTTCGTTCACCATCGATTCGGAAATATTTGGTTCGCGTGCAAAGCGAGAGGGAAAATGTTGTTCCCGGATGTGTCTACCTTGCATCGAAACTGCCTTCAGCCAGTATCGACGTTGGTGCACGACAAATATTGACCAACGGAGCAGATAGCTGCGCGATTTTTCCGCCAGAAGCCATATTTCGTCGGTTTCTTTGCTTAACGGAACGGTCCTGCGGTACACGCGACGCTAGAAGCCTTGTTGCATGACTCGTTGTTATTCTAACCCTGTTCGTTCAGTTATAAATGTATCCTTGGACAACCAAAGCGCAGTTAGATTGATTCCGTAGAGTTTGAGCGCAGCAATCGTTTCGGGTTTCTATATCGCTGTTTGACGATATAAGAATGGAAACTCGTACGAGATATCGAAGAGTTCCACGTCGATCTTCGATCGTCGTAACTTCGCAACAAATACCAGAAGTCGTTCCATTATGTTAGAAATCGTTAAAAAAAAAAAAAAAGGAAGAAAGAGAAACAAAAAAAGCTGCCGTCTGAAACAAACGATAGATGACGTTGATTGGAACGAGAAATAGAGATTTTCAGAAAGTCCAAGTTTGCTATCGACGAAAAGATGATTTTCACGTCGTCGTTCGGGTCGTGATTTCGAAAATCGGAGCAGGACATTCTGAACGCGGTCATCTTCCCCTCGATAGATACTTTTTCACGTTTAGAATGTCTTCCGTTTTTTTCTTCGAATCTTCCAATAATTGCTGCGTCGTCGAAGAAAACGGCCCGTAAAAAGAATTCGAGGAGAACAGAACAGTTGGTTTCGCAGAAGATAACGATCCTATTACTCCGCGTATTACGTCCGTTTCTTCTTTCGATGATCTTAGAAGCCTCTTTCGCGGCTCAATGGATCGTTATGCGCTCGGTTTTCGCGTGAATCGGCCTTTCTCGGAACACTTTCGAGCCGCAGACGCTTGCCAGCCGTGCCGCCATTACGTCGTGCACCATAAAACTCGAATCTGCCGCGCTTTTTATCTGACGGAGACTTTCGAAACAGGAAGCGTTTCGCCGGCATAAGAGATCGCGGAATATTAAAAATTCGTATAACGAGTCGCGGACTCGGTCTGTTTCGTCCGCAACAACTATACCGGCTAAACGATTCGCGACTTCGCATGCACGCCGCTCGTATTTTTTCTTTGTTTCCCGAAACGTTCGTAGATTATGCAAATGACGATATGCTCTTTTCGTGTAGACATGGAATGCTTGATGTCGTGGTCGATAAGCGAAGACCGCAAGATATTGGCACTTTGAAAAGGAACAGGATCGCTATTCGCTATCTATCTTTAGTTCTCGCTACGAGCTCAAATGTTATAAACTTGCTTCTCTGTAAGATTTTCAAACTTTTAGTCTTATGTAACGTTGAAGAGCAGCGGAAATTGTCGTTTGAGAAAGAAAGAGAGTCGTGTTTTATATTTTTCTCTAGCTTGGAACTTGATAGACGAACGTCGAGCGATGATTTTCGATAAGCGAATGGTTGAAGAATAACGGACATTGGCATTTCTTTTTCTTTTTTTCTCACAGAAATATAGTCAACTTTGATCTTGTTACTTCGATTAAAATTCGTTACTTCATTGTGCTATTTGTTACGTACGCGGTACGTTGAGGAACGACGGAAGGTGGAAGTCACGTATGGTATTTTTCTCGTGACATTGAAAGAACGTAAAAGATGTCGTTTCGAAGAGAAGAAAAAGTTACTTGATTCAAAATCCAAAAATCAAGACCTGTTTAATAATACGAGTCAAAATTATAAGATAAATCACAAAGCGCCCAAGGAAACTCTATAGATAACGCGAACGACTTTGTAACTATTCTACAGAAGTACGTATATAAAAGAATAGAATATAAAAAGGTATTAGATATTCAGCTTGATAAGAGGCAGAATCTCAGAAAGAAACAGCATCGCCTTGGCTACCGCTTTGCTCATTTAGAATGTAGAAAGGGAATATTGCACGCCCTGGAAAACTCGCTGGTATCTCATGACGAATGTAGGAATAAATATGCCAGTGAAGATCCTCAGATTTATATTTAAATTCCACATTAAATCGTTGGGAAACGTTCGAGTCATATTCTTTACGAGCGACGAAGAATATTCTTCGTAAATAAGTTCTCGCGCGAACTTATTACGATAAGATTAACATAACTTATTCGTTCCTATTATACTGAAAGAAATTAGGGACAGTTTAATCGCGAGAAACGTATATATACTTTCACTTCCTAAAACGAGTTGTTACGCTTATCGATAGTCGTTCGAGGAAGAGAAGGACGAAAACGGGACGATTAATATATTTCGCTTATCGTCGTGAATCATCTTGCATCCAGTCCCACGTTACAATACGCGCTTTCGAGAAAAAAGAAAAAAAGCGGATACAGTCTGGTTACATTGATTAATTAATCAACTAATTATTATAATTATTTAACGAACGTCCTAGCGTAGTTTGAGACGGGAGAAGAGGCAAAATGTACGAATATAACGTATTCAATTAACCAATTTACGCGGAGAAAATCGTCCATGACTGGTTTGTACAATGATCTATTGAAAGAAATTATGGGATCGGCCAGGAAACAAGGTTGATTAGCTTCGTTAGACCTACGTATCTGCAATTTAACGAGCGATTCGATCTTCGGATAGATTTCGAATAGATTTCTCTTCGCTTAATGGTTCTACGGGCGCGAAGACGCTACAGTTCGAATCGATGATTTCGTTGTTCAAGGTCGCGTTTCCCTCCACTATTAATCATTAGAATTTCCTTTTCCCTTTTACTCGGCCCATCCTGTTAGTTAACCCGCTGTGTCCTTTAAATCAGTTTCGATCCAATGGTATTATATCGTTAAGCAATTTATCAAGTCGAGGAAAAATACGAAGAAGTCGTTAAGAACTCGAAACATTGAAAAGTCTCTTTATCCGTTAGCGTGAAGGTAAAGTTGGAATATAAAAATCCGAAGACTGTGACATAATTAAGGATTATGTAACAATGTCAATTGTTTTCTAAAAAATCAAGGAAAAGTAACGTTCACACTGTCGACATTCTTTGAACTATTTTTGACTCGATCATATTCTTTTATCGTTAACGAATTTTTCTAATTCAGGAGGACACGTGAAAGAACCGTTGCTGATAATACCTATAATACTTCTCATCCCGATTCTACCTTACAGATTTTCTTAAAAACCACTTCAACCGTTTCAACCGCACGACGCAAACGTCAGAAACGAACGAAAAACGAAGGAAAGATTGGCTGATTGAAAAAAAAAAAGAAAAAAAAAAATTGGTTCGCGAACGAATCGCCGGAGAACAGACGGGACCACGATGGCAGAGATGGAAGACTGCAGAAAATTTGTGTCAATGCCGATGGCTAGAGCAAAGAAAATTAAGGCCGCGAAAGGAGGCACACGTCAGCTGTCGCGCAAAACGCGAGTAACACTTTTGGAACAGATGGTAACGCTGTACGAACGGTACAGTATGCGAATAGTGTACCACGATCCCTCGCACTTTGGCTGGCCTAGGTCTGGGCTTAGGCCTAACAGGCCTTAGAAGTAGGCTGATCGTTAGGTCTAGGCCACGTTCAGTTCCAAGACCGGATCACTTTGGATTACGTCTGGTTTGGCCGGGTTAAACGGCTGAATTACGATTTAGCCTAACTAGAATTGGGTCTGTGTCGAGTCTAGCTTCTGCCTGCCTTGGATCTAGATCTCCGTTGGTCGAGTCTAAGTTTAGTTCTTCCGAGAATCGATCTTCCTCCCATTTGTTTCGACAAAGTTTACACGTCCAGGAATTAAGACGAGGAAACTGTATCGTGTTAACGCTGCAATTCTCCCATAATTTGTACTTTTTTTGTTATACTTCGTGGCTCTGGTATAGTATCCGGGTGGGAAAATATTCGACTAGAATGACACCTTTTCGTCGTTCGTTGTCGAAAGTTGATAAAATGTTACGTCGAGCGTAGAAATTTACGCGAAACAGGACCGATAGTGATGAACGAGGAAAACAGCCAAGCAAATTCAAATTTTCAATATATAGCGTTCAAACGGATAGATCTCTTTTAATTTCGCGATTAAATTTTCTATTTAACGCGTAATTTAAAAAAGAAATTACTTCTACGGCTGCTCTGCTTCCTTCTTCGATACGATGATTTAAAGGTTGGGCTTTAAAGAGTGCGAGCCGCGAAACGGTTGGGCCAATAGTAATTGATAAATTATTTCTTAATCTTTCATCCTTCTACAAAATTGCGTGAACAAAATTGCGTTAAATAATTGCGTTTTATTATTTGCAACGACGTTCGGATTCGTCGAAAGCAAGCAAATAATTTTAACCATCCGTTTGAGCCCATGAAATATTCCAAACGAAACTTTCGTTCGCTCGAAATCAGGACACGGATGTCGCTGGTCGCCATTGCAAATCGTAATCATTTCGACGGATTTCCTTGATAGCCACTCTACAGAGGTTGCAGCAAATAATTTCAACGAATCAAAATTAATTTCAACAAACATCACCAGTCGTGTTTCGCGATTATGGCGACACAGGAAAATCGCAACGATGCGCGCTGTTATTGGCAAAACCGGAAATTACAAAGTATTTCGCGAACGTACGTACACTGTCGTTCGTAACATACGTGGACACTTTGGTCGATTATATTTATATTTCTGTTAACAGTTAACACGACTAATATATTACTAATATATTACTGGTACTAATTTAATCATATTAATATACGACTAACTAATATGTAGCTAATAATATCAAGCTAATAATTTAATTTAGAACGCACGGAAGAAATAAAGCCCTGTTTTTCTAATCTTTCGGGCCACTATACTTTTTTTAGAGACCTACAAGTTAAATTACTTCATTCCAGGCTTTGCTTCGTTTGAATCCCGTGCTTCGCGTGTAAGAACGAGAAATATCATTTATTACGTAAGAGACAGAATACAGACGAAAATCGAACATCGTAAAGTTAAGTAGCTTAACATAAATCCAAGTTGAAGCGTCGTATCCACTCTTAATTCGATAATGTTAAAAACAGAGCAACTATTTAATATTTCGGAAAATAAATCATAGGTCAAATATAGTAATATATTTATATTGTGTGTATAAATTTTTATAATTTTCATGAAATAATTTCGCGATAACTAACATAATATAATATAATAAATAATTTTTAAGATAATTTTCTAAACAACCAAGTGGATAGGTAATAATCATTTTCACCTTAACGTCAATGTTGGCCGAAGACTTGGCTGAGAGCTTGGCTGTGAATTTAAGTGAAGATGTACACTCTACTACTACTACTACTACTATATATATATATATATCAATAAACAATATACAAATAATAATAATAAGACACGTGAAGGACGGTGTACACAGAGGTAGGTAGGTACGATCCATCGTGGGATTATGTCATCGATAACGATATTCGAGTAACCGCCGCCAATTATCCGCCATCCGGCTGGCTGATGTTGCGCGATGCACGCTTTAAGAAAAGATGATAATACATGCCTGGAATATATTATTTAACCCGTAACGATTTCTCCTCGCTGTATACGTACACGTTTGATAAATGTCGCTTCCTGGATGGATCCAGGGTAACGGTACAAGGAAAATAAAGAGTCCCTATCGTCTCTTCTTCTTACCAAGTCCACCGGTCAACTGCAAGTTTATAAATTATTTTGTCCCGTGGTTTCCTCCTTTTTTCTTTTTCTTTTTTTTTTTTTTTTTTTAACAGCGTTCGCAACTTTTGCGTTGTCTCCTCAACTTTAACGGAAGTGCCCGTGAATTCCGCACTCTATACACGTTGTTTACTACCTTATACTATTACACTTTCGATGATTCGCAGATAGATTATTTTTGCTTTTTTTTTTTTTTATCACGATCGACGAATAAACAAGCAAACTTGGTGTTTGTCGATTTTACCATGATTTCTGGCAAATCTCGTGCAACAGAACCGTCTCGTTGCTGTGAAACGAACACCGTGCCAGTATCTTGTGGAAAATTCATCGTTTATACGTGTCACGTTTCCGTTAAATTACTCGTTTCGTCCATAATAGAAGCTTCTATTATGGCTGAAAGCAACAAAGAAGGAGGAAAAGTAGGACCACCGTGTCGTTTTACGAGTTTCTCTCTATAAATAACGATCCGAAAAGAGGACGAGGGTGCATCAATCGAGCCAAACTGTTATCTAACGCCACAGAGGGACTCGTCCCGCTAATCCAGCAGATTAAACACGGACTGATCGTCTTCCTACGTTCATTTTCGTCCTGTCGTCGCCGTAGAAATGTCACGCGATCCATCCTGTCGCGAAACAACGTAATTACGTTTACCTTTCGTTTCTTTCTGAACGCAATCGTTCCTCGTCTAATGGCTTATCGCGATTCCTCTGTCGTAAGACACGAATTACGCAAAAATATAGATTCGTATAAATCAGTGAGAACTTTGATGATTTACTGTACGAATACGCTCGCTGTCGCTACGATCTTTCACACCGTTTCACGTCCGAAGCTGAAAAAAGGTTTCTAAGGAAAAGCGTCAGAGTTGGCAAGCAATCGAAAAGTCGCAAGACAAAGGTATTCTTCTTTCTTTACGATCTCGGATAATTATCTAATTATTTAATTTACACCCACGCTGTTGTATCGTTTTAACATAGTTTAAGGTCCTCCTCCTTTTCTCCAATAATCGCGATTAATTATCCGTAAGATACTCTTTAACCGTAGAACATGGTGTCAAGAGAAAATTTCGTTACGATCGATCAGAGAAATTCAGATAAATAAAGTTCTACCGTATTATTCGACTCTTTCTCGAATCTCGAAATCTTTCGGTCTGCCTTTTATAATCGATCTAGCCGATATATACCTTGGAAACGTCATTCTGTCCCAGTTCCCAGGCATCGAGGAGCATGGAGTTTGTTTTCACGATGATTCTCGTGCACGTTTTCTGAGGATCGAGTTCCGTCGGTCTCTATATACATATATGTATGCACTTCCGTAAGCTGCCATTCTAACGCAAATTTATTCCACAGAGTTTCTGCGTTCTAGCATCGTCGCCACCAACTTCAGTTCTTTGGGCTTCCGGTTGGCATTTTGGCAAAAGCACTTAACTGATTTAGCGAGATATTATTACCTATGACTTCTATCATATCAGATATTTTATTATTATAAATTTGTATATATTCACCGATATAACGTCAAACGATATCTATATAAGACGTTGGCGCTATTGCGTCGTATCACGGACACCTTGCGATAATCAATGTTTAATAATAAATTTATACGATATATTCGTTTCAAGAGCATACCACTCTGTTTGTTTGTTTCTCCGAGTATCAAATATGAACGAAAAAATGTTCCTGATAAAAGTTTTACTAACGTATCAAAGGGTAATTAATCCTTTTGTAGGTGACCAAGTAGAAATATAGCTCGTACGAAGATGATAAATAAAAAGATATTGATTTATTTACGTCGATACAGTTTAGAAGATACTTTAACGTAAGAAAGTCTCACGTATGGAGGATAAGGAAAGACGCGATACGCTGTTATTGCGTTCACGTTGCCTTCGCGTTTCCTACGTTGAATTTACGTTAAATCAAAGCTCAAATATCTTCTAAACTAATGATTTTTCGACATAAATAGGTTAATACTTTTTCGTAGAGTCGGCTTTCGCCTATTGCGAACTTATCACATTTATTTTTATTTATTATCGATGGGCATAGATATTTCTTTATATTTTACTCCAAAATTTTCATCTGATCCTTTGGATCTGTTCGTTCACAACGAACGCAACAACGTTAACATCGTATTGGTACATAGGCGGACGAAAGTATTTATTCGGACACTTGCAAACACTTTTACACATTTTCAGATTCCATTGGCACTGTCGTCGCCCGGATTCTCGAGGATTTCCACGATAGGCTTCGTATCGTTTCAGTGTAAATACCACTTCTTCGTAACGTCTCTACCGAATGCTTTGCAATTCCAAGGTTAATAAAATAATTGTCTTAAAACGTTTGGACGGTGGTGATGCCAAATCTTTTTGAAACGATCGGTACAGTCCAATGTCTTTGAAACACAGACAACGATCTTTTCTGTATTAATTAACGATTACTATCTCACGTGGTGGATCCAGTCGCGGCTTTGCAGATGCGAGATATTAATTCAGACGGTTGTAATTTTCAGCCGAATAAAGCGAGACTTTCGCTTATTACGCTCCTCATTTTTACGTCGCCGTTGTTTAGCATTTCAGAATAGCGTGATTTGAATTAATTGAACTTCCGCGGTTATACAGCCGGCTACGTAATCGCGTCTCCCCGAGCCGAGGATACGTTCTTGCTTGGAAAACGATGGATCCCTAGATAGGATCTCGTTTCGTCCATATACATATCGGGAATTTCGATCGGTTATGAGACTCCTTTCCTTCGAATTCTGCTGAAAAACGCGATTCCAGTCTAATCGTATTGACGAGAATGGACTAAGAATTTCGTAACGATTACTTAATAATTCTATCGAATTAGAAATTCTCTTTATAGGATTTCATAATTCTCTAGACTTTTTAATCCGTTAACCGGATCGTTCCATTGGACGAAAGAAATTTCCTTGATACTTCGGATCGCAAGGTGCGTATCATGCTGATGAAAAGAAACGATCTCGCGATGAAATAACAAGAAGTCAAAAGCGGTGGAAAGCGTGCAATTCAGAAAATTGGCAAAACGTTAATAAGCGTCGTAGATTCATCGATTTCCACGATTCGTCTAATTTCAATCCACTAAAATTTTATTTATAGAAATATCGTTCTATCTCTTAATATCCTACTAACACACACACACACTCCTTGAAATTCTCAAGTTATTAAATTAACAGAGTTCATACGTCTCTCGTCTTCAATCGTGGAAAGAGATAGAAGAAACTTGTTCGCGAAATCGCGTAGAAACAGCCAGGTGTCTCGCTCTTAATCTCCAACTTCGCGAATTATCGCAGATACAATACCACTCCACTTGTATCGCAATACAATAACTCCGTTATTTCGAATCTTACTCCGCAGTTCGAAGCGGTTTAGAAACGCTCGTCGGTTACGTGAATCGCGAGGAAACGCTTATCCGAAGATGCGATCGAAACCCGAACGTTAAAACTCTGTTTCACGATCGAGATAACGTAGTAACTGCCTACAATTCCACTCTAATTATCGACTTTTGTCCAAATTTCCGACGATGATCCTTTTTTCAGGCACACTTACTATTCTCATCGTACGCTGTTCTGCAAGAAAATATACGGGCAAAATCGTATTTTTTTCCTTCTTTTTTTTTTTTTTTTTGCTTTTTATAACTCGTACTAAGCGAAACTTTTGCTTCCTTTATGGAGGTTATTCCTTATAACGAATAAGTATTGTAAAAGGCCATCTTTTATAGCGATACCTAAGTTATTCAAAATCTCAATTTGTCGGATGAATATTTTTAAACGCTGCAAGCCAATCTCGGTTTCAAAAATTATTTTCGTCGCTTTTATGAGTTTCTGATTGTTTTACGATTGGTTCTGCTAAAAGGAAATCCCATGTGTAGAGCAATATTACATTACGCAATATTATTGCATAATATTAACGTCAGCGAAAGACGATTATTTTTAAGTGGAATAATTTTCGAATCTTCGCGTTTCCATCTTGTCTTGGTAATTTTTCGAAGGAAAGCACGGATCGGTGAGAAATTGCGGAAAGTTCGCAGTTATTTTTGGACGAGATAATTTACAAATCTTGGGAAGGTCAAGCCTCTTGGGAAATTTTCGAAAGCACGTAGATACGTGATCGTTGGAAAGTTCGCGCAAATTTCATCAGTTATCTTTTAATGACATAATTTTCGCGCCTTTTTCTTCTTTCCTTGGGAAATTTTCAAAAAGCAACACGTAATCGTAATGGAAAGTTCGTGGTTATCTTCGAGTGGAATAATTTTCAAATCTTCGCGTCTTTTTCATCTGTTGGAAAAGAGATTTTTCGGAAGAAAGTAGGTACGTGGTCGGTGGAAAGTTGAGAAAAATTCACGGTTCAGAAGGCAAACTATATACATACAGGGTTTTCATTAACCTACTTGATTCTGACAGGCCTCGATCGAACGATCGGCGATCCGGTAGACCTCGATTGGATCTCTTACTTTGCTTGCCATGATGCCACGTTAATGGGCGACAATGTATTATAATCGACTACTTCGTGTTCATTACGCGTTGCGATACTATAGAAACGCGAACGAAAGCGCCAGATTCTTTCATCGGAACCGCCATTTTCCTCCGTTCCGTGTGCCTTGAAACGGAACAAAAATCGAATTTATTTTTACAACTCGGCTACTTCGAACAAGTACTTAACCGGCTTAATCACTGGACTCATTTGTTCGCGTAACGAATGGGATGTTTGTATAAATTGATATTTTTATCAAGCAAACGAACGGAAGCTGAGCTTGTTCTAGCTGCCAAATCAATCGTTAAATTAGATGCTTTACGATACAACGCGTTAAGAACTAGTCGACGATGACGGCTATATCAGAAATGAACAGTTAAGAAACGATCTGAAAATCCGAACCGTTATTGGATAAGTAGAAAAATTCAGCTCAAGGTACGGCAAGGAAATGTCAAATTACGCACAAGCAATCGCGAACAAGCAGGTAAAAAACCTTAAGTGCTACAGACATAGGAAGACGACTGAGACGCAGAAAACATCCGATCGACAACGCACGCGTCGCTCTAAATATGAATAAAAATAAAAGAAAGACGGTCAATCGTTAATTCAGAGGGCTACTATCCTTTCTATCCGCCAAACGAATTAAAGGATACGCCCAGATGGAAAATTATACAAAATCGCGTATATGTTTAAAAAGAAAGAAAAGAAAGAAAAGAAAGAAGTAGTCATGAATTTATTGTCTCATATGCAAAGAAAGATATTTTGGATGAATCGCGAAACGCCAACGAATACATTAAATTACTCAAATCAAATAATCACTCGCGATATTTCTTCCGTCGTAGGCGCAGGCACGTTATTTTTCGTTGATTTATGAAGAATCGACAACCTACGAAATCGCTCCGATTCAAACTCCGTTGATTTTTACGCGCGGAATTTAAGACAGCTTGTGGTAAAGCGAAGCAAGGAAGAGGAAGAAAAAGGATGAGAAAAATATCAAGCCGTATAAGAAATAGACGATCCTCGATCGGTATGCTCTCCGGCGTACGCTTAGGGTCATTGCGCAAGCCTCCGATTCTTCCACTTGCCTGCTCTCCTCTTGCTTTCTTTCTTCGTTCGTCGTGCACGATCCATGAACCGTGATACGAGATGCGTTTCAGCTTCTCGAGCGTGCACGCCGGAACGTGCGGTCGATCAGAAATTGGTTCACTTTCGTTGCAACCGGAGGAGCCCTCTCCCGACTCGTTCGAACCGATTCAGAGCGTGCTACGTGGCCGGACACTTTCCCGTAACGACTAGAATCCGCCATTTTTGGTAAACCGCTGGTGATCGTCTCCAACCGGTTCGGATAATTACATTGGTTGCTAGTAACTATTAGCGATACGGTCAAGCTCAATATGTATTCTACGCTACAGGTCTATCTATTTCGACGATACTTTAATCGACAGATTTATAAGCCAGATTTGTTCTTCGTTCGCCTTACGATACTTATTAATAGAAGAATGGATCGTAGAATGTCGCGATACTCGTCGATAGGATACGTATTCGCTGAACGTGAGAATCTATGGAATCATCGTCGTGTTCAGAAGAAGAGATACGTAGTTGGTTTTCTTTTCTTTTTTTTTTACTCTTTTGAAAAATACGCGAGTATTAAGCGATATCGGAGAAGCTAAAAGAATTACTAAAACTTTCCGGCTTGAAAAATGATCTGTCTCGAATGTAGTAGGCTCAACAGCGATTCAATAAGTCGCAAGATTCGAAGAAACTCACTAATACAACGTTGAATCTATTTATACTTTTACCCTAACGTTCGTTCTATCGTCTATTTATTTTCCACCGTTGGATATTTTATATTATATCGATGAAATATTTTCATTTAAATGAATATTTTCTTCTCGATTGATCGAAGCAGCGTTCGATGATACTGATTCTTACAAATATTGACAAGATATAATGACGTTAAATGTTGTGAAAATTCTGCGAGGAATTTCTATGTTGAAAGATGAGCAATTTTACTATCACAGTGTCCGCTGATCCGCTAAATCGCAAGATCGAAGGAAACTGCGTTAGTGGAAGCGATGTATATTGATCTTATAAGTATCCAAAACATAGCGATGTAAAATTTTTTGAAAATTCCACCGAGAACTTTTAGCTTGAGAAACGATCGACCTTATGGTCGCCGGTACCCGTTGATCGTTGATAAGTCGTAGGATTCGAAGAAACCGAGCTGATAGATGTTGGATTCGTATACGGGCCGAGAACCCGAACGCGGCCTCGTGCAACGGCTTCCGGTCGCGACTTTTGCGACTTATGCGAGCGCTGCCACGCGTAAATCTCCGAACCGCGCGATCTCAGCCGCGTATCGGTCCGTTTGGCAACACAAAAACAGACGTCAACGTCGAATTTACATATTATCTTAGACTTGGCGTCCGTATAAATAATAAACGAGTCACGAACCAAGCGTGAAACGGAATTAACGACTCGCGATTGTTCCCGTGATTCACGGCGATTGGCAATCGAACGAGCCACGGAATCACGGAACCATTTCTCTCGCGAATTTACACGATCTTAAATCGAAAATAGTGGCGTAACGATAGCGTGTAATTGTTATTGGGTACTTGGAGAATATCCGATCGAGCGACGAGTGTCGAAAGCTTCGTCCGGTACGCTTTTCTATTTAGACGCAAGCCGCGTATCGTTTAGAAACTTTCTGCCGTCAGTGACAAAGGCTTAAGGTATTTGTAACGCGATAATATTCACCAAAAGTAAAATACGCCGAGGCTCGAAAGTCAGATTCTTCGCGCACGTTTGACATTCTTGCTCGAGAGATTTCTTGGTTGCCTGTACTTTCTACTAATTCTACTTCCAATTCAATTCTAATTCAATAATAGACGTAACAGCGAATTCACGTTGTAAAATAAGGCATTTCGGACACCGAAATTACCGACACGACGCGTTTCGCGTTACCTTTATCCGAAGACGGTGCAGGCGGGAGGCGAGTTCCTCTTGAAAAAAGAATTCTTCTAACCATTTTGTACGACGTATTAGTCGTTTAACACCTTTGTAAGAAACAAAGTCTTTTTGTAGGTAGTAAAGAAGTAATTTTTCGCAACGACTTATTACAGAGATTACGCGTTAAAACTTTCACTATAAATGATCAAATACGGATGACGAATCGTCAAAATTTCAAAGAAATCGTAAGAGAGTCGATCCACGGTACAGATACCTTAACGAGCTTAAACGACTCGGTACTAGGCTCTCATATAGGGTGATACGATTATCTTGTTAGCTCTGTTGCGGTCTTGGGCGAGGTCTCGCGAACAATCTGAATGGTTCGATCGAGCAAAGTGAAGAAAGTGGGGGACCGTTATAAAAGCTCTGAGAATTTGCGGATTTTCTTTAAAAAGTCTTTCAACGAGCTAAAATTTGAATGGAAGTCGAGGAAAGAATCTGTCGAGACACGCAGAACGCGTGCTTCGATTTTCCTTTCCTCTTTCCTACGAATCGATATGTTTAATTTTTAATTTAGAAAGCGCCAAAGCCATATATAATTCGTATTCTCGATAGTGTAAATTAGTAGATTTGTTGAAACGATGGATTTAAAACGAGGGCAGCTTATGTCGTAATTGTGAAACGAAGTTAATGCTTGCTAATCGATTATCCCGTTAGAGGGAAAGTGTAAATAATTCTATGTGTTTTTCGTGAATGCTAGTTATATATCTCGATTTATTCTTCTCAAGGATTGCAACTGTGCTCGTAATTCCTTCGTTATAAATCTTCTACAAGTTATAACGAAACGAATCCTGAATGAAGTTGATCGAACGACGATTTTACCCCAATTCGAGTCGCCGTCGTTTAACCACGATTAACCATTGAACGATTAGAAGCAAGTAATTCCAACGACACGCGACCTTTAGCTGGACAAAATTAAGGCCGAAGACCGGAACAATTAGATTTTCGTTTGAAACTCTCAGATCGAATAGTACGTATGTATTGCGCAAAGCGAAAGTCGCTTCGTCTCGAGCTTCATCGTGTGCCATCGTCTTTACGTAAATTGCCACGTTAATTTTGTTCAACGACGACGTAAAAAGACGAGAGCGCTCTTGTAGAAAGAGGAGAACAAGTATCGTTCGTTTCTTCCTCGGCTAAACTCGCTTTCACAGTGAAAGATGAAACATTTTTCAAAGGAAGACTCGCCGTTTTCCTTTGACAGCGGTAAATTCTTTGTGTGAGAGTCAGACGATCGATAATTGTTCTCGCATGTACGTTAAATGTTGAGTCACCGTTTCGAGATATTTCGAGTTGTGGAATATTGGCGAGTTTCGAAGGCAGATTAGATAGTACGAACGCTGGAGAACGCTCGCCTGTATTTGCATTATTATAATCCCCGGCGCATTTGCATATTCTGGTAACATCTGCAGGATGTTTCGCAATTATGGGAGAAAATATCGCAAACTGAAATTCTTCCTACATAACGCGCGGATTTTCCTTCTAAATAAATATGAAATTCGTTTTGTAGACGTAGACGGCAAATGCATCGAAAATGTATCCACACGTTAAAAATTATTTTTCAGCTGAAAATGATCCTTCGATAAGCGTAAAGAATAATACATGAAGTCTGTACGTTCGTATCTCGTGAATATTTTTATGAACATCGAACGAGATCGTATCGAAAAATATTTTTAAACGATAATTATCGTATCCGTACACATATTTTTCGACGTGCTCCAATTTTAAGATCTTAATTGAGAGAACTGAGAGAAATTAGATTGAGAAATTAAGGCGCAAGTTCGATAAAAAGTATTTAGATAAAAAAAAATATCGCTCGTTTCGAAATTTCCAGAACACGCTTTTCCATTTAATAAGTAAGATATTCGTTCGGAATTTGGACCTCTGCGTGTCAAGCGTGTCTCTCTAGAATCTTCCACTATATCGAATAAGGTCGAATAAGAAGTTATTACAGAAACTTTCTTGCATTGCGAAAGTTATTACACGAGTTTGTACAAGGTATTGCTCCCTTTTTACTAAGAAAAAGATTACCCATAGCCTGCAGACGTATTTCCTGCGAGTAGAAGAAGCGTATAACGACTGCACGACGAGATTAAAAACAATCCCGGGAAATTTAAAAAAAAAAAAAAGCTTTCACGGCTCAAAGATTAACCACAGTTAATTTTAACCATTCAGAGGAATCAATGTCCGTGATTGTACGCCATTATCGCGGACGTTGATTGACACGGCTCGACAATATTCTCTGTCGTTGATCTGGCAGCCGGTCAAAGACCGTGATCCGAGCAAACGGATGTGCAGAAAAATTCCAGGAAAAAAGTTTTACGGCAATTCCGACGGCAGGCTGGAAAAGTGGTCCGAGGGAATCTTTTTCCCAGAATCAAGATAAACATAGAGAACTACATTTATAATATAACAATGTTCTAACGCTTGTATCTTATGAATGTATTATGTGCAAAACGTATCGTTATAAGACTCGATTGTCATGATTACACGGATAACGTTTAAAACGATAAAAGAACAAAACTTTCTGCGCGCACGTTTTCTTCGCAAACGTTCGTTCGAATGTCGAAAAGTACATCGATACGACGTACTTTTTTGATTACATGTTTTGTTTAACAAGGTATTAGCCGTGAAAGAGATACGTGGAAAAGATAGAAAATCAAACTTCGATCTATAACGATGATAAAATTTCTATGAGAAATTAGTTTAAATAACTCTCAGATGTTTAAAAAGATTTATTCTTTTTCGCCATTCTCCCTCGGAACTTCCTAAATTATCCGTTGATACCTAAAATAGCAGGAAGAATTTTCTACGAGTTCTTTCCTTTCGGATGATGGAAAAAGTTCGTGGACCCTGATGATCGTGCGACGAAGAGAAACGCTCGTGTACGTATTTATGCCGTTTGAGTAACATCGATTAAGTTATAGTTGGCAGAAACCGAACGCGAAGGTAATTAAGGAGGATTGCGAGAACGGGCCAAAGTACGCCTGTTCAACGAAGAAGTGTAGTTTAAATGGCGTTAAAATGTTTACCAGTGAAGAGATCTGACCGATATATAAATAACTTTTATATATCGATTATTTTAATAAAACGATCTACTTTGTATAAATACAGAGTAAGATAAATAAAATATCAAAGACTAGAATTATAACAAAATAGATATGTAATATGTGTAGTAAAAGATTCGAGAATTAAACTGTTGAGAAATTCCACTTTAATTACATTCCGCTTTTCTTCTCCTCTTTCTGTCTCTATTTGTTTAAACGAACGAATCAATAATAACCCGATAGAATTGAACAAAATTTGAATGAAAATTTACGCGAATACGTTAAATTCTCAAAACGACCACAAATGCTTCGATAAACTGCCTTATCGAACTTTCCATCAAACTTTCCATTTCGTACGAACGGAAGACAAACGAAAGGTTAAAAAAGTTTGTCTTGCAATAACGAAGCTTTCTCGAAATCAAACGAAACCGCGCATAAAATACAGAAAGTAAAGGCCCCATTGTCATTGCATAGAATTGCAGACACAGAGCTATTCGAGTGCATCGATACAAGTCGGTGCACGTGCGGCCATTGATTGTTTTCTATTAACGTTTCACGTCCCCGACAGCCATTGCGTGTGTTCGAACAGCTCGTTTTACACGTCCACGCTCGCATTTAAGTCGTATAATCGCAGTGACATGTACCCGATACGATCTGCTATTCAGCACGGCTGCTATTCGACTTTAGCGTCGCAAAACTGTACACCAGATCTTGTACGGAGCATTCGAGGAGAGAAAATTGGACACGATATAACGCGGTTAAGAGATTATAAAATAGGAACAGATTCTTCTTATAGAGAATAGTAAAAAGTGTCCATAATAAGTGAAAAATAAATTGTTCTATTTAAAGTCACTACACCTGCGAGTAAAGAATTGAGAAAAATTTGAATGTTCAAGATTTTCAATTTTCAGAGGGCCGCAATTAGTATTAAAATCGCCAAGCTTAGATTCGAGAATCTGTACGCTACAAACTTTGGATCAAACCAACAAACCAATGGCTACGTAACGCTCGAATTTAAATTTAGAGTTCCAGAATCTCAGAGATGTGCGAACGCTCCGCACTGCGCTTACATACGCTGTAATCGGCGTGTCAGAAATAACTATGTACCTGGTCCTCAAATGTAAATTTAGAGTTCTTCGATCTCAGAAAGACCGAACGCTGGCAACCTCGTATTTACTCGGTCACCGAGTGTATCAGAAATAACTACCAGATTCCAAAGAAACGTGAGTCTCGCGAGAAATTGCCGTGTTCCAACGACCAAAGAAACTCGTTCCAGGATCGAGGTGAATTACCTCTGAAATCGAGGTATCGCGATCGTTCTCAAGGCGAATAACACGGAATAACACCCCGTACTCTCGAACGGAAGCCGAGCTGAAACGAGTGGCGGAGCAGGAAACCGTGCACTCCGTCGAAGGTAACGCGAGCCAAGGTCGTTCTACGTCCGAGAACCGCTTTTCGGTATACAGAGTATCGTTGGATAGAAACGATCTCTGTTGGAAAGTTGGTCTCTCACCTCACACACGCGCCTTACACACGCACCTTACACACACGCACACACGCACACACACCTTACACACTGCGGTAAGCCTGGAAATATTATCGTTTCCGAATAATCGAGTTCCTTTCAAACGATCTCTGATCAATGGCGATGGGAGCAAGTTCGATGGTACGTATATTCGTAAATCTGAATCAAATCCACCGTCGCGATTCTTACGTTTCGTAGCGTTCGAGTACTACTCGCAACTAGATTGCGAATTTTTACGCAACTTCGTATTTTGACGAACACGAACAAGAATTGGAATCCAGTAGACCGATGTTCGAACCTATTTGTGACGCACTTGAGCCTATCGCTGCTGATCAGCCTACAGCAAAGGGTCTGTAAATATGTTCAGTCTGCTTTAATGGAATTGTACGTCGTTAAAGTGGACCATCCGGTAAATTGCGTTAAAGTTGGGTTCCACGACATACTAATGGATATTTCGAACGTTCGATGGTCAAGGATGTAAACAATGGGGTTTTCAGTATACCGGTTAACGATACTTGAGTTATGTAAAACTTACTCCGGGTTTTAAGCGGTTCGAAGTGTGAAGAGCGGAGCTTGCAAATAGAAACATTAACTTACACTCGAATACACCGGTGAAATTCTTGAGAACGCAAATCCTGATTGACAATTTGCAGTCGGTGTAAATTTGAAATCCTAACGAAAAATAAAGAAATTATCTATCATATCGTTCCATTTACATTCTTACGGATAAAGGCGTCGATGAAGAAATGTAAATCGTTCACAAAAGATTCCTAAAATACAATCGCGGTATGATCGTTCTCGCCGCATTAATATACGAATAATCGCAATGATAAAGTAATTAAGAACAAAGGAATTCAGATTCTAGAGATAAATAAAAAGATGTAAATTCCACGAAAGAATGGCCGATCTTATACGAAAAATACCAAGTATTACACGTTTACACATCCTCGTGCCGAATAACCATAAAGAAGAAAGAATTAAGAATACAAAAGCTTGCGTCGCCGCGATCTGTTTCATCACCGATAACGTCGGCATTGTCGACAGGCGTAGCTATCATACGCGTTGATGTTTCCAGGCATCACTCGTCGCTCGTCTCAATGAATTTAACATTTTGAAACGCTGGAGAAATCGATACACGACCGTAAGTCGACCATGACAAATTCGTATCGATTGTTTCGTATGTTTAAACGACGATCAGGTAACCGAGCGTGTCTGTTTGTGGTAGATAAAAATTTCCGCTCGTTAGGACGCCGGAACGACGGGTTTTCCAGACTGTTGATCGCTTGTTTAAGCTACCCGTTGATTTCATGGGCCGATGAAGAGACCTAGACGCCCGAACGCACTGATTTTTCCGTAAACCTGCCTTTAAAACGTGCCCTAGACACGTGAACCGTGTTCCCCATCGTTTAATTACACTTTCTTTCGTGCATTTCGTTCGACCAAAAATTTAGCACGTATTTTTAAAAGCCGCCTGTTGAATTCTCCTTGGAAGATCGGCGCTATAGTTGCCACTTGCAGATCGATAATTTATCGCACACTTTAATTGTTTCAAATGATTATCAGATTTTATAAATATTTTGCCTATGCAAAAGAAATTATTTACATCGTAGGTAATTTCAATGAAGACAAGAATAATGTCTAGTGAACTAAATTGTATTAAGTCTGACGAATCCTTCAGATTAAAAGAATCAAACGTCGACACACTTCGGTGAACATTACTTTCGTCGAGGAGTTCTACCTATATGCATAGAATCAGAATGCATTTAACACGAAATTTTAACATCGTCTCTTAAATTCCCACTAAAAGACCGATAAAATAACAGCTATTTGCAATGTATACTATTCCAATAACATTTCAGCTATTGAAGAAGTAAATTAAATACCTAGCGATAATTTTCATTGCAAATAATTTTCATTAACAGATGTTTACAAAGAGAAAAAGTTCGTTCTAGGAAAGTTAAACAACATTTAGCACGAACAATTTTACCGGTTAACCTTTTACCAGAGTCCACTTCCACTTTATTCGTCCTCTTAGCACAGCCGATTGCTCGTAAATCAACTTTTACCAACATCTTCGCGTATTCACCGATCCAACTATAGCTGGAACAAGAATTAAATATGACCGCTCAAGGCCGCTCTCCCCACCGCTATTATTTCAATCCTACAGCTATCCTTACTTTCACGGTTTTATCAAAATACCGGATTTTTTTTTCCCAAACAGACATCAAAAATGCATCATCTTCGATGTTTATTTGCTTGAACGCCCGAACCTTCCAAATTTCGTTCGCAATTTATGGCGATGCTTTGGTTAGTTTATTGGTTCGCAAAGCCAAATTTGCAAACGAGGATGCCGGTGGAACAAGGAAATCGTTGATTTATCATTGAACACGTAACAAGCGTGCCGTGCAATCTGTTGATCTAGAAGCGATTCATTTCTCGTTCTGTTGTAAATGTTCGTGCATCGAGGCATAGAAAGTGACGCTTTCTCCATTCATCTTCGAAGAATTTTTGAAAACCCTCGAACGGTATGGTTCGTTCGTAGGTGGACAGAACGATTTAGATTACGTTACCTTATCTTCTGTCGACACGAATTTCCTTTATTTCTTTTCTTTCCTTTTCTTGTTAATAGTAATTGCAACGATATAGCAACTCGAATATAAGCACAGCCTCTATATTTTCGATAAGATCAAAAATTACCATAAAAAAGAAAAAAAAAAAAAGGTCAGAAGAAAGAGGAATAACCCGAATTATGTAATTAATTGTCGGATCCATTTCGTTAATCATCCGTCAGGGTGAGTCCAAGACCGATTCGAATGTTAATAACGGTGTTCCTTTACTATAAATAAATCCACACGTGAGCAGCAGAAGGTGAACGTAAAATACCTTCGCAAAATAATGCTGATGTCGGCGGTGTCGCGTTCGCTCTGACGATGCGCAGAATGCAAATTACGAGGCAAAGAGGAAGAGTCACTTCGTGAAATTCTTTTTTGCGAAAGATACTTGGTTTTCAGCATCGTCGAGTAAAATAATAGATGTATAATGTCTACAGAATATTGGACGAGGATCGATTGACTTTTAGCAAATTTTATTGAATTTTGTAAAATTTATACAAAACTAAAGCTTGATACGTGCAATGATTACAGAACTTTTGTATTTGTAGGATTCGTTAAAAGTTATGTAATTAACGTAAAAGATAACGCTCGGAAGATTGTATTATAGTATTGGGAATTAAAATTTGTTTAGAAGACCTACCAGATAATTGCGAAGTTTATTAAATAAATAATGCCTAAGTGAAATAAAAGAAAAATATATTCATAGAATTGAGAAACTATTTTAATCGGATATTTTGTTTATAATCTGTAATTTTGCACGATCTTTTGCAGACGATATAAACTGCAAGTAACATTTGTTCCTCTTTTTTATCAACGACTGATAGATTATTGCGAGTGCCGTGTAAGAAAAGATTGGAAACGAAAGTAGTATACGGAAATTTCACTGTAGAAAGCGTAAGTTTATGGATACCTCGACCAACGGAAGATCTTCCTATCGGACGATCTTCCTACGATAAAAATCTCAAAAACTCGATGGAAAAAACGTCGACAAATCCGTCATTTGTTACTTCTCCTGGCGCGTTACGCTTATACAAAGAATTGTTTGTGATTGAGAAGAAAAATAAAGCGGGACGGGTGTGTGTGTGTGTGTGTGTGTGTGTGTGAATGTATATTTGAAAAATATCAGAAAAATTCAAATTTTCTCTGCCTTTGTTATACATATAATCGAACGTGCGACAGTAAAACACGAACGAATCTCATTCCATTCGCTCTCATCCATCCTCGTTCTTACGTGAAGTTCATTACGAAGTCGTAGTCCGTCTCGGAATTCCGTTCGACTCTCTCGAGAGTCTCGATCGTCCGGAACGATCTCGTTTACGTAACGATCTAACGGATTCCGTGTGGCATACGCAGACAATTGCACCGAATCGCCCATCAAAATGGAAATGTATACCCTCGGCGAAACGTTCTGACCGGCCGAAGGAAAACACCGACGCTCGAATTTTTACCGAAGAATCGAGATTTACCGGCGGAATCGACCGGATCGGTGAGAATCGAACGGTCGAGGACGAGGATGACGGTTTGATGAATCTGGTTATCGGTTTGGAGGGCAATGGCCTCCGAGGATGTGAAATGGTAATCGCTTCGGAGAGATCGGAAGAGCAAGAGCGAGAAAGCAGGCTGCAACAGCGTGACAAATTGATATGGAAGCTAAGAATGGTGCTGGCTTTGGACGAAGATAATTAGTACGAGTGATTTTTCGAAAGAAAGAAAGAAAGAAAATCGTTTAAATGGATTTTTCCTTCGAATTAGGAATTAGAATCTTCGTCAATTTCTAAAACAGCCTTGAACACGCTTTTAACATTTTATGCTACGTATCTATTGACATATACGTACGTGTATGGATTTGCCTATATTTTTGAAATATTGTATTTCGTGTAGTATCTGCGTGGATGATGTATGGAGCGTGAAGGAAGCGGAACATCGTAATCCCGTAGGGAAGGGAATAAATATTATTACTACATATCTATCGCTGAACGACGTCTTCATCGTTGAGGATTGTACAATCAAAATATCCATTAACTCTGTGAAATCTCAAAGGTGCTTTGTTATACCAAATATTCAGACAAGATTTAATTCTTTATCCATCGATAACCAAGCACATTTACCTCGTCGTGTTGCTTTGGTTCTTAATCTTAATAAACGGTAGTAAGTAGTAGTAAGTAGTAAAGTAAATGTAACAAAGAATTGTCCGTAATTACATTTATTATCGATTAATGTTTTTCGATATCGATGAACGTATCGATATAACTGGGACCGCGTAAAATTTCCACGGATAAAATGAGATCGCGAAAGGAGAAAGTTTGAGAAGCGCTGCTTTAGACGATGTAGGATATTTAGAACGTTTAGCTTCCTTTTAGGTCCGAGTTTTTGACATTTTGACGATTAGAAATATTTGACAGATCGTCGTCCTTGACCAGTGGCGAGATCTCCAGGTCAAATCAAGATCTATCGAGAATACGTTTCTATGAAATTCAAAGAGCGTCGTACAAGGCGCTACGAAGCCAAGAATTCGGAAAATATTTTAGAATTCTGTCAGTGGCTGATTTGAATTGTACAACGAATTCGTATTGCTTTAAGCGGGACGATCGAACGGTGAACGGAAAAGATTGGATATGAAGGAAGGACACGATGTACAAAACGATCGAGATATCCCAAGAAAAGATAGAAGACGAAAATCCTGATAATGGGAAAGATCGTGAAACAGCGAGGGGAAGAGTGAAAAAAGGGAAATATCCTAAAAGAAAGAAAAAGAAAAAATAGAGCAGAAACACCGGAGAGAGAAGAATAAAGCAAAGGAAAAGAAAGTAAAGAACAAAGATAAGAAAAACGTTCGTTAACAACTTCGACTAAACTTAATGTAAAGCTTTAACGATAAGCTTAACACATGGAAAAAATGAAAATGTAGACGGGGTTTGCTGGACGAACGACGACGATACCGGTGGAGGACGTACTGGAAAGTACGGTAGACCAAGGGGGAGTATGTCTCGTGGTGAAAGAGAAAGGCTATGGGAAAGGATGTATAGCAGAACGAGTGGCAGTCCGACGTCTCTCTTCACGGTGCATCAGCATAGTGACCTTTCGTCGTTACGAAACGCTTAGTCCTGGGAGGTTAGGCGTTAGGCCGACGCCGATACCGATTCCGCTATATCGTTTAACTTGCGAAACACGAAGCCTCCTTTTCTTCGCAATTTACTCGTAATTACTTAAATTCGATTCTTCTGCCACGCAACGCTTCGTCTCGCGCTTAACACACGTCCTACAATTCGAATCCTAATCGAAATCACTTAACGATGAGTCAATGATAGCATCGCGTCGCTGTGAGCGTGACTGGACTTCTTTTATTACCCCTTTTTTACATTCGAAATAACGAATAGCGAATTACAGTGTCGTACGAAGATGGGGAAAGAAGTTATCGGACGGAAATGAATGGCGAGCAATAAAACGGCAAAAGCGATGAAACGATAAAGCGATAAAACGAATTAGGTCTATTAGATATTATTAATTAGGCGTAATAAAATTTGTACTATACAGTTTATATAGACACTGTGATAACACCATGATAAGAACGTCTTATAAAAGAAAAGATGATAAGTCTGTACTTGTCGATTCTTTGAAACAACGAACATTCTTCAACGTCGCGAATGTCGTTTCCACTTTCGGTCACCAAAATCCATCGCTTTTGTGATCTTCTATTGATCTGATATTTATATATTACACATATGTATTTATAGGAAATTTTTTCTTCGCTCAAAAATGCACGATACGCCGCTAGTTTGAAAAATTTAGCAGTACCAAATCGAGTGTATAACGTACAGGAGATCGGAGAAAGATCTACCGTGACAAATATGAAGATAACGAACGCGAACGATAAAGACGATCGCAAGTTTTACAATAAAAAAAAGTGCAAGTTTGGAGCTACCAGAACTTGACCGTTGACGTACGGTGATTTTAAAGACGTTTTAACAAAAGTCGTGTCCAACCGCGAAATACGCACATATTTACTCTAACTGAGAATATCTAAAGCCAATGAAATAATGATATTATTCGATCGCAAATGCAAGCTTAGCCTCGCAAGCCCATAATCAAAACGCTGTAACGAAGGTTATCTGGAATCTGGAGACCGATTAAAAAGTTCGAGTCCAACAACTTCGTAAAACCAACAGACGATCTCTGGCGAATCTTCGAGTCGCGATCCCTCCGTTATTGCCCGTGCGTTTTCGCCGTGTTCATCGGCGTTTATCGCCAGAAGCGAAGATATTACGAAACGGCTAGCAGCAGGTAGGTATCCACGTATCCACACATCGGGGAAGATCGAAAAATTCCTACGAGTTCCTAACGGTTCCATGTACAGTACATACAGCCAGCTCGTTAACGCGTATCGCGTCCACAACGTAACGTCGAATATTAGATAACAGAATGATGGTGTACCACGTGATTCTTCGACGTGGACTGGTCAACGATAATAACGGGTTAATAAAGATTAGATGCCGCGATACGGACACGGTGGTGAGGACAAAACGGGGCAAAAACGTTCCCGGATGTTCTACTTGTTTCTGATAATCGTATCCCAGACCGGTGCAATTCCGTTATGCAACGTCGCATCGCAACGTATCACATCTGAGGATGTGACGATCGTCGGCGACGTTTTTGATTTCCATGCAATATACCGTAAGACGTATGAAAAGCCAGGGAAACGCGGCTCGAACATCGGTACGCGAAATCCCGGAGCAAACGCGAGAACCGGTAACGCGGTGCACGCATGGATGACTCGGCGCATCCTGTCCCATCTAACTCGATTACGCTTCCGCGAAATTTTCATATACAGATAGCGGATTTTACCTAACTGATTGACCTATTAAGGCTCAACCTTGCGCCGCGAAGAAACACTTCTTCCTTCAAGATACCGGTTTCCGAGGCTTTGAGCTTCTAGACTTTCAAATCTTCGTATTCTCGTATCTTCGCTGCTTTCTAAATTTTATAATTTCCCAACTTTCTAATTCGTAATTGGATCGTACATTTTCAAATACGCAGATTTCCAAGTTTTTAAATCTCGAAGTTTTTAAGCTCCTAGGCTAGACATCTCCAGATGTCTAAATGTTCCCGACTTCCCCGACTTTCTGATTCGTAATTTTTGGGTTTTCCTTCCAAACCTTCGTGTTTCCGTATCTTCCGAATTTTCTAACCAACATTAAATGGATCCTTCGTCTTCGAACGTGTAGGTTCTCGGAGTTTCAAACTTTTCTCATATTTTCGGACTGTTTCATTTTTGCCCCACTTCGTTCACCGCCTAAACCGTAATAGGTTACGCGAAGCATATATATGTATATACGCGTTACGAGTGTGACAAGAAATTTCTGTTCATACGTATACTTAACTCTCCCGAAGTCGATGTACGACTCTATAAAATTCAATCGTGTCTTTGGACGGGTCCTTAAGCATCCAATTTTTAGGAAACGTTACGACTCGAATTATTGCAACTCGATTGCAGCTGAAATTGCAAGAAAGTGCCTAAGAATTCCAGGATCTTGCGGGTAATTTGAAAAGGAAAAAAAGGAAATTGTGCTGTTTTTGCATACAGAAACGATTTATGAAGATCAGCTGAGCGTGCGAGCACGAAGATTACTTTAAAATAGAGTAGCAAGGTTATGCAACGTAATGCGATAATTGCAGTCAATAACGTGGTTCCGTTATATAATTCTGCATCCTTCGTGAGCCTCGTAACGACAGAAATTTCATGTGCACGATCATCTGTTGATTTATCTCGTTACAATCGCCGGAAATTGATAATTGCTGTTTAATTGAAACCCCCTTAAGCTTCTTTGCATTCGTTATGTTAATCGCTCCAGAATGATGCAATCTGTGAAATTGCTGTTCATAAACTCTCGTGAAATAAAACTAAACTGGACCGTCTTCAAAATCCATCACCGTGACAACACCTAATGAATCCAAAATTACGGAACAATATTTATAGAATTATTATAAATTCCGCTAGAATTATATTCCGTGTTCGTAAAGTAAAACGAACTTCTCTATAAATAATCGCAATTTCATGTTCCATGTTCTTCTATGTACGTACAATTTATAAGTAAAATTTAAACTTGATGTTTAAAGATGTTAAGCTCGGCGATTAGAAGCGGAACGTAGTTTGTCCTAACCCAGAGAAGGAAGATCGTCTTATCGTAAATTTCTCGATTCTATAAATTGGAATAAAAATACGTCTCGTTGTAAGAAAAAAAATACATAAGAGGCGTTTGCAAATGTTCGAATACTTTCGTCAGCCTCTATAATACGAGCAATAGATTTCCTCATTAACATGCAACATTAGAACGTTGTCTCGATCTAGGATTCATTTCTAAAGAAGAATTTTACTTGAAACTTTCGCGTTACACCCCGTATTGGACTCGATCCCATCGCTACTTAGTCACGAACGATGTCTAGGACGAGTCTTCAAGCTGTTCCAAAGTCGAATCACGCGCGATTCTTGGACTCGTCGAAGGCAACTGGCCAGACGGATTTCTCGTTGCTTTGCCAGAGCATCTCTGGACGCTCGCGTTACGCAACTCGTCCTGATATTCGCGACGAACGCCGTAAAAAGCTTCGCAGAACAATCTTACTCATCTTCTGCTTTCGCAACGGACGATCATCAAAGACGTTTCAAAAACGTTTACGGCGTCACGAAGACGGATGGCCACCTAATTCTGGGGAATACTAACGATCATGTACGAGTTTCTCTGATCCAATCGATTGAAAATGGGAAGAAAAAATTGCGCGAGAAACGGTTGTACGACGAACGAGTCGATTTGTCTTTCCAGCACCTCGTTGGTGCTGAGAAACACCTGCGAGCAATGACTTGGACTTCCTTCTACGAGAGAATTCCCATTTTCAGAGCGAATTGATTGTTTGCGATATTCCGGTAGTTGAATATGCCGCTTGAGAATGTATCGGCGTTAAGGTTTAATTTAATTTCGTAACGTACGATAATAATTTATTTATTTGTACATTGGGCCGATAGCCTATCGCGAGAAACTTCTGTTGGATTCTTATTTCTAATTTTTTACGTTGTATCGTATCGATTTGCTTTTTCATTTTAATATATCTATAAAATAAATATTCTGAAAATTGTTGAGATACTTCTGTGAGCCATTGTATATTTCAGAAGAAATAATTTTCACCGACTAAGCTAACTAAACAGCTAGGAAATAACGATTAGACCGTAATGATCAGTCTATATATATATGTTACAACAAACTAACCAAGACGACAAATTAAAAAATATTACAAAGGTTGCTAACGTTAATGCTAAAAAAATATTATAAAGGTTGTCACAAACAAGAACGAACGCTCAACTTTCCGTTATCAGTCACCGCATAGTTGAAATAAAATTATATGTCAAAAACTTTAATAATAAAACATCAAAGCTCGTTACAGTTTCCCACGACGATGGAAAATCTAGGAATTCTACGATGCAAAAGCGTACGTAAATTGTTCCAGAAGATAACAACGAAACGTTGGACAAAGATTACAAAGGAGCTTTGTAAAAGGTTATCCGAATACAGGCTGGTTAGTGAATAGCTTTCGGTGAATGGCAAAATCACTCGAACGAGCGATCTTTTAACTTTAACAGCAACGAAGAATACAAAGACGAAAGAACATTGAAATGCACCGGCACGTTTCGAGTTCTCTGTTCTTCTTCGCGTGGCCCATTAAGGTGCGTTTAGACCAAGCGAATGCTCCTTCTGCCTGCACGTTTAGTACCATAAAATTACGCGACATAACGCTGGACAAAAGCTGTCCAGTGTGAACGTCTTGTCCGAACTTGTCTTGGACCGAACGTCCATGCACGAATATCGAACGTCCACCTTTCGCGAAACTTGAATTTTTATATGCAACAAATAATTCTTGACTGTTTCTCCGTGTGCTATAAAAATCACACTCATATCTATTTTATCAATTTTTTCAAATTAATATTGCCGTTTGTCGTGTCTGTTTAGTGTATCGTACAGGGTGTCCCGCGTGACGCGGACTCGTTACTTTTCTGCCATTTGCGATCGTGCGACAAAAAATGTTTTGCAAACGACGATAAAAAGATGTTCCAAGAATACTTTGCTTTTACAGCGAAACCAAGATCAGCTTGATCAACGTAAATAAGACCACGCGCTGCCCTTTCCATGAGATCGTACAGGACTTTACGAGAAATTCAAAAAGCACGTCGCGCGATACCTTGATCAACCCGACAGTAGGTTTACAGCAGCGGAAATAATAACATTTCAGAATTGCTGACATTTGAAAAAGAGAGAATTACTACGGCGTGTGCGATCGTATGTACATTCAGCTAATCTGATAATTTGATCGATCTTCTGCGAAAGAACCATGCAAAGTTTAAGCAAGTGTTGGGAAAAAATGTACCGCAGAGCTAGCACCGATGATAAAGAATCAAATCCTTGATAAAAGGATTATGTAATATGCTTTTCGAATTGGTCGTAAATTCCCCTATAATCTCATAAATTATATATCTTTCTGCTTATCTCTCATATATATGTTTTTATCTTATATTGTATCTATCTATATATCTATCTATGTTAAAAAAAAAAAAAGAAAGTATTTTCAGAACCTTTCTATCGCCATCTCTAACAGTATCGTGCTGTTAAACTCCTAAAATTCGCAACCAATTTTATAATAGCATTGACAAACGTAAATACAACGCGAAAGGTATTTGTTTCATTGTTTGAAAGCATTGAAATTTTTAATAAACCTCTTTTGTCGAAAACTAAAAAGCTAAAAGTGGACGTACGATACGTGTTTGCGCAATAGATAATTCGTTGGCAGAACACATTCTCTCTTATGCTGGTTTTAGTGATTAATTTACACGTGTCCTGGAACAAAGAAACGTTAAAAATCGGTCAATCTCTACGAACGTTCGCTCGTTTCCGTTTCACGAAGAAACTCTTTTAGCGTAAATGAGTTCGGCCTTGCTGTTCCCCGTATTTCTTGCCCGTTTGATCTAAATGCACCTTTATACAACGCGTTCCATCAAAAAGCAGAACATTTCGTTGCCCCTTTTGTCGTAGACAAGACGCGAAAGAGTAAAGAACGGCCGAGCGAAACTCGAATGCTTTGGAGAGACGCGAATGTAATTAGCCAGAGGTGCCATTTCTCTACGTTATGTCCACCAGGATAATCGATGTTTCTTCATATATGAAATTAATTGCCTCTGTTTCTCTATCCAGTGCCGCGAAAATTGATTTAACGTCTAGCTTCAGCTTGCGGTTCAGCAGGGTCAATTATATCGTTTGTTTGGAAACCTTCGAAATTGCGTGAAATTACCATCTCAGTCTTCGAGAAGCAAAATTAGTCAAACTTCCTTTCCTAAGTAACAATTAGATTGTGGATATTCGGCGAATTCAGAGTTTTCGAATGCAACTGGAAACTAGCGATTTATCAGCTTTTCATTCCTCCTATTTGGCGATTGCTCTAATGGTTTAATATTTTTAATATTATCTAATGGTTTAATATTATAGGCGATATTATAAAGATATTCTGTAACAGAAAGGTGCGAGAAAATATCTAAAAGAATTTCCGAGAAACTACATTTTTGAAGAATTACTCATTTAGCAATAGCAATCTGAACACGCGTGTTTCCACGTTGTTTATTTAACGACAGCACAATTACGTTGCGATCTAATGTTCCGCGTTAACCTTATCTTTCTCGTTCGTTGTTTTTCCGATCTTATATATCGCTGAACAGCCGTCAGCTGGAAGAACAAGAAAGAGAGCCTAAAAATATTAGAAGGAGTACGGTTGCTGCGAAGATGTACAGCCAGGAAACGTTGCACCGCGTTGCTTTCTCCGAAAGACCTTTCCTCGACGCGTGAAAGCGACGACCGCCCTTACGATTCCTCTCTCGCCTCTCTCGATTCCGATCATCGAGATCCGACGTCGACACGACTGCAAGAAATATCGTATTTCTATTACGGATCGAGTAAAGCAAAAGAGGTTGGTAGATAGGGAGGAATCGAAATCGAAATTGTATACAGAATCGTTCGATCGACGTATTAAATTTGGATTAGTGCCAAAGTGACGATTGTCAAATTTTATCGCGGATGCGATTTCGGAAGAACGATATTTCTGCTATCGATGGTTTATTAATGGGTATTCGACAAATTTATTGTTATTGCAAGACAAAATCTTATCGTACATCTGTAAATATATTTTCGTAAGTGCTGGATTCTTTTCATTCTGTCGCTTTTTCGTTATCGATCTTCGATAAAGTATCGTTTTCTATCTGATGAAACAAGAATATTCCTTTAATCGTTTCACTTTCCTAAATAAGTCCAAAGTCCAATTCCAAAGTATCTTTATGTACTCTTATTCCACTTAAGAATTCAGTAAAGTATCGAATAAAAAGTTATTTCAGCTGGTCCGTGTCAATACCTCTACTTATCGTTGTACGTCTTCCTCGCGAATACGCGAAATAACGTCAAGAATCGATGATCTACGAGCGTAAACACCGATTTGAATTCGAAAATCGTTCTTGAGGAAGAAATTTCGAATTGTAACGACGATAAGAGAAACTTTTATGAATTTCTTTTACACTAAACTGCTGGTTACGTGGAACTGGACGTTTCTGGGATAGGAATAATTAGCGTTGAAGTACAGATGTCGTTCTCTCATTTCGATTCTTTCGATTCTAACCATTGTTGGCATGCGACGTGGCATTCGTCGCGATCGTCAGAATACAAAAGTTAAGAAATTTATAGTTTCCCGTGAAACTATCTTTGAGAAAAAGGAAGCAGGAAAAGGAAAAATTTTCTTTCCTCCGTGGATAAATCGAGTTTATGTCCTTTAAAAAGATATTGTACAGATAAATAATCGAACGAAAATTTCACGATGATCTAATGGAAAATTTCGCAATAAAGTGAACGCGCTTCGTCCAAAATCGATTAATTTTTCGGTTCTCGTGCACGTCGGTTGAAAATGTTGGTAGACAAGGAGAAAAATTCGGACAAAACAGATCACGTTTGTACTTGGAGGGCAAATTTTTACCTAACCCCAAAACGTATACGAAAGTATAGTCACGTGTAACTAGTAATCAGTGTAGAAAAATTCTTAAGAATCGCTTGCTTTTACAAGCGTTGTTACACCAAGATCTTAATAAAATCGTTCTCACTCTAGACGCTAAAATACGAAGAAAAAGCTTCGTTTTCAATTAGGAACGTAAGAACGTGCGATGTTGCGTAATTTCACGGCGATGCTATCGTCACGCGCATCTTTATTATCCTCTGGCCGCGAGAAAAGAAACGCAGGTTCTTCGACACGATCAACAAACCGACGAGAACGTCGATGAAAATTTCGATGCGGACAACTCGTAAGACGTTTTACCGCAAGGCGCGTATCGCGTTGTAAACGATATTTTTCCACTTTCTAGGCCGTGTTCGAACGAGGATTCTCGTGACTCCTGGAGATCCCAGCGGAGCACGTACAACGTTCTCGTCTGTCTCCGCGAGATGCTGGGGCAATGCCCTGTCAAGGTTGTGAATGTTCGCGCGTATCGACGAACTTCCTTAACCCACGACCGTCATTTTTGTTCACGGCGTTTCCCTTCGTTAAGGTTGCCTTGTAAACCCGTTCTGTTACGTTCAAAGCGAGAGTGGGACAGTTCCGTTTACATTATAAATAGATCATAACGCTGTTACGTGCAGTTGAACCAGATGAAACGTCGTTGCGTTAATTGCACAATAGATATGCATATTTTAAACTCGAACGTACAAATGGAATTTATCGATTTTAGGAAATCGTCGCTCTATTCGTTTCGATGGAAATTTTTAATGAAATGTTAATGAAACATACTGTGACTACAAAAATTATCCGCCCACGCTCCTATTTTCCAACGAAAAATCGTCTTTTTACCAGACTCGACGCATTTTATTTACGCGTAGTAAATACTCTTGTTGTAGTATCGCACGAAAGTAATAACTAAATGATATGATACTTTATTTTTCACCCAATTATCGTTCTTCTAGGAAAGATATCTTCGATTTGAACAAGATACGAAAACGTTACAAATTCTTTTTCTTTGCTACGATCGGAGAAAGATTGAAATATAAAAGATTCGACGATACTGATAGGATTAATACGCTCGAACTTGATCGATTACTACGTAAATGCTCTGATAAATACAACGTTGCGCCGATGCTTCTCGCAACCTCTGTATCGTCCATTCTTCGAGTTCGCTTCCATTCTTCCGATCTAACGAATCGTTCCTCCTTTTCGGGTATAGCAAAGTTAGCTCTATTGCAAATGTCTCGCGTGGTCTGCGTTTATGAATATTGAATTCATCAAGTAGTACGAAATGACAAAATTATACCGCTACAAGTACGCCAGCGAACGTGATAAAGCTTCGTTTACATAACTCGAAGGTCGACGATGTGCACGCGTTCATCCGGCACGCGCGATGAAAGTGACGGAAGTCACGGACGCGGATGGCGCGTTTTCGCGAGTTTCCGCGGCGGGAATCGCGCTACGTTCTCCGATCGATCGAGGATGCCTGGCTGTATACCGTGAAAGCGTGAAACCAGCCAGTAAATGTCGTTAAACGTGTTTGTTCGATTCGCGGCACGATCTGTCCTCGATCGGTATGCGAGCGCCGAAGATCAGGCTCGATACTTCGATATCGAAACCGAATCATAGGCTGAAAACAAATTCCATTTGAAGATAATCTCTATCCTCCCGTGTTTTCTGCTTCGTTCAGAATCATCGTGCGCTTGGTTGTGCGAATTTCCGAGAATAGGATCGGATTTTTGGTCTTTCGAAGAGGAGGCGAAGGATCAAATTTGAGTCACTCGATTCTACGTGGTTGATCTTCAATTCTCAAGAGCCAAATTGATCGACTCCTCTCTTTACAAACCTGTGAATTCCGCGTTATTCGAGTACTTGATTAGTATTCAACAGCCCAAACAGGAAATACGTATTATTTCGATAAATTGATTTATAACAAAGAAGAGTAGCACGCGTGATTCTAGATTTCAAGGAATATTTTCAAAAATAATATTTGTAACTGTCGTGTCTGTTGACTTAGCACTCGAACCATACTAAATTCTAAGGGAGACCCGTTACAGAGATAATAGAACTATAGCTATGATGATAGCTATATCGATAGACACGCGTGAAGATGGATTCGTACTGATAGACGAACACAAAGTACCAGCTGAAAACCATGGCTAACAACCAATCTATCTTAATAGCGTGAGAATTATTCCGTCGTTTGAAGGCGAGTGCCTCCAAATGTTGGCAATTGACCAACTTACCTCGAAAAGTCTCATTGCGAATGGCCATTAATTCGAGTAGCTCGTGCGAAGGATTTTTCTGCAACTCGAGGCGCGCTCGAGTCGCGTGAGCAAATCCTACTTATTACCCTTCTTTCTACGCTTAATCCTGCTACGTACGCTTTAAGAAACTAAGAAAAAGAGAAGGGGAAAGAAGGAAGAGACCGATAAGGGAGGAAACGATGGGTAGTTATTGAACGATTCGTTTTTAACAAATTGTTGCACGATTCGAACGATAAGAAAGAGAAGAACGATGAAAGGAGAAGGGCGAAGGGGAAGAGAAAAGATACGGAACTATCGATACCGATTGACCCATGATTTGTAGCTATACGAGGGAGAGGATGAGGATGAAGATGGAGGGGGAAAAGAAAAAACGAGAAAGAACGAAAAGGAAAGGGAGGACGCGAAGCTGTTGAAAGGTTGACATGCTGTTACCGTGCGTAATTTACATTCTAGGAAGAAGACGATGAAAATCAAGAAGGAAATAGGAAAAAGGAGAACGAGGGAACACGAAGTTATCGAACGATTGACATTCGTTTACCGAGCTCCCCCGTAATTTAAATCATAAGAAGACGAAGGCAAGATACAGGACGAAAAGGGAAGAATAAATATGGAATGGTGCGTAATTTAGATCGCGAGGAGAAGAAGAAGAAGAGGAGGAGGAGGAAGAAAAAGAAGAAGGGGGAAAAGTGTAGAGAAGGAAAATGAAAGAAGAGGCACAAGGTTGTTGAACGATTGTTATTCGAGTCGTGAGCTGGCCCGTAATTTAGATTATAATTTAACGGGTGCCTGCAACGCGCGGATGACGATCGGCCAACCATTTTATGCAGACGACATGCGTCAAACGTGGACAAGATGGCTCACGCCGGTGAAACGTCCCTCATCAATATCCATAAGTCAAAGGACATCCGTCTTTGCGTACACACGCGGAATAATTTACAAGGATCCGTGATAACCAGCCGGAGGAATCGTTGCCGGACAACGTGCGCAAGGTAATAATGCACGGAAACGAGATGACGCTGTTTCCTTTCGATGAACCGATAATAAGGCGCAACGAAGGCTGCGTTGTATTTATTAATGGATTGCACGGTAGCGTACACTACTAGAATAGAAGAAACGAGAACTAAGAGAGAGAGAAAATGTAGGGAAAAATAGGGATACAAAAAATGACAAGGTGGCATCCGGATAAGTAATCGACGGCATATGCTGTCGAGGACAAAAATAAGTGGGAAGGTAGTAGAAATAGGTATGGTTGAAGTTTCGTTAACTACCACTTAACGGCTTAGCTACGTAACAGAGTAAGTATTAATTTCAATTTGTTTGCTGCATATTTTACGTACTATAGAGATACACAATAAATAAAACTGAAGCGTATGACGCTAGTATTAGCTAGTATTAGATCAAACTTCATCGATGCCTACTTTCACTATCTGCACCTTTATTTTTCTCCCCGACTGCATAAACGAATACTGTAATTACCCAATATACTTGATACTTATTTGTATTACAGCGAAAACTAGATTGTACCGTGTTTAGAAAATTTTTATACAGATTTAGTATAATTTCATCGAAGCTTAGGTTTAGAATCAACAAAGTCCCGTTATTTACGGTCGACAGCGTACTCAAATGTAATTGGTAGAAAATAGAGCGAAATAACGAAGATTGAAGAGGATCGGGGCGAGATAAATGCGGATTTGAGAAGGTCGAAGCGAAACAACGCGAGTCAAGGCTATTAGAAGAAAGATGGTATTTCGCTTACAATTAAACAAAGTTAAAATTCCTCTCTCGAAGCATTTACTTTTTCCTGTTTTCTTTTTTTTTGTTTTAGTTACATCGCTCAGTTGTGTCACGCACGCAATCGTACAGCCTTCAGTTACGAATTTTTTACTTCTACGTCAACCTTGAGTTAAATGATGAGCGTACGTAACAACAGTTAGTCCAACATTTTGTTGCACGTTAATGCCATCTTAATCTACGATGCTAGTTTATGGAGCGGCAAAATATGATTGGATCGTAATGGAAAATGGAAAGAATAAATAGTTGCTATCGCAAGTGGAAATTTTTTATCTATCCAGCTATCTAATCGCGGGATAAAAATTGCGTAAAATTTACGACCTCTTCTAAATTTTGATTTTTATGCTACGATGTTGCAATTTTATGTATCTTTGGTTGATAGTTTCACGCGTTATTCGTCTAATAATTAGTAACATGGATATACCACGAATGAGACTGCTAAATTTTAGTAGAAATTAGAAACGTTTGTATTTTCAAGATTGGAAAATGAATTTCTCCTTCTGGCGTGAATTTAAGGAAACGAATGTCCTTTTACTGCGATTTTATTAAAGCAAAAAGATAGCCGTCTGAAACTGTTCAGACTCGTTAAACACGCGTCGCGAGATTCCTTCATCCCGATAGCGGGCTTCTTTCAATTTAAATTCGTGACTGGCACCTTTATAATATTTCTAGTATGTACGTACAATATACGCGGACATCTTGTACCTCGTCTAACATCCATTAACGATGGTTTTTACCATCCGTTGGGGATAAAGAGTTATTAATTCGTTTTAACGAAACGTTTTAAAGACCTTAGTATCGACAGTTAGTATCGTCTCAGGAAATTCACCGTATAACATGTAAAAATTACATATATTACATACGTTTAAAACCGTAGTACGATGGATGACTGCGAATAAAAGCAAATAGCAGAAAACAAAATTCGATATTTTTTGTAACTTCAAGAGTAATCGATTTCATGTTATTTAGAAACGATATTTTATATTCTACCCACGTTCGATTTCGGTTCAGTTTAGTTTCAGTTCGATTTCGGTTCGGTTTAGTTTCAGTTCGATTTCGGTTCGGTTTAGTTTCAGTTCGATTTCGGTTCGGTTTAGTTTCAGTTCGATTTCGGTTCGGTTTAGTTTCAGTTCGATTTCGGTTCGGTTTAGTTTCAGTTCGATTTCGGTTCGGTTTAGTTTCAGTTCGATTTCGGTTCGGTTTAGTTTCAGTTCGATTTCGGCCATAGACATACAAAGATGGAGTACGCGAGTCATATGTTACCAGCGTGTAATTGAATGCGATAGATAGAGAACGCTGCATAGGGATCCCTTCTGTTCTCGTCTAATCCACTAACGCCGCTCATTGATCGGTGTTACGCTTACTGTTATTTACTGTACGAATGTGCATGCGTCGTTAGACAAGGACACAAGGGGCCACTATGCAGCGTTCAACCTTCTATCCTTATAGAATCGCTTTTTCAATTCACTCGCGCAACCCGTCTTCGTACGTATCCCTATGGTTTCGGTTTGATTTCGCTTAGATCGCAAAACCGTATAAAACGTACAAAAATAAAGCAATAATATTCGCTAATGGTTGAGTATTAGCAGAGTGGGTAAAACAGATTTCTACTTAGATTTCGTTTCTTTAGTTGTATTCAGAACAATAAATTGCATGAAATTTGGCATGAGATCTCTACGCCGATAAATATTTAAATTGATTGTTACAAGTATGTATATTTGTGAATATTCGTAGAGCAAAAAAAAAAAATGTGAAATCGACCGGTTTGACAATACTGGCGTAATGTAATCGTCTATCTTGGAAATTTGTTTTATTCGAGTCACACGTTGAACGATCGAGAAACGCATTCCCTTTCATGGTAAAAGCACAAAGTATGCGGGTAACGAGATCCATTGAGGACAATAGAAAAAGACGAGTCGCGGATCTAAATTGGTTTCGACAATCGTCGACCAGTTTGCTCAACGACGAGACGACGAAAAGAGTTGCAGCAACCAGCCGGGACGAACAGTGCTAACCGGTGAAGAAACGAACTTAAAGACGAATGCAGATTGAAGATCGTTTCTGTGTCGCAACAATTGACGCTTTTCAAACGACAATTTCTCAATCAAATCGTCATTGAACAGCTTAAAATACGACGATTTGAACATTCAACAAGTGCATGTAACGTTTCGACGCTTAAACGCTTGAAAGGTTCAGAATCGTTGATATTTTTTATTTAAATACTCGAATTTTTGGTTCTTTAATTTTATAGACGTATCTGTATTTTAGAGTATCGGAGCTTTTTAATTTTAGAATCTCTCGATGCTCGATTGCTTTACCTATAAATTCGAGATTTTTTAATTTCAAAGCTCTTGGCTCTCTAAATTTCTAAATTTTCGAGCTATCAAATTTTCGAATCTGCCGATTCTCCAATTTTTTAGAGCTGAATTTCTCGATAACCCGAGTTTTTCGAATTCTCAAATACTTCAACCTTTTAGCTTCGCAGCATCCTAAATCTTCGAACGCTTGAAATAGGTTAGATATTGAAATATTTAAACTTAGGTATTTCAACGAAGAGTATAATTTAGTTTTCTATGAATTCGCGAGACGAACTTTGATTTACAATGTTTGGTTTGTAAATTTATTTGTCCGTAAGCAAGTAAACGAAAACGAAGCCTCTAATTGTAAGTGATTGGTAAATAGAAAAAAAAATTCACTGGAAGAAGAGTTTAGAAATGAAAAAGAATCGAAGAATTAATCGATAGCAAAATTAAGGTCTCGTCGACTTTACCAATTCCGCCTTAATTCCAGCTCGGAACCCACAATTTTCATTGCCGACGACGCTTGTTATTTCACGATTTTGCAAACAAATCTGCGGTCGTACAACATTGCGTAACTTAACCACGAATTCGTTCGATATTTTTTTTTCCATGGATTTTTATCTCTTCATTACTTATATTAATATCATGCCGTAGATTTAAAAAATGGAACGAACAATAGACTATTAAAATATTAAAACATGCAATAAAATTCGCATTATTTCTGTTCAATAAAAGACTTTATGGCTTGAAACAAGTGTTCCATTCCAAATTATAAAAATTTCGCTTTTGAGAAATATCGATGTTAAAAGTGATATTAAGCAAGAGCAGTTGTTTGATGCACACGCATCGAAACGAAATACACCGAGGCTATACAATGTGTTTATACATATGTGTATGTATAAAATTATAATATATCACACGATAACGTTTTTATACGGCGAATTACTTATTTTATTTATTGATTTTGAACTCACCGCATCGTCGTCTTGAAACTGCTCTGACAGGTTCCATAGTAAAAAATGTCCAAAAGAGATTCGTTTCTTCTTCACGCGCGCATACTCGCGCACACACACACGCGCGCGCGCGCACATGTACACTTCGTTCTCGATGGACTGCTTACAAGCAACGCCTCACATTTCGTAAGCCTATTTTCAAAAAAATAATATTACATGTCTTTGAAACTCGCTCTTTGAAAGATATTCCCCGTCCATACGCGATCGCGATAATTAGAATAATATTGATAATCAACGTTGTATATATTAGATCCTGTTAGATATTAGATACGATACGTAGAAAAGAAAACAAACAAAAAAAATGATACGTTTTTTTAATATGCCTATAGTAAAATACCAAAAGAAGTAAAGTTATAATAAGGCACTCGGAACAAATATAAATATATAAATTTCTACGATAAACAAAATTTTACACAAATCCTACAGATATTCGCCAAATGTATATAATAAATAGCAGTCGAATAGCAATGAAATGACTTGAATTAGCAAACGCATATTGAACTATTACTAACCTAAATCTTACGTTTCCACATTTCTCTGCATGCATTTATTTCTAGCATCGTGTACGCTAGCTGCTCATATGTATACAAACTGCATGAATGTATCTGCTACATACGTGTAAACACTTTGGTTAACCAACTTGAATCACTTGAATGTCACCACGTTCTGTATGCTTTACACCAGTATATGCATAGAAATTAGGTTAGAATGTACATAAAAGTACTGCGTGTACAATTCGCTACACGAAACTTTCAAACATCGCATAACCCGAATATTTCGTGATTAATTCTACCTTCAATTTGCGCCGATTTCCTTGAAGCACGTCAAACTGGCGGGTTCGAAGCTTATTTATGACGTCATCGAGCATTGGTCGATAAAAATTCAACATTTACCACAAACAGCACCGTCTGTCGCATTACTGACTGTCGATGCTTACAACGGCCGAGCTTCTCGTACAAACGCAGATGTCACTGTTTAACGATGAACCTGCCAAACGTGCGAAAGTGTATGTAGGGCTTTCATTACAAATTTTACTATGAGCAGGCGATAAATAGAAAACGCTTGAGAATCATTTTAGTCGTATAATTCTACAGAATTTTCCGCGACCACTGATTCAAATTATTTTTGTAATCTTAACGTTGTAAAAAAACCACTTCCACCAATTCTATACTAGAATTTTATGTACGTTAACAGATATACCGGATGTGACAGGCAGCGTAACGATCTTTAAGGTTAAGTGACATTACGCTTTTTTTTATATCCCGACTTTTTTTTTTTAAATCGCTAAACTATTCGAAACAATGCCAACGCCAAACTCTATCAGCGTAGCTGTGATATGTTCTAGCAATATGAATAGAAGCATGGAAGCTCATGCCTTCTTGAGGTAATTAGCAATCTCTCAATTGCAATCAAGCTATAAATTATGTAAAATATTGAATAGACGAATTCTTACTTTATTGTTCTTTTTCAGTAAAAAAGGTTTCAATGTTAAATCCTTTGGAACTGGCGATAAAGTTAAGCTTCCTGGAAATGCACCTGATCGTCCAAACATTTACGACTTTGGAACTTCGTACGATGAAATCTATAATGACCTTTTATCTAAAGACAAACAATAGTATCCTTTCTATCAAATAAATAAATAAATAAATAAATTCTTTCTCTTCTTTTTGTAAAATGTGTACGAGAAGTCCATTGGCTTCAAAGCAAAATAGATATCTTTTTATTTTTATTTCTTTCGCGTTATTATCTCTGATAAGTACCATAAAGTTTATGAAATAGCTGAAACTAAAATTCCTTAACTATAACATTAGCTATACACAAAATGGTTTATTGCACATGTTAGATAGAAACCGTAGAATAAAACCGAAACCAGAGCGATTTCAGTTATCCAAGGACAAATTTGATATTTTAATCACGTGCGAAGAGCGTGTTTATGATCAAGTAATTGAATGTATGGAATCTAGAACTCAGGAAGACAGTCAACCAGTACATTTGATTAATATTGATATTCAGGATAATCATGAAGAAGCTACAGTTGGATCGTTCCTTATTTGTGAATTAGTCACTGTGGTAATTTCAGAATTCATTAAAATTTATACATTTTTGTGTATTTAAGTCCACCTGTAATTATATCTCTAACTAAAAAATTGTTTTTTTTTTTTTTCTAGCTGGCCAATAGTGAAGATTTAGATAACGATATAGATGAACTACTTCACGAATTTGAATCAAAGTTTGCAAGAACGATCTTGCACACGGTACTTTTTTATTAAGAAGCCTGTTGTATATCAACAACTTGGTGTTCATCAACGACTTAACTTATAAAAGCAGACTAAATTATATATACTATAAATGTACCACCACATTGTCTGAATCAGATTATGTGAAGCGAATTCCGTTTTTGCGCAACAAGCGAGAATTCGATTCGCGCTTGCTGTTTAATGAGATATTGCTTTCCACGGAAATCGTTCTAGAAATCTGCTGTTACATTCATACTGTATCTGTAATCCGTGGCAAAATATGCAAAAGCAAGATTATTGGATTCGTTCAGGTTTCGAAACGCTAGTATCAGAACGATTAGAGAAGATTAAAAAGCAAAGAATATAAATTATAAAATATTTTAATTTTATAATATATGCACATATAAGTACAATAGCAACCTATTCTTATATGTGTATGTATGCCGTTATTAGAATGTATTTGTAGTACATAGAATCAATATGAGTCTCTGACATGCTTATAAATTCAGAGATTTGTATATTACAAAATATGATCCGCTGTTATATAGCGAAAAGGCCTTCAATTCTCATAATACAATATAAATATTCGTAAAATCAATGTTGATCAAGATGAGCGTACAATCTTCTTGTTTTTTCGCGTTTCTTTTTATTTGAATGTTTATTAATCTTTTTCCACGGTTTCTCTTCAAGCAACAAACTCTGTGTAGAACCTGTCACCGATCCTGTATCCCTAAAAAAAATAATTACAATAATTACCAAAGTATTCGAAACGAAATTCGTATACACGCTCCATTACTTATTATTATATATGAACAATTATTGTCAATAATTATACAAAAATGACTTTATCGATTAATAAATATACAATAATGTTACATACTTTGAATTAATTCTATGTAAACCGTGCATTTTTCCAATTACTCCTTTTACATGTACATTCGAAGTGTTATTTTGAAAAAATACTTTATCTAAATCTTCAGACGTAGTTTTACTTCCTTTAGTCGCGCGTACTGTTCTAGGTGGGAAATGCTTATTTTTCGAAATTGTTCTTCTTCGCGGAGGAAATGTATGAAACTTTTCTTGTTCTGCTGTAGTGGGTGCAACGCAGTACAACAATTTACCGTTTACAAAATCTTTCAGAAGATATCGCGCCGCACGTGGATTATCCGGTTGTCCATTCTGTGTCATAAAACCTCTGTTATCTAAATAATAGCATAAAATATATTATTAAACTTATACAAATTATCATGCATTTTTACATGAAGAATACATAATTACATACAGGCATAAGCATTTAATATTTCTTCTGCAGTTGGAGGACGATCAGGATCTTCTCCTTCTAGCGGTGGAGGTATCATAATTCCATAAAGATCTTCTATAATGTGCCTTGGTATTAAAGTACCTAATAATGTAATTGGAGGTACATGATCCCTCATTTGATCAATTGGCAATATACCATTTAATATCATTTCTGATTTTGTAGAAACGAAACTAGGCATTACTAATCCAGGGCAATCACAAAGAAGTAGATCCTTATCCAAGAATAGTGTTTGAAAATGCTTTGTTTTACCTGGTGTTGCAGACACGGATACCTTTTTGTCCATTAATAGGGCATTTATTGTGGAACTTTTACCTACATTTGGATAACCCACTAAACCAATCGTTGTGATTCCTTTTGTATATGTCTTACCCTTATAAATCATTTTGAAAAATGATACTAACTGATCTCTGCTTAATAATTCTGATGAATTCTCCACCTTCGTATTGTCTTCTATGTCTTTCTCGCTTAATTTCTCTATCGAATCATTCAATTCATTTAAATTACATTCATTAGATTCCTTAGAACTTACTTCTTCATTTTCAGTTATGGTATTATTACTACCATCATCCGCACTTTCATATTCGCTTTCCGAAGCAAATTCTGAAGTATACAAAGATCCATCACTATCATCATCCTCCACTTCACTACCTTCTTCATCTTCACAATCTTCTTCCTCAATTATATCTTTTATCTCTTGCTTTTTAGCTGCCAATGTCGCCGAAAAGAATGCGACTCTCAAATTAATATCTGTAAAATATTTCATCCATGCTTGCCTCTGTTCCTCCGTTAAGAAGTCTGCTTTATTAATTAGTATCAGATTCATTTTTCTAGAATCTACTTCTTTGACATATGCTTCTAGGTCCTCACAACGAAAGAGCAGTGGATTTCTTGCATCAACTATCTGTACAATAACATCACTACGCTCAACTACTCTCCACAATTGTCTCCAAAATTCCAAATTCTTTTCATAAGGAGTTAACATTAATTCTTCTACTTCTTGCAACATAGCAAGGGAACGTCTCCATTCTAAAAATTCTTCTCTCTCTTTGCTTTGCAATTCGTGAGCTGTAGTTGAACTGTTCCATTTTGGCCTTCTTGGTATTTTCAGAAAGGCTTTATTCTTTTTTTGCGTCTCCAGTATCTTTGCTTTTTCATCTTTCGAGAGTAATCCGATTCCAGTTTTTGGATTAACGAATTTAATGTTTAGCTTTTCTGCATGGAACTCGGTTCCTGCTAACTCTGCAGTAGAAAGAAATTCTTGAAAAGAATTTTCTTCCGTGACGGATTGAAGATTAAGACGTCCCCAGTCGTAGCCATCGTTTAATTCGGCAGTGTGAAGCTAATTAAAAATGCAATGTCAAAATATCGAAAATTATTTATAGTAGTTTAATTCATTTTCGTATGTACCAAAACAAATAGGTTATGAAGAAAGTTATTACGTTACCATAGATAAATCAACATCTCTTTTATTTCTCGATGAACCGAAACGGCCCCTAATCAAAGCCTTTCCTAAATTGTTGCCTTCTATTTTTCCTTTTTTACCCATTATGTTCGATTTTATGCTACTTCAGGAAATCACAGTCAAATCACAGCCATCAAACATTAGAAGTAACTTGATGGCAGCATAAGCGGAACATTAAAGAAATAGACGTAACGTATACTATTAACTAATTAAGTTATAATTATAAGAATCATTGCAAAAAAAGATATTTCAAATATAATTTCATGCACGGTAAAATATTACAGATAGGATTTAAAAATATATATATATATATATTTATGCATCATACATTTGAGCTATGTGTCTATATTCGTATATATAGTTAAGCTAGATCTATGTCTAATATCTATGAATTAAATCTGGGATAGAGCTTTCATGGAATAATTTCTGCATCTTATTTCATTTTTATTAATAATTGATAGGTAGACTGTTCTGGTTCACAGTTTTCTCGACGACCAGCAACAATTATGAAACGTTCAACATGCTTCACATGCTTCTCTACCCTACTCCCGCGCGCTCATCAATTCTCGAAATCGGAACAAGAAAAATTCTTTCGCAAGGCAGCTTGTGAACAGTTGTTTTTTTCTTTTTTTAATCCATTTTTTTTCTCTTTTTTTTTTTTAATCAGAATTATACCAGTGTGTCATTGATTATATTTTATATATTACAATTTCTGTGACTTCGTACAGATTCACCACGCTTGTACACTACTTGCAAGTATCACAAGTCGAGGAGAAGAGAAGTCTCGCTTGCATCCAACACGAATTCATCTCTCGCATTATTTAGAAATCTAGCCATCTATAATATGGATAATCAGTCGCCTTTTCTGGAAAAATGGCGTTGTTCTCTTCAAATAATGTCCCATCGGAAAAAGAAAATATACTTTCATCCAAGCACGCTGTACTCTCGAACGCCTACTTTTGAGTTTCCTTTTTTAGCACTGAGTATAAAGTGGCTCGCAACGTGTCTGATATGGGCCGTTATTTTACACCCGCGATACTTTTATAGGATACCGCCGTTCTACGGTCTAGAATTCATTATTGATCAACTGTACAAACCAGCACGGAACAATTGGATGATTCGTGCAGAACGAACGGCAGTATGTTAACGTACACATAACATACAGATACTTCCGTCCCGAACAGTTAATTATTTTTCAATAATTATCTCTTCCTCGAATCCCTCGTGGTTGATCGCCGTCACGTCCTCTACCACGATTACTATAACCGCTCCTTCCCATTCTTCCCATGTTATTGTCGTTGGGACCTCGGTTCATGCCACGATTGGGTCCCAGTTTATTTCCAAAATTACCAAAATTCGAATTAAAATTATTTGGCGGGTTCTGCCCGGGGTTTTGACCGCGGAAACCAGGACCAAAACCCGGCCGGTCAAAATTTGGCGGGCCTGAGTTCGGCCCTCGGAAATTCGGCAAACCTTGAAAGTTATTACCGAACGGTCCTTGGTTTGGTCCGAATGGAGGCAATGGGCTCGGCCTAAAGTGTTGATTGGGCCCGAAATTACCGTTTGGCGGTCTAAAGTTAGGGCCAAAGTTTCCGGGTGGTGGTCCGTTAGGACCAAAACCGGGATGCATGTTAGGATGGTGCATCATGTGCATTGGACCGTCAATTCCTTGCATACCAGGATGCAGCGGTTTATTCTGCATAGGATGCTGAGACATATTTGGATGCGGTACTAAACTTTGGATCGGGGGGGTCATATTGGGATTAATATTTTGCATATTATGGTGACTCGACATATGAGATATACTGTTGCCTAAATGAGGTATGCTGTTACTTATGCCGGAGCCTATAGCCAGCGGCATGTTATCACGTTTATCAAAGTTCCCTGAAAAACCACCATCCCCTTTTCTGGGACCATCATTCATCGACTTCTCATCGTCCCACCGCGAATTACCGTCCCGATCTCTGTCATCGTAAATGTCGTTATCCAATGACTTCTTCAAGGGGAATCCATGTGAGCTTCTGAAGTCCTTATCCGCGTAATTACTCCTTACATCGTAATCGGAACGTGAACTGGGCCTTCCAGGTCCGCTGGAGATGTTAAACCGTAAGTCTTCATCGCGATTCGCATTTCGAGCATTTTCGCCATGAGAAAGTTTCCTGAGATCCTCGTCCTGTCCACTGTGGAAAGAGTTAGTCTCGTTGGAGTGCTGATTCGATTTCGTTCCCGTGTACCTTAAGTCGGTATCACTGGATTGTGAGTCTTCCGTCATCACTCCGCCAAAGACCGGTTGATGAATCTTCGATGTTCTGTCACTGGCTCCTCCGTCGCTCCAACCGATTAATTGATCGAATTTCCGTTTTCCACCGCGATTCAGCGCTTTCAGCAATTCAGGATTCTGTGCAAATTTGGAACTGGGTAAAGGTGGAGGAAGTTCGATATCGGGAACTTTGGAATAATCTATTTCGCTGTCATCTTGCAAATATTCTTCGGAATCGTCCATGTTATCTGGTGGACCCACAACGTCTCGTAGCTCTTCTATTTCTCCGGAAAATACTAGCTTATTTATGGCATCATTTCCTTTGCTAATCGCTTCTGCTAACTTAGAACCAGCTGCAATATTAACAACGATTTTAGTAATCTCAAAATTTCGTTTAATATTACAGTACTGAATGTTTTCATTAACGATAAATAATGCTTACGTTCGACAGGAATCATTTTTCCGTACAATATAATACCATTAGGTGTCACTTCATTTAATGGTACCGCCCCTGGTGTGGTTTCGATCAACTGATTCACAAATGCATTTAGAGCTTCTACCTGCTCCATATCCTCAGCCTCCATCTCATTCCATTGAGCTTGGAAATTCCTTGGAATTGGTTTGCTATATGGAACTTTCTTATTAGCGAATTTCTTTCCTTCGTCGACTGCATGATCCAAATCCAAGCCAGGGATACCACCGCTTTTGTCTTCTGGTTCGCCATCGGCATTGATTCTATCTTCTGGCCCCATACCAGGTATTACTGCTGCCTCATCAGCTATGAAATAATCGAAACAATAGTAAAAAAAAATTCAAAACTCCCTTTTTCTTTAAATGTGAAATTATTACATAAATTTTGTCCGGAGTTCTTCATTAAATTTGCATCTTTTCAAAGCATTGCGAATCAATGGTAAAAAGATGCAATAAGTTCTTTTTTTAACGATAAATCTAAAAAACTTCTATAAATGTAGCATTCGCATAAATTGTGATGTGATAAATCTAATTTGTAGAAGATTCACTCTAGCGGACATAATTCGTGCAGTAACTTAATGCTAATAACAATATTGTTGTTATCATTCGCGTAATATATTGTGTACCAATTTCATGATCATCAACGCCAGCCGATCCTGCAGGTAAAGTGTTGAGATTATACTTGTCTCTCATTAAATCACCAGGCCTGTTTCGTGTCCAAAACTTTGAAGTGTGATCATTACTACCGGAACACAGGATGTGTCCCAGCGGATGCCAAGCTAATGTCCAAACTATACTGTCGTGAGCTTGTTCTATCGCACCTACCTCTTTGTCGGCTCTAAAAATTAATCGTAGTATGAATAATGTGTAACAAATAAGATTAAAAAATAAGATTAAGAATTGCAGAGAGCGTACCCAACGTGCCAAAATAAAATAGCTCCATCGCTACCACCGCTACAAAATAGACCCTCGTGGCTCGGGTGCCACGCGACACTAGAAGCTTCTTTTTTGTGACCACGAAAGGTTTGAACTTCTTGACTTAAATTTCGAAGATCAAACAACTTGAGCAAATGGTCCCGCGACGCGGTTACCAGCCAATTTCCATTTTCATTCCATTTAACATCCATTACTGTCGACTTATGTGCATGTAATGTTGCGAGTGACTGGCCAGTCTTTGGATCCCATAATTTGACCGGTTGCTGATTATCTTTGCTTCCAGAGATGACTAGACTTTTTTGTGGATGCCAGTGCACACATTTCACATCGGCACCATGACCTAAACAATAATCATATGAATATTGAATTCATTGAAGTTTGTATTAATGATTGAACTGTTTGTTGAAACCACAATTAATTAATAAATAAAATGTAAATAAAAATATTTTTTTTTAATGTTAAAGAATAAATATAATATAATAAAAGGAAATATAATATAATATATACCCCTGAGAATTCGTTCTTCATGACACCGAAGAAAGTCCCAAATTCTGACTGTTCCATCATCACTGCATGTTGCCAATTTGTGATCCGTTGGACTGAAACTACCCACCCAAAAAGAAATGTTATATTCAAACAATACGCTGTTATGTACTTATAGAGCGATTCTTTATTTGCAAATGCTCACAATGAGAATTTTCTCAATGAAACAAGTATTACAACGTTATGGAGTGTATAATACATATTTGGTACTTATTATCCCATATAGGCACATGTATAAAATATCAGATAATAGAATAGTATGATGAAAAATTGATTACGCATTGATCTTTATTAACTTTTATTGAAGTTCTATCCTTGTACAACTGCAATATATTCAAAGTGGAAGGAGACAGAATATGAAAAGTTTATTAATATTCAATAGAACATCTCAGGCATATGGTACACCTTACGGACATTATTATGATATGACATCAAAATATGATCATTAGAAATTGAAGTTAAAGCATATAATAGCTTACATTTATTACTGATTTGTCATTGGTTATTAAATAAATGCTACACATGCAAAGAAACAAGCAAAGAATACTATAAATATTTTTCTTTTTTTTATGGTACCATCTGCTAAATAAATTATGTATTTGTATATCTACGCATGCATCCTTGATGAATCCTAAACATATCATGTAGAAGTTAGTTAGGATCAACCGACAAACCTATAAAGGATTATACTTTTCAAAAAATTATTTAAATCAAACACATAACAAGCTACTATTATATGGTTGCGAAAATTCTTCATGTGTATGAAATCTTTTGAGCTAAATATATGCTATGTGTGCGAAAAACGTGTATAAGCACGCGTAAAAATACACGAATGAAATTCATATTCGGTACAATTTAAAAAATTATTCACGTAACGATAATATATGTGGTCTAAGAACGCGCGTAGTGGGCTTTTACTCTGAATTCGTCTCGAGGAATAGACAAACATCAGTAATAAAAGGAAGATCTATGTGTAAATATTGTAAATAAACAAAAAACCATCTTCGACAGTCATATCTGGCACTCAAACAAAATTCACTGCTGATCAAGCAACAAACTGTTCCATTATCATGAAAGTAGAATCTCTTTTTGATGCCACATGACCACCGAGTGATATACCAAGATTGATATTTTTTCAAAAGTTCAACATTTATTGCACAAAAAAAATGTCCGAAGTGTACATGAAGTTCGTTATATCTCTCTCTGTTACTCTCTCTCTTATCTGCAAAAGGGCACAAGTGACACAGACCAAAGAGAAAATACTTTATTTTTATTATCAGAGACATATGATACTGTAACTGCCTTTATTTAACTTTATTGAAAACTTGGATGATGTAAAGAAGGACACAGGATATTTATTTTTATTTAATTCCATGGGAATCTCGACTAGGTATATGCTGTATATTTCTTGTTTGTTTATTCTTCATTCTAAATATACACATTTTACCTAATAACCTGACCATATAAATTTCATAAACTATGAGCCATAAGGACCTAATTTCTTTCTTCCTACAATTTGTTTTGTTTTTGTCTCAGACCTTTCTATATAAAAATAATAAATTCATACTACTGTAATCTAGTGGACCATGTAAATTTATTTAGGTCCCTAAGACTCTACGGATACAGTTGATAAATTTCATATTAATACACGTACAATATATTTGGCAGAAAAATTTACACTATCCTTGCTGATCAACTTTAAATATTATTAAGATACATGAAGATGTAAAAATGTTTCAAAAAGTTATTAATTTTGAGAAACTAAGCAAAAATAACTAGAATTACTTGTAACAACATTTGTAATAGTATTATAGCACATTAAGTTTTTTTAAATATAGAGCCTCATAGTTTATATCACAATTAAATATTAAAATTAAATGCAAATATATATATATATATATATAGGAAACCTCAATAAAAAAAAAAAAAGTAAGAAAATCAATTTGTAATAACACGGATGTCATCACGTAGTATAGGGAATGTATTTTCATCACAGACTTTATATCACAGAAATTTTTCAAGACTTGAGAATATCTTCACCATACATCTAATATATCGGGAAATCTTTCAAATACAATTTATGAAAAATTTTAGAAATCACCTGTGTACCCATACAAGAATTAATGTCTTTAAAACAAAAATGTTGTAAAACCAGAAGAGGAAGAGAATGAGAGTCATGTCCAATATCTTAACTACAGCAAGGATGGACGGATCATCGATAACAGTGGCGCAAGAGACGTAAGGACTAGTGTGGTGGATGGTATACCTGAGTCCTCTAATCGCTTCTTTGTGCGCCTGAAACATCTTGACGTTGTTCATATTGCTCTGCCAATACTTCACATAGCCTGCATGATCTCCTGTGACCATCCAGCTCTCATTGTGCGACCATACCATTGTTCTCACTGGACTATCATGTGCCTAAACAGACAAAAACAAATGTTTGATTAATGCATTTAAAACTAGTATACATTCTACACAGAAAGTAATACAATGTATTCAAGCTTTAAAGTCTTGGAAATGTCCAAAGCTTCCTATTTATACATATAGTCTTTTATTTAAATCACAAAGTCACAAATGATGATAATAAATTACAAAACAATATTAATAATATATAGAAATATTTAATTACTGTTAAACTATAATAAGGGACACAAAATACCTGCAAAATAGTTTCAAAATTAAAGGTAAGACCATTCCACAAGGTAAATTCTCCACTAGATGCACCAGTAACAAGGCGTCTCCCCTCTGGTGTCCAAGCCATACAAAAAATAGGGCAACGCATTTTATTTGTTGCAGTCTTCACAAATCTTGTGGTGACTGCATTTATAGGATTGTCAACATAACTAGGTGGTGGAAGCAGATCAGGGTAATACATCACATCTGGCTGTAGGGCACGTCTGTCTCTGTAATCCCTCTGCCACACTCGATTCTACATATAAAATATGTAATAATACTATTCATCACTGATATCACAAAACTTTGCAAACCAAATTAAGAATCCTACCTCTAAGCTTTTTATAATGGCAGAATTATAATCCACAGTTTTACGCATAACAGATTTCCTAAGTCTTTTGCCATCGAATTCATCTTGTAACGTATCTTGACCAGCCGCAACAATTTTGGGTGCATGATAAGGTCTGAATGGTTTAAAGAAACCCCTTGCTCCATCTCTATGATTAGTGTATCTGTGCTGATAACTTCCAGATGTGTTTATTGTAGTCAAATTAGGAGGCGGAGCTGATAAATTTGGAGTGGCAGGAGGTGGAACGGACATATTAGGTAAACTTATAGCTGGTGGAGGATTTGCAAATTGAGTATTTGCAGACATAACAGCAGTTGTTAATTCTGTAAATAAACACAAAATATGTTTCTTATTATTATTCTATAAAGTAAGTTTAACATTATCTAATCTTTATTAATGTTACATTTAATATATTCTTCAAATTATTTTTATTCGATTCACATATGGTATGTGATACTCTATTGGGTTATCCAATAAATGGAAAGACTTAGAAGTCTGACCTAACTATTTATACTATTTATTATGTTTAATAAAGCTATTTAAATTTCAATAAAGTAGCAATAATATTATGGTTCTGGTTTTAACACATTTTCCGATAAGCTATAGATCTACAACGTTCAAATATAAACGAACATAAACTGTATTTTCACAATATGTGAAAATGTAATACCGATTTCTATTGGTAGAAACATACTTCATGCGTTATTTATGTTTATTATTGCAAATTTCAAGTTTCTTTTAATCATATAGTATAGCGATGAAATATATAATAATTAAGAACGAGTACAAAACCTATCGGAATCGGAATGTTACTAAAGGTTATACGAATTATTTTTCGAGAGAAGCTAACCAATTCGACAAACTTTATTAAAAATTCTACGTTTCTCTAATGCAAAGTGAAGCTTGTTTATAAAAACTGATAAACAACCTGCTCATTAATTGCGAACAAATTTTCTTTGATGCTGTTGCACTGTAAAACGCTTGTCACATCTCCCGAACGTGTGTGGATCGAGCGAGTGGCGATAGTTCAGCCCGCCGCCGTTAGATGTCTAGCAACTTTCCCTCACTCCGGCTTTCTTCTCTATAGGTTCTAATATCCCGTGCAATTAAGACAGGGTTTGCCAGCAGAAGGCCTACTGATGAGTCTAGTTGGGTGGTTCCGAGACGAAACGCACCTTTCTTTTTCGTTCCATCCTTCTCTTTTGTTCTTCTGGATGCGACACGCGCTTCAATGTTGGTGTCTTTTATAGCTTACAACTCCGCAGATGGGACATCAATACAGAAGCTAAAAACTTTCCTTACGTTCTCAGATTCACTGCCGAATCCGAACGTTAACACGTTTTTGATATATATTATACACAATATCACTTGTTATTTCCACCGTTTGTATAAAAAATGTTTTCCAACTAATATGATGAAATGTATGAATTGAAATGACTATATTACTTCCGAAAAAATTTTTGGTTTCACGCTTTATATTGATGTAAGTTTAAACGCACACGAGCAAACAATGAGAAAATTATATGTCCCCTATATACTATGGACGCCATTACTCATTTGGATGATCACATCCGTTTCGTTCGTATCCACTTCCGATAGTGGTTTTGATAAATTGCTGTAATGTAATATATTATGATAGAATTTTATTAACTAATAGCGTTTCATATATAGAATAGATAAAAGTATATTCGTATTAACCTAAACGTTAATAATGAAATGAAAATTTCATAATGAAAATTTAAAAAATTTTTAAATTGATAGGGATTTTTAAGATATTTTAGAGATTCTAGGAAATTAATAAATATCATACATCATATCTAATATACCTGAATATTACCTTTTTGAGTTATCTGATTTCTGTATTTTTAAGATACTTATCGAAAATAAAACTCTTATTATCATTACTATGTTTATTTAATTTTATTTAATTCCACAAAAATAAAAATTTATGTTTCGCTACTATCGTAAGAAGAGCCACCTGTTTTAAGTTGCCAAGTTAGCTTCTGTAGCACAATTAGCATTCTTGTGTACAAAAATGTAAAGTGGCGCAACAACAATGATAAACGTAAATATTAAATATATGAAATTTTGTTAGAAAATTAATTGTAACTACATATATTTAAAAAAAAAAAAACTCTAATTTTGTAAGAAAATATAGTAAAAAGAAAAATATACATCATGGATGATAAATGCGTCATAACAAAGCTTCCTCATCACATACAACAAAAATTGTGTCATACACGACCTCCTTATAGGCAAGGGAAAAGATTGACGTCTGTGAAGGTAGCATGTAGAACTTGTATCCTATCATATATAAAATTATGCTTAGTAATAAGTAATGTTTTATAAATTACTTTCTTATATTGTATATATCATTTATTATAAAATTGATTACACTTTTCATAAATCACATGATGAATTCCTTTAAATAATAACAAATTTAAGTTTATAAATAATTTTATTTTAAATACGTAGCTTATTTCATAATATGCTATCATTTTTGGTTGTTTGTAATATTTCCTTGACACTCTAGCTCTATGTAACAGGTTTATACGATAAATGATGAATCAAAACACTTAATGATATGTGGAGTGCCAAAACTCCAATTAGGTGACGAAGTGAGAAAGCTCGTTGAACCTTATGGTAATATTAAAAAGATACATGTAGTGTCTGATTATCCCACAGAGGAATTTACAGAAGCATATTATGTACAGTATGATCGTATACAAAGTGCAAGGTTCATACCTTTTCATATTTCATTAATGCCTTTTATATAATTGAATTTCTGTAATTTGGTAATAAAATAATCCATGTCATTGTGTCTTGTATTATACATTATATAGAATAGCAAAACGATTCATTGACGGCAAAAATTTTTATGGAGGTTCACTACATGTTTTTTATGCACCTGAACTTGAAAGCATCTCAGAAACTAGAGCTAAGCTCCTTCAACGTCGAGGAGAAGTAGCTATACGTATAAGAAAAAATCAACGAGATTTACTGAATCCAAATACTGATAAATTTGTTCCAAAGTATGTAAACAAATTATGCAAAATACTTGATTCGTTATTATAATGGAATAACAACTTTTAGAGAACAGTATAATAGAAGAAAAAGAACACCTGCTTTACCACTGACGGAAGAGCGCCTCAGTCAACAATATCCTGGAGAGACATTATTTTCTATTTATGATGGTATACCACAAAGTCTAGATCCAAGGCCGATATGTGAACCTAATCTACCATCGACATCATCTGAATATCAAGAGGATACTGCATCTAATTCATTGCAAAGTCCCTATTATCCGACTGAAGCTATTATTGTTCAAGCAAATGAATTTAAAGAAACTACATCGAAATTGGATTGCGTAAGGAACAAAAGAAAAAATTACAAGGGACAGTCTATTAATAATAATCTCAAAGTTAGAATTGTCAAGCCAGAAATTGTCAATACAAGTGCTATAGCAAAACGGGATACTTCAAATAAGAATATATTTTCTAATCCAAAGAAAGCTCGGAATAATATAATTATCAAATTAATACCAAAAAGTGAAAATGAGAAAAAAAGGATTGTAATAAAGGATCCAAGGTATATTACATATTGCATTTTGTATTAAATGTACTTTCATAATAAATTATTATTATCATATTGTTTAGTGTTACCCAGTTAGTACAACCAAGTGAAAATCTGCAGTTGTCAATTGAAAAAGCCAAATCTCAGGTACGGGCAGCGATGCAAATGAACAACAAGGAAAACCCATGATTTTACGTTAAGACAAAAAATAATAAAAAGTTTGTTCAAAGGATTATTTATTTTATATCAAGTAGATACGCACTATTCCAATTGATTTACACTTATGTTTATAATTAATTTTTACAATTATTTGAATTTGTTCAAAAAGTATAAAAAATATAAGCTATGTCTAAATTTGTCCTATTATAAAAAATTAATAAAACCCTAAATGATAACCGTTGAATCTGGATCCCACTGTATACCACCTAATTTCGATTTTGTAATATGTTTCTTGTGTGGTGGTGTGTTCTCTTGCAATATTTTTGAGACAATACCTTTATTTCTAAATACCTGTTGTGGTGATTTTATGAATAATGTTTGTACTTGTCCATTATTTGAACGATTTCCGAGGGGAGTTCGAATCTGAAAATAAAATACGAAAACTTTATAATAGAGCGTGAACATTTACATTTTAGAGCCGCGCTGACTCGATTGGCTGGGACTCAAACTCGCGGCTGTATGGTCAGGTTTCGAATCCTTACAACTCGATTATAAATCGCAGTTGTATGGTGCTTATTTCAGCGCGGTTTCTGCTGGTTCAAAATCCACCGTCTCATTTTCAAACGAACGAATAATTCGTAGTGATTCAGATTTACTGGATTTGTGATAATAAACATTAATAACTGAATTTTAAAAACATTGTTGTTAAAAACTGCACTTCAATAACATTGAATTGCTATGTTACATAATATGAAAATTTTAGAAAAAGCATATCTATACTGCAACTACCATGTCTGTGAAATAATTTATTAATTACCTTTGTAGATTCACTTCCATCTTTATTGTAAGAATTAGAAAATTTCTTTTCATCTATCGGAATATTCACTTCTGATTTTAGATTTCTTTTCTTTTTCCTAATTGTATCTATTTTAGTTCTTTCACTTTCAAAATTAGTTAGTTTTGCTATATTATCATCGTCAAATGTTATAATTACTTCTTGTTTAGATACTTGCGCTGTATTTTCTTCAATAATTTGTACATTGTCTAATTCAGTCCTTTTTAATTCATGAGGCTCATCCAATATCAATGAATCTCTCCATACTTTAATTACATCATCACTAGTAACACATGTTTTCTTTTCTTCTATATCCTTTTTCACAGATACACCATTGAACTTGTTTTGCCCCGAGATTCTTTGAGATTCATTCTGATCTTCCAATTCTTCCTTTGCTGATGCAAATATTTCTTTATTAGATATAATAAATGTTTGAAATAAGTCTTTTACATATTGTAATATAAATTAACTTTGAATTATTAAGAACTATTTCTCACCAATCGCTGAAGTAGATTCATTTCCAGATGAATGACTAGAATATAGTGATTCAGGTGATTTGGATTTGTTATCGCAATCATTAATGACCGAATTCAAAGATTTTACAGCAGCTGTGGCTAAACTAGGTAAAACCTGTACTTCAGTATCGTTGAATTGTGATGATGTTTCACAATATGAAAATTTTGGATAAAATATATCTGTATCGTAACTACCAGCTCTATGTAAAAATTCTTGAGACCTTGCTCTTAAACGTTTTATAGATTTTGGCATTAAAATTGGCGTTCTGTCAAAATCCGCAGCTGGAGATCGGGGATCAAGTCCCAAGATATTAAAACGTTCCTTTTCTATATCAGTAATTATCTTTCCATTATTTAAATTACTAATTGTTGGTGTTAAAGGAATATCTGCAGCTTTATCTTCCTAAAATAGTTAAGTGAGCCTTATAAATTATTGACAATTATACAATTCTTAAGCTACGTTATAATATACATAATTTACCATTGTTGGCAGTTGTACTTTTGGAATGTCTATTATTTTTGGCGTAAAATGTTTTATTGGAGTTAAACACAGCATTATTTTATCTATATCCGTTTCCAAATATCGTTTAGTTTGTAAATGTTTTGGAATTGCTGATATCATTTTTTTGTTTGCTCCAAGTGGTGTACTATTCACCTATAAATATTACAAATTGTATATAATGTGTATTATTATACAACTTATGAAAATATATGTTAACTTGTGTTAAAATTACTTCTATTGGTGTACGATTTATTCCGCTTGTTATTGATCTAGGATCAATTAATGTTTTACGAACTATTGGTGGAGTTTCCATAATGTCTTTCTCAAGAGTTACTTCATCAGTAGATGATGGACATCTTATTTCTTCTTTCTCCATTTTATTGTTATGAGTCTCGGTATTATGAGGAAAAAACTTATTAACATAATTTCCCATTATTACGTTTTCACCTAGTAATTCAATAAATAAATTATGAATATAATTAGATTGTACTTGTATAAATAAACGACACTTAAATCATTTGTTCGGGTGCATAACAAACAGTAGCATATTTTGCTTAGCATTTTAGAAGTATTTGCTGGTAATTTTAGGCATATTTAATATTGTATGAAACTTAAAAGTTGTACGTGAACTTACTTTATATATATATATAAATCAAACCCTTTAAAAAAGCTGTATACAAAACACAGTAAAATTCTTAACGAGCCACTATTTCGATCTTAAACATGGTAAATCGTAATTACCTTTTGAAAATTAAATTAACCGAATGACGAAGTCTTACCAACATGTGGCTTTAAACAAGGGTACCAATACACAAACTTTCTATCTTTGTATGTTTATTATCTGATTATATGTATATGTATACTTGAACAGACTTAAATAACATGTATCTGAAAATAACAAGCAAAATAATACGTTATATTTTCCTTAAATAAATTTGAAATAATGACATAGAATTTCAAATAACGTGCGAATTTCATTTAGTTAGTTATAATCATCATAAACCAATAAGTACGTCTATGGCTTAACGCGTACGTATTGTAATTCAATGGAATCTATATCGTTCACCGAACTAAAACTTTAAACATATCGTGAATATCAAATTGGAGCAATTAGTTTTAAATCATGTATAATGAGGGAATAAATAACAGGAATATGTAGCAAGCTAATGATACTACATCTTTTAGGTTGTTGATTTAATAAGACAAATGCCTAAGTGCTAGAATTGTTAACACTATTTTGATTGTTGTATGTAAAATAAATAAAGTTTCTCTGTAAAAAAAATTCTCATGTCTGAATATGCGAGCATGTCATTCACTTTAAATCCAGAAGAGAATTGTAAGAATGATATGGTTCAAATGCAGTCTATCAATCTTGTTTGTCCAGTGTGTGATGTTGGATACATAAATAAAAAGGAATTCTATGATCATTTACGTATCCATGCTGGAGATGTATTATTAAAGCATGTGCAATGGTTAAAAAATGCGAACAATGAATTGGAAACAGTGTCAAAACACCATACTTCAAAAAAGATAGATGATAATCCTTATGAAACTACATTAAGGCCTTTCAAATGCCATCAGTGCAGTTTAACTTTTGACAGAGCTTCCCAATATGATTATCATCATCGAAGTATACATTTAGGTGAAAAGTCACAGCTCTGTGAAATTTGTGGCAAAGGTTTCTTCCGCAAGGCAGATTTGAAAACACACTTAAACATTCATTTAGGAACAAACGTTTGTATCTGCGAAGTTTGTGGGAGAAAATTTAATCACATATCTAATTTAATCAGACACTGCAGAATGCATGCCGGTAGTTATATTGTACATTGAATTTTCCACAAAATGAAATACAAATAATGAATAGAAATTTAAGTGTGATATGAATTTTTAGGGGAAAAATTATATCCGTGTTCCATTTGTGGAAAACGTTTTACTCAAATTAGTTCCCTTGCAAGACACAAACGTATTCACGAAAGGGTAAAGGATGATGTTAAACATCATTCGCAAACTAATTTCAACAATATCAATTTACAGAAAAAAGATCATGCAATGTACAAAAATAAGGTGATGAGCAAATGTGATATTATGTAATATCCTTTGAATATAAGTATATCTTACTGTCAATGTACAGTTTGTTGAAGGTAATGCACCTAGTCAGCAAAAGATTGTTAAGAGACAACATTACTGTAAGATTTGTGGTGAAAGTTTCAATTTTATTTTTCTCTTAAGGGAGCACGAAAAATCCCATTCGCAACCTGTGGAGTGCAAAAACAACGAGGTGGTAAGAATTCTGAAAGTAACATTCAAGAACTACATGTTTTTGACCTATTTCTTCCATTTAGAGTTTTCAGAAAGCTACAGGACTGAAAGAGCAAACACAATGTACTAATAATTTTGACTTTCTTGAAAATGAAACAAATATGAAAAAAGCTTCACCATTGGATGCAATTATTTATATCACATCAGAGCAGGTAAATATTTTGTTATTTATAATCATAAAATTCAAAACTATTTCTACTTTATATAGTTACTCTTTTACATGGAAAAAGTTAAAGAAAATCAATCTGGAAAACATCGAAGATAGTAGAAATCACATTTCACAAGAAGATCTATGTGAAACAAAAATTTTGGGGGCTGAAGAATTAAGTGTTTCTGAGGAGATAGCATTTAACGATGAGCAAACACAACTTGTTCATGATAGTCCGCTTTTATTATGTAAATCCAATAGTTCTACAGAAAGAGAAAATGTAGCGTATGCTGGTCCATTAGATGAAAATATTCTTAAAAATAAATTATGTATTCAAACGTACGAATCGGATTTACAAAAAACCGAAACAATATCAAATTATAACACCCTAATAAATACTCCTCTAAATGTTACCGATATGTTTCAAAAGATAGATCTCTCGGAATCTAGTAACAATGAACATCTTAATTCCGATTCAAATATAAATAAAAATGAAGAAATAAATTTAGTACAAAGTGAAAAAATATCCGATGATTTGAACGATATAAATAATATTGTAAATCATGATGAACCAATGTTGCGTTTAGTACAAACAGAAACAGGGGAACAATTTTATGAATTTCTAATTAATAATTTAGTTGAAAAATTGCCGAATCCGCAAATTGTTGAGTCCGCAAAAAGCTCCGAGAATAAAAATAATAGTACAAATATGAATGAAGAAAATCATGCAGAGCAGAGTATACGAGATGATGTACATAACGATTTAAATTATTCACAATATGAATTACAAGGCGAAGAAAAAAATTTTACAAATCAGATTCTATTAGACACACAAAGTGAATTCGATAAATATGTTGAAACAAATTTCGAAGTATTCGAAAGATTAAATTACGACGATAGTCCCGAGCGATTTCTTGAATTTGTGGAGTCAGGACTTGAAAATCAAAACTCGAAAATTTCAGATTGTAACAAAGATAGTGATGAATTCTTACAATTTCAAAATTTTAGCGAAATTGACACTGTAGAATCGAACGTGAAAGATGATATTATCGATGACAATAATAGTAATAATCAAATTGTTGAAACAGATGAAAAACAAGAGCAAAATGAAGATGTGACAAATAGTAATGAAAAATTAGAGGATGAACAAGACTCAAAGAAGTCGAAAACGTTTTTAATAAAGTTTCAATGTACAATATGTGAAAAGTCATTTTCAACTAGTTACAATTACAAGCAACACATCGGTACCCATTTCGCAGATCAGCAAAAATTTCATTGCAAAGACTGTAAAATGTCATTTGCTTGGAAATCAACTTTAAATAAACACATTGCGAACAATCATAGACCGGATGGTCCACAGAAGTTTGCATGTGATATATGTAATAAAATTTATAATACCTCTTCACAAGTAAATGTGAGTATTTTTTGGAGGATATTTCTCTAATTATACTAAATACTAAATACTAAATACTCATATACTCATATATTAAATGACATAACAATGATTATTTTGATATAGGAGCATGTAAAGCGAGATCATTTAAAACAACGGAACCATGTTTGTTCTCAATGCGGTAAATCATTTTTTAAAAAATACGATTTGAAAATGCATAATAGAATTCATACTGATGAACGGCCATATGTTTGTCGCGCCTGCGGAAAAAGATTTCACCATCGAAGTCACATTGTTCGTCACGAACGTATACACTTTTAGGAATAGATAAGTTTACGTTATTTGTTTAAGGGCGTAGGGAACAAATTGTAAAAAAAAAGTTATAAAATAGATATAATTATTTTATCGAATAAAAATTAACGACGATGATGTTCTGTTATGTTTACGTGATTTACATTGTAATATGTATCGATACATATTATAAGGCATTTAAAACAGGTTTTGTAGACGATTATTTTTTAATAAAAGAGAAGATATTAATATCTTATTCCTTCATTTCCCCTTTATAATATTGTGATTAAAATATAAATATTAATCGAATTATATTACTAAATTATAAATATAAATTGAAATTATTGAAACATAAATATAAATTGAATATTTAATGAAATCAATTTTTATTCCTATTCCTTACGTCATCATGGACGTATAGAAAGTAGAATTACGTCGGAGCTAGTTTAACGAATCAGTTACGTTATTATATATACACTCGGCAAGTCTAGCTTCAATATGGTCGACAACATGTGTGAGGACGTGGTGAATAACATGGAAAACCTGAATATGAAGGAAGACAAGGCATGAATACTGATTCTTTTTGATAAATTTTTTCATTTTCATTTTTAGCGGTAAAATATGTTGATGACTTTGCGTATTTGCAGTTATAGAAACCTTTACAATGTTTCTAAGCGGACACATGCTTGGGTTGGTTATAAGATATACTATCATTACAACATTATGTTATAATATCACGTTTTGAATTTTCTTTTTTCTTTTTTTTTTTTTTTCGGTTCTTGAACTATTCACTGATATAATTTGTACTACGTTACGAATGACCACCTATATCATTGAAATCGATAATCTGATGCAATCCAACCTTATACCTTTCGACGATTGTTGCATTGTCCGCGAATCCATTAGTCTCATGAATGGAGGCTTTTTTTTCTTTTTTTCTAACTTAAAAGATAATGATTAGTATTTTCGGTGATATTAAATATTTTATTTTACTCAATATTAGAAAATGAAATCAAAGAAAAAAGCTGCTGCGACCGAAGAAAGGAATATTTCTGAATTAAATCCTTGGCCAAGTTATATTCAGGTATGTTATCTTGCTAACATTTGAAAATTCCATGTTTAAATAACTGGCAACTGAAACAAATAGATTTAATTAATTGAAATCAATTTTTGAATATGCTTATTATCTAATTATGTTCCTGAATAATTACTTTTTCAGGATCGTATCGCATTATGGGATAGGCTTAAAGCTGAGTATGAAACATCATTAGCTTTGAAAACGGTTACTGACATAAAAGTAACGCTACCTGATGGAAAGGAAGTTATAGCTCAGTCTTGGCGTACAACGCCATATGAGATTGCCAAAAACATTAGTCAAGGTTTAGCAGACAGTACTGTTATTGCAAAAGTTAATAATGAACTGTGGGACCTTGACAGACCCTTGGAATCTGATTGCAAACTTGAACTCCTTAAATTTGATCATCCAGATGGCCAACAAGTCTTTTGGCACTCTAGTGCACACATTCTAGGAGAAGCTATGGAGAGAGTGTATGGTGGTTGCTTATGTTATGGTCCACCAATAGAAAATGGATTTTATTATGACATGTACATAGGTGAAACAGGAATTTCTAATTTAGACTTCCCATTCTTAGAGACTCTTTACAAAAAGATAGCTAAAGATAAACAACCATTTGAGAGATTAGAAATGACTAAGGAGGACCTCTTGGAGATGTTTAAATACAACGAATTTAAAGTTCGGATTATTAATGAAAAGATACATACTCCAACTACCACAGTATATAGATGTGGTCCATTAATTGATTTATGCAGAGGGCCACATGTTAGACATACTGGAAAAGTTAAGGCCATTAAAATCACAAAAGGTTCATCTACCTATTGGGAAGGAAATGTCAATGCAGAATCTTTACAAAGAATTTATGGCATCAGTTTTCCAGATACCAAACAATTGAAAGAATGGGAGAAGTTTCAAGAAGAAGCAGCGAAACGAGATCACAGGAAAATAGGAAAGGAACAGGAGTTATTCTTTTTCCATGAACTTTCTCCAGGATCATGCTTCTTTCAACCACGTGGAGCCTATATTTATAATACTTTAGTTGAATTTATTCGTTCTGAATATAGAAAACGGGGTTTCCAAGAAGTGGTTACACCTAATATTTATAACAGTAAATTATGGCAAACGTCTGGCCATTGGCTGCATTACGCGGAAAATATGTTTTCCTTTGATGTTGAAAAGGAAACTTTTGCACTCAAACCAATGAATTGTCCTGGTCATTGTATGATCTTCGACGTTCGTATCAGGTCCTGGCGCGAATTGCCATTAAGGATGGCAGATTTCGGAGTATTACACAGAAATGAGCTGTCCGGCGCATTAACTGGACTAACTAGAGTCAGGCGCTTTCAACAAGATGACGCGCATATATTCTGTTCGGTTGATCAAATTAAAGATGAAATGATCGGCGCGCTTGACTTTTTGAGACACGTGTATTCCGTGTTCGGCTTCACATTTAATTTATGTTTATCCACGAGACCTGAAAAGTACATGGGAGATATAGAAATGTGGGATCAAGCTGAAAAAGCATTAGCAGAGAGTTTAGATGCATTTGGAGAACCATGGAAAATTAATCCAGAGGATGGTGCATTTTATGGTCCAAAAATTGACATAACCATTATGGACGCACTTAAGAGACATCATCAGTGTGCTACTATTCAACTGGACTTCCAACTACCAATTAGATTTAATTTGTCTTATATTAAGTAAGTAGAACGATTTTAAACTAATTTTATGATATAAATTGGTATTTTGAATTTTAATTTTAAATGCAAATTTGAATTAAAAATTTTAGCGAATCCGGGGAAAAAACGAGGCCAGTAATTATTCACAGAGCCATTTTGGGCTCTGTAGAAAGAATGATCGCAATTCTAACAGAATCATACGCCGGAAAATGGCCGTTTTGGTTGTCCCCGCGACAAGCAATGGTTATTTCAGTAAGCTCTCAATTTGATGAGTATGCAGAGCAAGTAAAAGATAAACTTTGGAATAGCGGAATTATGGTAGAGATTGATACAGATTCAAGTGATACTCTGAACAAAAAAATTCGAAATGCTCAACTCGCACAGTTTAACTTTATTCTCGGTAAAGAAATGCCCTATATAGTAATGCTTTATATGTATCATGTAGTAAAATATTAATGTGTCTAATACATATATAAATATATCTTTAGTTGTTGGAGAAAAAGAACTTAATGCTGGCACGGTAAATGTACGAACTAGGGACAATGTGGTGCATGGGGAAATTCTTGTAGATGACCTGATTGCAAAATTCAAAGTATTCAAAGAGAAAAAGGATAGAAACTGCGAAGAGAAGTTTTAAAAGAAGCTTTATATACAGACAGAATATTTATTTATTTCCAGACTATAATTCTGACAGAATCAGGCGTAATATAGGTCGACAGGATCTAAAGTCACATTTTTTAAATATATTGAATAATGCACAGAAACTTATTGAAAGAGAATATTATTATAAAAAGAGTCTTGTTAATAAGACAACCATATAAAAGTATAAGATGATTATTTTGCATTTAATTAATTTCATTTGGTATTCAAACTTTAGTATAATATCAAGGTAGAAATAGAAAATACACAGAAATCTGCATCAAATTTCAGCTTATCAATTCATGTATTTATGCTTGTGATGCAATCTGTAATTTTATTATAAAAATCTTCCTTCTTATTAAATAGATCTTTTTTACGCAAAAACATGAATATATTTCATTCATAGAGATAAATTAGACACAACGAAATCTATCAAGTCAATTTATTTAATTTTCTCCAAACTCTATTTTCGATGATTATTCGATGATTTGAAAATGCTATTACGGTAAATAATTTTATTCGGAAGCCACAAATAATTTTTTTATTTTTCGCAATTATAGCAGAAACATTGAGTGTACATTGTAACTAACGAAATGTTCATCTCAACGGCTGTGCTCTATAATTTATTGCAGACATTGTCAATATATTGCATATTGCTGTAACTGCGCTAATATCTTTTGGGAATAAATTATTGTTGTAAATTATAAATCAGATCCACACAAATTGAAAAGTTGTCATTAAAATCTCTCATAATATCTTTCACAATAAAGTAGCATCTTCGGCTAAAGTTGTTCTTATTTTACTAATAATCGAAGCACTGTTTGAATAAAAAGTAACTTTTAACTAGGAATAGTAGAGATATATTCACTAAATTGAGTATTATCGCTTAATTAGATGTATATCAGCCACAGTCATATAAGATCGAGTATCAGCTTATACATATACACATATGTAAGTTTATGTAATCGTGGTATCAGTTCTCTTAGCTTCGATATCTTTTGTAAATTCATTGAAAAGAGCATAAAAATATTTTGCTGCATAATCCTTATACATAATCGAAATGATGTTATTAATAAAACTTCACATGTTGTAAGCTACAAATTGCTATAGTTTATCCAATGAGACGAGGGCAGTAAACGTAGATAAAATTTCATTGTTGCGACTGCAACTGTTGACTACCGATTAGTGAAACTCGAGTGCTCGGTGCCTCGTCTCGTTGGATAAACTATATGACAAGATGAGAATTTTAACTCAAAATTTTGCCAATGAAACTTTTACTAATATGTTTTTAACATTTTTGTAATTGAAATTACACAATATAATTTACAGCATACTTGCTTACTTATTTTAGTTGAAAAGATTTCACAAATATGTTAGTAAAAGTTTAATTTTAAAAAGGTCAAAAATAAAAAATACCTCACTTTTAAATTAGTATCTACATACATTGTCTTAACGTTATCTGACATTAGATCGTGTTACATCACTCGAACGCGGCGAGCCGTCGAGCTTCTCTGCGCGTCAGGGAACCCCTTTTCCGTAGCGGGGACGAACACCAGTGTGCAATTATGCGAAGGATCTTGTTTTGTACAGTTATCGAGTATTTCTTGAATTCGATAAATGGAAGCAAGATATAACGATTTTGAATCTAGGTTGAATTACGGTTTGAAGTCCAGGAATCCATTGCACTGGTTCAAAAATTGTGCATTGTTAATGTTTGCTATTTCTTAATTGGCTTATTCCCCGTGACTCCTTTCTTCTTATACGTTGTTTATTTTTGTTGATACTATGAACGTAACTGAATATTGCCTTATGGAGATAGAAAAGTACAAGTAATATTGGTTGGACCACGTGCATGACATTTATACGAGATGTTATTTGACAAATTGATTTATTTATATTTATTATATATATTTATATATATATATATTGATATTATATATTGATAATATATATATAGATATTTATATATTGATAATAAAGCGAGATTCCGTTATTCTAAATATAATATGTGTTTAGATAAATAAAAGATTTATAGTTTAAATGGCTATCAGGTTAAAGTAAGTTATGCAGTAGGCTAAACTTTTGAATCAATGGATTTCTAGATTAGAAACTTCTATATGTCGTCTCTATACTTTCCTATACTATTCATACGAGTACTATCAGAGAATCCCAAAAAAGCATTCATAACATTTTACAACAATAAATGATCTCATATGCAAGATCGTTTAATTCGTTCAGTTTAGGTTCTTGTATACGCCAATGTTAATTAAACTCAGCATTTCGCCGCATGATGCAGCACTAGTCCGGGAACAACCAGAGCCATACGCTGGATCACTTTCATTTCCTCTCTGATTATATGTTGTCTATGGTATGTTAAGTACGCATTTCTGATTTCTGAGTGAAACGGACGCGCATGCCTGAAAATATGGAGCTCTGCTTCCGGCAAGAACAGTAAGTGGCGAGTAGAAGACTGGGAGCGTATTGTTTGGTTATTATAAAATGACAGCCATTACAATCTCGCCGGCTGCACAAGGAATTATTCAAGTTGTAAATGAAAGCAATTTGTGTAAAATCGAAGGGTATGTGCTCCTTTAACTGTAAAATATAAATTTATTCTTGGTAGGATGTAGGACTTTACATGGCTACTATTGATTTCTTCACAGCTTCCTCAATGACACAGCATATAGGGAAGCCATTGAAAATTCCTCGAATTATAATAGTCGACTATGCAGAGAACGACGTTTACGTATGCCTTTCCTCGATTCTCAAACAGGTATTAGTTATCATAATTTTTCTATAAAATTTTTATATCTCTATTTTTCATGACGTACCTATAATGTGTAATGATGATTCGTTCGTATCCCTAAGGCTTCCTCGCTCGAACGATTGTTAAAAATGATTTAAACATTTAGACTTTGTCGTTGAATTTGTTATTGTTTTTTTATTGAAAAAGTTTTGATATAATTGAAAGAAGACATTTGGAGCAATTGCACTCCATACTTATTCAATTAAAAATGATAGGTATTAGTATTACAAATATACAATTATGTAGCGTAGTTATTTACGGATGAAAATTGTTACTGTTGTTATTTGGCTATATGAAATTACAGGCGTAGCACAGAATCACTCTGCGCTATTTATGTCATCAAGAGAAAGACTACCTGGTTTGTTACATGGTCAGATATATACATATCCTAGTAAACGATGGAGGAAAAAACGGCGACAATATTTGATGCATTATTTACATCCAAAAAGAGGACCAAGAGGCGACACTGAAGATGGTAACGAAGGCGTAGAAACTGTAACGCATGTAAATGACGATAGCAAAGATTCAGTGGCCCTTAAAGGTAATAATATGATATTACATTATTAGTGAAATAGAGTTAAAAAATAAATTTCATTTGTTATAACGCGATGTGTAATAATTTGATGCAGATGAACATAGTAAAGATGCATGGTACTATGATGAGCAAGACATGTTGGATATGGACACATATGAAGAGCCTGATGCTGAAAGTGATTATGATTATGAGGAAAGTTACAGTAGTAAAAGGAAACGAAGAAAACCACGTGGAGGTGGCCATCATCCTGCACGAAATCACCCATCTTCTACAGATAGCCCTGGGGGCAAACGTACTAAGGTAAATATGATTGATGCAGTATAGTTATGCGAACATTAATATTTTATTAATTTAATTTTTTCGGTATAAGCGCGAGTTATAATCAACAGATACGAAATACACAGTCAATTGTTTATGCTTATATCCTTTGATACGGTTGCTACCTTTAGTGTTCTTGTTTATTTATTTAATCGTTCTAATCTGTCTATTTGTTTATGAATTAATAATAGAATATATAATTAATAGTAGAATATGTACGATACACTCGCGCCACGTTACCCTCGGCAATAACACTGTACGTCGAACTTTCGCCGTACCGAAAAGGTTAAGAGAAACGAAGGAAAATATTGAATTTGTTTTCCATTTAAATTCTTAATTTAGTTTCTTTACATATGGCAGATATTAAATTTATCATGCATATATTTCATTAAATATAGGGTGGGGGACGTGGGCGCAAAAAGACCAACTATGATGCCGTTGACACTGATAAGCCATTCGTTTGTGACCGTAAGTTTAATCACAGATACAACTACAAATGACCACTTCCTGTTACTAGTTTCATTAAAAATATAATTATTATTAGTTTTATCAGTTGTTAATTTTGAAATAAGAGAAAAGAAATGCATTGCATTAGAAGATTTGTTAATTTTATTAAATAACTATATTTTTACGATGCCTACGTATTATTTTACAAGATACGCAGAGGTTACTATATTAATATAAGATGATGATTGGAAACTCGAAATAAATTATTAAAGATTTAGTCTTGGTTGCCGCATAATTTTACATTTGGGGATGGTGATTGAACTAAGTATAATCTGATTGTGTAACGTGGGAAGGTACCCTTCTAGTCGTAAAATTAATTCCACAGTTGACTTTTAGTGCTCTTTCATTCAGTGGAATTGATCAGTATTGTATTGACTGCTGTTTTCCTTCAAGTTTATGAATTGCAGTATATTACTTAGCATATTCCAGTCCTTACTGTATAATTTCTGTTTGTATCAAAAACCTTGTACTCCATTTCTCTTTTCCTATTCGTTGAAGTATGAAGAGACATGGTATGATTCATGGATGAAAGGCAAAGATTGATTATGCACATAAAAATGAATTGAAGTTTTTATATAGAAGAATCTACGATATATTAATCCAGGTTGTGTGAAATTTCTATGAAATAGTACATTGTATCATTCTGTACAAAGACAATTACCCCCTAATATTATACTATAGTTTATCACGTAACTCGCGTTTCGTAAATTAACATTCACTCGAAGAATTATCAATCACGGTCACGAATCTGATAAATGCTATTCATTATATATTTGTTGTGTAATGGTTGATACAATTTCTTTTATTTTTTTTTCTTTTTTTTTTTTTTTTTATTTATCACAACACGTAAGACTATGTTTGTGACAGTAGCGTTAAGACGAGGTATCGAAATTAGCTGAAGCATAATTTTCATGAACGTGTAACGTCGCGCTTGTCCAAACCTTGAAGGAGTATAATAGTCATTACTAATTTGATCGAACCTTTTCCAGACACGAAGTCTATGAATTAACTCGAATGTGCCTGCAATCTGTTTACTTCTTGAAACCACTCCTGTTAGATTAGCAGAAAATAAATCTAAAGACATTTGGTCTCGACTAGTAAGCTTCGATCGAACGCAACGATAGAGGAAACCTCACGATATTCGAAATTTTATATCTCGATCACGTCGAGCTTACGAAATTGGCCAAATATCTTCGGACTTCTATACTACCTGCCAATAACAGAGCAAGAATGTACTGGCTCACACTGTAGCGAGCTCATTCTGTAGGAGTATACAAGCATCAAGCCTTGCATCGTATTAGTTTTGCTTCTTGGGCTGGAACTCCTTCACTGCTTGTCCACATATAGATTCGTAGGTGGATAGGGATATGTACTGGTGCGGAAGGTGTGCAAATGCTGTCCCTAACCTGTAAGCTTCTATCCTAGATCTACTTTAACCGCCTCGTTTCTTGAAATTCACCAAGAACACTTTTACATCGTCGTACAATGGTTTTGTCCTTTCCTGTCTTCCATAGTTTAATCTTCTTGATGTTAATTGTTATTCTAAAAGGTTTAAAAATACATTTCTAACGCGGCGGTTAAATAAGTACATCCTCCCATATCGTCCAACCAACTCGTCGACCAAGATTTCTCTTATCATGGACGTTGCATTGGATGGTTTGTGGGAAAACAGTATTTGCACTTTTGCAGTATGCAGCGCACGGTATAAAACCAGACCTGGTCTGGTCTACCATTACGGTCATTCCCACTCTACTTCCTCCGGTGATCCTGCTAAGGAACTAAGTCCCAGTCCTGCCGAAGTTGAACCTAGGAGCGTTGCAGACACCGCTGCTTCGAACCAGCCAGGTTGGAGCCAAAATCAGCTCAATTTTCTCACTTTCCTTTAAAGAAAAAAAAAAAAAAAAGTACCAACCCAGAAAGAAACAAAGAAACAAACGTCAACTTGTTCCTGGTCTCCTGATGTCTTTTTTTACCTGATGCCTTATGATCTTTGATCTCTGGATCCCGATTTTTGCAACTACTTACTTGTTCATATAACCCTGAACAATATTTACCTAACTTGATGGAATTAAATATAATATCTTCTTCTTGTTCTTATATTCTTCTGTTGTTTTTACTCTCTTCTTAATTACATGTATTGCAAATGCATGTATTGCAAATAACCGTAGCCGTAATTGATTTTTGTGTTTCCACTTTTTTCCATAGCGTTTTTCATGCATATGGAATCTCTCATGCACAATAATCTTTTTTCATTTTTATTATCTCTTTTCGGATAATTCACGTGCCGCGTAAATATCATACGGAGAAGAACATGCCTAAGTCAGTATGATAACGGCGATTTTTTTTTTTTTTTTTTCTTTCTTTCTAATATATATATATATATATATTTGACACACACATATATATATATATATATATATACGTATACTGTTTATATGTATACCAAAAATTATGTCTGCCTTTATTGTGCTGAAAATTTTTCAGATTTCTCTCTGTTTCGTCGATATATATATTTAACTATATTATATATATTTAAGATGGGCTGATTCAAACGAAATTATAAAAAGAGAAATGCAGCGATCGTTGCGAATGTTTTGCAATAGCATGCTTCTGCAATTCGCATCTTTTTCCTTCCAAAAAATGTTCTCGTATGTTGGAAGAGTATAAAAACCGGAAAATAAAGAGAGGCGACGTCATTTTAATGAAATCGGTAGTGCTCCTTGACGCGGTCATTTTTGAATGTTTGGTATGTGTGTGCGTCTTATTATTTCACCCGATGAGATAGTCGTCTCTTCCGTAATTCTCTATAGCATGCGTTCGCATTTATTAATTTCTAATCTTTAATAGTTACTGTATAGTATTTCTTTTTTTTACAGTTTCTTTTAATCATTAATGTTTCTGTTTGCTTGTTGTCTCTGTTACTGCTTTACTTTCCTAGAGCGATTTTGGCTTCGAGTTTTCCTCTTGATGAACGCCTGCAGAGCTTCAAACTAAAGAAGAAAAAAAAAAAGAAAAAAAAAGCGCACGGGGATACGTTTGTCTTATATCCTTCTCTTTCTCTCTGTCTATCTCTCTGCAGTTGAGTTGCCAAAGTAGTTTGTTTTTCACGTTTGTGTAGTGCTGTTTTGTCTGATCTTTGCAACACTTTCGAATTATCCCGACCTCTTTATATGATCTTGGAATTGCTCTTTTTTTTTTTGGTGATGGAATGCATATCGGATTGACATAATATATGTGCACCCTGTTACGATTATTATATTTGTGTGTGTGTGTGTGTGTGTGTGTGTATACATACATACATACATATGTATATGTATATATTTATATATATTTATACACACATACACACACACACACACGTATATATATTTATATATATATATATATTATATGTATCTATATACGTATTATTTCATTTGTTTCCTTATTGTTGTGCCAGTTTCTTTTCATTAAAACATTTGTGATGCGTCGAATGATCGATTCTGGTTATTCGAAATAACAATTTTCGTCATTTGTGTGGTAAGTGATTGCCTGTCGTGAAGATACTGTCGTAAGATGAATTTCACAGAAACGTAAGATTATTTCGCTAATCTCCTTCGCTTCAAATCTGTTCACTGTTCAACGTGATTGAGGGGTAGTCTATCCCAGCGTAGAGTATCTAATTTTTTTTATCGTAATATTTTTATATAAAAAGTTACAACGGCTAAAATTTTGCGAAAAATATTACATTTAGCCAACTAGAATTGTACAGCTGATTCCTCATCAAATTTCTGTATTTCTTTTCACCTAAAAAATAGTGATTTCCACCACTCTGGCAAAATGTCCAAAAGCCACTGATTATAAACAGATTCTGTTCCACAATTTCCCTGTCCCGGATTGTCATAATCATTTCAGAACCGGCAATCGCTCGCCAAGCAAAGCCACGAATCCTCGATGCTTATCAAACGTGATATTGGTGTCGACCCGACATCCGACAAACGGGAGGCTTGTAACCGAATCGATTATCGCTGTTCGTCATCACAGAAATTGACTCTAAATCATTGTTTCTAAGCCAGTGTGCATGGTCATTAGCTTGAGACGCAAAGCGCAACTGGGTATGTGGTCGGTTTGTGATCAGGTGGTACACGTCGGGGTCGTCAGAATGCAACTTCGTCGAGTACTTCGAGTCCCTCTCCCGCAGCGCCGTCCGCGTCCGCTGCGGGAGCATCGGCGCAGCCACAACCGCAGTCTCAGCCGGCCCAGCCTCAGCCGCAACAGTCGCAGCAGCAACAGCCGCAGCAACCGTCTCAGCAACAGCAGCCACCTCAGCAGCAGCAACAGTTGCCCGCGGTACCGCCAACGGTAGCGCCAGCATCGCCAACGATACCAGCGGTGAAGGAAGAACATCTGCCGGCGGTGCCGTCGCCAGGTACAGCCGTCCCCTCGCCATCCTCGGTGAGGACGGAAGGCCCACCGACCCCGGGGACGAACGAAAAAAAAGCTGGCAAGTCCGCGCAACCGTCCCCATACTGCGACTTCTGTCTGGGCGATGCTAGGGAAAATAAAAAGACCGGCGGCTCCGAAGAGTTGGTCTCTTGCAGTGATTGCGGTCGCTCAGGTAAGCCAGAGGAAAAGATCAAGCGCAAGTATACGCGGAGAACGAATCACAATTAAGCCACCGTTGCCCCCTGGTCTGTTGCGTTTAAGCAACGATATCTATAGCGTTTCCCGGGAACGATAATCGTCGTGTATCGTATCCGTCGATTGAACATTCGCAAGCCGGGGATGTAGCTCTTCTCGTTTTTCGATAATCAATCCCCGCGCTATCGGCTGTGTATATGGGGATGAACATTTCGTTCGGCATGATCGGAGTATTTGCGAAAGGAGTACGTATTTAAAGTTACATTTTATCCATCATTTTCGTTGTTCGTTGAATCGAGAGTTAATTTTCGTTAGTTGAATCGAGTATTTATTAGCCTTATAGCGTTCTCTGGGTCGTTCGTATTTTTCATCCTTAACGATTTCTTAATATTTATACTTTCTTTAGTTTATATTTTCTTAAGTTTAAAAAGATTATAAAAGAATTGTTTATGTCAAATATCAATGTGATAAAAATACTAAGGAACTGTTTATAGCAAACATCGGTTTAAGGGAAATATGAAAGGATCTTATGATAAAGGTCGTTTTAAAACGTTTACATGTCTTTCTATTCGTTAAAACGAGATCGAGACAAGGCTAAAAAGATATTTTATGGACGTTGTGTTTTATATAGTGCTCGGTCATTCCTTTCGATGGACTTAGACGGACTTTCTGTTCATCTCTTTCTGGAGAAGATATATCGAGGATAAATGTTATTGTTATGGAGGTAGCCACACCTTGGTGCTCCCTCCTTTTTCAATTGTCTATTCGGACCCATTGTCTTCCGGAAGTATGAAATCGGTTCCGTCTACCCCCTTCCTTAGCAAACTATCCTATACGAAATATTTCATATTCCTTACAACTTTACAGCTCACTTTCACGTGTCTCCTTTTTCCAGTCTTCTTGTTGCAGTCTTCTTGTTGCCTCCTCTTCTCACGAAAAATCGTTAATGAACAGCAAGATTACAATTTCATCAAGTCCATCAATAGGAAGTGATATAAAGTTTAAACTTTTATCGCCCCATAAAACACGGTCAACAGCGCGCGTTTTCATCTCTTGTGTCTCCTTACGATCCGCGACTTGTGTTCACACGAGGCATAAGAGCCGAGGAATTATCGCGTTTCTTCATTGTTCATTCGATCATCCGTCGTATTGATCATGGTCGATTAATTAACAATCGTTTGTAGTTGAACTGTTCGTTTGTTGAACTAGATTTTTGTATCCGTATCGTAAGGACCGTTTTTTCTTTTCTGTTCGTTGTAGACGAATTTCGTAGACGAATCATTGTTATTGTCCATCGTCGACTCGGAGGTTATCATACCGATTCGATCGCTATTTTTCATACCGTTAAGGATAATTCGATTTGTCCGCGAGAGAATCGTAATGAAAGAAAAAAAAAAAAAAAGGGAATTTAAAAAAAATGGAGAAAAGTGCTGAAAAAAAAAGTAAGAGAGTAATATACTATTTTTCGGATTGAGGTTAGGTTGACAAACTAGTTGCTGTGTGACATACGTTCGGAACCATCGTTAAAACGTAGTTCATGTGCAATAATTAAGGGATATCGATTATCTGCACGGTTTTCTAGGCGGACAAAAATAAAAAGGTAGAGAGAGAGAGAGAGAGAGAGAGAGAGAGAGAAAGAGAGAGAGAGAGAGAGAGAGAGAGAGAGAAAAAGAGAGAAAGGAATATGAATGGTTACGAGCTTTACGTACACTAGTCAAGGCACGAAAAGCAAAAACATCACTTTGTCAATGGTGCAACTTGTCGCATCTGAGTAATAGGAATTTTCCGCGAAATTCCTTTACTGCACGGATCAACTGTGATTTATTGTGTAATTCAATGATTAGTTTTTAAGGGATAAAAAAATTTTTACGGAGGAAAGAGGGACAAAAAGAAGAATGATAAACAAATAGAAAATGAGGAAGGTTAACTATGTACAAAAATCAATTGAAGTTGAAGATGACATGAATCTCGCTCTGGATATTTAAGAACGAAAGAAAGAAATGCGAATGAACAAAAAAAAAAAGAAAAAAAAAAAGATCGAGAAAGAGAGAAAGGTAAATCACCGATAAGATTAATCGTACAATTTACGCGAAAATTTTTGACGAAAAGAGAGAGAAAAGATTGTAGATCGCGAAATCGACGTGTTTGAAAGTTTTTTAAAGAAACAAAGAAAACAAAAAAGAAAAAGGAACAAAAGAGAAAAAAAAATAACAAAATTCCTGTTGCACAGTATCACTAGAGCACATATTGAAGAAGATGTGTTTGTGTTCTCTGTTTGACTACAGTGTAATCGTGTGGTTTTTTTTTTTTTATCGTTGTTTCGTTCAAAAATCAAAAAATAAAAAAAGGATCAATAAGAGAACGAAGCTTGCCGCGAGAATTGTTCGTTCCATATGATCGCGAAGTTTTAAGAGAGCTTAAAGAACAAAACGATACGATATACAATATACATATATTATATATATATATACTTTATATTATTGATATTATCCAGCACAGTCGTGAATCGTTTAACGAGAGCAACAATATTTATATATAGTAAGACGAAACAAAAGAAATAACAGGATCGACCATGTTTTTTCGATACTTCTACACTTTTTCAAATTTGTAAATATCCTTTTTTATTTTACGTTTTTTCGAGTGTTTCTATTTACAGAATATATTACCATAGAATACCACACCATAAGAGCGCAGCACATATAACGCTAGTAAACAAGTACTGTCGTTCAAAATACTCAATTAAAAATGGTCACGAAAGGAATATTCATTTTTGCGATTCGATCATGATTCATTATCGTATTATTTTCCTTTTTGATAGCTTTGCTACCGATACGTTGCATTTTTCTTGGAAAGTACAATAAACAAAGAGGAAAGTTGATTTTTCGTACGGACGTAGCGATGTTTAGTATGTTTCAGTTGTGTCAATAAATTCATAAGTGATTATCCGCCATTTTTAAATTTAACTAACCATAGATGGCATGCGTTTCGAATTATCGATTTACAACATTTTCGAGAATCGTAACATTAAAAAAAAAAGAAAATGATTTCTTAATTTTCAATTTCACTTTTTTTTCGCGTAAACATTCCACATATTTATAAATCTGCTGCTCTTAAAACCTTCCGTTTCGTTCTGGGCATTAATCGTTTCCGTCTCACGTTGCAAATGTAATACATAATATAGTAATCGCCTTTTTACCATTCGTAATCGTCATCAAATGACGAGTATATTTATTGCATACATAGAGGGAGAAAGAACAAGTGAAGCGACGACATATGCAAGCGAAACATGCGTATATGGAGTGAGAGAGAGAGAGAAAGAGAGAGAGAGAGAGAGAAAGAGAGAGAGAGAAAGGTTGTAAAAACTAACGATAATTCTTTCTTTTCTTTCCAAACGAATTTCTCCAGTCTTTAGGCAGGATTTCGACCATACGTCGTGTTTTAACGATATGAAAAAAAAAAAGAAATGAGGTAAAAAGAGATAAAGATATATCACGTAATCTTAGAAACTCGATAATAGCTTAGTTTTATACAAGCTTTGATATTCGTACAAGAAAATATCGTTCGAACGCTAGAATTAACGAGAAGAAAAGAATACAAGAAAGGAGGAAAGAAAAAGGAAAAAAAAAAACAGAAAAAATTCGTCATTTTATCGTTTGTACAATATTCCACGTGTTTCTCTCGTCGTAGCGGAGAAGTCGTCGCCGTCACCATTCGTATTTAATTAATCAACTCTCCACTCACCACTCCCGAACGGTACTGCAACCCGCGCGTTCGTTTTCCATTATTATTAGTAGCTGGTTTCCGACGCTAACGTTATATCATTATCATAGATTTACGAATAACCGATGCAAGCGAGTTGTAACGTACGTACGTGTACTCGACATTTTCCCTTGTTATCACCTTTACATCCGACGTGTAAACAAGCGCAGTGGGCAGATGGTTAATTTCTACGGTGCGTCTGATTAACCGACCGGAATTGCACAGCGCAGAAACACAAGCAGAGGAATTACCTAGGGTTTATATCGTCTTTAAGTGTTACACGCAAGTTCTTTTGTGTCTTTCTGCTGAAAAACGTCGTCGACGCCAGTTTCTCGAGTCTTACCAAAAAAAAAAAAAAAAAAAAAAAAAAAAAAAAAAAAAAAAAAAAAAAAAAAAAAAAAAAAAAAAAACAGAAAAAAACAGAAAAATGGGAGAAAAGAAGTGAAAAAAAAAATAAGTGAAGATAGGACTAAAATAGTGGAAAGAAGAAGAAGAGAGAGAGAGAGAGAGAGAGAGAGAGAGAGAGAGGGAAGAAAAGAGCGAGGAAAGATGAGATGTGTTTAACCCCTTACCTTACGATTTAAATTCCAGTAGTGCGTGCCACAAACAACAATAAGATCACAGGTCACACGTCCAGCAATTTCACGGTTTGGCTGACCGTTCGAAGCTGTGCAAATCGCACATGTTTTTTGATATGTAAATGCATGTGTAAGGTACAACTAATTTTATTTTGCAAGATGCTTGATAAATAATCACTACCAATTGATCATTTAGCAAGAAAGATTGATTATCTTGAAGTAAATAATAAATCAATAACATCGAGGTACCGCGTCTCTCACACGTGTTGTTTATGTTTGGCCCGATCGATGTTCCACGTCTCTCACACGATATTGTAGGTTAAGGGGTTAATAACACGGGATCCTTTAGGTTTACTTTATAGCTTAGTAGCGCTCGTGCGTCGAGAGAGAAATAAATCTGAAGGTGAATCACTATCGTATCTTGATGAACCCTTCTGTTTATCGTATTAAGAGAGACTCACACACCTAGTATAAGAGAGAGGATGAAAGATTAAAAAAAAAAAAAGTAATTACGAGTATGAAAGCATGCAGAGATAGTTCCTCCTTGTTATATAAAAGAAAAAAAAAAAAAAGATCGAAGACTTGTTATTAGGCAATTTTAATTAAGCAATACCCATGAGGCTTACAAATCTAGTATTTAAGTAACGCTAGTTATATATAAATATATATATTATATATATATTATATATATCAAATGTGATACGTTATATGAGTTACATGTGTGCGCGCGTGTGTCTGTGTACATTTTGCGTGCGCGCGAGTGTGAGTGTGTGGGTGTCGAGAAAAGAATATAGCACACACACACACACACACACACACACACACACACACACACACACACACACACACACACACGCATAAGCATACACACACACACACACACCCGCGCGCACCAAAGGAGAGAAAGCGTGAGTGAGAGAGAGAAAAAGAAACGAAAAATAGCGTGAAAGAGGTGAAAAAGAGTGCGAAGATTTGAAAAAAAAAAAAAAAAAGTGTGTGTAAACTAATGAGAGGAGAGAGTGTGCTGGTCCGCGACGTTTATATTGTGCTGCGCAAGAAAGAACGTGAACTATTCCAAGGTACGCACCGCTATTACTTACCACCTTACTATTCCAAATAAAATAACAATATGTTCAAGAGGCAACATCAAAAAAAAAAAAAAAAAAAAAAAAAAAAAAAAAAAAAAAAAAAAAAAAAAAAAAAAAAAAAAAAAAAAAAAAAAAAAAAAAAAAAAAAAAAAAAAAAAAAAAAAAAAAAAAAAAAAAAAAAAAAAATACAAAAAAAAAAGAATACAATCGCAGATATCATGAAATAAAACATTCTGTGCGGAAACATAACAGAACGTATCATTATTCCGGACGTTTTTAGTGCTGAGGAAGGGTGAAAGTCATGATTCTTTGTGATAAATCATAGAAATCTTATCGCACGCGTTTCTTGAGCAATCGGAAAAAAAAGAAAAAAGAACGTAACTATCGAACTTAATTTGGAATTTCGACAAAATGCTTCCGTTCGAGTTCTCAAATGAACGTTTATCTTTCTGAATATGGAGTAAAAAGATATTAGAAACGAGATGATAGCTTGGAGTTCACTGTTCTTCGGCACAAGATAAATGTCCTAGCACCTTTCTACTCGTCCAAAAGCTATCCTATTCCGTCCCAAATGCGTGTTCCATGACCTAGTTTACGTTCTTGTTATAGGGCATCCGACTTGTTTGCAATTCACAGCGAACATGATCGTTTCTGTTCGCAAGTACAGGTGGCAGTGTATCGAATGCAAATGCTGTTCCATTTGTGGTACTTCTGACAACGATGTGAGTATTCATTATCATTTTTCGGGTTTCCCTTACACTTTACGCGACCGAGACAAAGAACAATCCACGTGCAGCTACTTCAACTATTTTGATTTTCCTCCTCTGTCACGAAAGGACAATGTTGCTCGAATACCCTTTATTCTTTATATACGTTAACGTTATCTGCGTTTAGACCTTACTTTGTCGATTACTTTATGTTGATCCTTTTGTTGCTATTAATACGTTAACTATCATTGTGTGATCATCAGGGAAAGAAAAATGTTTATTTTTCTAGAATGATTGAAATAATATGAATTCGCTTATTGATTAAATAAATTTAAGATAGTTGATTGATATATTGTAATATGAAAAATTTATTCAAGAATCGATTAGTTTTATTACAAGATAATATTTTGTAAAATTAATATTATAGTATACTGTATTGAAACATTTTAATCTATCGTGAAACAAAACAGGTCAGTCACCGTATGATTAGATATCTCTTACAGTTATCATTTATTTAGAAAGATTGTTGGTTTTAAATCAAAATAGTTTGAGGAAGATGTGCGATAATACATTGACGATTCTAAATCTTATTAAATTGTTTCAACTATTACAACGCGTTACTAATATCTTTTGTCATGAAAAAGAGAAAAGAAAAAGCTTGTGATTATCGAAAATTAACAATGGATCAGACTACGTCTGAATAAGTGAATACCGTAGTAGGGTAATCGTAAAGAGGAAGAGATAGTAAACTGTATAAAGCAACTATCGCGAATCACTACAACACCCAGTTAGTTAGGCATCGTTAGAAGCTAATTAATTGTTTCGCGAACCAAACTAGGATCAGCTGCTGTTCTGTGACGACTGTGATCGTGGATACCATATGTATTGTCTGTCTCCACCTCTTGCGTCTCCTCCCGAGGGCTCCTGGTCTTGCCGTCTGTGCATAGCAGAGTTTCATCGCCGTGATTAAGAATCTTTTCTCTCGTAAATAAGTGACGGATTTTATCTATTTGCTGTGGTGCAGTGGCCGTTCTCGAATTAGGAGAGTATTCTATAAGCTCACTCTTCTTTCTAGTATTACGATAAACGCAAATGTACTTTCAAGTGAACTCTTCTTTCCTTTGCAAGAGGGACTGTTAATTAACAACGTTGGCAGCATTAGCTATCCCGCCTTTTGTTTTTCTTCTCGATTTAAGTTTCTATTGAATAAGATGAAATATCGCAAAGTATACGTAATGTATGAATGCTACGTTATATTATCTCAGGCACTGGTGATCTCAGAAAATGAAAAATATCATAATTATGTATTTATATTCTCTAACGAATTAGCGTTTATCAGTAGATGTACGAAGATATTAGGTCAAAGGGCTCTGTCTTAATGTCTCTATCGAGAACAGATGAATAGCCGCTTTAAGCTTGCCATTAAAGTTAATGGATTTAATGGGCATAACCTTAATGGTCAAGGACTTCGGCATCAGATTGCCGTCAAACGTCGTTGCGTTTTTCGTTGAAATAAGTTGGTTCGACAATTGCGAACACCGACAAATACTCTCCTAGTTCTCGTGGCCAATATATTTTTAGCCATTGACATTCGAAGTTCGGTTGCTTTTAGGATTTCAAAAATCTGCTTACACTTTAAACGACTTTTGGAGATCTCAAGTTTTCATAATATCTTTAGCTCCTTGCTATTAACCTGGTTCAATCCAAGGTGAATGAAAGAAGCAAACGTAAAGAAAAAAAGATTGATATTCTAGGAAGAACATGATATTAATAGCATCTGTTTCATAAATAGTGATAAATAGAACACTATCTGTTTATCTGTATGTATCATGATATTAAAGCTTTTACACTTAATGACACAGCCATTAGTAGCAGTATAGCTATGACATACAAACTCACAGTACAGCAGAAAATTATATTCTATATGCCCTTTATTGTTAGCTCAGTATTTTTATATTTTATATATTGAATGTACTTAATTTAAGATACCATGGTGATATTTGGTACTCATTGTTGTAACTCTTCGTTTCTTTTTTATTCGAGTAATTTTAAGGTCGCTTAACGACATGGAATTGTGTGTATTAGATGTCATGAAAATGAGTCTATAAAGATTTTTGAGTTTGAACCAGTCAATGGTGAATTTACATTTTATATTGCTTATTTTTAACAAACTGTATGCAAATTTCAATAAACATTAGTATACAACTGAACCACTAACTTTAGACAGTCTTATTGTGTGCCATGAATATTTTCTGAGTGCAGGAATATAATACATAATGATAGAACTTCTTTGGGTGCTATATTTCAGGGATTAGGTCCCTTTTGAACATTTTAGGATAACTTTATAAGATTGAAAGTCATGTCTTTGACCAAGGAAAATTATATTCTATAATTATAATGAATAATATATGTATATGTGTGTGTGTGTGTGTGTGTATATATACACACACACACACACATATATATATTTGCGAAAGTGTAATGTAAGATATTCATAAGTAACAAACAATACTCAAAACAAATATAAGTTTTTTTATAAAAACAGGATTTATATATATAAATCTATGATTATGTGTACTCATTTTTGTATCATCCCATAAGTAAGCAAATATTCTGACAAAGTATTAAACAGAGGTACTTTGTTCCCCATAATTTTTCATTACATATGTGTCAATCAATTTCTACTAAAATATCAGATAGAGGTTTTCGCTGAAGGTCAGGCACTGTAGCATCCTTTGCTGGATAACCAACTGGCAGTAGTACAACAAGCCTTTCATTAGGAGGACGTCCAAGAAGGTTGCGGATGGCAGGTCCACAGTTTAAAGGAGTAGATGTCAGAGTTACCAAACCTGCATACTAGTTTTAAAGTTCATATATTATTAATTCATACTATTCGTAGGTATACAGTATAAGAGATTATAGTATTATAACAATATTACCTGTATAGCAGTGATGAGAATACCACAAGCAATAGATGTGCTTATTTCATTGTAGTAATGAATTTTCTTGTTTCCATTTGGTAAAATTCCATAAATTTGCTTAAACACAAATATTAAATAAGGAGCGGTAGTCAGGTATTCTTTAATCCAATTTGTTCTTAATGGAAGTAAATCAGTTGTCCAGTTTACTCCCATTCTCTTCTTATAGTTTATTTCCTCTTCACTTTCGACGACAAGACGTATTTGTTCTTTCACCTTCTGATTTGATACCGCTACGAATGTCCATGGTTCTGTATGTGCACCACTAGGCGTAGTGCCTAAAACCGATTCAGATGTATAAAAGTTTTGTGAATGTAACAACATGATATTGTACCTGCAGCTTTTATTATCTCATGTATGACTTCTTTTGGTACAGGGTCAGGACTGAAAAATCTTATACTTCTCCTAGCAGCTACTATTTTATAAAACCCAGAAGCTCGACAGAGTACCTCTTCTTCAGAGGGTCTCTTATATACATAAGGGATATGTTTTAAATCTGTTGTTAGTACAGGTCCATCACTATTTTCTAGCGTTTCCTGATCAATGTCTAGAATATCATAATTTTTTATTTTATTAAAAAAGTACATGACTAATCAGTAATTATTATTTACTATTACATAAAAATATGAAACGAATTTCATACTTTTAAATGGTATACTATTTTATAATTATTATTTAAAAAATTTTTAACCTGGTAGTAATAATATTATTGTATCATTACCTTTTAGCTGCTCCATGGTATTATCCAAAATGTTAAAGTTATGTCTTTTGTTTTGAATAAAAATAGTGCCCTTTTTTAACACTTCGTAAGATAATTTCAATAAAGTGTAAAGTATGATACTAATCAGTATATGGTACCAGTATTTCGTCCAAAATGGTAAAAGTTCAGTAAACATTTTGAATAAAAATTTTACATTTATTTCAAGAACTAAAAGATCGAGTATGCTACTCAACGGTTTCAATTACAATATACTGAAGGCTAACGACGTAACAATATATATATAAAGATATTGCGTTGAAATGAGTGAAGAGATACGTGTGACCTACAATAACTAAGTTATCGCTTTTAAACCGACTATGTATCCCACTACTCATGATACAAAGTAGATTTAATTAACAATTAATTTTTCGTCTATCATTTACTATACAACGAAGTATTCAAGTATTTGTGTCTTAAAAAGGTATACATATTATGCTTAGTAAGTTTCTAATTTTCCAAGTGTAACGAAGAATAATTATAATTCTTACTATATACGATTAGTGATTATTTAAAAAATTTTTAAATTGTCTTTTGCACCTTCTATCGTCTAGAGAGAGATAGATAGATAGATAGATAGATAGATAGATAGATAGAGAGAGAGAGAAAAAGAGAGAGAGAGAGAGAGAGAGAGAAAAGTATTATCTACTGAGGCATCTAATTACATCTTTAAGCAATACATGGAAACGATTGAATTATTCAGCGTAAAAGAGACTCAGGCTATTTAAAAAATAAATTCATCGAGACGCTGGCTTAGACAATGACTTTTATTAACATCCTACTATTGTTAAAGACTTGTTATTATAAATAAAGTCACTGTTTACTTTTAATAACTCTTATTCATTTCGATCAACGTCGTGATACATCGCTTCGCCTCCATGTTTTATTATGTTTCGTAAACTTTTTGCTAAGGGATGTATATCGAGTAAAGTATTCGCATTTTCCTTCTTCAAATTTTAATCCTTGGATGGATGGCAGTCCGTAAACAGCGATGACTGGTAATTTCTGACCTTCAGGTGTAATACAGACAGGATATTTTTTAAAGTAACTTTATTATTATGTACGAATAGAAAGACAGGAAATTATAGTTATGAATTTTATTCAAAAGCTATCATTGTAGTTTTATTCTAAATATATGAAAATTATAAAATTACGGACAAACTGAAAAATTAGGAATATAAGATTACAAAAATTGTATAGGGACAAAGAATTATACAATTATAAAACCACGAAGGAATCATATTATATGCATTATAAAACTTTTGAAATTATATCCATTATCGTTAGAACTATTGAACTACTTTAATATATACTTAAATATGTTATGCATACGTAAATAGAATTAAAACAATATGATGAATATATGGCGAATAAGAAAATAAATAAGTATATGTAATCATATTTTTTTCAATAAAAGTAAATATCAATATTACAAAAATGCATCTTTTTAAAATTGTAATCAATCTTATACCATTCTATGTATGTAGTTCTAATGTTAATGAATCTTACAAAATTGCGTCTTATCGTTAACACATTATTCCTGTTTGAAACATTAGAGCATCCTGCATGAAAGCTTAAGAAATGCATTCCTTTATTACGTTCATTCATGTAATTCGGTCCGAAAATGTCCCTATCATTGCCAGAGAAGGATAAAAGAAACGGTCTACTAATGAAAATTGATCGGTATGCGTTCTCAGCTGAAATCGATAAGATCATTTGATAATCACAGGAACATAAGTTACGCTGCTTTTTTTCTATAGAGAAGCAATTTTCAAATTCAATATATTGTTAATCAATCCACCATGAAAATCGTCTTGCCGTTTAATTTAGAATTAAATATGTTTTTCTCATCCTCTTGAATATTAAAATAATGTTAATAACATTTTGGTCACGCAGTTTAATATTAATTAAGTTAAACTAACATAAAGATCAAACTAGTATTATTCGTTTCTTACAAAATATCGTGGATTTATCACTTATTTTCAAAAGACTTGTATCTTTGAATTTACATGTCAAGTTATTCCCTTTCTCAATAACAGTGATTAGAAAAAGTATTTGCACAGCATATATTTATTATCGTAGCATTTACGTATTAATTAATCAGGCCTATGGATATTAAATTTCGTATAATTAATAGTATGCAAGTACTTTCATGTGTCTACAATAAGTGATACTCTTGCAAATGAAATGTGAAGCCTGTTAAAAAAAGACTTCATATGATTCTCTAAACTTAACAATCGTGTATTTTGTATTCTATTGCTTACTATCAAAAGATAAAAAATGAGATAAGAAATTTTAAATCCTTCGAAACTATAGTTTACCCTAGTGTTTCTTTTCAACTATCAAGCGAGGCAAAAGTTAAAAAATCAATAATAGACTTATCATATTTTTCTATTCTCTCGCGGTTTTCACTTAATATCGCACACGGTCGGTAATCTGTCGACAGTACTGACGCACCAACCGAAACCAGTTCAGTGTTGTATATTGCGCGTTGTGGATGCGCAGTATATTGAAACGTGCGTGTCTTCGTTGTCCGTCAACACGGACGCGAGAAAATTGTGGCAATCATGTAAAAACCCGGTGTCAATGCGTCATTTCTCGGACCGATTCATTTAGTCATCGTGACAATCAGGACGATCGGTATTGTAACGCAATATAGAAAAACGATTCCATCTTGACGATCGTAAGTACATTAGAGAAAGAGGGAAAGATCTTGTGTCACGCGTAGACATAGACCACGTACGTTTTTGCGACGAACCTGAAGATCATCGACCCGCACCGTTTCGCGAAATGTGTTCTCGCTAAAGAAGATCGAGAGTTGTATTGTGAGTGACATCGAAATTTTATCGAGCAACAGGGACATGGAGAACGCCATGCAACCGCCACCGCCACCCCCACCCTCGGAAATTCTTGGGAATACCAGCACAGAGCACACGGTCACCCACGTCTTGACATTTGGTACGTAACATTTTTGTTTTCTCTTGTGTCTCAACACGGTGCCGTATAATCATAATCTCACCTATCTTTCAGTTTTGATAACGTGCAATTGATTACTAATTGTTGATAACGTTCTTACGACGTACTCGTCTGCGTCGAGTAACTTCCTTTGATGTCACTTGACGTAAATATATTTAAAGAAACGTTGTGCTTTTAACTACCATAGGAATGATAGTCTTTCATACTTTTGGGGATTGTATGGTAGTTTTAAAAGTGGTTTATCCGAAATTTTTATCCGTTTTAAATGTCAGTTAGATAATCTGTAGGAAATATTGAATGAAATTTGTAGTTGAAAGTATCAGGTTTGAAGTTACCTGTCATGTTATAGTTTATTGCTCGATACAAAGCATATTCTCTGATTTAGAAAATATGAAGCGGTTGTTGATGTCTCATAAATATTACTTACTTAATGTTTGGTTGTAATTGTATATTGACACTGATAAAGTTAATAACAAGAAGGTAAAAAGATGCATATATATGACAGATTTGAATTTTCTTTGAAAATTATGATACGAGGGATTTCTCTTATCTGCATTAAGCCTCAGTTAGTCAGTGTACAGAGAAAATTGAATTGAATTTATAATCAAAAGCGTGAAGTTTAAAACTACTTGTCGTATAACAGTATGTTGTTCGATACAAAAAAAAAAAGGATTGTCCGATCCGAAGAATATGAAAGATATAAAGTTAATTACGAAAAGATCAAAGTATGCATTCAGATGAACTATAATTTCTTTCTACAAAGCAAAGTAACATTAGATAATTTGATCTAAAGCGTTTTATGGTTAGCTTAAAATTTCCATTATACATGTAGCTTATCCTTGCCTTTCCAGTCTCACTATTTTTTTCTTCTTTTTCTTTCTTTTTTTTTTTTTTTTTTTTTTTTTTTTTTTTTTTTTTTAACGTGTTAAACTGTAGCATACAGGCTTAATATTATTTGAAGGTTCTAAGAATACTACATTGGTTCTGAAATTTGTGATATTAACACACAGAGGCCATCATTCTCTCTTCTTTCTGAGAATAAAGGAAGCATTTGCATGCAAGATTCCCAAAGAACAGAAATGACACATATACATATGTGAACTTCTAAATTTAGTGGCTTGCCAAGCAGAAGGTGGTAGCCTTTTAAGCGAGCAATATTGGATGTTCTTTGTTGGTTGATGATATAGAACAATGTAGTCGTGGTAGTGAAATGTTTATCGGCCTTTGTTGACATATATGGTAGATTTTAAAATAAACCTGTTGACCTTTCTTAATTAGTTTTCTGCAATGCGTATTACACTTTATTATATAACTAATTAAATTGGACAATCCGTATTAGTTGTAGGCTGTTTTGTATCTTATCGATTAACAGTAACTCTTAATTTAAAAAAGTACTTTCTGACCATTTTTTTTTTTTTTTTACATAAAATAAGCACATTACCTGTTCTGAACTTTTCAAAAGAAATTCTTTGCAAATGATTGAGAAACAAGTATGATTCTTTATGTTTTACTCTTTCTTTGTTTTAAATTTTTCATGAAAGAATATACATATACATTCACAGAAATTAGTGAAACATTTCCCCGTCGTTACGAAATAATATCTTAATCTTTTAATACGATTTTTCCCAAGAGAATTAGACAGATTTAAACCCAGGAAGCCAGGAAGAAATCACATAGCCAAATAATTCAGGCAAGGTAAATTTGAAGAAAACATCACGCAATGATGTTGCATCATAGTCATATTCACAGTAGTTCAAGGTCATCATATCTACACGCTCAATACAATAAGAGATACTTCGTAACGGCGATTTTAATCAAAAACTAGACTCTTATCTGCTTTACGAGAATTTGTTAATTAAGTTATCCAAACCAAATATATTTAGTTAAGCCTCATTTAGTTTTATCCGCATTTCGTGATAAAGTAACAATATAAAAGTGCCAGTCATACGGATGTATTTAATAATAAGTTAATACATAAAAGTAAGTTATACTTGCGTGTAGATTTCAATAGGTGTACACACAACATAATTTTATCGATCGGATAGACGTTTTGTTTATCGACGATCGATATTTATCTTTGGATGCAGGTCGGGCATTTAAACTGCACGGCAATTTGTGTCAATTATATTCTCGCATATTACGAGCTATACGAGTTTATCTGTTTATTAATATAATTCATAAATACTGCACAGTTGGACTTGAACGGTATGTTTCCTAACGATATAATATATAGATATAGATATATATACATATCATGAATCATAAATGTCGCGTTCCTTGAAGGCGCATGCCTCTACCATGATGTTTCCAACTCTTTTTAGTATATTCCTCAGCCATGCTCCTTCCTTATCTTCGTTATACGAAAACCAACATTATCTAGCCGCTTAAACAACCGCGTGGCAGGGATAGACGCGTCGTGGTAGGGATACGATATTTACGATTCATGGCGTATAATTTTCTCGTTGATACGCGAAATTTCGACGAAGTCGCATTTTCACACGTAAAATTCTGGTACGATCGCGACGCAAATGGAACGTTGATCGATAATTATATCACTGCAATAAACAGCCTGTCAACGATTTGAGCAATAAATTACTAAGAGAAACTGGTAATAAAGTCCTCCTTCTCTAACCTTACTTTTCCGAGAAACTTTATAACGAAATAGAATATTTAACTCTTCTTTTTTTTTCTTTTTTTTCTAGTATTTTTTTTTTTTTTCTAGCATTCGTATAAAATAAGTATTTGTCGAATTAAAATTCACTTAAATTTAATCTCTTGTTTTCTACGCTCCGAGAACGAGAACGTATTCTCACATATACACCATACGAGTGACTTCAATTTACGCAGCAATATACGCAAGGATTAAAAATCCGAATCTAGTTATTGTTTTTCATTATTCCTGCGCGTACGAGACGAATCGGATAATTCGATTTCGTTGAAATGGAGAAATAGGATTAACTGGTATTACGCAACTGCGCAGGGAACCGGGTTCGGTTGGTCCGTTACTGGGCGGATCTCGGTGTTTTCCAAATCAGCTGTTAGTCGCCGGTGAAGGGTGACTCGCGAGTCTCGCAGTGGGGGGCCCGTCAGTCGGCTTTCAGACTTGGGCCGGTGCGTATCGTGTTTTGTTTACCTCGCATCACGATCCGTCGTATCTACGTGTACGAGTAGTCTACGTAACCTCGTGCACGTCAAATATCGTTTTTCCGTCGTACTTGTAACATATCGGTCAAGTGAAAGTGAAACGTGATATATCGCGACTGGAAGCTTTTTGAAAAGCAAAACCGTATTCGTATTACACGCTTACGACCTCTACGCTGTATAGTAGTTACACTATCGGTTGTTGGTTCGCGCGATCCACTGTGTGGTGTAAAACGTCAAGAGGTCTGCGTGTTACATGATTGCGGGGCCGCGTATCGAACGTGACACGCGAAAAAGACACGCTGCGCCAAGTACAACGTTCCTTTTTACGTCGTACGATACATTGGCCAGACCAAGCAGCAGTCGCCTCGTGAAACCATATGCTCTTGCGGTGTTACGTACCCGGGTACTGCACCTAGTGGAAACTTCCATGTATCGATGAAGGGGAACACTGTGACGTGCCTTGGAAGCGCAGTAAATATTTAAAAATAAATACCAACGCGAAGCCCCGTGTGCCCTGTATACACGGGCGAGGCTCGACAGAGTCACGGTGTGCGAGTGTTGTGTGTGCGTGTAGTGTGTCTATCGAAAACATCGGAGCAGCGGAACACGTGGCAGCAGTGGTCACGGCTAATCAATCCATCCACTTTTCCGCACGCTGTCTCTTCCTGAATCAACGTTACGTTCGAGCAGATCGCGCAGATATTCGCGAAGGTGGCCAAGGCCGAGGCCTGCTCTCCGTACAAGGTACGCGACTCAAAGTGTGTCAGTAGGATAACGACGGCCGATCCGTTTCGTTCGGCCTGACACTTTTGCCTGACTCGACTCTTAGGAATTGGAACACGACTGCATAACTAGAGAAAGGGATTGCGCCATGGTCGGTCGGAACTTTTTCGAATACACGGTAGTTAACCGCGTTAACCGGCCGGAATTTTTTCTTTTTTCTTTTTTCTTTTTTCTTTCTTCTTTTTTTTATCTCGCTTCGTTTCATGTTTACCTAACCTATGGTTCACCGATGAGCCGTATCAAAATATTTCGTACAATGTATTGCATGGATCCGTTGATGACCCGCTCGGTACATGAACATAACGTCAATCGGTGTATTAATTATTATTTATATCGTGATACTTTCTATACTGTATAACGCGTGAATATAATGCGAATACTAAATCGTAAAGTAGTACTTCCTGTTATCGTCTGTCAGCGTATTAATTGCGGTGTATCGCTATATTTTATGCGTTAGGGCTTTTTCTTCGAAACAATAATCTTTTCGATTTTCTAATCGATTTTGTAATATTTATGGAATACAGATTATTCGATGAACGTTAGGAATACGCTGCGTGGGTTATGTGGCCCACGCTGGAACTTTCGTTCAAGCCATTTGATATTTTGTCTATAAAAAGGAACAGTATCGCGAGATATTTCCTGGACCCTCTTGCGCAATAATTTACCAGTTAATAATTTATTAGTAAGTCGACAAATTATAGCCTACAGGCTATGAAGATGTTGTAATTTTTCATCAGACAGAATAATCGAATAATTTATAGTATGTAAAGTTCATTTCGAAAGCACTTGTATCCTTTATTATCAAATTCATTACTGCTGTTAATAATTTGCAACTTATGATTTATATTGCAATATTTTATATATCGGGCATTTTTCCTTACAATAATAATCTTCGCAACTACGTAACATAACACAAACATAGATAACATAATTTATTTATGCCACGTTTAGATAACAAATTAGACAATTGATATAGCATCGAATCTATTGGCTGCCCATCGCTATCTCCAGAAATTCTTAGAACCGATTTCTTGCGGTAAACCTTTCCTGTTGCGTATCTATTTAAAATAAACAAACGTTTAAGTATCCGTATATCATTCGCGTTTAGTGACTGTTCAGAAGTCGACAACTGGCTGTCGGATGAGACCTTTGGTCGATTATCGAGCAAGATATATCTCTAGGAAACCCCGTGTATTTCTTTGTCTCTTTAAGATATAGATACCATACTCGTTTGTTTATTTCGTATCAAGATAGTATTTTGATCAGAATTTACAGCAACATTGAGATACTGCCAGACACCAAGTATGTTTAAATAAGGTTAGGATTTCTAAATGGACCTCCAAGGTGCTATAAAATAATAGTATTAACGCTGAGAAATACAAGGAGGAAGTTTCATTATAGCACGTGGTAACAAAGCTTTCGTTCTCGCACTCGTTCGTATCGTTGTTTCTCATTTCGTTTACTGTTACAATGAATTTTCGTAAGATATTATCTGATCTCTTTGAAGAACCAAAATTGCTACTAAATCTGAATTTTTTTTTTTTTTTAAAGAATCGTAGTTACTTTTCGCTACCACCGTATATCTTTATACCTTAATGAACGAATTTCAATACAACGTTGCATTTCTCTCGATAACTACTTCGATAGTATCTCGATTCGTATCCACGTAGCGAAATTACTTATTAGTGTACGATTTTCGCGCCTCGTTGCGAAGAAACGCTACTTTCGGTCGGATTTGACATGCCTTCCCCCTCCCTTTCCTCATTGTCGAATCGTGTTGCGTCATCGGTAGAGCGAGGGGAGGTTATGGCGATGACGATGACGATAGGAAGAGAGAGAGAGAGAGAGAGAGAGAAAAAATAAAGGAAGAGGTTGTACCGAGTGGCGAAAATCGAGTCGACGTACACCGGTTTTCAGCGGATACGGCGGTACGTTCGAGCGCGTAAGCAGGTTAGTTACCGATTGTTTGGCCGTGGTATCCGACTACGCGAATAATACGGTTACGGTTAACCCAATACTCGCGTGATACACCGTTCAACCGAGCAATGGCAGTTATATTAATACGTTGTTACAGGGTGTCTGGTTCGAACAGGGAACACGTGATACGTGTATCGGGGTCACTGGTTCGGGTTAGGTTTAAACTTTGCGTGTAATTAGCGCACGCTGTGTATAGTACTTCATAATGTTCACCGATAGGAAGCTGGTTTTTCACGCTCGCTCTGACCAGTAGTTTTCAACGTTTGCTAAGAAGTATCGCTATGTGCAAACGTTTCGCCTGTGTATTCGAACGTTTCCACACATTTTTTATGAGTACGATTATCTAAGTTATACGAAATATCTTGAAATTTTATTAACGTTAGTAACGAGACTTCACGAGCGATCACTTGCCGTCGTTCTGTTGGTAAGATTTGCAACGAATCTGAGAATTTATATAGACGTAACAAGGCATTTGTTGTAAATATAAATCTAGTTGAGAGAAAGTTTCGCATAAAGTAACGTCTTCATAAAAATTTTTCGTTAGAAGCGTAAGAGTTTCGTAAATAAACATCGCCGAATTACTGCATGTGAATGTACCTTTTTTATGTCTTTCGTTAATGTTTTATTGGCAATTCTTTTTGTCCAAGCGTATTTATTCGACGTTTAGTAAGAGACCACCAGTTGATCAATGATATCTTTATTACGTCAATTTTTTTATTAGATGATTATATAAAATTGTATGGCATAACCTATATATATATATATATACATATATACGTACATATATACGCGCGCGAACACACACACACAGATTCACCCTTCTACACACATACACGCACGCACACACACACACACGCACACACACACACACGCACACACACACACACAAATACTTTGGCCAGTCGCGTCAGTAGATGTAAACACAATTGGCCACGTGTAACTTCAGCTATTAGTTAGTGAATTACGATGCTCGCGGATGGCTTTCTATCATTATGTAGAAAATATTTAACACGTTCACGCCGGCGCTGCCGCGTGTGTTTCTCGCCGTGGGGGCCACGCTCGTGTTCATGTTTGTAATAAGTTTGTAACATCGAATCGTTATGCTTTTACTATCGAATTTTTCTTTTATAAGTTACGTTAATATAATAATATCGAGACGAAACAAAATAAATCCTACTTTTTCTTTTTTTTTTTTTTTTTTTTCAATTAATATACGTTAAATTTGCATTACTTAAATTTTCAACCGCGTACGGCAATTTTTCCTAATCGCTAAACGAACTACGTTTTTGGTGGCACGCGCCGTCTGATGGAACGTTCAGGCGTGAGTCACCGGTGGTACGCGCCGGCGTGAACGTGTCAATCTGACCTAATAAACCTAATACCTGTTTTGTAATATCTTAGCATTGGGAACGGACTTTGTCCTCTCTACCCGCCGCTTTGCCCAGGTATCTTTATTTATTTTCCCCGGTTCGAGCCCGTTGCACGGAACGTGGTATTTAATAAATAGCCTATTGTTTTTACTAAACAGTGTTCCACACGGTGTGTATTAAATTTATCGAAACTTTGCCTCAAAATGTTCGAGACGAACGGCTGTTATCGCTTGGAGAATAACTTCTATCGAAGAAATTTCATCCGAGTGAGAAAACTCGGGAAGATTAAAAAATCACGTTTAACTAGCGTGTCAAGGTGGAGCGAAAGATAGGGATTTCGAGGAATATGTATTTAGCGGTGTGATGTAACCGGCGTCGATGATAAATGAGATACGACATTTTTTTCTAGTCATTATTTTATGATAGTTTCACGTTCGAGAATTACGATCGAGCTTATTACGATATCTCGAAATATATTGTTAAAAATCGTAGATCGTAATACGTAATATCGACGATTCGATTGTGAATTTTCGCGAATTTTACGAGAGATCTAAAGATATATGCGCGTACGATGCGAATGTGTAAGATACAGCATTCTGTTCTATAAAATTTTGGTAATGCGAGAACGACGTCGAGAGATATAGTGTACGATGAAATAGTAGAATGCTGGCGAATTGAACTGTTCTTACGAGAAGAAACTGAATAGTAGCGAAATTGGAGTTTTCACAATTAGTGATTGGAAAAATTTAATTCCAACTCTTATATCGTACTAAACTTTCTTGAATCCATTAGCGTAATAAGTAGTTCGCTACACGTATTAAATACGGTTTAATAAGACAATGAAACAGCTACGAACGAAATTATGATTAACAGACAGAGTTATTAGGTTCCCGATGCTAGATTGAATCGTGATTTTACACGGTTAAGCAACGTATCCAGCGAGAGATTTCATTTTAATTGTAGCAATGTAATAGCCGTTAATAAAACGGTAATTTAAGTAAATTACGCGGAATCATTATCAGGAAAAGCGAACGATGTTTCGAAGCAGAGTCTGTCATTCTGCTTGTCTCATTAAATCCGAGCTTTGATAGATGAACACTAGAGTTTTCATATTGCAGGAAACCGCAGAAATCTTACACACTGTGATAGCACTAACGACCATTAGCATCAATCATCGGAATAAAAAGTTAAGATGTTATTTATTAATATCGGTAGTTCTATATTAAGGAGATTCCATAGCAATAATTCGAAATATTTACATTATAATATTGGTACAATCACGTGAGATATTTTTTTTGCTCTTTCCATTTCTACGTGAATTTTCTGTTTCATCGTTGGCAGTAGTTTTATCTCGTTATTTCGTTCTACGTATTTTTCCTTTAATTTATTCTAGGCACCAAGTATCGTCGATACGATAAATATTTGAAAAATACGCGAGTAGACGTACGTCTCGTGGACAATATGTCTTTCATCGTGTAGCACTCGTGTTTCTTCTGTTCAGCTAAATTTCTTCGTACGTTTGGTATCGTCGCAGGTAGTCCAAATCGGATACTCGGTACAATTGCTAGGAAAGGAATTACCCAGATTCGTATGGACGTGCCTAATGCCTTCATTTGTTTATTATCCCAGTTTTATGATGGTACCCGGAATTTTCTTGAGCAAAGGAAAAGTACTACGTTGGTACTCTGCGTTCATGGAAAGTATTATCGAAGGTACTGCAGAAGGTAAACCGTTTGAAATTCCAGGTAAAAGCACTTAAATCTTCTTGCACGGCGATAGATGGGCTTTTCATTGTGTACCTTCTAACTCATTATACTGTAGTTTTAATTACTCCGACGGTCGATCCTTGGTGTGTTAAATTTTGAAAATCTCCACTCTCTCAGGTACTTTCCCTATCGTAAATTGGAAATTAAGGTACGCTGAGGTTCAACGATGTTCTATGGCTCGCCACTCTAACGAATAAGAGTCACGGTTTTTATCGTTAAATATGAATATCTTTTAACGTTCTTCTTAGATTTGATCTTAATTTCATTTTCAAGCTTTCAGTTCTTCTGTACGTCGTACGGATCGTAAATATCTACGTAATATTAATCAGCGTTCTACAATTTGCTGTTTTAACGAACGTTAAAGTATAAATAAATTTTATGCTACCAAACGATTACGATTAAATATGTATTTCAAGATTACTTTCTCTTACGCTTGCTTTCAACATCTTGCTAGAATTTCACTTGGAAGAAAATCTACTAGTCATTGATCAAAGCCGTCTTGCTATTTTTTTTTATATAACAAACCGTTTTTCTCTCTTGCGATCGATTTAAACGTTCGTTTCAATTTCAATCTCGCTTTTAAACTTTCAATTCGTAACGGGCGACGCGTCGATCGATCGGTCGTGTCTCATCGATTAAACGTACGATCACGATAACGATGACCGTATTACATCCGTGCATCCGGATGTCGAGCGTTCGATTTCTTGCTGGGGTATCTCCGAGAAAACGCTATCGACCAATTCTTAGCTTACGTTGAACGGACGACACGTGAAAAACACGATAGTACGTAGAACGACGAAAGTACGATTTCCGATGTCGAGCAAACTCGACTTCTCTAAACGTACGAAATATTTTTGGCAATGTTTCGTCGATCGTACGAGTACGATCGAAACGAGAATCGTTTAGGTAAATCTTATTGGTAAGCCGTGAATATTCGTGCAAATTTTTATTCCCGGCGATAGAGACAAAGAATTGGAACTTGGATAAAAGGACGTATCTATATCTACTTTGTTTCCCAGGTTTTACGTGTCTTTCCATATTGACGTTCTTTATAATATTCGAAGAAATTTAAATACCGGAGAACACAGAGTTTATGAAATATTCGGAATAAAATATACGCTGTAGCATGTGACGTGTGGCTAGTTGTTAGGATTAAATAGAGAAGAAAAATTGAGCGTACTTGCTATACGATGGAAATCGATACGAGGGAAAATTAGATATGTATATTATTAGCATCGAAAAGGGAGAGGATATTAAATGTAAAGATAAAAATTTATCCGATAATTAAAAATTCAACGAATGATAATTCAGCATACGTATGAAAATATGAAGAAATTATAGTTCGATATATTTGAGATAATACTTGTTTCCTTCATAGATAGACTCTTCTCGTCTTCTCGTCTTCTCGTCTAATCGACGATTAGAATAGAATTAGCAGAAATAGTTTTTACAGGATTTTAGCTTAGCGCGTCAAGAAAGTACATTTTTATTTTTGCCAATTACGTCGTTTTCGCAATCAAGTAACGACGTATCGCGCTCTTCGGCCTTTTAGGGGAAATTAATCGTCACGAATTTCGGCATATTCGATGCGTGCGAAATCGGTAGCGACGCTCGGTATGACGCATTGAAAATAATTTTATCTTAGATAAAGTGCGTTATTCGCCGACCTGGTGCAATCTAGTCGCGTGTCTATCTCGACCATCGCTCGTGCGTTATATATAGAATTGATCCGAAGATGGATTGTTCCGTTGGAATTCGATTATTCTTGCAGGAGCTTCCTTCGCGAGGAAAAACTACTTGGAAATAAAAGGAAAAGTAGTTGTTTTTTCGTTAAAGATTATTCATCGTACGTGGCATAGCATAGAATAGCATAGCGTAGCATAGCATAGCATAGCATAGCATAGCATAGCATAACATAGCATAGCATAGCATATTATATACATACGTATATAAATTTTTTACAAATAAAATTCGTTATCGCAAACTTGTACACTTTTTTCATCTAACCGATGTTTTAATAAAAAATGGACTCTGATCGTTTCTCTTTGGTGAAAATCTTGAATAAATTAGGAGAAGGACGCTGCAAGTAAAATTTGTGAACGAAGGAGAACAGGGGACCTACCTGAAGATCTTTGTCGTAATTATTCTATTACTAAGCACCACTGAGTCAAAGTCCTGCTTAGAAGCTTTATAATAGTCGACCCTAAGATAAGGATCTAAGGATTCGATCGTTCGTATTCATCAACGTTGAACGAATGCTTGCCTTCGAAGCGACGAAACAATGTTGTAATTTGCTTTTGCACTTGGGACCCTGAACCTTCGTTAAAACGGTCCATCTTCGGTGTTCCGTGTTAGTAATTCGTCATCGGTAATTGCGATAATCCGCAAATAGAATTGTGTTAACTGTACCTTATTTACCTCGCAGGTATACCTACGCACAGTAGAAACATAGAAAACGACTGAACCGCTTGGAGAGGATTCAGTCTGCATCAGACGGCAGAGCGAGCAAGTTGTTCGGGTAGTCTCTTCGCTTCTAGTAATCGCTGGAGCTTTGCTTCCACGTTTATTTACAAGTAGGCGAAAGCAGAGGCGTGTTCGAGCTTGTACGTTCGTTGGGGGAAAGAGGAAGGACAAGGATACGAAGGATTTCGTTCGATTTGAATCGAAGGAGCCAAACTTTCGACAACGGCGCGTATTATCATTACGCCGAGGAGAATCTACGATTCGGTGGCAAGAAAATCGTCTTGGAAGAAGAATCTGGACAAGAAGAGATCCATCGAAGCGGATCATGCAACGATTTCTTGGCTGACCCGTTCCTAGTCGTGTGTCCTCGCGTTCACTTTGTGCAGTGACATCGCGAGCAGTACGAGTCTCCGTGCATGAAAAATTGTGCCAAGTTGTGTGAGAAAGTGTGTAAAGTTATGTCGAAGAGTTGTGAACCATCGCCGAACGTCATGAAGAACCCGGAGCACGAAAGTGGCTATTTCGAGGACGGAAGCGACATAGAGATGACCGTCGAGGAGACGATTGACGTCGAGGAGGAGATTGTCGTCGAGGAATACACGGAGACCTGTTACGGGTTGACCAAGGCCATTCACGAGCTCGACGTCAGAAACTTGGACGAGCCGGTTCCTGACCGTCACGAGGACAAATCGAACAAAGGTAAGGCGTTATCTTTTCCAAAGAAAAGTATATCCGCCATATTTATCGATGTTTTTGTCGATTTAATCTGACGTGTACGATTGATCGCGTATAAAAGAGAGAGAGAGAGAGAGTAGAGTAGAGTAGAGTAGAGTAGAGTAGAGTAAGGAATGACAGTCAACGTACTACTAATAAGAGACTAGAGTATCGGTCGTTACTATATTCTAGAAAAAATTCTTTACGTTGAAATCGTAAATTTCTTCGTCGTATCTTTTAACGTAGTTCGACGATGATATAAATGCAGTAACAATATCGTACTGTAGGGAAATTTTTTACACCAGTATTATCGATATCTCATGCGTTTCTTTTAACCTTTGGTATTATAAAGATAAATGGATAGACCGATAGAGACGACGAAAGAGATTCGATTTTAATTCAACTTACGAGTTCGTGATTGTTATACGAGATAAAAATGCAAAAGTTGCTCTATGTTTCTAACGTTTCAAGGCGTAAGAGATATATCGTCAAATTCTGTATCGTAAAGAGGAGATCGAATTTTCTTTTTTCTTTCTTTTTTTTTTTGTAACGCGGCTAGACGACTTTACACGGTCAGCGTCGCGTATAACCGCGTTTCAATCTCGACGATCGTTCATACACGTTCACGCAGTCGTCGATAATTTGCTTGGCGCGACATTTAGGTAATCCAACTTCTTGTTATTCGAGAAACGTCGACGCGAACTTTCGCTCTCTTTCTTCTCATCCCCATAGCGGTTCGTTGAATTAAATAAAGCTATAAACGCGTACCCTTGCTGCCATAAACGCACGACCACGGAAGAAATAACGCTACCCAAGAAGCGAGTCTATTCTTGGTCAGAAATGCTAGCAAAACGATCGTCGGTCTGCGCTATTCTTATCGTTACGAGTATTATTATCGACGACTCGCAAAACGATCTTCGAAATTATCCGCAAACGAATCAGCGAAAGATGGAAAATCGTCCTATCGAGAGGTTCGTTTGCGAGTCCGAAGGGCTGTCTTTCTTTACTCTGCTAACGTTCCTAGTAAATAAACTTGGCGTACGGTGTTCGCATTAGGTAGACCCAATTAGCCACCGGACCGATGGTGTACAGTTAGTGGAATCGATGTACGATGTACGAGGTCGTACGATTTACCAAGCGTCGAAGTCTCTAAGCTTTCAATGCTTGAAATGGTAATTTCGCAAATGTAAAATAAAATGTTTGTATATCGTGATCGTAAAGCAAGGCGGCAAAGTTAGGATAAAATAAGGTATTTTTCAATCAGTCTGACGTATCTCGCACGTAATTGCACGAAGAAGAGAAATGTTGGAGTAAGATTCGCTCGCGTTCTTGGAAATTATTCGTTTTAATTCGAAGCAAGGCTACGCTAAAATGCAATATACTTTTACTTTGGAAGAAAATATCATAGCGAACTTGGTACATTGTAACGCTGGTTTAAATTATTACGAATTGTATAAAATGTTGTTCGATCAATTTTTTCCCATCGTCGGGGAGGAAACGAGTTCAGGATTGTACTATAATACATGTAATAGCGTGCCAACTATTAATCGTTATAAAGAATAAAAAAAAGAAGAAAAAAGAAAGGAGAATGTAATATAGCTTAGTAAAAAGGAAATCATGTTATCGAGAAATGTTAATTTACAAATGACATTTATATCTCGAGATTCTCGAAAGAAAGAAGATATGCAAGCTATTACGAGTGACTGTATAAATCAGCGTTACCACTTGATATTTTAATTTACGGCCTCGTTAGATCGTTTTCTCGAACTGTACTTTTAGGTTGGGACGAGTTCCGAATGTCCCGTTGAACGTGTAGAGCTTCGTTCCAAAGGTTGTGTCGCGTTTTCGTGAGCATCGTGCTATCTCACAGAGAGACAGTGAGTCACGCTGTAAGCGTGTATAACGTGCTCACGTTTAACCCTCTTCTAGTACCTAGAAAGTAAAACGATCACGTGCGGGCACCGTTACGATTTTAAGGCACTCGTAAAAGAGGAATTATCAATGATCCTCGATGATTCATCTTGTAGCCACTTATCTTCCCCTTCTCTTAATCTTAGACGATGTTTCGTTTATCCGTGCGAAATCCGTTTCTTCGTTACAGGAATTTTTCTCATTTGTTTCTCTGTAATAATTTCTATTAGCAAAAATGCGACAGATTGAAGATGAAAGAAATCGCCGGATTTGATCGCGGTCCAAACGCTTCTATTATTGCAACTGTTCAAAGACACAGAATCCATTATATCGCGTAACGCTCGTTCCAAGTGCAATCGTACTTGAAATTAGTTGCAACGAAGCTAGCTCAGTACGTTCGAAACGCTATTATCCGAAATGTTATCTGATCGCGACGATGAAATAATAACAAAAAAAGAAAAAAAAAAAAACACAAAGATTCGTCTTGCAATCCGGATTCTTGTAAATCAATTTTCGATCGACGATTCGTTCTACGATCTACGATTTACTATCGTGTCGATGCGTATTCGCTGAAATTATAGGTCATTATTTTATGTAAAACAAATTATAAATTTAATTGCCGTAAATACTAATCGAGTACTCGAACAAGTTGACGATTTAATAGCGCAACAGAGTAAAAGTATAGTTGCGCAAGAACGAGTTAAACGACGATCTTTCATGAATTTTAAATGTACGCGAACGTTATATCGAAGATGAATATCTTAAGCTCTCTTAAACCTCTCACGATATTCGAACACCTGTTACAACTTCTCAACACCATGTTCCAAGCGTCCTGGAACGTCCGAAGGGCGTAACGAAAATGCTTTGGTACAGTCGCATGCCTACAGCGGACACCTCAAATTACCCCGTAAAGAATATTGCCAGCTAAAACCGGGCCTCGAAAAAATACATAACCCCTAAGCGAATTCAATACTCCGATTTCGAACAAGTTGACGAGACATACGTTTAACGTACAGAATTCTCGAGATATCGAATCACTCGAAGAGCGAATATACGGCCAAGAAACGATACCATATCGCAACTAACGCGCACCTTTCCTTCGCTAACAAAGCGAGCAAAGATTTCGCAGCGTTAGAAGTTCAACTCGTCGATTAAAATATATTTTCGGAAGAAACTTCATGGTTATTTTGTACAAATATTTCTGATGTTGACTCGTATTATGTTTAAGATCAGGTTCGGTTCGAAAATAAATAATTATACTATCGGCGTAAGAAAAAGTTTCGCAAATAGCTTTCCTTACGAGAGCTGAGAGAGTTCAAGATTTTTTGTTTTGTTGTAAATTCAGTTTTCCTTTGGGTCGAAAGTAACCTATTTGGGCGCAATAAAGAACCTAAGAATAAACTTTCTTACGGTGAGAAAAGTGAAGACGGTGCGGCCCCTTTACTATCTTAGTCGAGCGAACCGATTAGAAGGCGATGGTGCAATTTATCCTGCTTGTCACCCTCTCGTAATTGCAAGCTCGGCAGCACAGCTCTATTCTTTGAGATATACTCGTATAGCTTGGCATACTCATGGGACCCTGGTCCTAACGCAATAACAATAATTGTGTCTTCAAATTATCGGATCGCTCGGAACGTTCCTAGCGAAACTCGAGAAAAATTTCGAGCCAATGTATTTTTATCAAATTTTCATAGAATCGGGCGTTTCTCAGCGAGTCTGTCGGTGAATTCTTTGCCACACGTTGGCAAAATGATCGTCGTTGTTTAGTAAAAGTTCATAATCCTCTCGCCATGTAACCGACCGTGGTCGTAGTTTAATTATCGATCGGTAGATCACCACGCGACAAAGCCAAACGACGCATCCCCCCTCTTGGTCCTCTTCGTCGAAATCTTAATATTCTGTTTTACAAACACGTTTTCTCGCCAACGGGAAAAACTGATATTCCGATATTCGTCGAAAGATACGTCGTTAAAAGCGAACAGGCGAAACTCCTCGTATGCTCGAAGAAATTCGACGGCCGACGCTCTTAACCGCATGATGCGGTTTTCCGCCTTGTCTCGTCCATGTGTGTACGTTCATCCTCCGTTTTTTCTTTTTCCCCCTTCGCCTCCTTCTCGTCTTTCTTTCTCCTCTGTCGTATTTTGCCTTCTTTTTCTCGCGGTTTGCACGCGTACACACTGGACATCGATCCGGCTAACGCGTGACCGACGCACGTACTTACACACTTTCTCATCCGCATTCTTCTCCGAACGGTTTTGCTCCGGTGAAAGAGACGACGAGAGAGAAAAGGCGATGCATGCAATTGGGTCCAGCTTGCGGGTCAGTCGCGGCTGCATCGTGTTCTCGAAGGACACCCGTGTAGAGCCGACCGACATCCGTACGCGTCGATCATTAGACCGCGAACTTTTATGCAACTGTCGCACAATAAAGAAACAGAAATGCGTTCAAACCTACGAAGTAGAATATCCTTTATATTAGACTGATTTAACGGAATTTTTATGCGATTACGAGGGTTGTAAAGATACGGAATATATAGTAGTCTGTGCGATGTCTGATAGGTCGTGTTTTAAAATTTAAAATTTAAAAATACGAAATACGTTTAAAGATACTCCCCGTGATATTTAGTAGGCAACCCGGGTCCCTGTCTCGCTCTTACATTTTTATAATCGTGTCCGTAAGAATACGAGCTTGAATATACGCGAACGACTCGATACCCAAATACTGAAAAGTTAATTTTTTGGATACGCTTTGTCAAAAATAAGGTGGCGGATTTATCTGCGTGCAAATACTTGTACAACGTACGATCGATGTTTTAAAATTTTTCACACCGATAACAAGCATCGTTTTGAATTGAAACTTATACAATTGAAAGTTATACAATCCGTCAGCGTTGTTCGCGATCTTTCGAGGCTTCCGCGGCAACGTTGACCATCGCATATATAGGACGACGTTAGGCGATCGTCGGTAATTCGTCCGACATCGTTGAATACGAATGAAAATCGAACCTTTCACCTTGCACGATTTAATCTGGTTTGATACGTACGCGTTTCGTTACCTATTTACCTATTTGATTTATTATAATTAGTTACCTATTTGAAACTGGAATACTCGATTCTCCGAACTTTGAAAAGTGGACACATCATCGTGTAAAGTTCAAAAGATCGTACTTTGGCATTTGATTACAGATTCAAAAAGCAGCCACGATGACACGGGTTTTATTTGCGATCAGTTGTCGAACGTTTCGCTTTGAAAGCGTTCCGTTTGTCGCGTAATCGAGGGGCTCCTTCGTTACGTTCTTCGCTATGAATTCTAAAGTTACACTGCCGGAAATAATTAGAGGTTCTCCAGATCCGAGGAAATTTACATCGGGAAAGGGAGAGAAAGTCGTGGAAACGGAAAACCAAGCTCCTCTTCTTCTCTGTTTTATCTCGTGTTAACGTCATTAGGAATCACCGAAGAACGTTTGTCGATTATGACGATAAAAAAAAAAAAAAAAACTTCGAACTGTTTCGTGTAATGTTTCGTTAAAATCTACATGGTTACGGAACCTTGTCGAAAACCGGTCCGTAAGACAAGATAGCAAATTGTATGAATTGCTTTGAAAATTTTAATTCTAATTTTCTGGTATTAATTGCGTTGAAATGGATAATTATCGTGGCATTTAAAGAACTTTGTTCTTCTTCTATCTACGAAATAAACAATTACGTCGGCATCTATATATCTATATCGCAGACATATACAGTTACCTCAATTTTGGAAAATCTCTTAATTACATGCGTTTTCATGGGAAATTTTGTTTCGAATAAAACGATCGGAATATTTTTTTTACTACTATGACGCGCAAGTATTGCTTAATGATCGTTACGTTGAAACGACATATTAAATATTCGCCTAATTTTCAAAGTAATTTTACTCTTCGAAAGAAATAAAGTCCGTTCGACGAGTCGGATCGTCAGCTGTAAACAAATGCACGTGGCGCCGACAGGGACGCATGCAAACGCGCAGCGTGTGACGATAAGCCGATTGTCTACGTCGCGAAGGATTTCTGTTCCTTTTGTGCGTATGCGTATATGTATAAAAGAAAAAGAAAAAAAAAGACTGTCTTTTAGCGAAGCTGGATCGAAGATATACACGAATTAAAACAATTTTCGTACGGAGTGCAATGAGAAAGGCCTGAGAGGATAGTGCGAATCAACGTTACGTCGAAGAAAGATTTTTACTTATACATATATCTACGCATATACTTTCGTAATAATAATGATAATAATAACAATAATAATAATAGATGAAATAGGATGAAAGTAAATGTAAATATGCAACAGAGGAACCGATATAATAACATAACGTTAAGTATAAATAAATGGGGAGAATAAGGAGTAATAAACAAAGATACAGGCAATATATCTCTGGCCTATCTCACGTGCAACAGTACTACAGGCAGGAGACTTCCGTTTACAGTTGACCACTTGCTCGTTGAGCGGACTGTAAAAATATTAAAATTATTATTTTCACTGTCAAGTAGAATTACTTCCAAGCTCTTGACTTTGAAAGAAAGATAAGTATTATCTGCTTTTGTTTATTCGTTTCAAATAATTATGAATTATTCTTCAACGATTACCTTTACGGTGCATTAAAGTTGTAGCACGATTAGAATAAATATTCGAAACGTTCCGAAAAGTCGTCGATATTTCAGAAGAATTGAAACTATTCTACGGGAATTTTATATCTTAGAAAGGTTAAGACCTTAAAATGTCTAATCCGCTCAAGAATTCTATTAGACCGTTGCATAATAAATACCGCTTTCTCGCGTGCTCTTGTTTCGGTTATTTCGAGTTCATCAAACATTGAGCGGCTAATTTTTTCGTTTGTCTATCGTTTCGCGCGAATGATTCTACTCCATAATAAATAACCTTCCGCGGTTCGATCTTATTTCGCGAAGCAACGACGTTTCACTATTTTTCAAACGCAATAACGGAAGCATCAACTAACAAATAGTTTTCACAGCTTTTATGCCGATGGAAAGAACGTTATATTATATGTTACGATAGTAGAGATTTCATAACACGATAGACATATTTCTTTTCGATATAAGATACAATTACCTGTTGAAACGTTTTATCTCGGAACGATATTTATTATCACACCTACATACGTATAAAATTATAGTTTTTCTATTGGATTGCGTTTGAAATTACGTATAACATTCGTTACACGGGAAAATATTTCAAGTACAGGTTGTTATTATCTTATCTTTTTTGTTCTGTCCTTCGTATGTTCTCAAACGGAATAGTATTTCTTTTCTTTTCTTTTTTTTTTTTTTTTTTTTTTTAAAGCACCTAACACACCTCGGAAGTTCATTGGTCTTACTACGTGGGCTGTCCAAGGTCGTTCAAAATCGTTCACCGCGTCTCAAAGTCCATGTTGAACAGTAACGTATTTATATTTTATACGAAGAGTGGCTCATTGAACTTAAAATAGTTGCGTTGTTTTTTAGTGACAAAAGGATAGTTAAAAATACGCGAATGCTATCGTTAAAACGTGATTTATCCCAAGGTCGCCTTAAATAGCATTTCGAAGTTATTTTTATTTCTAGAACGGAATCGGGAGAACCTACCATTAAAATAGTTAATCGCGTAAAAATCTCTTAGCTACGTTACGGCTAGCGTAATTATATTTGTGGTATTTTAATTAATCGCCGTATGATAAAACGAACCTTAGTTACATTCTTAATTAATATCACAGTATTAATTACTCCAGTTATGTTTTCTTCGAACGTTTCCTCGATTAAAATCTCCTTGGGAATTAAATCGATCCGCACTCGTCTGCGATGATGTCTATGACATCGTTTCCTGCGAAAAATGGATTCACCGGGTCGATGCAGATGTTCGTTCGTTTGACTAATCTCTACGATCGTCGTTGCTTTCTTCATCGTTACTAACGATAATATTAAAACCTTAATATTCGGTTAATATGAAATTAATATAAAAAGAAGCAAAGAGATGTAGATAGATTTTACGATGAGGAAGTATTCTGGGCTAAAAGGATTACATTAAAAAAGAAAAATGTGCTACATTTTTTCTTAAGAAGATGCTTAGTCCTTGACTATCATCTATAACCTTCCACCGCATAGATTAGAAGTGTAGCACCGACAGTGAACAATTATCGTAAAGAGGAGGACATTGTGAAAGCACTTAAACCGATCGGACGAATTTCTGCATTAGTTTGTAGTAGGTATAATAATTTATATCGTAAGAGAGATTGATTTACTTCTGCAAATCTCGATACCAACCATACCGAAATCACAATGGTTTAGTGCCTCGGACGATCATCTTATTTTAATGCCCATTCGTTTAATATCTTATATATCCTTATTACGTTTATTTCTATTCTTCTTGAAAGCCATCCACCTCGGATAATTATTTCGACGATCTTAATTCTAGCGAATCTTTGATTTTAAGTACGAATTTCCCTAAAGCAAATCGAACGTTCATTCGCGCTAGCAATTAATCAAGAACATATTCCGTTTATACCTTATTTGTATCGAGCGTCGAGGAAACGAATTTCCTCGTTCGTTTTCCTCGTTCTATTGTCGCGAACAAATACTGCTTTGTCCGTCTGCGCGTCTTATATCGTTCGCCTTATAAAATCGGAACACGCGTATCGTACGCGATCGTTAGAAAGGTGGCAAGTGAATTCAGGGAGCATCGAGCATTATTCTCTCGAATCGAGAGTCGAGAGTCGAGAGTCGAGAGTGATAAATAACTCCTTGCTTTGTTCGGCAAACGTTGCCGGCACAGATGCATTTCCACGGGTCTCGTAATAAATTTATAGATATTTCCGGGTAATGCTGGCTGACAATGCCGCTGTTTTGCGGTGGAAATATATCGGGCCACGGGCTGTGGAACGTTGTAACGTATCGAACGGTCGAGTCTCGAAAGATGAAATAGCGATCGCGAATCTGTCGACTCCGCGTTTCCTACATCTTCTCGTTTCTTCGTCTATTTTTAATTTTGGCGAGATAGACGATGATACTCGTAACGCTTATTTCATACGTTTCTTTTTCGTATCTATAAATATCGTAATCGTATTATAAATAAATAAATATTGTATATATCGTCTGGAATTTACTATTTGGTTTCTCAGATACGAAACAAGATATTTTTCGTAACGCTTGTATATTCGTTCGTTTCTAAGTACCGTTAAGTTTATTACAATGTAGTAACAAATTTATATGTTTCTAAACGTAATTGAAGGTATAGCAGAAGCTGTGGTATTTTGGATAATTTTTATATTATCGTATATCACGCGCATTTTTTAATCTTCGGTCTCTCTTATACGGATATTTCACAGACTAAAGCGTTACGTTCTGAAAGGAGAATGATTCCAAATATCTCTGAGCTTATTTACGTCGATCGATATTCTTGCTCCTCTCACTGTTTATCGGTAAGACGAGAATCAAAGAACAAACCAATGTCACCAAACTGACGCTACTACGCGACGTTTCATATATACAAATACACGTGTTCTTCCACCAATATCGAACAAAGTATTTGTACGCCATTGTATTTGTTACAGCAGTTTACGTACCAAGAAATTAGATCCAAATATATTAAGCTCCGTACCGTTCGATGGTACGACTGTTCGTACGAAACGTAATGCCGTAAAAACGAAGTCTGCTGGCTGATAAAGAATGTCGCGATGGAAAATGGAGGCGTCTAAAAATATCTTTCGTAGCCACCGTATTAACCGTCTTCCTACGCACAGACCCCATAATTAAGCCGCGACGATTTCGACGTGAGAACGCCGCGAAAGGAACGCGACTTTCGTCAGAAATCACGAAACAGTCGGCTCTGTCCAAATAAAACTGGGTCACCGAAGCTTCTAAGAGAGATATCGTTCAGCGAGAACTAGGATCTTCATTAAATATATCTAAGAGCTAGACACGGACTCAGCCTTGATATTCGGTCTCGCGCGATCGATATCGTCGAAGCAGAATTTCCTTCCACGGGGATGGAAAAGTATCGAACCGAAAACGGCTTTCGCCGAAGGTTAGTCGATGTTACACAACCTCCGCGATCAGTCGTTTTCATATACGTATGTACTTGCGTTTCCTGCGTCTCTTTCGCATTTTTTTTGTGTTTTTTTTTTTCTCATACACATACGTATCCAAATGAAACGAGCAACGACTAATAATTTACCAAGTATAATTACAACTAGAGGACAGGCTGTGACATAATGCTCGCGTGCATTGCTTAACAGGTATACACGTCCGTCGTTGTGTTTCTCGTACTTGGTTCGAAGTGGAAAAAGATTTTGTGTGTGTGTGTGTGTGTGAGTGAGTGAGTGAGAGAGAGAGGAACGAGAAGACGTAAAAATTCTGAATTGATAAGTTCGCGATATAGGGTTCTTCAAGATCATCTTAAGGTCAGATAAATGTCACTATGACCTGTGCACTTTGGTATTCTATGAAAATCTGAAACGTTCTCTCTCTTTCTCTTTTTTTTTATAATCCGTCGGATGTTTTACCGTTATTGTAGCTTTTGGCAATGCGTTGTCGAAGATGATGATAATTTCATCGAGTCTTCGAGCTTCTTATGCGACTTTATAGGCAGGTCGGGAATTGATAGGTGAAAGAGTATAGCTGTGATCTGTGCTACTTCGATTAGATTACGCTAGGAAAGTTACAGTTAAGTCATTGGTTTCGAAATTTGGACATTTTTACGCGATTTTACATTCAGTTCTAGCGTTACCAATTACTTTTAGTATCGTTTTATATCTTACTTATTAGTAGCTTCAAGCTTCGTCGGTCGTGAACAAAAATTGTCGTTACAAAGGTGTTGTAACGTTTCATCAGCATTGCAGGTGGATCGAGTATGCTTGTAAGGATATACCAGCGCGTAGTGTTCGGTATCAATGCTTCCTTTAAATCTACGATGAACTTTAGCTGCAATGCTGGCGCAACGTTGGAATATTTCCAAAAGGACAAGACGGAAGTCTCGGGTAATATTAATCGGTTCAGCTCGCTAAGCGTAATATCGATGGTTACGGTCTTTGACTATTTAACTTTTACTTTACTTTAACTCGTTACCGTTATCTTTGGGTTATATACGACCATAATGGATATTTGATCTTACACTGTATTCTTCATATTTATTTGTATTAGAGATCCTCTTAGTATTCGGTGGTATTTTGCACTCTATACGCTTGTTTGTATTAAGAAGAATCTTTGTTAGAGAAACGTTAGAACCGTAAAGCGAGAGACTTTAAAGGGTAAAAATGGGAAATTACAAAAATAATACAATCCTTTTTGTCAACGTTGCGTTTTGTTTGATAAATAATTTTTCTCCCGAGCTGCCAAGAAATTTGCCAAAATATTGATTTTAATTTTACCGAAAAATATCGATTTCAAAGACAGATTAGAGATAGATAGTTTTATTTTAGCCTGACAGCCTTGAAATAGCATTTGGATCACGAATTTTCTAAACTTTTCAATATCGCACCTAACTTGTTACTACAAACATGTACGGTTATTATCAACAACAGTTTGCTTCTCCGCGCTTGATCGCAAGAGCATTGATTATTATATTTTAGACTCTTTTATAAACTTCATGGATTTCTTCTCATTTATTGCTCAGGATCGAATGGCTTGTTCCTCCTTTCGATTATGTTACATCAAAGTGCATCCTTTTCACCGTTAAATAACATCAAGATCGGAAACTCGAGCAATTTGCACTCGCGATAGCGTTAGCGAAGCTACGTAGCACGAAGATTTTTCCTACAAGTTGTACTGGTAGTACGATTGACAATTAGCGCGAAGAAGGATATGGAAAAACTTCCTCGCAATCGATCGTTCTCGGGAACTGCGATTCGATTCGTCCGCGCGAAACGAACAACGATAAATTCTTTAATGCAACCGATGTTGCGTAATCTCGTTTTTGCGCAAGCGAATCTGCATGAACGTTTACGCGGCGATTGTAAACGACCAATCGAGGACGATTGTTACGAACTGTCACACGACTGGCTTTTTTTTCTTTTTTGTTGTCGTTGTTTCCTTTTTATTCCCTTATATTTGCCTCTTGATTCTTCGTGCGCAACAATTAACGGCCGATATCGGCGAGCTACTTTACTTTTCGCTTTTCTTTTTTTCTCTTTTTTCGCGACTCTTTATGGTTTACGTTACACCGTCTGTTTCGATCATTTTGCCCGTATCGGTTTAGCGACTCGCGTTTAAGAACACGTTGTACTCCTTTCGGTGTGTATACGTAGCTTTGTGTTTTCGCGACTAGCCACGGTATTTACGCTGCCGCTCAAATATTTGGTGTTAATACTTTGCTGTTATTTCGAAGGATCGAGGGACAAAGTTAAGAAAGGGAGACGAAATGTCCGAGCGATGCTTGAGACAAACTTGCGCATTATTATCGTCCGAAATATCCCTCTACTTATTGTTTTTATTAGTATTGTTTATCGCGATTCTCGCCTTTCGGCGCAGGATGGACTCCGGTTTACGTCATCTTCGCTTACCACTGTCCTGCGAACTAATATTTAAATATATAAAAGATAATATGATAGACAAGGACGGAAAACTTGCTTAATTATAACCAAAGCGGTTTCGTAAAAAGCGTTCGATAGAAGTCGCGCGCTTATGGTTGCGGAAAAGGTTGTGTCGGCGATCACGTTCACCGAACGTGCATTTGAGGAACGTCTGCATATCCGATAAATGCCCATCGAATCCACGGTGGCGTCGTTGTGCGTTGATATTGATTTGTTGCGAATTTATATTTAGACTCGACGCGAACTTGCCTTGGAACGAGTTATTTATCCTTCGGTGTTTTCCTGTTGAGAGCGTGCTCGCTTACGGGGAATTACACGTCGAAAAGCTTCTTTATCATATCGTACCAGTTGTGCCCGTGCCGTTTATTCATCGATGGCTCGCGTTCGGCCTCTGTAAAATATCAGACGTCGCCCGTTCGTTACGAGTCTATAACGTTTTCCACGTTTCTTCCTTTTCTTTTTTTCTTTCTTCGGCAAACAGGTCCTGTTTGGATGCACGATGAAAACGCGATTGTTACTTGCTCGTTTCCAGATGAACTCGTTTCGGTGTTTTCCTGAAACGTGAAATATAAATTTCTTCGTTATCTCTTTCAATTATTTACGTTATCAACGTTGAGAAGGAGAACGCGACTAACGGTAACTCGATTCGTATTTGCGATTCGTGGCTGGTAAGATCGTTTTACCGAAAGGTAAAATATACCATTTTTTAACCATTTTACTCGGTATTTGCGTTATCGTCGTTGGCAAGAGTATAAAATAGAAAATCACATAAGGGTGTTCGAAAGTCTATAGCGTATTATAGCGTTCGATGCGCAGTTTGTTTTTAGTTAGTTATTGTATATCGTTATTTTTTGTGTTGTTGATGTTTCGGACATTGATTAGTTATCAAGTTATTGTTGGAGATAAGTGTTTTTTCGTCGTGCAGGACATTGGTTGGATTTCACAATGGATTTCCCTACTATCGGATAATATTTCATAATATTACTGGTACGTTTAACTGCCACGCGGTTATGCTTGAAGGATTTTCATTTAGATCAGATTTATTTTCTTATTTATTTATTACAATATCGTAATACCTTTGCGTGCATTATTTACGATTCATGATTTTCGCGTTCAACGATTAACCGCTGTATTCTCATAGACTATTTTACAGACTTCACGCGACGCGTGACATTTTCTACCTCGTTCTGTATATCTTTTTCGCTTAGAAAGAGTTCCTTTTTGTCGTCTGCAAATGAAACGATACCGTGGTAGCTAATGGATTAAAAGATACTATTGGGACTATTTCTATCGTTTCACCGGCACGTCTGTTCAAACCGAGCACGGTCAAAGCCGAGTCCACGTTCGAAGCTCGTCGCGATTAATATCGTGGAATTTACATTTTCTTTTTATGATCCGAAGATCTGTTTTACCGTAGTGCAGTAGTTGATGAGTTGAAAGAAAGTTGCTAGAAACGATCTCTGGTTAAAGATCATTATGACCGATGTTACGAAACTTGTACAAATATCTCGCTGCGATTTCCAAACGATCATCAAACCATTTCTTTATGACTATATTCTCTACGAACGCCTACGTTCGCAACAAGTATTAAAAAAATGTCGCGATTGGCATCGTGAAATTTATGCAAATTTCTTCTTCTAATCTCCAAACTGCTCGACAACCGCCTCCAAAACCATTTCCGTTGTTTCATCGGTGTCTATTTAGATCCGACTTACATCTTTATTATCTCGCTTTAATTAAGCAAAAGAATACATAGATGGTTGCGTGCGTATGATGAAACTGCTGTGGGCAACGTCTGGTGGGCACGTGTGGGGGTACACGTGCACGATTTACCTGGCGACGGCGAGGCAAACGGAGGAATGCGTATAGCGTGTGTAAGGCACAGTACCGTATCAAATAACGGTTGTGCCACGGTAAGCCGACCGTGTACAGACATTTTCGCCGTTTTCACGAAGGGTGTATCGCTGTTCGATCCAATTGGAAATTGTTTCGTAAAAGCCTTGTCAGACGCAGGCTAACGATCGAACAATACGCTGTTTCCGCGATAATTGTTCCCAAAGGGTTAATTGGTCTTTTGCATTCCACAGATCTTTAGCTACGCACAGGGATTCTACGTTACGTACAAGTACGATAATATACAAAATGTCCAATTTAACGATTCATACTTTGCCTAATGCGTAGAAGGGCTGGGCTTTAAATGCCAATGTTTTGGAATATATGAAATATCGAAATATCGAAAATCTCTGACTGAAATGGAAAATTTCGCTTCCCTTTGAATCGTTATAATGTAAAATCGTTATCTACTAAACATTTTCCTGATAATTCGATTATCTCGTTTCGTGTATCGGTAAATACTTGCATGCTTACCACGCCATATCCCTATAGACTGTAGAATCTTGGAAAACGTTAGCCGTTTTCGCTTGATTAACACGAATAAACAAACGGTACTAAGCGCTGTCATTTTATATCTTTATCTTTTCGAATATGGACAATGTGGCGTCTCCGTGATATTTATTAATATGCCTCTTATCGCGCATAAATTCAGTTTAATAAAAAAAAAAAAAAAAAATCGAACGATCGTAATAGCAGTCTTCGCCGATAAACATCGTACACAAGTCTGGTCTTAAGCGGGCATTTCATCATTCGGCTAAATAGATGTTTCATTCTTTCAAATTATACTTTGGACGAAATTCTACTTTCGATCGAACTGTATTTTCTATTATTAAAAAGTTCGTTAAGCTTGAAGAAATCATAAAAGAATTATTGCTCGTTTGAATTTTATGCTAAACGTTTCGTCGAAACGTTTAACGGCTTCTCTGTTTATCGAAACGAAAAAGCGATTAAAGAATAAAAGTTATGATAGGAATAAAATATGAAAAACTAGCGTAATTGGTCACGACTGTTTCTTGAAACGCGGAAACAAATAAGATAGGAAGGAAGAAGGACGTTCCTTCAGGTTTAGCGAAAAGAAACGTCACGCTGATTTAAAGTACGAACGATTTTTCCTTTTCCTTTCTTCGGGTTAACGTCAGTCGCCAAATAAAAGATATCGCTTATTGCTTGTTTTACTTGTCGTTTAGTAACTACTTCGCGCGAAATCGTAGTTATTATCTTGTATTTACAAATAGCCGGCGTAGAATTTTAAATATGCAAAAGAAACCGATAACGACTTTGTTCTATAACGAATTTTCGCAGTGAAACTTTTGAAATATCGTTAGAAGTAAGAGTCGACCTCTTGATATGAAAGATATTAGCACAGATGTGTAAATTTAGAGATTATTTTTAATTCAAAGTATAGTGAAATAAACATTAGTTCAAGGTACAGTTTAAAGGAACGAACGTTCCTTTCGCGAATAATTCATCTTAGAGATCTCAGAAAAAATGACAAATATCTTTTTTAAAATTTATTATATTTATCTCTGAACCACTTATGCCGGAAGTGATAATCATTTTTCTTCTTTCAAATTTAATTTTCACGTTGCGTACGTATTGAAATAGCTGCGTTCAATTTTAGACGTTTTAACATGTCTAGTATTCACGGTGAAACTTCTGAGGTTTTATCGTCGAAGATAAAACAATCTTAGGTTTGACCGCCTGTGTGTTTGGCAAGTAAAATGTTATTCTCATCCGAAGTTGATCTAATCTCCAAAATGTTGGATAGTTTGGCAATAGAAATTCTCTCGTGTTGGAAATTTCTTCTCTTCTCTTCTCTTCTCTTCTCTTCTCTTCTCTTTCTTTCGTTCGTTAGGAGGGAAAAATTTAGTCATCGGTTAATCTCTGTATTATTTTCCAATCAGAGACGATAACCGGCAGAGCGATACGATTGACGTAGAAATTTCAAAATGTCACTAGAAGTGTTATGGACTTTGAAATATTTAAAAAATTCCACTTTCTTCGTAAACGTAAAATTAAGGACAAATTTGTCGAACTCGGGAAAAGATAACTTACAAAGAGTTCCTCTTTTCTTTTCTTTTTTTTTTCTTTTTTATTCAAATTTTAATCCGCTTAGATAGTTGAAGCACGAACTTGAGGAAGAATAGAAATATGTTACAAAGTGGTAAACTTTGAAATATCTAAAAAGTTGTATTCTTTTCATATAATACTACAGTCTCGACATCCTATCACGCTTCGCGTAGACATAAAAAAAAAAAAAAAAAAAAAAAAAAAAAAAAAAAAAAAAAAAAAAAAGAAAAGAATGTCATAAAAAGAAACGGACGAACGTATTTAGCAAAAAAATAAACCAAGAGATACTTAAAGCCTTCCATTCTTCTTATTAATACGATACCGCACGTAGATTACAGTATTTTATTACCATTTCGATTCACCTTCGTAAAAGAAATATTAAAAAGAATTTTCAAGCGAACGTAAACATCCTTTCTTCCATATATATTTATATTTATAATATTCTAAAGTTTCCTACTCTCTTTCGAATATGCAACAAAAAAAGTCAATGAAAATCTAACTGAAAGTTACGAAAGCTTCGAAGAGGAGACTGAAAGAAAGACTGAAAGAAAGATTGAAAGAAAGAAAGAAAGAAAGAAATACACGTAGAAAGACATAATATACCTAGAGAAATTATTTAAATAAGTAAATAAATTTCCATCTCTCCTTTGTAACAGAAAGGCCGATATCTGTTCTAATGGCCTAATATCTGTTTAGAAGGACTATATCGCGTCCAGTCGTTCCCCTACAATGGACATCCCATTGTGCTCGAAATAAATCTTAGAAGGGAATATATCGCGTGATATTAAGTGCACGTGTAGTTGCCTTTCGTCTGGCGAAAGAAAGTAGTCGGTCCCGTTACGAAATAGCGAGTGAATGCCGACTATCTGGGTCAGACAAAAGCGGAACTTCCGCGACTATACTCGAGGGCTGCCGAACCGTTTAACCTGGAACATTAGTTCAATTTTTACGCAAATTACCCCCCACCCGCCCCCCTCTCTATGATTTTGCCATCTATGTACCTTAGAATTCTCGTTTTTATCTTTTATTTTTTTTTTTTATTTTCTTCTTTCCGTTTTTTAAGAATAGGGGAAAGAGAGAGAGAGAGAGAGAGAGAGAGGAATCGTAATGGTAATTTATTTGGATTACCGAAAAACGGATATTTGCGATATTTCACCATTTGGAGATAGATAGAACGTTTGTGCAACTTTACTTGCTTCTTCATGTTAATTATTTTTTAATTATTTTGTCATATTCCTTGGAATTTCTCTTTTTATTATTTCAATTTACTCTCTTCTAAGAATAAGGGACGAGGGGGGGGGAGAGAGAGAGAGTTCTTGCTTTGAAAATAAATCAAATCGCCTTCAATTTGTTCCAGCTTTTAGTTTTTAACTTTTAATTTAGCGTTTAGTCTAGTTTAATTGTACCAATTTTTTGTTAGCTCGATCTAGAATTAATTTCTTTAATTTTCACGCGTTTCTCCGTGCAAATTATTCCCTTCGCGTTTATCATATATTCTAGGATATTTATCTCCGGTAATTTTCTAATTTATTCGATTTAAAAATGCGTACAATCGACGATGTTCTAAGAATACTCAAGTATAACTCGATAAATTGCGTAAGAGTTCTTTCGAGAAATTCAATTTCAATCTAGTTAAAATTTGTGTAATTCCTAAAATAAGTTGAATGTTGAGTGTCGTTACATTTCGATGAACTTTACATTCGACAAAAGTCATTTGAAATGTCGCAACGGTAAAATTTCTTTAGCTTTCCAGGAATATTGTTAGACATTTCAAATTTCAATTTGTCAGCTCGTGTACTTATCAAGATATCCAATGACAGTGGTATAAATTTCCTGCAGGCTCTTCAATTTGTTGAGGAAAATGTGCGTGGTCGAAGAACTATGATACATACGTGTACCATATATTACCGGTGAATGGTACTTTCCGTTTTGTGTTCAGACAGGGTGAACAGACTTTGTAAGGAATCATAAATCACCTTTGTGAAAGTGTTGTAATGGCGTTGGGTCTGCGTTGGCCGACTACCCTTCACCTTCAACTTGCATGCACCCTTTGTAAGCGCAACGTGCTGTTGGTTTCCCGTATCTATAGCTTTCGTGAATCTTTTACGACTGTTTGTACTCCTTTATCACAAATTTTCCTGTGGTTTAACCGAAAGCATTTTTCTCGTTTTCTCCGTTTTCAGCGGGCACATATTCTTTTCATACGTGATTAATAATTTTCCTGACGGAATTAAATAAACGCACGACTGTTTACGAATTTCACGACAGGTTCGGTAAAATACTTATTTTCCAAAATTTATATCAATCACCGTTGACAAACATCTACGAGATTAAATCCGTAATTGTCGTCCAACAAAATTCTCAATCGTGCGAAATTTTTTGCAATCACACCAGCTTTTTCTTCCATGATAAGATTCAATTGGATAAAAGTATTTTCCTAACGAGAAAGTTCTTCCCATCGAAATTGCCTACATTTCTACGGAAAAATATATCTGCGTTAGAAAATTTCGATATCCGCGATGTCGTAAGAATCCTTATCCTTAAAATTCTTCGAAGCGCATTGTGTCTCATATTTCCGACGAAAGAGCGTTGCCCAATTAAGATTCAACGCATCGGAAAAATTTCGACCGGCCGTTGGGAGGAACGAGACTTCTCGGTCTCTTCTATATTTAACCGCGTCTCGATTTTAATTTCGGAATATCGTTTCACAATGTCAGGAACTCGCGGTCGCCCGCTAAACTTCTAAATCGAGATGTTTACTCGGCCTCCTCTTTCTCTCTTTCGTCCATCGAGGATCAAACGCGAGAATCTCGTTTTCTATCCTCGGAAAAAATGGCGAATATGTTCTCCCTCTCTCTCTCTCTTTCTTTTCTTTTCATCGAAAAGATTCTCGTTCGCCCGCGTTTTGAAAGGATTTTTCGGAACACAGCAGACACACAATCGCTAACAGAGAATGAGAGAGAGAGAGAGAGAGGCTTTCAGAAAAGTAAAAGGTGAAGCGCCGAACTGCAAAGAAGTCTACTTTTCACGCGCAAACGGGTATTTCGGGTTTTAACTTTCAGAGCGGCAATCTCGCGTTTAACTCGTTCACCGCTACCGACGCGTGTGTCGCGTCGCTTCAATTATTTAGGGAAATATGTGTTACAAGATATTCGCGAAAACACGAATTTGCATAATGCACCATCGAAATAAAGCTGTTTCGTTCAAAGGCCTCCTTTTACCAGAAAAAAGGTTTGAAGGTGTTCCGTCCAGTCGATTAATTTGGTACGCGTATAGTTGACAAATTTTCAAATTTTCGCGGATAAAAAGATTGTAATAAGATAAAGAAGAGACGCAACTAACTAACAGCCCAAGTTTGCTAAACGTTCGAAACGAATGTCGGGCAAGTGCAAACGGTCGAGTTTTCTTTCCCAAAGATCGCATCGGGTAAGCCGAGAGATCGATGCGAACGGGTTGCGCGCACGAAACTCGAACGAGTACGATTTTTCTAAGAGAAAGGCTCGCCCGATTTTTGCATCAAGGTTTTCAATTATCAGTCAGAACGCGAAATCGCTGTGCGAACGGGAGAGACAGAGACAGAGAGAATGACTGATACGAAGCGCGTGGATAAGATAGCTTTGTAAATATAGGTATTTGTAAACCAATGCTTGGCCGTAAGTTCGAATAAACATATGTATGTTATACCACGAAGATAACTGAAGAAATAGAAACGAGATCTCTCCCGCCTGCTAGATACTTATTACATATGACGAGAATGTTTTGCGCGTTTTTCTATGTTATGCATGCATTCTACGCGTTTTTGCATCTTCGGACGCACAAACAACCGCTCTTACGCTTGTAAATCGATCGTTGTGTCGTGAAATTACGTTTGAAGGGAAGCGTGGAGAACGAGGGATAAGCAAAGGGGTAAACGGTTCGCAACACGTTCGAATCCACGAACAGGCTTGCGTAATCCGGATAGAGGGAGGTTAGAGGCTTGTCGACGATGCTCGAGCTTGCTCGTGGTCGCTTTTACTACCTTGACATGGATTCTCGGCTGGCAGTCAGGGCCGGGGACGCTCGCGAAGGACCCCCACGTGTTAATTTCACGCGAAAAGCCTTTTAGCTACGAGGCGAAAATTCGATCGTCGTTTCCCCGTCCTCGAATCGCCGACACGATTTTCGCTTGTTACGACGAACGGACGAGCTCTAAAATTCGTGGAGAACACGACGTTCGTACGCGCAAGAACTTTCATCGACCCGATGCTCGATTGACAGACTGCGGCGGATGTTTATGAATCTAACAGGGTGGATTTAAGCCGGCAAAAATTTGCAAAATTCACGTAGCATATAAACATAGTAAAATAAACATAGTTGAATTTCAGAAGCAAAGTGTCCGTTATAATATTTACCGGTTGAAACTATTTAGTTTCTAATTCCTGTAGTTTCGTTCATGAAAATATATAAAATATAAAAATATAACATGCGCGTATGTGCGTGCGTGTGCGCGAGAATTCGAACGAAACCGAAAGCTATTTATTATAGAGGCATTATAACTGCTTGAATAGCACAACGAGCGGTTAATAAATATTCATTTACCGTAAAATCGTATTAAGAAAGAGAGGAGAGAATGCGGCTCTTATTGGCGAACAATGTTTGCGCTTTTTATCGTAGAATCTTGAACTCTTTTTTTTTTTTTTTTATTTAAACAGCCCCAGCAAACACCTGTTGCTACACGACGAGCGACACCGAGTAAAAATTCCACCTCAAGCTCTTCTAACCTAATTCTAATAGACTCTCGATGCTTCGTAGCGGCGAAAAATGAAGAACCTCTCGCAATCCTTTCTCTCGCACGTTTTTCCATTCTTCGAACGCCAATTTATTTTATTATTTTATTTCATTATTGTCAGTATATCGTCAGTATATTGTGAGCAACGTGACAGACGATCAACCTACATAACGCGGTGGCATCGTCTAGAGTCTAGGGGGATGATACTACGCGCGAGAAGGAGTAGAAAACGTAGAATAAAACTTTTTCAAGCAATCTTTGTTTATGTTCCCGTTTGTCCTACTACGTTCTCGAATCGTAATTAATTAATTATTACTTTAGTCGAGTTAGATATTCGTAATCAGAGGTATATCTTATGTAACACTCTTGTATATTAATAAAAGAAGAGTAGAAAATTAGTGCAAGTCTATTTTTAATAAATATTTCTTACTTCACCTTACGGCGTTGGGCTGGTAATTGAAAAACAAAGATTGTACATTTCGTGATAATATTTTTAGCCTGTGCAAAATATTCAAGCCGCCGGATAAGTAGTTTTGTAACCAATTTATAAATAGATATACAATTGCATACTCTACAACGACGCTTATACTTGCTAGGCAAATATCTAACGACTATCTCCTTAAAACCAAAAGCTTCTTCTATGCAAAAGAAAAAAGAGAAGAAAAGAAAGTTTTCTAACGATTCCCGTGATCCAGACTTCAAAAACTCTCGAAAAGTTCTTAACGATTCCTGAAAAATTGAAAATTCGATGATGTCTTCCCTCGACTGATTCTTTTTCACGCGTTTCGCAACGAAAATTTCACGAGGTGTTTGCACGAGCTCGTACAGCAAAGCGATACGTAATATATTTGTTAGGCGGAATTGACGAAACCCGCGCTCTGTACCTTCGTTCGCGTTCCGCGTCGAAGTTGCGTTATTTTTCGCTCGGAGGTGAGAAACGGAGAGGATATCGTGGCGGAATCACTTTGGACCGTTGGTTACGTTCGACGAAATTTCACTGCGTTCACGTAATCGAGAAAACGAGGAAAAAGAGAAAGAAGAGGAGGAAAGAAGGAAGGATCGTTGCGCGAAAGGCGCAGAAGTGAAAGCATCACCGGTGACGTTCGTTCCGCGAACAGATAGCGGATCTTAACTCGATTTCGAGACTTCAAGGGCAGTGAATTTCACTTTTCGTTGATTTTCGAGGTTTTGACGTTCTTTCTCTTTCACATAATTAATGCGGACTCTCGTAAGAAAAGAAAAGGAAAGAAAAAAAAAAAAGAAGAAAAGAACAGAAACTGCTTCTGTCGTCTGAACAAATGCGCGTCTTCTTTTGTGCGAAACATCTGTTGTTTTCTTTAATAAATCGATTCCTCGAAACATTCTGTATAACGAAGCGACGAAATACCAACGAGATCATCGGTAATTCGTGAGATATTTCAGATTTTTGTACGATGTATCTCGCTTTTTAACGTAAAACGTCTCGCGAATCGTCCATTTTTCTTTGATACTTTCGCGTTTTTTCCGACGAAAAAATTAATCACGTCAAATTATATCGTATATTCCCCTCGGAACCATGCAACTTTTATCTGAAACGTTTTTCGTTCGTATCGTTCGAAGCGAATCGAAGCGAATCGAAGCGAATTAAGGGTTCGCCGTACGATGGACGACACGATTTTTATACGGAATTAGTGGTTGCCCAACGTGTTTTGTTTGATATTATTTTATTGAATTATGTACGATCCATCTTGTAGTAACGGAACAAAGTGTGTCATGTACGATTCGATAAGATAATATAAAAGGAAAACTGTTGTGCGTCCATCATTTCCTCGTAAAACGGAAAGAAATTTTGCGGACAACCTGACGACACGTGCGAGTAGATGTTACGAAGCGAGAGGTTCGAAGAAAAAGAGAATAATTAACCTTTCAACATTTGTACGTAGTTTATACTATGACAAAATTACGTTAATAATTACGCGAATGAGAAAAACGTGCATATTTCATTTTCTCGTTATTTCACCATCGCACACAGCTAAAAACAAATAGGCTATCATTTTTCATGTCTCTTTGACCTTTGTACATATTCATTTTTATTATCTCTATATCTATGTATATTTTCTTACTTTAACCGTTTTCCCAGCATTATATCATACAGAGTTATTTATAAATGCATATCACTGCTTCAGAATGTAGATCTGCACGCGAAAACAATGAAAAAACGTCGTATAAATACGCGTGTCTCGCGTAGCTTAGGATTATGAATGGTCGAAGAAAGGTTCGTTTCGAATTTTCGTCTCGAACAATTTCGTCGCTCGCATAAACGAATCACAGTCGCGAACGTGAAATTCGATCGACAGACGTCTTCGATGAAATTTAGACAACGAATCGATTTGCGTAACGCGAATCACGGGCAAATGAAGAACACCGATTAAGAAAAAGAGGAGGGAAAGGATGACGACTTTAGGCAGAAACAGTTTATCCATGGTGAGCCAAAGTAAAGGCGGCGGTACCAATAGGCTGTTTCATATTTCACGGTTCGCTCGAGATCGGCCATGATTCGAAGTAATTTAAACGGAACACCGATCTAACGCTTCCGGGCTGCGCTTTGCTCCGCGTGTGTTCGTCCTTTCGCGGACTCGTTTTAAAAACACACAGCTGCATTCTAGCGGACCAGTATTTACGTACGCTTGTGTACATGCCTACCCGCACACCTGCCGATATTAGCCGCGCCGCAGGTGCGTACAACTTTGCACGCCACATCTTGTACGGACCACCGTGCGCACGATATTTCACGATCTGGCCACACCGAGACGAATGACACAAATCTTTGCGTCTTGCTCCCTCCGAGTCAGATTGTTTCCACTGCAAATTCTTTTACCACAAACTGCTTTACTTGCCGATAACAAGTTCTTCTTCTGGCGAAGGAAATCGAGTCGATGTATACAGAGTCGATACGATATTGCTAGGCGCAGATCGAAGGCTTATCGCACGCGAGTCGCAATTTGTCACAGAAACTTTGTAGATTTGCAAAGGTGCGTTTTCCACTGTCCGAACGATACCTCGCACAGACTTTTTTTTTTCTTCCTTTTATATCTTGTTAAATTGTGCTTTTTTTTTTTTTCTTTAAATACACTTGTCACCGCGATTTCTTCGGTACTATGCAATGCTATTTATCGTTGTGTGTGTGTTTATTTGGCCTCAAAGCCAAGAATCGCATATTTATACTGTACGTATATTTTTATACGTGTATAATATCATACTGGTTGATTTAGAGTTGCGAACGAGTCGAGGATACGAGTCGCAGTTTCTTCGATCGGACGTTAAGGTCGAAATTTTCGAGCGATTTAATACATTAAAGAGGACTGCTTATAGAGGAAAAATTCATTTCCAAGAACGTTTTCGTTAAAACATCAGTTGAACGATGTTTGCCGAAACGTCGACCAAGAAAGAACTTGGTCAGTGAACAGGACGAGAAAAGTAGCAAGCGAAAAGGACGTTAGACAGAAGAGAGCCTCCTGTTTCGTCTTTTTTTCGTTTCGCACGCAAGGCCGAGATCGTAGTCGAGCCGATTCGATAACCGAACTCGGGGACCGTGGCAAGCGTCATTTTGCAATCACCTTCGTCGACCTTGTCTGGCTTTCTTGAAATGACAATCAGAGCGTAGATAATGCAGATGCCAAACTCGTGAAATGAAAATCCACGCTTGTCTCTTCCTTTTCTTGTCGAAGCAATTTTCGATTAAACCGTTTCGAAATATCTACAGTTTCTCCATTTTTGCGTGTCTTTAATTCGCGTCTAGTTTTAAAAATACACAACGATAATCCGTTTAACCGTCGCGACCTGACTGTACATTGGTGATTCGCGTCCTGCGTTCTACTTCGATGGAAACGCGGCTAATTCGAGCTTTTTCGAACATTCGCGTACAAATTTTTCCCGTCGTTCACCTCGAACAATAATAACTGTGTTTGCGTGGCGACTGAAATTTGCATGGATCGTACAACGAAGAAAAAATATGCTTGGATATTTAAATACTTAATAACCTTTTCCGCGAATTATCGTTAAAGCCTAATTAGTCATTCTTTCCGTCCACCTTGGTTGGAAAATTTGTTAAACGATTCGGCAATATCTTGCATCGAGCACGATGGACAGTTAGTTGTGTCGAATTTGGCGCGCAAACGTAATACAGGAATTTGTAGCAATAGATAGATTCTTATATTTACTTACATGCATACGTACTTACTCTTCGATTGTTACGTACGAGCAGATACTTTAACGGAGCGTTAACCGATCGAGCTATGAATTTATTGGTCTTCGATAAATCTTCAATTTCATTGGACTGTACGTTCTTTACAAAAACGTAAGAAACATACGTTCCTGTAACTGTAAACGATCGATAGGAAGATCGTTTCTCACAGAGGTCGATAAGAGTTCGATTTCAAGAAGATCATCGAACGAACAACGTTCGGGAATCCGTTCTCGGTAACATCAACGAATCTGAAAGACGGCAGAGAACGGCCGAAATAGTAATTCCAATAATTGGAAAGGCACGAGTTTCATTGACTTCCACGATTAACTTTCTGCTCTAATTGATTCACATTTTCTACTGCGTAAATCGATGAAATGCGTTAGTTCCGTTACGAAACGCTAGGCCAGCGCGGACGTCTTTTTCCCTTCTCTCTTTTTCCTTATCACGATATTGCGTTCAATTTAGGAAACGGTTGTGAAAATTTGTTCGATCAAATAATAAAATGGGCTGTTCGTGAAATTAGCATTTCTGAAACGACGTATTTTTATTCGACAAAGCCTTTAATCTGTAATCCGACTAGACACTGTAAAAAGACTATTTTAAACGTTCCATTAAATCGCAGAGAGGAGGGATCCTTGATTTTGTAATAAATCACGTTCTTCGAACTCCAATTTTTTCCTACTATTAAACATTACATATTGGATGTCTCTCTCTCTCTCTTTTCTTTTTTTATTTAATTTTTGCCTTTCGGCTATGAATGGTTTGCCAACTTTACAAAAATAGCCAGTTTTCACGACACCGTATCGAATATTATATATTAAATATTAAATACAATCGTGACAAAAAAAAAGAAAAAGAAAAAAAAATTACACGTAAGAAACGTTCGATTTCGTCGGTTTCGACACTTTGGTCCCCTTCCGTCCAACTTTCGTACTTTCTTTCTTCTTTCGAAAACCTTGTGAAATTATCGCAGTCCTGGGCCGAGATTCTGTCGTAATCGCTTTGTTAAACACATTTTATTTGATAAGGCGCGAACTCATTTCGAATCGAATCGTTTGCAGATGACCGTTCTCCCACGATATATCTAATTCTAATCGACGCCAGCGTTTTATTTTTAACCTCTTGTTTCTTTACACGGGCAAAGACCACCGATCTCACTTTCATCGAACGAAATGCTTTCTAGCAAATGAAGCAATCGAGAGAATCTCATTAGCCGGAGATAAGGTAGTGCAAATGTTGCTTTAATATTAATTTTGATAAAGTAACCGGAATCTAAACTTTATCGAGTTGCTTCGCGTTTGCTCGAGCAACAATTTACTTGAGAATACCATTTGGAATATTAAAATGATATTAAATTTTCATACACCTGATCACGAAAGCGTTGCATACGAAGAGCTTTAACACTTATGTTCATATCGTGCGTGCGTGCGTGCGTGCGTGTTACATTGAAGTTGCATTAGCGTTGCAACGACACACAACTGTCACCGTCACTGCGTCAAATTCGAAGTTAATCTTGAAATGTAGCACACAGCAGTGAGTATAATGTAATTTATTTAACCGAGAATCCAACATTTTTATTCTATATCCTTTCTCTTTTACAAACTTTCAGGCAAGCATAGTTATCTAATGTCATCTTATTTCACATTTATTATATAACATACACGATCCGTTTCAGCTTAGTTTGGACAATATTTATCGAGCGAACGATCGTTTATTTTCCTACAACGACGTCTACACGATACTGCGATCGCTTATGCGAATATTTTTTCCAATTATGGCAATTGTTGTCTTGTTGTCTGCGACATTCTCAAGTCTCGTGTAACGTTTCCTAACGTTTGTTTCATAGATCGCGATTGATATCCCAAAGAAAATAATGCTCGTTTTCAAATTAGAGGAACAAGAGAGAAAGAGACGAATATCGTTGCTAATCGGGCTTTTATTTGCAAATTTTCTGTAGGAAACACACTAACTCTAAAAACAATTCACCAACCTTGAATTATTATTTCTATCATTTTCTGGCGCCTTTGTGCCTCGTCTGGCACCCTTATACCGCGACCAGAGATCGTAATTTAGATAACGTCGTTGAAACTGGATTCATGAGTTTATATCTGGCGGATTTCGCCCGTCTAAATCACATTTTTACGAAATATTTATATCGTTACGACTGAGCGTGCCGCATTTTTCTTTTTTCCTTTTCTTCAAATTACATACGTTTTTCGTTCTTTCGATCTTAGTCCGAGAATGCTTGTAGAAAACACTGTAGACGGCAAGAAGCGAGTTCTTTGTGTCGTCTCTTTCTCTTCGCAGAATAAACTCGGTGGTTGTTCGTTCATTTAGACAGACGGCGTGGCCAAAAGCCGAGAAACAATTAACTAACGTTTATTGGCATTTGTATCTTTTTCCTTATAGAGGCGACATCGTGACACTTACACCCATGTATTTTCTAGCGTTATTAATAATTATTAGAAATCGCATTTGAATTCTATACTATAGAATATTCAACGACAAACGTGCAACATTTTCCAATCAGAAGTCGAAATTCGCCAATCTTAGCACGTTACAGCGTTTTCTAGGAGAACTGTTCGGTTAACGATAATCGAAATTTAGCCTGACTTTTGTTAGATTCCGAAACTTGTAATTCACGCTCAGCTTCTAACAAGTTAGATCTAAGAAAAAATTTATTTTTTAGTTATTACGTTCGACATCCTACTATCTACGATCTATCGTAACGGCCGTATCTTTCATCGACACAAAAGTGTCTACGCGATTGTTGTTTCTGATCTAAAATTAAATAGGCGGAGAACTATGCTTATTTATCGATACCGCGATAGTCGATCGATTATTCGAAAGTACGAGGAATGAAAGTTCGGACGATCGAAAGTCCGATTGGAGGCATTCAAATAGAAAGTCCAGTTAACAGTATTTCGATAACCGAGCACCGATGAAAGTAGCTGTCCGTTTTCTGAAATCGATAGAAAACAATTAAAAAATCGTTATTATACCATCGAAATTCCACTCCGTACAATAGAGTGTTTTTTTTTCTTTTTTTCTTTCTTTCGACGAACGTCTGCAAGCATCGATCGAGGATCGCTTGTTTTATTTTTTCGAGAAAGTAGAAATATTAAGAATTTGATAAAAACTACGGAGGGTCAACCGTTAAAAATCGTCGCTGTAAATACGTTACATCAGAAAGTCCAAGTTTTGATAATGTCAATTCGAGAGGAATAACACAATGTTACGTAATATTGTACGATATCATAATATTTATTCTTTTCTTTTAGGCTCACAGCTTGTTACAAGCTGTTTATTACGCTCCCATTCTTAGTTCCTTACGCTGTATCGTTCTGCTATTTTATAGCGCTATGTTATAATATTTAATTCTTTCTTAATAATCAGGGTGTACCTATATGCGAATGTATAGCGTGGCGGCGAATGTTGTGTAATATGTTACTTCGTAATATAATAAAATGTTATCGCCTGTATTTATTTATTTAATCCTAGGAAATGTTCGACAAAGTTGCAAATGTAACTCAGAAAAGTTAAGATGTGTAATCCCACGAAATTGCATAATGTAATTGCAAAAATGGAAATCAATAAAATTGCAAAATACGATTCCACGATCGTTACGATACTTAAGATACTACAAAATTGCTAATAGATAACGCAGTACGTATACTCTAAACACGAAACGTTCGAACGACATATCAAATTATTCGAATAGACATACAAATCTTCGAACGTTGTTCACCTTCGCGTAATTCACAATGCAATGTACGATACCGTTAAATTCGAACGACCCCACTTTCCATTCTCAACCTACGTGTGTGTGTGTGTGTCGCCTCTACCATTTCCTTTTTCGCGTATCCTAAGGTTCCTATCTTTCGTCGTTCCTTAACGTTGCGTTAAGAAGTAATAAAAAGAAAAAAAAGAAAAGAAGAAAAGGAGAAAGAGAAAGGTAATTTTTATCACGAGTTTTGTTAAACACTTTTTTCTTGTAACGCGTATTTTTGTTGATTACAGTAAACCTGGCAGACAGCGGAGGCCAGAGGGTAGACATGACGCACTTCGATCTGTTGAAGGTCCTTGGAACCGGAGGTACGTGAACGAAATCCTTTATGGTAGCGATTAAAGTCCACGGTAGGACGTACAACCGGTCCCTTTCCCCCGTAGCTTTTCGCGCTGCAACCATTTTAGCGTTCGTAACCGGTTGATTTTTAATTGCGATCGTCTCGCGGCTCGGCTCGGCGACTATTGAGAGATTTTCCCTTCGCAGCGCGGTAAACACGCGCACCGAACGTTTATTATCCGGCGATTCGCGCGAAATAGAACGAGTTTTAAGCGTCGTTTCGATCGATTCCGCCTGAGTTTTCCTTTCTTTCCCTTTTTTCTTCGACGCACGGGCTTTGTACAAATTGTCTGATTCAGGGGGCGAAGGATACGCGAGGAATGCAAGAATCGACGAGACGTTGGTGAATTGTGAAAATTACGGCAGTTTCGTTGCGAGGAAGAATAGACGCGGGATCGTATCGATAAATGTTTTATATTATTAGCCGATAAAGGAATACGTGATAAGAGACGGTAGTTAATTTTTACGTCTAACGTAAGCGTATCGGTAAGCGTAATTTTTACGTAGTCTCTTGTTTCCAGTGTAATTGAAAGTTTTTAAAAATTCTTCGCGTGAGTCGAACCGACGCGTAGTGTACCGTATTCGTTGTAAAAGCATGCGAATTGAATTACGACGGGGGAAAAATCGTTTCCTTTGCTTTTTTCTCTCCGCGTTCGCATTCAGATTAGCGAATAGCGACTATCGATCGTCCATTACGAACGAAAAACATCCTCGTTATCGAAACATCTTGTACAGCCCCGATCAAAGTTTCGTCATTCACGTCCAAGTTAAAGATCGTTTCTATTTAATCGCTGATGATGTTAGAAACCATCTACGCGATTTTAATCGAACTTCGCTGTTTTTTTTTACTAATTTACGGTTTCACCGTTTAGCCCGTGCTTCTGAGTTTTATACAATTCAGATAATAAAATAAATTTTCTATAATTTTCCACGTTCCATAAATTTTTGAAGATCGTTTCTATTTATAGCTTTCAGCTCTCGGAACGTCCAAATATATTGGTCGACGTTTCCCACCTTTCCGCTGTTCACAAACTTCCACGTCCGAAATATGTATCGGTGCAAACCACTCGATAAACCAATCTCACTCGTCGATCTAAAAAATCTAAAAGTTCAAATTCAATTTCTTTTTTTCTCTCACACCAACAGCTTATCGACACGCCGTGTATCCGAACCAAAGATACACCGAGTCCACTGAAATTTTGCGACAGTACGAACCGTCGAAGTTAAAAGGGAGAAAGAGAAAACGATGACGATACCGAAGTAAATATCAGCGCGAAATTTTCGTTCGATTAATAATCCAGACGAGATTCGTAACCGTTCCATCGACGAACGTGTTTCTCGTTTAAAGAACGTTTGACAGTTAACGAGAAATAACGAACACGTTCTTACGAATAATACGAATGATCGTGGCATAGCTAACGAATTAGGTCATGATAGAAAGAGACAAAACGAAAACCTTGCCTGCGCAGCTTACGGAAAAGTGTTCCTGGTGCGTAAGAGGACGGGCGCCGATGCCGGCCGACTCTACGCCATGAAAGTCCTGAAGAAAGCGTCGATCGTGCAGAAGAAGAAGACGACCGAGCACACGAAGACGGAGCGACAAGTTCTGGAAGCCGTTCGGGACAGTCCCTTTCTGGTTACGTTGCATTACGCCTTTCAAACGGACGCAAAGCTGCATCTTATTTTAGGTGAGTACATTATTTCTCTTGGAAATTATTGAAGAATTATTCGCCAGAGATACCAGTTAGAACGGGAAAGACGCGAATAGGAGAATAATTGGTGTACGCTAGCTTCTCGATTTAACTTGGTTTGATAATCGTTTGATAGCTCTTCTAATCTTTAATAAAGGGGCTGTTATTTCCCTCTAAAACAAAGCACGTGACTTCTATGGCAAAATATCTGTTCCTCTTGAGATAACAATAAAATAGCTTACTTATTTGGCCGTCGTGGCGTAAAACGCTGTATACGGTATTTCGTTTCGATAAATTCTTCCAGTCTCGACAAAGATATAGCCGTTTGGTAATGAGCATAGTTGTACAGTGATAATTACAATTAACGCGTAAAAGGAAGCGCGCTATACGCTAAGCAAACAATTTTAAGTACAAATTGTTAACAGCAGCAAATATTGGAAAATTGGAATGAGAAGAGAAGCGTTTTAGCGTACACAACTTAAGTCAATTTAACGTGCACTTTTGATGTAAAAAGAAAAAAAGAAAAAGATGAGTAATTAGCGATGTTAAAGCACAGGAGAAAATATTTGCTTCTAAGAGGATAGGAAATGGTTGGTTTATCGAAAAAATTAATAAACTTTTTTTAACTTCAACGACAGATCGAACGCGAAAGATTTTTAAAGTTTCCACAACTATGCTTTACGTAAAGCCTCTTTTTATTCTTTATGCACGCGTTACAGTCGCGAGTATGTCGTACCGAAAATAAAAAAAAAAAAAGTACCTAAGAAAGCGAAAGAACGAACAGCCGAGAAGGTTTTTAGATGCTATCCTGACATCATCGTCGAGCCGTCCGTGTAACATTGTGCAACCTTCCTCCCTCGTAGAAACGTGTAATCGCTCGATGATTTCGTCTTCTCTTCAATTATTTTTCTTTAGATGACATCACAATGTACGAATTATTTTTGTTTCGCAATATGTAATATGTCGGCTACTGTAACGTTTCCACGAGTCAGTTGTCGTTTTATTCCAATTTACATGCATGGAAATTCATTAACGATAATATTTAAACGTTTATGCCGATTTTGAAATATGGACTGTTTCGCGAAGCTCCGATATTGAAAATAAATTATTCATACTGCAATTAGTATTTAAAACGCAAACTTGTCCGAAAAAAAATTGTACGTTTAAAATCGTACAGTCTTGTTTTCCGTATATTTTTTGTGCAGATTTTTTGTTCAGATTTCCAAATAATCGTACTTAGCAGAATATTTTATCGCAAGTAACAATAGTTTCTAGTACAAAAACGTGATGTAGAACTTTTTAGAACATTTACTTACGAATTCTCAGTGTCTCAGTTCTAGTTTAAAAAGTTCGAAACGTTTAATTTAGGCAACGATTCTACGATGTAAATGTCTTAAAAATGTAAAACGGTGGGAAACTGAAATTCGTACGCTCGAATTGGTATTAATTTTCTTCCGCGATGTGTTTCTTCCCCGTGATCACCGTTTCGTTCAAGAGAGAGGACGACGACCGACTCGAAAGAGAACTATCGCTAGTTATCAAAATATCCAAAAATAGTATCAGACATTTTCTATTCGTCAGGAGAACACGATTGAATTCCAAATCTCGCATGCGGCAGCTTTATCAATGAATATTTCATGCCTTACAGCGTTACAGCCCAATATCTCGTTGACGAGTGCCACGCAAGATAAATAGAGAAAATATCGTTATACGTTTCGCTGGTTCTACAGGCAATTATCTTTTCCTATTTTTTCTATACGTTTCGATCGTTCCTTCGACGTTCGTGATATCTTTTAATTTGGAAGAATTCACCGATGATCGAGGAAAATAAATATATCAGAAAGAGATTCGGTCGAGTCGAAGATCGTCGTGTTCTCAGGCGTGTTGTCTAATTTGTTGAACGATAAAAATTTCGAATTTTTACAGATTACGTGAGCGGTGGAGAGTTGTTTACGCATCTCTATCAGCGAGAACATTTCACCGAGGACGAAGTGCGAATCTATATCGGTGAAGTTATTTTGGCGCTGGAACATCTACACAGGGTAAGTATCGTTCTTCTCCAGAATATCGGAGAACTTACGCTACTTAAAATAATCGATTTAAAGAGAATTTCTCTATTTATAAAGATCTTTTCTTTTAAAAGCTGATGTATGGGCGAGACTTGCTACGCCTGTCAGAAATCGAGGAGTTTAAAATACGATGTAAGAATCGAATAGTAGAAGCGTACATGATTTGGAATTTTATTTGGAATTTTATTTCGAAACAATTTTCCAATCGAAAAATTTAAACGAACGTTTTATTTCAAGCTTCGTCGTAAAGTCGATCGAAAGAAAGAAAGAAAGAAAGAGAATTTATTAATCGATTTAATTGATTGAACTAAAAGTGGTTGAAATTTAATCTATCCATATCTGAACTATTCCTAGCTATATCGCTCTTCTAATTTCATTTATACTAAACTTATTCGCGTACTATGATATCTACTTCAACCGTGACCCGCGATACTGCACGGAAAGGAAAAACGAACGTAGCCTCGAATTTTGCAGTCCCATGTTATTGCGAATATTTGCGCGTTACACGATAAATTATTAAAATATTCCATTCTTATCGTACAACCTGATCGATGGAACATACAATGTTGCCTTTTCTGTTGCAGCTGGGTATAATTTACAGAGACATTAAGCTAGAGAACATTCTGTTGGACAGAGAGGGTCATATCGTGTTAACAGATTTCGGTCTGAGCAAAGAGTTCCTGCCGCACGAAAGAGACAACAACGCCCGTGCTTACTCCTTTTGCGGAACTATCGAGTACATGGCACCGGAAGTGGTACGAGGGGGCTCAGCGGGACACGATATTGTGAGTCAGGATGAATTTACGTCACGATTTGTTCCCTTCGTTCTTGGAACTTCGTTATCGCGCCCGTACTCCCCGCCTGTCAGATACATTTTTATCGATTCGTTATTCTTTCTTCTCTGGTTACTTGAAAAAGAAAAAAAGAACAGAAAAAAAGAAAAAGAGAAATGTTAAATTTGATGGAATCGGATTGTCGGGGAATGAGAAAATCGTCACTCGGAAGTTTCTATTTCGATATACTTTGTTCTTATTTCGTGTAAAATGTTTCAAGAACGAAACATTTTCTTAATCTTGCATTCTCTGAGTAAAGTAGAATTTATGTAACTTGTAAATATCGTGAGAAGAATCGTATAATTATAATAATCAGAAAATACGAAGATCGCGTCGTATCGTAGCACACACAGTGAGAAAAGTAATACAATTAGACTAATTAACAAATATAAAGATAGTATAATACATACGTATTATACAATAATAATGGATAGTGGATAAAAGGAATAAAAACTAGAAAATCCTTGCATATTTAAAAATCAAAGAATCGTCGGGAACGGAAAAACTAGCGCCAAATGAACGATCCGATCAACGACAGATTGTATACTTATTGGACGAGGTTTCGTATTTACAAGTGCACAAATTTGTTACTACGAATATTAGCTTTGAATTTATAGAACGTTATAGAGAAAGCGATTTGATTTTCATCGATGTCGAGTTAGTTTTCTTTTTCTTTTTTTTTCTTTTTCTTGTTTTGGGTCGCTCAAATTACTGAAAAGCAGCGTTGCCTTCTTACTGTAGTAGCGGCCCTTCGGTTTTAAGATTCCTAGAATAATCTGTTCAAAGAAGTTTCTATTCTAAATATCTATCGATGGTCAATTTGCAGGCGGTGGACTGGTGGAGCGTAGGCGTACTAACGTACGAGCTGCTAACCGGCGCGTCGCCTTTTACGGTCGAAGGCGAGAAGAACACGCAGCAAGACATTTCGCGTCGGATATTAAAAACAGAACCACCGATGCCGAGCCACATGGGTCCAACGGTTCGAGACTTTATCCTACGTCTTCTGGTGAAAGATCCGCGACAACGACTCGGCGGAGGTCCAGGAGACGCCAAAGAGCTGAAAGAACATACTTTCTTCAAGGAAGCCCCACCACCGTTTAGCTGGGAAGCTCTAGAAAGACGCGAAATCACTCCGCCTTTCGTTCCTACAATTACTCACGAGTTGGACACCAGCAATTTCTCGGACGAATTCACAAAGATGATCGCAACCGACAGTCCGGCCGTGGTTCCGCCCAATTACGACAAAATTTTTAGAGGTTACTCCTACGTGGCGCCATCTATACCGGTTGGAGACAATGTAGTTAGTAAAGACATAATTAAAGAAGCCGCGACAGCCAGTACAGAGTGTGAAATACCTTCGGCGTCGGACGCGCTGTCTCTGAGATTCGAGGAGTCCCCGTTCCTACAGCTCTACGAATTGGACCCTCTAGAGGAGGCCCTAGGGGATGGTAGTTACTCGGTCTGTCGTAAGTGCAGGCATAGGAAAACGTTGGAGGAGTACGCCGTGAAGATCGTCAGTCGCAGGGTCGACTGTGGAGCGGAGATCAATCTGCTTAGAACCTGTCAGGGACACCCAAATATAGTCAAATTAATCGAAGTCTATGAGGACAAAACGCATATGTACTTGGTAATGGAATTGTTGTCTGGAGGAGAACTGTTGAGGAGGCCAAGGCCATTTAGCGAGCAGCAGGCTAGCAAAATAATGCGGCAACTTGCCTCCGCGGTCCTTTTCATGCACTCGAAAGGCGTGGTCCATCGAGATCTCAAGCCAGAAAATATAGTATTCGTTCATCAGAGCGAAGATTCACCAGTGAAGATAGTAGACTTCGGTTTCGCCAGGATAAAGCGTGGCTGTGAGCCTCTACATACTCCCTGCTTCACTCTCCCATATGCAGCTCCAGAAGTGATAGCCAAACAAGGTTATGACCAGAGCTGCGATCTTTGGAGCCTGGGTGCTATATTGTATTCCATACTGTCTGGAAACCCGCCGTTTGGGACAGATTCTCCAGACTTGGCCACCCGAATCAGGGCAGGTGAGATCGATTTCGATAGCGAATCCTGGAGTCACGTGTCCGACCTCACTAAACAGGTCGTCAAAGGCTTGTTGACCATGGACCCGAGCAAAAGACTGACAGCTAGTGGCCTGGTTAATCATCCTTGGCTAAACGAATCTAGTTCGGTCGATCGAGCCACTACGACGGACCATTTGAACACACTGTCAGAAAAGCCAGAAGGATTCCGATTGCGGGAAGTGGATGGAGCCAGGCTTGCCCAGCGTCGGAAATTGCACAAGCGTTCCACTTCTAGTTCCGTATCGTCATCTGCCTCTACCACTTCCTCCAGTCAGTCTGTACAGCCTGTTCGACAACCCAGCACCGCAACTAACCTAGCAACTTCCGCTTCACCAGCGCAACCAAACGCCTTCGATTTTGGCGAAGACAAAGTAAACGAGTATCTCAGCTCTTTGTCTTCTTCCTCCGATTCGAATTCGCCAAGGATCGTGCAACAGGAGTCGTCTAAGAAACGCAAACGAGACGAGGACGAGGAGACCACGTCGAGAAGGCATAAAAGATACGCGCAATGTACAGAGGATTATAAGAACAGGTCTGGCCCCGTGACTAGGTCCAGGAAAAGGAAACTAGAGGAGCAGACCGTAAACGAAGACGACTTATCTACGATAGAGTCTTGCGAGACAAATCACGTGGACTTTAGGGAGATCCGTCGGAAACAGAAGACAGGAAAACGACCCAAGAGGTTCACCACTGTCATCGTGGAGTAAAAATTTACGCCACCTTTTCTTCGTATCTCCCCTATGTATATTGTAAGCATTTTACGTAATGTGATGTCGTTATTTGCCTTCGAAGCTCGAATCGACTCGGGTAACACACATTGCGTCATTCCTATTTCCGGGACTTCACCCGTGAACTATTTGAATCCTATACGAGTTCGTCATTTTGCGACATTTTGACCATTTTGTTTTTTATCGTTAACATAGGGTATGTTAAAAGAAAAAAAATTTAGTTTTATTCTTTGATTCTTTAGCATTTTAGGTAATGTCGATTGACATATTAAGATTATGTAGACTGTATGAGATATAACGATAGAATTAAATCGTATAACCCAATAAGGACCAATGAAATAATGCAATGCAATTATATAAATGCAATATTATTGAAAAACGTATGAAAGTGATTCATACATTGTTTTCTTAAAAATATAAAGTATGTATCAAAATAGTATTTTGTAAAAGTTCACTACATAAATCAAAGATTAAAAATTTCCACGATTGAAAAAGAATAGTTTATCATGTCGTTATAAGTAGTTAAATTTCTTCAAGCTTCTTAAGATAGATTGTACGGTCTTGTACGCGAAAGAAGAAATAACGAAAAACGAAAAGAATATTACGCAGACTCTTAGAATTTCCTTTCCGTAACATAATATAGAATTCAATAATAGGTTAACACGATAATGTTAATTAAGCGTTATTGTAAGCAAGTAACATTTCATTTTGTTGAATATAAGAAAGGTTTGAAGTAAACCTTATATATGTTTAAGATATTTCGATGAACTCGTACAGGGTACTAAATAGAGAGTGTCCCAAGACGACACTGTTCCTTATCGCAATTTTTAAATTATTGTAGATACGTTTGATTTTATGCCATGCTTAGGGTTACGTATCATCGAACGGAAACTATTTCGTCGATAGTATTTTAAGTAGAAAATAACGAATACGTGTTCCTTGTCTTTTGAAGCCACTCTGAACGTGGATGGAACTTAACCTAAAGAAAGAGTATTCGCCGTTCTTAGATTACAATATTATTATTTATCCTATTAGAGGAGCTTTAAAACCAAACGAATAGATAATATCTATTCTTGTCAACTATTTTGTAATAGATTGTACGCATTGTCATCCTTTTTGTATTAGATTTTTCAACCATTATCAATTTTCTATGGGCAAATATCTGATCAACTCATCGATACTGTGTGCGTGTATACAGAGTGTCCTATGGAACAAAGCATAGCGTTCGAACGATAGAAGATAGAATAGAATTTCGTTTAGAAAAAATTGTATGGTTTCGGGGCATCGTACGATGCACGTGCCTTCTTGCAATGGGACGCTCTGTATAATAAAGTATCAGAATTAATTCATAAACGTTCTTGTCGCGGGGAAATGTCGATTTGTACAGAAAACACTGGATAATAGGAAACCAAGATTCTCGCTCAAAACGCGACGAAAGATGGAACGGGTCCGTCGAGATCGATTCCCTGTAGATTTATTTTCTTTCTTCGCGTTGTCTGTGATCAACCATATATAAAAATGGAAACGAAACGGGGAAAAAAAAAAAAAAAGAAAAGAAAAAGAACAAGAAAGTCGTCGAAGTGTTTGTCGACTTTTCTTAATCTTCGCTCTATCCCTGATCCTTCTTAGAGGAAATTAAAAGGTAAAAGAAGGTAGTAGAAAGAGAAAAACAGAGGAAGGCGTAGAGAGAAAAAGGAAGTACGATTTTGCGTAAGACTTTATGTAAAAAGAAAGAAGAAAGAAAAATTCGATTCGCGAAGATCACGCATAGAAAATGTGCCTCAAACAGACGATTTATAAGGCGTGTGTGAATATGGTGTACACGCGTTTCAATTTTTTTTTCTTTTTTTTTTTTTTTTTTGGGCAAGAAACAGAAGGATCTTCGTTTATTTCGGATGAAAAAGGAGGTTAGGAGAGGTTAGAAATGATAGAGGCGCGTGTATTCTCTATTTATTGTATCGACGCAAAAGTAAACGTATTGTGTTGTACGCGTCGATTATTATTATTATTATTATTAATTATATACATAATATATATATATATATATATATATATGAACAAAGGTATACACACAGACTCAAATCCAAACGGTTCTGTTTACACTAGCATATATTATATCGGATACATGCTATTCTTGTACATTAATTTTTAGCCTTGAATCTTTATAAGAAAAATATTATATACAAGAAGAAAAAAAAAAATATATATATATACTTATACACACGTGGTACACATACAAAATCATATACCCGTGTACATTCTACATGGAATGTTAAAAGATAGGGTTGATCGAAATCATTGAGTATTGTAATGATTAATGGTACAATGTATCGATTACATTACGATTCCTTCGTTTTGTACGAATGTGTTTTACGTATTATTACTTTCATCGATTATTTTTTGTTTTTCTTTCTGAATGATAAAATGGTCGTGTGTATTATGTAAGGTATATTAACGAATAGATCATCGAATTATTTGTAATGAAATAGACGAGTTGAAGGGAATTGCACTTTGTTAGAAAACGTTGATATTGAAGCTAGTTGAGATTTATTTTCGTAGTCTTCGATACTGTTTCGTGTGATTCCGCTTCTTGCTGCTTGAGAAATCCATTGTATAAAAAATTGTTACTTAGATTTTCTGAATGACATGTATTTTTTTTTTTTTTTTTACAGATAATTTACAGAAATAAATGTTTTGTTCTTTTAGTTGATTCACCGTAGCAAGGGGTGAGAATAAGCATCATTGAGGCACGAAATAAATTTAATTCTTTCATGCGTGACGATAATTTGTTAGTTTTCACTGTTTTTATTAGAAATTACAATTGGTTACGCGGTGACTCATGGATATGTTCGAGTCTAGATCTTTTTAAATTTAATTCTGTAGGGGTAAAACTCCGGACAGACGATTCTACGTTAAAAAATGAAACGTGCAATACAGTTTCTACGTACGATTTTTTCCCTTTTTGAGAAATTTCAATTTGAAAATTCATGGGTGCCCCGTTCAGATCAGCGTTTCTTTCTTTCTTTCTTTCTTTCTTTCTTTTTTTTTTTTTTTTTGTAAATAATATGTATATTCGTGATTCGATGGTGTTTTCAAAAGTTAGTCTAAAAGCTGATAAAGTCTCGTATAGGAAGGGGATCCACCTACCTTGTTTATTCATTTTATGACGTGGGATCATTCGGTAATACCTTTTAACGTTGCTATTTATAGTTTTATCTTTTATACTTAAAAATTTATAAACCGATATCTTCCAAACCTGTGTTACATCTGCATCTTCCGTACCAAAAATGACGTGTAACTCTTTAAGTAACTTCCATCCATTAGTTTAATGTAGAGAGTAAACTTTAATTTGCGATTAGTTTAATAAACGTACGAACAGATCTGCGAGTCACGATGTATCGTCTTAGTGTGTAAGCTGAAAGGGGAAAGGAGGGTGTTGACTGCTGTGAAGAAAAAGTGCAACGTTAAAGAAATAATAATAAAAAATAAAAATAAGGGACGAGATAGGTGAAAAAGAAAGGATAGTGAAGACTGAAAATGGTTGTACACGGACTCAGGGAACAGAGAGACACAACCAAGGACATAAATGCTCTAAAAAGAAAAAAAAAAGAAAAAGAAAACAAAAGTCGATTATGAAAGGGATGAGAGCGTTCCACGTGGATGGAGAAACGCGTGCTTCTACCAAAGACGACCGAAGTAAGATCGATCTGCAAAGACCAAAAAAAAAAAAAAAAAAAAAAAAAAAAAAAAAAAAAAAAAAAAAAAAAAAAAAAAAAAAAAAAAAAAAAAAAAAAAAAAAAAAAAAAAAAAAAAAAAAAAAAAAAAAAAAAAAAAAAAAAAAAAAAAAAAAAAAAAAAAAAAAAAAAAAAAAAAAAAAAAAAAAAAAAAAAAAAAAAAAAAAAAAAAAATCGAGGAAAAATCATTAAAAAAATCAACAGAATATATAAAGAAGAATAGGAGAAACTTAATCTTTTCGAAATATCGTGAGGCGTGTAAATTTTTGCTGAATCGCGTGTGATTTTCCAGGCGTAACAGTTAAACGCATAAATAAAAGAAGATAAAGAGGAAACAGAGGGAAAGAAAGAATTATTTAAATAAGAAATGCATAGATATATAAAGAATATTATATATATTATATATATTTAATATAAGACTATATTCTAGAAGATCATATTTCTTTAATAAGAGGATATTTCTATTTAGGGATCATACGAGTCATTATTGAATCCTTAATAAGTTGCAATCAGTTGGATCGTTGGATCGAGGAGAAAAACTGATTTTTTCTAGAAACATATATCACTGTTATGTTATTAAAAGTAATTAACAGAAAGAGATGGAGGGTGAGGAGGATAAAAAAGTAAAAAAAGCAAAGAATTTGTAAAAATATGTATATTTGTACAGGGCGTCGAAAGAGTCTAGTGCGCATTCTTTTTGATAATTCGGAATTGATCGGATCATCCACGTCAATATGTTCGCGTTCGTTTGGTTTACGTTACCACGTTCGTTGAAATAATAACTCGTAGTATTTTTATTTCGTTCGAACGATGATCAGGGTAGTAGTACGCCTAGTACTACTTTTTTTTTTCTTTTTTTTTTTTTATGTATATGTATTATGATTTTCCGCGAGAGAAAGACCGAGAAAGAGAGAGAGAGAGAGGCATGTGTTCTATTGTTCGTTGTTTCGATCGGGACTTTTCCTCTGTCCATATAGAAAAAATTGTGCGATAGACTTTTCAGGCATCCTATATACATATATTATATATAATTATATAGCTTCTATTATACGATAAAGAGTGCTGTTCTGCTATAAGTACGTAAGAGAGACGAGGTACCTTTGTTACTACTGGTTGTTAAATATATCATAACATAATATTTATTTACATAACGAATTTTTTACTCGCTTCATATATCCCAATTTTTACGATGAAGATCTTTGTCAAAACGCGTTACCGAGCGTATTATTTTATTTCGATCGTTTCATTCGTTTCAATAGTTTTTGGAAATTTTGGGTATTGTTCGTTTCGTTATATTTAATCTTGGAACAGTTTTGTTACTTCTGCGTTCTTGTATTTTTATTTACTTTTTTTTATGAAAATTAAATGCTACATTATGTTGTAAATACTTGGGTCCTTTGGCTTTATGATTTTGAAATTGTCAATCGATAATATTTCATTTGTAGTATTTTCAGTTGAACGAAAATTTTTTTGATGAAAAAAAAAAAACTCGACCGATCCTGCCAGGATTCGAACCTGGAATCTTCTGATCCGTAGTCAGACGCGTTATCCGTTGCGCCACAGGACCCAAGTTGCTAACAATGTCTATCATTTGTAAGATAAGGATCACTTATGAAAACATTTTCTTATGCGTATTCTTACTTTAACCTTAATTATGATATAACAAAGGAAATTCAATTAATTTCCAATTTAAAATAGATTAGGTAAAAAAAAAAGTATAAGCTATCGAAACTATTTGTAATGCTATGTTATTTTTGTTTTTAACACTTTAATGACTGTACTTAAATAAATAATTCAGTATGTAATAAGAAATCAAAATTGTACAAGGATAGTAATAATAAAAGTAATACTAAATATACAAATTTTATTCCTTAATCTCGAAATTAAATCGAAATACATTTTGTACGTAGTCAGTATTGATACATCTTTCGCTAGAGTTCGAAGAACGTGTCACAGCCTGTTTTTCTTTTGTAGATGCGAAAGCAGCCTTCCTTACAAATACACATTTCCTATTCTCACTGGGCGGAGGCACAAACTTGATAGAAGATGCTGTTTTGCCAAACTTTTGCTCATCCAAAGCCATTTTTTCTCTGTAATTCCCTAAAGTGTTACGCATTATTTGCCTCTTTCTTATCAGAGGTGCACTATTACTTTTTAGAATATTTATATTTTTATTTAAGTCGTGTGTCTGCCTCTCAGGAAGCTTCCCGGTGCCCAAACACATTTCTAACTGTTGAATACACCAGCATAATTCTACTTCAAATTGATCTTCAGCTTCCTGGCTCAAACCACTATTACTTTCTACACCGACGCTAGCTGAATCTGCCAGTTTTGGTGGTGCTGCACTTCTTTTATTTGCTGCCGGTTTCTTAGCATTCTGAAATTAGCGTTTATTGTAAAGTAGTGATCGTTGTTATTGTTAGTCATGATTTAGTCTAGGTTAGAGTTAATAAAACATGTATTTTCTTTTGAAATGTACATGAAATGTTTTCTTTGAGATGTAACGGAAAACGAAGATCAAACTGATATACCGTTCTAGGTCTCGGAGGCATCTTTTATTATTGAAAATGGAGTAGTTCAGTATTTTGTTCTAATTACTGAAGTATTTTTGATTATGCAGACTCCGATAGAAGTCCTGTGTTGACGTTGTCGGCCATTGTTCCTCTAAGTTTTAGTAAATTATCACTAGATGGTAACGCGTTCGCATCATGGCGCGACATCTGATTTCTATATAGAGAATACGTATTATTTTTAAGAACGGTAATTCAGTTATGAATTTCAATAAATTTCTTGCATGTGGTGGTACTTGATATATAACTTTTTATTTGATTGAGAAGCAATTAGATATTCAATAGAATGATACGAAAAACAAGATGTTTGTTTTCCTTTTTTTTTTTTTTTTAGAAATTTCATAGTGGATTTGAAATAAATTATACGTAGATAACTAATTTTCAAGAGATCTAGAAAATAAGCTTAACATATCTAAATAATAGTTAAAGTTCAACGAAACGTAAGAAATCTTGCTATAATTAAAATTCATGTTAATATTTTGTATCATTTCCATCGAGTTTGTAGGTATTTTGATTTTTATTATGAGAGTCAATTTAAGTTGAAAGAGATTGAAGGTGATACTCTTATGTAAACGAATTACGACTGTATTGTACTATTATCAAAATATTATTACTGAAAATACATTGACTTATACAAACGAAAGAAACATGACACATACATTGGACTAAGGTACTAACCGTTTTGGAGCTTATAACGACTAATGTAATAGTAATTACGCAATAAATAATATCACATTCTTAAGATTCAAACGGAACCGTTAAACGAGTCGCTTATTTGAATATGATAACGAAGTCTATGGCATCAACATTGACAATATCCTATCGCCGCTCATCTTGCTTGCGTCTCTTCTATGTTCATCGACATATAAAGATATACAACGTGTCTCTAGGATAGGCACGCTTAATTTAAATTTTCGCGCCAAATTTTAACAAATTTCATTTATCGATAGTAACGTGTTATTTGACGATCTAAGTAGACTTATTTATTTATTACATATCATTGCAGGATAAAATATAAATATCTATTACTAATATTGATAGTATTAATATTACTATATATATATAGTAATATTGCGTAACAAAATTTATTAAAAGTCATATGAAGAAAATTGTCGTTATAGGTATGTATGTCAATTTTAACTTATCAAAGCCTCGATTTGAATATTACTGGAATTGTAAACAACATTATTTATGATAAAAGATATTATGAAGCGATATTACCAGTAGAAATTTCTAGAAGTTATTTGCGATATTTTATTATTTCGTCCCGCAATGTGCAACTTTCAAAATTTTTTACATCTCTCTTTGATATCTCTTTCTTCCTTTATAATGGACTTTGAATTTTCGTTGCAATGACTTCTTATCCCGAGTTCGTACGATTTAGAAAGGAGAGAGACGAAGGTTTATTATATATATATACATACATAGATATAAGGATAGAGCACGCGAGCCATGTGTAATTGAATGCGATATAGAAATAGAAAGAGAACGCTGCATAAAGGCTTCTGTTCTCGTCTTGTGTATTGCACGTTGTCTCTTGTTCGTTGACCGGTATTACACGTATTAAATACCTGCTATATGACCGTGCGTAGGTTATATTAGACAAGGACATAAGAGATCCTTATACAGCGTTCTCTTTCTGTTGCTCGATTTCTTTCTCAGTTCTCTCGCAGTCACGCACTCTATCTTTAATCTCTATGTTTTCAAATATCCGCCACGAACGACGGATATAGCAAATCTGACAAGCACTTCGTGATACGTATATTATTCGAAAACAATTTATGACCACGATCCAATAATTCCTTCTTGTTTATACTTCTTGGATTTATTAATCATTTGTAAGTACGCAACACGATGTATTCTTGATTTATGCAACGGAATAAGTAAGTGCACATGTTGTTGATTAGAAGAGTGATACAAAAAGATTGGCACAATCATTAGGAAAACAGTTTTAAATAGAATATAATTAATCATTCTGTTATTTAGCAAGAAAACATTGTTTTTTTTTTACAATGTGATTAATGGTATTGTTTACTACTAGAAGAAGGATTAAAGTCCGATCTTAAATCGTGACGTTGTCCTTGTTAAATAATATAACTTTATTGGATAGTTATTCTATTCTAGTGAACGATATTTATTATTTTTAAATAGTTCACTTTTAGAGTCAATTTCTGCAAATATCTTGGAATTTGTGTTCTTTTTTTTTTTTTTGGACGTGTTACCCTTTCAGCAAGTGTTACGTTTATCAAATAAAACTTACGACATTACTCTCAACACATGTTCATGCATTTTTAAAAGACAAAATTAAGTTTATTATCTTCTTCGGTAGATGCTAAATCTTTTCGAAGGGTCAGTGATACCGTAAGAAGGGAAATGAAAGAAAATAAGGAACTAGGTACTTTCTAACGTTCGCTGATTCTCCACGGATCAATCGGTTTTTATGCGGTAACGAAAATCGTCTATTTTTATTTAAGCGAGATTTATCTCGGGTCGATATTGCAGAAAACCTAAAAGTTTCTACAGGTAAATTATCGACCAGCGGGGAATACGATGAAAATGCGATTTCTCGTAGAAACTTTAATTAATAAGGATCAGTCTTTTTGAAGTTCGAAACATTTGGGCTAAGCTTCTCAATTATCGAGGCAAAAGTTATACTGTAAACCACGTGGAATTCGTGATTTCTTCTGAATCGATCGGATTAACGAGTTCGTCCCGTTACGGTAACATCACCAACTTTTTGACAAAAGTTAAAGGTGACACAGCGAGTACTGTGTATATCGTTAGCTCGACGATCAGTTGGAATTTTTTAATCATTTTCACAAACCTAGTTTTCCTTTGATATAAAGGTGATTCGCGTATGTGTTTTTAGTTGGATGGCTCTGCTTCTAAAACGCTGGCAGAAGCGGATGAAATAAGCTGATGATTTTTAGAACTACAATGTAGCAAGAGAGGTACAAGTTTGCACGGATAAGCTAACCGAGATGCTTTATAAATCTTTTAAAAAGAACGATTTCTGTTAAATTTAACTCGAACTTTAATCTTTATACGTTATATAGTACCGTTTTTTATTCTCTCTGACACTCGATAAGGAAAACTATTTGTTGGCTATGCAACGTAGAATTGCACAGTATCTTTAAAGCGTTCTTCTTTCGCGATTTACAAACTTAAATGCTTCAAGTTGCGAAAAAAAAAAAAAAAAAAAGGAGTGAAATTTTATCGCCCATCGTAAATTAAGTTAGATGCAATTCGAAGTTAGTTAGACTTTATCGCTCGGATCTAAGGTAGATTAGGACGAAGTTAAATTTACCTCGGCCTAGGTTATATCACCGTATAGATGATCACAGCAGATCAGATTGATTTTAATTCCCGAACGTGAAAACTAAGATCTGAAGCCTGCTTTATTTACACCAGGCGAAGTTTAGGCTTCGATTACTTGACTATTCACGAAATAAACGAGATAGGATAGGATGATAGAAATCGAAAGAGGCCAACCCGGGCGTAACGCTTATGGCGGTTACGGGGTTGAACCTCGTGTAGCCCTATTGAATATCAGGAAGAGGAGAGGTATTCAGTGGGTAGTGGTAGGCGCTGTCATTTTGCCGAGTTCCACGTAATCCAGCGGCCGCGCGGGTTGCCGGGTATGCGTAAGCGCGTTTTCCCCTCTTCGCGTACAGGCAAAGAAAAGAGAAAAAGAAAGAAAGGACAGAAGGTTCCAATTACACAGTCTCATTTTTCCCTTTCGGCATCAGCTCAGCTCGCTGAAATATTTTCGTAGCTTATCGTCATATGCTCTCATCATCCCATAAAATTCATTCGTACGTGTAACCTGCAATCGCTTACTCAACTCGCAATCTCGCAATTCTCAGTTACTCAGTTACATAATCGTAATGATAATTAAGCGGTTAATCTATTAATCTATTTAATCTATTTGAAGTTTCAAGCACCATCACCGTCGCGAACTCGCCGCGAGCCACAGATCCCAAACTAATTTCGACCCAGGTTCATAATTTCAACGTTTTTACCTAAACCGATATCGCATCCTCGAAAACTCAAACAGTGTTTTGTTCGTTGGTTTCATTCCACAAAGTCATCGAGATCTCTTCTCGTCTAAGCTCTGACCTTCTGAGAGGACTATTTTCCGGGACAGTGTACGTGCTTCTTCCGGCGAGTTTCAAGGACTTTAAACCGGGGAACCACTTTAACAAACGCCACCATTTCTTCTCTGATTGGTTCACGTTCGAAAGCTTCACGGTGGCATATCTGGCTGGCCTCGATCTCCTCGAACTCTTGCAGCAACCGATGTCCTTGTCTTTGATCTGTCTCGAGTCTTCCAGTCTCCCAATGTCGTCGTTGCCCTTCTTGTCCACGTTGCTGCGCGTCGAGCCCACGTTAAGATGCTCAGGCAACGGCGTGTTTTGCTTTAGGCTGCCGTGGTGGCCAGAATTTCCGGAACAGTCGGTGCTGTCGTGGATGATCCCGGTCCCGCCTGTTCCCACGTTTCTGGAGCCGATCGCTCGCTGCTGCGATCGTGGCAGACTCGAGTACGATCGTTGCTCCGTGCGAATCGCCAGGCCGGGGATTCTGCAACTCCTTGACAATGTTTCCTGCGAAAACAAGAACAATGCTTGGTAGTTGAGCAGCTAGTGACGTCGCACGGTGTGACATTCGAACGAGGACCCGGGACAAAAATAGAAATCCAGGTTCGCAGATCGAACTCTTACATTCGCCAGGGTGACAAGTATCGCGGACTTTCTGTCACTAGAACATCGAACAGAACTCGGTGTCAGTAAGAATATACTGTCGGTCGTGAGTATCGGGGTACGTAACCTGTATCTGTCGGAGAATTCTAGCAAATTTTACTTCATTGAATACGCAAGCTCATATTTTTATGGGTCCGATTAAAGAGATGGAAAGTAAGAATAGACTCGTCTCGCTCATTAAACGTTGCGGCGAATAGAAAATTGGAATTTTTCACGTTACGCATTTGGACATTTTCAAATTTCCCAGAAATGCATAAACATTCGCAGTACCATTCGCAGTACGAAACGTACGACGAATACGAATATCGCAATAATATAACTGCAATAATACAAAAACCGTGGGAAGCGTGTAATTTATACGAAATATCAATAGGTGCCCTGTTACTTATGGCCGACAGTGGTGGATTAGGCGGAGTTGGTTGTATTAATTTGATTCGTGTAAGTCGATTGATTAACGAGAGTAATAGGGCGATTAAAGGATATTGCGTGCTACGAATGATCGTAATATAGGAATAATGGGACTGCGTGGGAGTTGGAATGCGTTTCTGATTGCTGAAATTGGAGAATATCGTGTAAGTTAGCGCGCCGGTGATCAGACTTGTTTTATGTGGGAAAAGTAGTTGGGAAAAGTTGCAGTTTATCGAGTTCTGTGCTGCTTAATTAATACCGTGGCACTGAAGGGGTATTCCAAGGGAAAGGAGAGATTCGACCAATACCCTTCACGTTACTGTATCCTTCATTTAAGACATTGAAAGAAACTGAATTATTTCTAAATTACCAGCCAAACCTTTAACGCCTAGACGAACTAATCTGTTTCAAAGGAAACTATGTCCTATCGAATACGACCTTAATCAACCTATACGGATTAATCCAACAAAGTTTCATCAGACAAAGCAGCATAATCGGATATCGATCAAGTGGACCGTTCTACCAGATTAATCTTAGACCCAACTTCTAATTATGCGTTACATGCTGTTACATCTAAAGAAGGACACCGTGACTCACCATGAACGCGACTCGAAATTTGTTCGACATGATATTATACAAAATCGGGTTAATCGACGTGGACACGTAATAGAGGACGCCAGATATGTAAGTCATCAGGGTATAAAGGAACTCGTCCAACTGGCTGTTCGAGCTCATGTGGTCCTCCGAGTTCGTCCCGTGCGTGGCGACCAGTCGCTGTACGTGAAACGGCGCCCAACAGATAAAAAAGGCTATCACCACGGCAACTGTAACACATTCCATATTTTATTTATTAGACTTTTTTTTAAATGTACCGCGTAACAAGAAAACAAAAACATTCGAAACAAGAAAAAAAAAAAAAAAGAAAAAAGAAAAAGATGCCAAAAGACGAAGATGAAAAAGATGTGTTCTTATCCTACAGATTAGATTCTGTTATTCCGAGCTGAACTGGCGTTTGTCGAAGCATAGCAGCCTGTGACAACGGCTTCGTACAGCTCGCGATGCTCTCGCTGCTGCGTCGTTCAGGGGCTGCGAGCGGCGGTTCTCTCCCCCGTAACCGAAACTCCCGATTATCGAATCTACGATCTCGGCTTGTCTCTATTTGCTCGATGCCAGAAGGAAACGGAATTAAGTACTTATTAATATCAACTGGTTTATATTCGGCAATAAAGAATGTAAGATTGATACGACTACTAGCGATCGTCTATGCCACGAGATACACCGATGGTAATCACACGATGGTAACTGGTAACAATAGGAAATGGTAACGCGTGACATTCGTAAGAAGAAAATAAAGGCGCGAGGCGAGTGGTAAAAAGGAGGCCTTTTTATACACTGGCCTTCGCCACAGAGAAGAGGGTAGGCCCACGTGCAAACGCAATTTCGCCTTTGACGACTGTTGGTATCAGGGGTGGTATCGGAGCTCGCATTCGCATCCCTCGGGCGTCAAATACGGAGCAGCGATAGATACGAAAATTCGGAGTATTTATATGGTTAGAATAGCAAGAGGTTGGTAGGCCAACGTCATAAATTTCACGTCTGTTTCGTACCTCGCCGATGATTACATCACCGATAAGTCGTCGTTCGCGATATTGTCATGGCCGCGAACATGGGTTCGCCGGAATAAATCGCAGAGGTTGTGAGACTTGTGATTTTTTTTTTTTTTTTTTGGAGGATCGATATTATCCGAGTAATCCGAGAAACAAAGTTCTATTCAATTTCACGCCGATCCGGCCCTTAGTCGATGACAGAATCAAAACTTTTTGACCGTAGGATTACGCGAACAAATTTATAAGTTCTAATTATCCTCGCGTCGGGGGTACTCTATTTTTTAGAGCGAAACTCGAGTGCCGTTTGCAAGGGATAGCACCGTAAAAGTTAGGTAGGATTAACGGCGGCTGAGGAGATTGACGAAGTTAATCTTTTAGGCGAGTCGATCTTCGTAATTATTAATTAAAAACCAGAACAACTGGCGTTGCAGCTAATCTTAAAATATTACGTTTATATAATTGAAAGCTTCGTGATACTTCGTTGGGGCGAAAGGAAATCTACGATAGCGTGACAAATTTTTCTTCCGTTGCTGTGCTAAACTAAACGAACTATTTCTTCGTTCTTTCGTAATAAATTACAAATAGGAAACTAATAATTTCATTTTGCAAATAAAATTATATCTTGTAATTGGATTATCCTGATATCGTAGTTATCACGTGATTTGTGTAATTTTGTAGTTGGTCATTTGCAAAAGCGTTCCACGTTAAACAGACGTATCCAGCAAGATCAAAATGGATTTTGGTAAAACAGAATGGTACAACTACTTTCTGGAACGTGGCTCTTTCTCCTTTTAAGAAAATTGATGCAGGATCTCCTAAAATTCAAATCCCAGGATATCGTCCGGCAATATCAGAAATTTTTCATCTCGTTCATCCAGGAGGAGAAAACTTCTCGTCGGTGGAAGTATCAGCCGGTTTCCCTCCGTTTCGTTTAAACTGCTTCCTTCCACGGAGCGATTCGAGTCTCGGTGCGAAAATCCCGGTCATTTTCTCAATTTCAATGGAAACCAGTTTACATAACTCACATAAATTTCCGACGATTTATCATCGACGCAATTTTCTCCTACTTTACGTTCAATCTGTTGCTTTTCGCTTCGGAAGGAGAGGAAAAATGGGGAACAAAATTGGAGAAGAAGATAATCGAAATGTGTCGCGACGTTTTGGTCCAAGCGCGTTATTCTCGGCGAGTTCGTGCGATTACGAGGCGATATTGCGCGGGCCGCTTTTCAAAGAATACGTAAAGACTGGAATTGATATGCGACCGAGGTCAAGATCAGTCGAGTTATGGCATTTCATAGCATCGTGCCGCGTACGCTCCCTTTGAATAATTCATCCACGAAACTGGATGTACGTTCGGCTCGTTGATTTTGCTTTCTTTCCAGAAGTAAGCTCGCCGGCCCTTTCTTTTTCCCCGAGTCGCATATTTTTTCCATTATTTCATTATTTTGAAGTTTTGTCCCTTCGTTCTTATAGCCCTAAGAGTTTATTATTCTCCCATCGCGCGTCTGGTACGTATTTCTATTCAGTATTTTATTCATATTCCTTTTGCCGAATGTTATTGTAATGTAGGTGTAAAGGTGAGTCAGTAAGATCAAGCGAAGCGTTAGAGATCAGAAATATCGGTCGAACGTGTTCGAACTGCTTCGAACAAACACGCCGTGTTATTCCGAAGATTCCTACCGGTAAACGTTCTATCCTTCTATCAATCCAATTCCACCGGACTCTGAACCAGATTCTACTTACTACTACTTACTACTAATATCCACGAAAATTTATAATCTCGTCATTACTAAAGTTCGTATATACAGTAGAAGAGAGAAGCATCGATCGATTTAAGCTGTACGAGACAAAAAAATTGAGGTAAATTGTCCTGAAACTTTCACATACATGGTAGAACTGTTTGCTTCGAACTTTGGAGATGCGTAATCTAGTTCTAACTTTTTGCTCGTATTAAACGCGTAAACGTACTTGAAGCTATGGTTCCGTGGCACCTCTCTTAATTACGTCCTATTTATTTCAAAGCAAATTCTGTTGAAAAAAAAAAAGAAAAAAAAAAGAAAAGAAAAGCCTTCTGCGATGATATTCTTCTTCTTAGGAATTTCGATTATCAACGGCGCGATCGAAACAAAATAAATGCAACGTATTGACAAAGAGAAAACGTAAAAGTATCAAATATTATTATTCGTTCTATTATTATCTACCGTACGATATCGTTATATCGTCGTTATCAAGTGTTATCAACCAACAGCTTACCGCGGAGGCTCGATGAGGACACGTTTCACGCATATTCGCAAGCTCCCAATAGCATTTAGTCGAGGACGAAGTTTTCCTAAGGTAACGCGACCATAATATCGAAACGAAAGTCAAACACTATCGGCGAAGTTGGGATATGCCGCGCGCGGTAGCTCGTAGCTCAAATGTAGCAACGGGATGGATATCCTGTTTGTGAAACGTGAGACGTGACCCGTGTAAATTCCGCCCCTAAATCGGTCCACGCCGTGCTTAAAAATTCACTGAGGATGATTCCTCCTGAGACGTTGAGATAGACCGTGTTTTCGGCCTTCTTCCTGTTTCGACAACACATTTCGTTTGTGACATTTTTCGCACGGTTTTTCACGAGGATTCGCCGTAACAGGTTCGATAGGTTTGGAAGTAAAGTCGCACGAATAACAACGAAATATGTACAAGTTAAATATTATCCGACATAATATCTCAACATTTCTAAAAACTACGATCTATAGCGGTTTATTTATGCCGGTTTATAGCGGCGGCTGTGCAAGTCAATGGAATTTCAGTTTTTAATTAACTATTTGAAATTGATTATTTTCGCGATCGTTAGTTGCCATTGCGGTTCGTTTTAGATATAATTTACGATATTATTATAAATGTAGGATACAGTGTTGCTTAAATTAATCGCGGTATAATTTGAAACAAATCTTTCTTTTCGTGGAAACTATACGTACAGATATACAGAGAGACAATTTGTTTTAATCCACCTGCGGATATCGATATGTATTTCACCTGTTAACTATTTAAAAGCAATTTTGTTACCAACCATGCGTAATATTTACTTGCTACTGCTACTGTAATTAAACCGTATCCTGCTGTGAAAAATAAGGAAGTCTTTGGATATTTCGCGCAACCGTGTGTACCGTCAAAGATACGACATATTAAATTCTTCCCCTCCGATCGGATCGATGAAACGAGCTTATTAGTCGGCGAGGCTGGCTAACCGAGGATTACTTGTTTTTCTTTTACCAGCTGCTTTTTGCCTCTATTAATTGAACGAAGTTTTTACGTGATTAAGATAAGAAATTCATGCGTACGCATTTGCGCCTTGTTTATGTACGTCTGATAAATGACCATCGACTAACGGAAATGATGGCATATGAAAGAAAGAAAAGTAATGAGAATAAAATGGTCGGGCAACTTCTGTTACATTGTAATCGATAGACGGAATAATTAACTTCGAATCGGATGTATCGAGTTCTCTAGAGTAAACGACTACAGGGGAACAGGAATCGGGAAAAGATCGAGGTCGTCGTCATCGATCATCGTAATCGACGAAACGGGACGAGACGAGAAAACGAGCAATAGTAATACAAACTGCTTTTCCGACAAAGCACAAGCGGAAGGAAATCAATTACTCTCGAACGACGATAAGTTTTCCTCCTTTGAGAAGAAGCCGAGAAAAATATATAAATAGAAACGAAATAAACTTGTCATAAGTGCGCGTAAGCCGCGTGGAAGCTAAATCGATTCGCTTTCGCGTATTCGTAGTCGAGATTAATCATTTATATTTGAGAAATTACACGCCAATCTTGTATTTAAGTAAAGCGAGGTACGCACGGAACCACAAATTCATTCTAAAACCTTGCTCGTTGCAGAATCAGTTCGTTTTAGCATAAATTGAAATACGTCTATATACGCGGCTTGGACTGATTTATTCCAAGTGTACAGTCTAAACTAAGATCACTGTCCAACGCGATGAATTAAACGAGATAATTTTCAAGATACACGTAATGAACGAAAATATATAAATAACTAAAGGACATATATAGCTGTAGTACTTGGCTCAATCGTTACAAACTACTTCTTTGTATTCGCAAAGATCCGCACAAGTATATGTGACAATTATTAGTCAGTTTCTTGAACGTTTTCGAATGTCCCGCTACGGTTGCCGCAATTAGCCCCTCTTAAGGTAAAACAGGAAACGTCGATATCGGTCATTGTGATATTCGGAGGAAAAAGAAAAAAAAGAGATAAAGAAACAGATAATAAGTCTACGTTGCGTTCAATGCTTTAAATACATTTAACGCAACGCAGCTTTGCCCCTGAAAGTAGCATCTGCTGCGTTCGATATCGTTTCCGATTGGATTTCTGCTAATCCCCTGCAAAATGTACGCGCCAAATATTTAGGTTCGATTCTCCGTTTGCGGACGCTCGAACGTCTCTCCTCTGATCGAAGTAATTCGACGATTGTTCGCTGCGAATTGTAAATAAGATGGAAGAATCGACGATAGAAATGGTTGAAAAAGATCTTGGTCTCGTGAGAATTCAACGTTTCGTAGATTTCAACAAAAATTCTTAATTTTGCCACTAATGTTAATTATGTTTAATGAAAATTAATCTTAATTTAATTTAATTTATTTATTACAATTTACTCTCATTTTCCAACGAAACGCTACTTTATCAGGTTTTATATTTCGCTTTCATATAGCTAAATTTTTGTAGTCGCGAGGAAGTGCTACCGAGCGACACAAAATTCCATATACTCGAACCGATTTAATTGGCAGGTAAAATTTTCTTTCATTATTTTCTACTACATTAAGAGATAGTTATGAAACAATCGTGGTTATTCAAAAATATATTACCAACTTGTTGGAACAACGAAAATCGGCGGCACAGGACTATTTGTTATCCTATTGGAATAAAGTCGAAGCGATGTACATAAATCTTCTGTTTAAAACATCAATCTTCTGGATCGCTATCAGCTCCACGTTGAATCTCATTCTTCTCTCTGGTTTCTTGCTTATCCCTTGCCAAATTTTTCCCTCGATAGTCTCCCTTTATCGTTACAAACCGAAACTCGCTTCAAATTGGGGATTTCGACGACTATTTAAGAAACACGATCTCTCTTTAAAAGGATCGATTCAACGAAGTTTCGTCAAAGATTGGACGATAGGTTCGAGCGAAACGTCGTAATTTCGTTGCATTGAGTGTTATATATCGAGCGGTATATATATTCATTTTGTAGATAATGATTAAGAGATAATAAAACTAACGAAGATATAATCCTAGTAATTGAAACTGAAATCGACATCGATATGGTGGAATTGACGTTGTGAAGAATAATCTAGCGTAATAATAAATGATCTATGACTTGATACAATTACGTGATTTAATTATGTAGATACGAGTCACTCTGCAACATAATTACACAGACGCTGACATTAATTGCAGCCGTGAATTCCAAAACAGCTCAGGTCCATCGTGGAAATCGATCTTTTTTCTTAATTCGGTGTCGAATAATATTCATTAATCCGTTGCTAATCTTGTTGATTTCTATCCTGGTGGAATATCGATTATATATTTTTATATCGTATCCTTATATTGTATTGTGTTTCGCATATTTTATATATTCGCTCGTATTATGCGCGTTTTGCGAACTTTTTCACTTTTAAGTCTACCATAAACGCATAAAATCTGATAAAAATCTACGGTCTGTCTGCAATCCTCTCTTTTCTCAAGGTCGAATTTAATTTCAAGTATTTTTTCTTTATTTATTCATTGACGTGATCGGAATCCGTGTAAACTCTAAATGTCATAGAAAGCGTGGATTCTCATCTGTCGCATGTATTCTGGTCGAGCAAGTTGTTTTTTTTTTATTAGATTAACGATCGAAATTACCGACTCGCGTTATAATTACAGCAATTAGCAGATATCCAGACATCGAGTTAATACTCGTTCGTTTGTTATTGTCTTTGAATTTGATTGAAAGCGTAAAGTCATTCTCTGGTTAGATCGGCCATCGTTGAAATATTATGCGACAGATCGAGCATAGTTTACCAACTTGGAAAACAAACGTTTAATCAACATTTCTCGTTATTCAATACAATTGCCTTCTACATGCAAATATCGTCCACGCGTTTTGCTGTTACGATACTCTGTATAATCTGATTTGTAAAAAATACGCTTACGGATATAGAAAATTTTCGAACTATTTTTAAATCAGCTTGTATCATCATCCTTGATTGGATCTTTCTACGTCTATTGGTAAGTTACACACACAGGCTTATCAATTATCGTCGATGGAAAATCGTTGGGAAACTTCTCAAACGGATAAAAACATATTGTACAAGTTGATTCTTTCTACAATTACCTCCGTTACTTCAGGGAGGAAATTCGAAGAAATTTATTTTTGTCGTTGTGCCCTATAAAATGATCATATGTCGGAGACCGAGCATTTTTTACGTTTACCTATTTTAATAAATCTACGCATTTCCTACGAAAATCCCAAAGTTGAGAAAGAAAGGACGCATTGCGCGCTTTCATGATCCGATCTCTAATAGACCTTCTGCAGATTTCCAGTTTCCTCTGTCAGCTAAACAACACCACTGAACGTAATCTTGCCACACACACTGTCACATAATGTTAACACAACGACATTAACAAAATGCCACAGGGTAAATATACTAGGCAGATTGTCGTTGACTGCAGCGATACTTTACGAATAAAAAGATTTTGTGCTACAGGGTGGTGCGAGAGAACACGCGAGACTCGCTTCGCGAGCTGTACATTCAAATGAAAATATATTATTATCGTGTATTATTGCACATCATCTTTATAGAATACACTCGAAATGATCGGATCGCACTTTAAGGCAAGCTTGCGAACGTTTCGTCGTTCCGGCTATGGATCCTGGTGTTTACCCGGTTTATTGGAAAGCTCGTTCTATTCTGAATCTTAGTATTCGACGTTTTCAACAGAGTTTGCTCTGTTCGCAAAGTTTCCTATAAACGAAAACAAAAGTGTTCTGTTACGCGTTTTATACTTTCGACTTGCTTTTACATCAGCAATTCTCCCATTCGCCAACTATTTCCCTTGGGACGGTAAGAGTTGTTTTGGTTGAACCGTCATACGGCTGTTATCGCTTCCACTTCCAGGTAGTAGTATTCGAACGCACGCGTTGATGACGATAAATATGTGTCCTATCGTTGTTCATTTTAAAAGTAATCGTAAACCATTGCGACTATTGTTGAAGTTCCAAAATTAAAGGAAACGAATCAGCCTGTATACTCCGATGGCTGAGTCGAATCCTTCATCAAACTTTCCTGCGTCTATATAGCATCGCTTCCATTAGCCGAACCTACATAGTCTTGTTGCCGTAGCCATTATTAAACCGTTAAAGCGAAAAAAGGTAGTTCGTACATAGAGGAGCATGCAGTTTCTAGCAGAATTCAGATCACCAGCCGCTATTCTCGTCACGTTCGTCAATTCTCCGGAGCCTATCGTCGTGTCCACGATAAACCAGCTCTGTTAATGAATTCACAGGCCGCGACCGGATCATTCGACAGGTACAAGGTTTAATCGTCGTGATATTGCACTGACACATGGTGCATCGTAATATCACGTTCAGTAATTGCGCAATCGAACATGGATATGACAGTATTTAAAGGTTAAGTAATACCTAACGCTGTTCTATCTTTTCTCCGCTATTTTTTTCCTTCGCTCCCTTTTGTAATTTTTCTAAAAGAAGGAACTTTTATGCGAAGCTACTTTTACTAGTCAGCTCTTTATTAGTAATTTGGGTTTTCATTAGTTCAAAGATCGAATAAAACCTCGAAACTGCTCAATTTTTTTTCAGAGAAGATACTTTTATGCAGCTTCCTTTATTAATCCGAGCAAGTTGTATCGGTATAACGATCGATAGCCGTTCAAACGTCGAAATAAAGAGGGGGGGGGGACGTTTTTCAGTCGCCTTTTATTAAAATTATAATTTTACGCAAAGCCGTTTTTATCGCTTCGAAGGGAGAGACCGTGCTCTGTTGCATAAAAGGAGAAGGTTCAACGATATCGTTATATAAAGACGTCGTAGACGTAGTTCGTAGACTATCAAGTGGCTATTATCGAGCGTTCCGTTATTTTAAAGAAGTTGAGTTTGGCGCTCGCGAGCTTCTTCCGTTTCGTTCTCGCGCGTTTAACGAAATATCGCATATACGAGGGAAATCGATATTTGGAAAAAGAGCCTCAACGATCATTTCTGTAAATTATCGTCATTTTTTACTGCAAGTAAGACAACCTTCCTTTCTCGCTGCCGTTTTATACCATATTAAAAATAAAGTCTGTGTAACTCTATAAACGAAAGGAAGTCGGAATGTCTCGAAACACGATTTTTGCAGATACGCCAGAACTTCAAATAACCGATTCGTCTTTCTTAAATTTTAATTTCGTTATACAAGTTCCCGTTAATGAACGACGGGGTTCACAGGTTAAGTAGGTAAGTAATTCATCGTATTTGCACAATACTTAATCATTTTGGTAACCAGTCTTTTTGAAAAAAAAAAAAAGAAAGAAAAAAAGAGAAAAAGAAGGGAAAGAACATACGAACGAGACGAGACTATTCAAGCGACTTTTCTATGATCTTGTGGAACATACGAAAAAATGGAAAATTTCGACGTGTTCTATATTTGCGAAAAATCGTGCACGTTTAAGTATCAACAGATATTTGTCCTTTTTCCACGATGGCATTTTTCAATTGATTTCGCTATTACGAAAGGTTCGTCGAGGTAAAAGTTCCAACTTGAACTTGAACCGTAAGATGTTCGTGAAACGTTCGTGTTTCATGGATTGTATTATTACGACTCGCTGCAATCGTGCAACAAAGGCTCTACATTTGAATTATGAATTCGTCCCGGAAGTTTACCTACAGAAATAATGCGAATTCTGCGTTTCGTGCGCTGTCGATGTCGTATATGACGTACAATTATAAATTATAAACTCGCTCAATTATAAACTCACTCATTCTGATTCTGATTTCTCATCGGCCTGGAAAACTACGAATATTAACCAGCCTGCTACGAGATGGAAGTCGATGAGGAAATTCTCGATCAAACTTTCCCATTTAATACGTTTCCAACGAACGTTGCTTTATCGAAATTTTCGCTTTATGGTATTTCCACTTGGAATATCTCGCTACCAGACAGTCGAGTATTTCGCAGTTTGAGACTTGGAAAGATTCTTACAAAGTTGTTACATTTTGTACGTACACGTACGTTTATGTTTAATTTATATACATATGTTACATAGTAATTTCTATTTTAATTTATATAATAATTTATATGTTAATTTGTATATTCATGTATATACCAGTTTATATTTATATTTTTATCAGTTTTATTTGCATATTTCATTTCTCATCTTACTTCATCGATTTAATATTCGATAATATTCGGAAAGAAAAATGTAAAACGATAAAGACACAAAAATATGGAAAAAAAGGGCGAATTATATTGGTCCGATCGGCGCGCATTTTGCCTACAATTATAACACGATATATATATATATATATATATATTTATTTATTTATATATATATAATAATTCTAATTTATATTTATTGATTTTAATTTAATTTATGTTTATTAAATCGTATTAACTTTGTCATTATTTTATTAATTTACATTTATATTTGGCGCATTTAATTTTAATCTCGGCTAAATTTATACCGTCAAATACGTTCCTTAAAATTCTCAAAGAAACAGTAATTAATTTTTGTGCGCATGCATAATATCATTCTTTTTTATTCGAAAACAGATATCAAGGAATCGACATTCCAAGACGATACCCCTTCTGTTTCTATAGTATAGACAGAAAGAAACTGCAGATCAGATTTAGCAACGAGACTAAAAATAGTTGTTATTATCTCATATGTATATGGATCGCTATTTTAAACGCGTTCGATCGGAGGATAGGATGATTCGTATTCAAATTGGAGAATCTGTCATACGAGATAAATGTTCCTCATGATTTATTCCAAGGATCGAAACATATGTATAATTATCTGCGTTTATACAAATTATTTTTCCAATAACCGTTCGACCGTATTGCTCCGTGAATGTTTCTATGAAGCGATCGTTTAACTTCGGAAGTAAAAAATTGGTAAAAAATGCACGATCGAGCAATGTCTCAGATCTCTTGTTGACACGGTCATTAATGCTGGATCAATCTTTAAAAAAGAATGTACGTTGATATGTAAATTACACGAAAGCGATTACAATTAAAATGATACGTCTAGTTTGTCTCCATGATCGCCGATAGCGATTTTATTAAATTTATCGATTCCTTTGTATATCTTTATTAGTTTATTTTGCGAAAAAATGCCAACCCATGGAACGATTCCTATACGTTATACATTTATCGATATTACCGAGCTATAGTTTCATCTTTAGGCTCGTGATCATTTCAGGGCAGGGAATTTCCAAGTTTACTGGAGATGCGTAATTCGACGTCGTCGAGAAATTACATAGACCAGAAGCACGGAGCAAAGGTGTTTCAAATATTTTATTAGAAAATATTATATCCATCGTGTATTTCGCTATCACTTTGCACCATATTCTGGCCTAAATAATTGCCTAAGTCTCGAGAATCCCGAAATTCTCGGAGTTCCGACAATTTCGAATTACGAGATACTTTCGGGAACCCGACCCGACCCCGAGAGAAACTAAATCTCCAGAGATATTTTCGCGTTCTCGCACAAACCCACATATTAATAATACTTGTCACTGTTAATTATGCCATTAAAAAACACGATGAGACGACAACAACAAGAAATAGAATACACTCGACGGAAATAGAGCTAGCCCTTTTCAAAAATTCAAATCTCTCAACTAAATTTACTTACTTTTAGATTATCAAGGGTTGCTAGATTTCTGCCTAACTTGACTCGACTCTTATTACGGTTACTTATTATCCATTTTTATGTTATTTCCTGAACATTTCATTTCCATCATACCGTTTCTTCTTTAAATGTAACGTAATGTAGAGAATGTTAAGAATTAAAAGTTGATTATTCGAAAATTGTTTTCGGTATACAAGCGTAAGTATATTTTAAATAACAATATGTAAATATATATATATATATATGTAAATCGACGATACGAGCTCTGATATCGTTAAAATGTCGGAGGATCGGTCCAGAAGGCCTTTGTATCGTCGCTGACTGATGGTGCTGACGTGAACCGGTTAAAATGGATATCAGTCGGAACAGTTGGCGATTTATGAAGTTGTTATCGGTGCTTTCGATGCACCTGGACTCTTTTACCATAAAGAAGAACAAATTCACGAAATTTAGCGTACTTAGAGATTTAATATTCCGCCTTTGTTCTTTAAAAATTGCTCCGTCGCTCATACCGAATGAATAACGAAGGTAATTTCTGAAATTCTCCTTTTTTGCTGATATTTCACGAAAATAGTGGTAACTGGCTGGCATGTTTAAGATTCGAGGCAAATTTTCGACATCGATCCTTTTCTCCGTGCGAACGAATTCTCTTTCTTTGAGTTCTGAACGATTTCGATCTTTATAGTTCGTATCTTTCGCGAGTATTTGACATTGACCGAGTCGATGGATCGAGCTCTTAATACTCACACCCTTACGCCCACAACTATCCGGACACTGATGTATTTGCCAACTTTACATAATTACCTCGCGTCACTCTCTTTTATGTAGTTACTACGTCGTTTTACGATCTTGATGTTATCTTTGGGAAATATTAAGCAATATTTATTAACAAATAACATTGATCAAGTTGTCACACAAAGATGAATCGGTATCGTCCGCGTTGCTCTGTTTTCACGTTTATCGATCTTGGATGATTCATATCCCTGGAAAGGACGGAGATACCGAACTTTATAGGAAGCGTGAAAGAATACGGATCGGAAGCAAACGAATCAGCCATTCTTTTTTGTATCTTTACACCTTCGTGCCACTCCTACGTGTACGTCTTCTCTCACCTGTCGTTCATAATAATTTTGTAATAATTTTGTAATAATTTGATCGTAGGACGAAATAGTAAATCTATAAAGGAGACCGAGCAAGCAACCGCTTACAAGTGAGCAGATCTTAACGATTCAAGATTTAATAAGGACGTTTCGACATTAGTAGCCTACTAATTTGGGAACTTCAAGGTAATAGCTTTTCCCATTCAAAGTTCGATGCTCCATCGAGTTCGGCACTTTGAAATTTAATGGATCGTGAAATGTAGGGGAAACCCAACGAAAACTGGATACATGGGTGAAACCAGCAGCTGCTATTATTTCTACAACGATTTGAAATTTTCCGCGTCGATACGATCGGTGATTCTTGTCATTTGGCTTGATGTCTAAATAAAATACAAGCGCGTTACACGTGTGCCTTCTAACGTTACGATGCTTTCCGTATTTGCCGGTTCTCTGATATAATTTTCAACGAATCTTAAGCTCTTTTTCTTCAATTTGCCACGTTGGTACCGATAGCTTGTAATATTTATAAAATTGTATATGCGGGTGGAACCTTGCGTATATACGCAAGTTATGTTCATGCTACGATTCTTACATTAACATTAAGATTATTTCAAGATTCAACAAAGCGTTTTCGAACCTTCGAAATTCATTCACGAATCCATTCCATTCGTTATTTCCTCTCCCTTTTGAAGTTTCAAGCGAAACTAGACTGACGATCAATGCGAGATATTTCAATTCCTAAATGAATAACGATTCTCGTGACTGATCGTGATTGACACTTTCAACCCTCCCGATTGAATCCTCCACGATCGATCTAATCCTTGATCGAAGGAACATCCTAATATATCAAAACCTTTACCAGGACGTCTTTTCGTTAATGAGGTTTTGTGGGTTTTGTAATCTCACGGAATTCCGCGAATAATTCCGATCTCGCAGTAGGAATTCTCGTTTCTATAATTTTTCGAAACGCTACGAAAAATTTGTGGGCGACCGTTGTCTACGGTTCGAGTAGTAACGAATAGCGAATGTTAGATCGTTTCGCGAAGATCGAACACGGTTCCGCCATTTTTTTTCGGATAAATTTTCTTGATTATAAGATAGGAATTTTATTATCGTTATAAAGAGGCAAAGGATGTTTCCGATGTTTTGAACGTTTTCATCCGACAAAATTTTATTTTTAAACGAGATACGCCTCGCTCGTGTTATTTGTTTTTCGCTTCACGAAATGTCTCTCGCATTATTTGCTTTTACCCTTATAATCCAAATTATGATATTTTTCGATACATTACGCCGTTTATATTCGATTAAGCGTATACCAATCATTACCAGCTAAAGTGTTTATAATTACTGCAAATTGCTGCAATTTAGATCGTAGATTGTAGAGCAACGTATATATTAACAAATTATTTCTTGGAATCGTGTATTTTCATACCCGCACGTGGAGAGGTGTCACTTTGCTTTAAAAATAAATTCCGATTAAAATCAGAGAATCAGCTACGGGTAAAATGGAAGACGTCGTAGTTAAAAATTATTTAACATTCACTTTTTTTTACATTTAACGCTGAATTTATTCGAACGTTAAAGCGTATCGCGCTGAATTATTGAATTTCGGAACTGGCAACAACGAAGAGCTTATTGAATTTGAAAACTGGAAATGACGAAAAATAACATTTTCAACGAGAATAAGGATTTCAATTATCGACGGAGGTTCCATTTATTTATTTATTTATCCCTTTTATAGGTCGGAAACTCTCGTTCCTGAAAAGCGCTGATTCTAGTTAAGTGCTACTACCTTTTGATCTAAATCAGACAACCCTTCAGCGAAAGATGTTTCCTTCCCCTTTTTCTTGGCTGCACGATCGTTTCCTTGGAGAAAGGATCGAACTCCAGGTCGTCTCCTACCCTTCGATTCCCTTTTTTAAACAACTCACTGGCTGACACCTGATAGTCGATAGGTTTGACTCTTTCTATAGTGGACGATAATAAGGAAGGCTTCTGAATCAAGCTTTTCCGGTTGATCCTTTCCTGGTTTTAAGAGAACGAATATATATAAAATGTTTTCTTTCTTTGTTTAACGACCGGTACCTCCTTTCACAGCAATTGGATGAATTATAAGGTCCAAGAATTTAATTAAATGGTCTTAAATTTAAGAAAAATAATCTTCCGGTTTGGACAAGGAGCTGTTCATCGTGTTTCTTTTTTTCTTTTTTTTTTTTTTTGTGTAACAGAATTGCTATCTTGATGGTTTGTGTTCTTTGAATTTATTTATGTGCATTCGGAAAACGTATTTTAGCGAATTAAGATATGACGATGTTGCGAAAATTATTGATGTAAAAAATATTTAATCTACCAATGACCAAACGTTAGAAATGAAAATGTAATTATGATTTGGATACATTTAAAATATACAGAAAACGAAGAAACGAATCGTTCAATGATCTATATAATTTTAAGATCAATGTCCGAAACATTCGCAAAAACCCATTTCTTGAATTCGTATTTGGAAATCGACATTTTACATCCATATCAATATTAACGATGTTATACAAAAGTTGACGTTTCTCTTATGTATTTATACGAATATCATCCCTATCGACTTCGAAAAAGAAAGAAGATACGTTGAGAAGATATGTTTTCTATTCTTTTTCTCCTTTTTTATTTTATATCAAATCACATCCTCTCCTATATTCCCCATTTACTTCGTTTCTCTGTTTTCACAATCAATTTATTGAAAAATGAAACTCACCAAGCATCTTCAGCACTCTCCTCGACGATTTTCCAGGATGATGTCTACAGCTTCCACTTTCGCCGCTGCCTCTGCTCCTCTTCATCATATTCGACTTCCTCAGTTTCAGTCCGATCAACGCGTACAGCACCGTAATGAGAACCATCGGCACCACGAAGAAGAAGAACGTGGACAATTCGAACGAATGCTTGACCAGAACTCTCTTCACGGTACACATCACCATCTTTGGATTGGTGTGATGGTGGACAACGCCGACTTGCAACGCCAGTGGCAATGCGAACAACAGGCCCATTAACCAAATTACAAGGATCAGCTTCACCGCTCTCGTCAGCTTTGACATCGTTTGCGACAAGAACGGATGACAAATGGCCAAATATCTTTCGACGGTGAACGCTGTAATCGTCAACACCGAAGCGTTCGTGGAGGTTTCCGCTGCCAGGCCACGAAGGACGCAGAAGACTTCGCCGAATATGTACGGATACTTGAACCAGACCATATAGATCTCCGCTGGCAGACCGGAGACTAACAGCAACAGGTCTGACACCGCCAGGCTGAATAGATAATAGTTGGTGGCTGTGTGCATCGACTTGTTGCGCGCGATCACGATGCACGTGCTGATGTTTCCGATTGTACCGGTTATGAAGATCGACAGATAAATCACGGTCACTGGTATTACGATGTATAAAGAGTCTCTGAGAGGCAGAACGGTGTTCGTGGTGTTGGCGAAAGCGGTGAAGTTTTCGAGATAGGTCTGTAGAGCGGAGGAAATGACTTTGGGAGCCAGGGTAGTTGTAGGATCCATGGTGAAGGCTGGTCATTCCACGCGAATCGTTGGCGTGTTTTCGATAGAAGTACGTGGTTTGGTACTAATTGGTTTTCTTTGCTTCAGAAGCTTGATTCCATCGTTTTCAGTGGCAGATTTAGAGTTTTGTTATTAATGGAAACAAAATCGAGCTCGCGTGTGGATCAGAGAACCGATTGCATCATTTTCGATCGTATCGTGGAATTTCTACTAAATCGTAATGTTTCAATTTTACGACTCTTTCGTTAGAACTGATAGTCAAGATTTGTTTGGATTCGTTCGAAAGAGCTGGTTGCGTCGTTTTCGGTTGATCGTCGAATAAATTGAGAGCTTTTGTATTACTAATAGAATTTGAAGTTTTGATGGAAGAATGGAAATGATTTGTTTGAACAAAGTTGGTGACTGGTTGGCTGTTTTTCTTGAAAGGAGCGGTCTCTCGGGTAAACTTACTCGTGTGATTTATTTTGTTGGGTCCTCGGAGCACGTTGTACTTGATTTAAGGAAGATTAAGTTTCAAAATACGGGGTCGTGGCTCGTGGATAATTATTTGTAATTTTTCATTTTTACGTTTATGCGTTCAATTTCGTTGCAGATGTTTAATCTGGAAGCCTAATTTACGGTCTGCCGAAGGTATGGTCTATTTGGATATTTATTTTTAATATCAAGTTCCTTGAGTTTTTAAACGACACGTTAATTTCTCTCAGGCACTCAAACTTAATTCCAAACATTCGACCTCTTAATTATCACTAGAATAGAACCTTTGTCGATCACTCAATGTTGAAACTTCCCTTTCTGCTGAAAGCACTTCCACTGTCAATCTCATTTTTCTAACTTCCCGAACGTTGTTACACGAAACTTCTTAGTCTTCCTTAACTTTCAAACTTCCACTTCTACTTGAATAAAATAGTTTCACAGATATTCTCAGATTTTTTTCAATTTGTCGTCTTCCTCGACAAATTGGCGCTATTTTTCTGCTAGGTTAGTGCATCTATTCGCTTGCTTTTACAGTTCTTTTTTTAGGAAATTTCAAAAGAATCCATAGGAAACAGTTGCGTGATGTTATCTCGATCGTTTCAACGTCCTCGAATTTCTAAATTTTTTCCCCGCTAAACCAAAGCAGTTTTATCATCAGCTTCGAGGTTTTCAAGTCTTTCGGCTCATTGATTCACTGATTTCCATTAAGAAATTTTAGGAAAATCCGTAATACGGACTCGTTTCAGTTCTGCGAGAATTTTCCACAATTTCTTCGCCTGTCTGCATCTCGGAACAAACCTTTTCCTCCCAAAATCAAAGGGTCAGATTCCTTGCAGAAACTTTGTTAAAAATTCGCTGAAGACAGGCGAATAGTATTTATTTTAGGTATATAGATCATCGCTCCTCGACTTCCTTAAATCTACGACATTTCAGCTTCCTTAAAAAATGTAACGAAAGTCCGAAAAAGAAAGGAGGAAAAGACAAAACAGCGTAAAAATATTACTTTAGAATTGTAATAATTTCCTCGACTTCCTCGATTGCAAAACTTTCTCCCCTTTAAACCGAAGCTCTTGCACCCTCGACCTTCGGTCTCCAACTTCTTTAAACTTCCTAATTTGCAGCCATCTTAAAAAGTTTTTGGGAGAATCCGCAGAAAGCAGTATAATAATTTCTTGGTCCTCCTCCTCCTCCTCCTTCTCGTTACTGTTTTCTCTCAAAACCGAATCACTCGGGCCCGTGATCTTCAGCTTCCAACCTCTTCGAACTTCCAACTATCCAACGTTTCCTTCTTTCATGCGCGAAGCAGTTGCGCTCTTGACTTTCGACTTCCGACTTCCTCAAACCTTCAACACCGCGACTGTGTGAAAGAAATTTTGAAGAAATCCAGTTGATTAATTGCCGCGGCCGTGTTTCGAGCTCGAGCAAAACGTGGCACTTTGAATGTTTCGCGGAAAACGGCGAACTGACACGGACGCCGCGCGAATCACGACTGCGTTAGCCCTCGTCGCGGCGAGTGACACCGAGCACCGGCGCTTCTGCGCACCTCCGATCGGCGGAAGCGTCCTCGTGGCTTCCTTCGTTCCTCTTTCCGCGTCCTGATCGTTTCACGTTCCTCTCTTTTGTCCGATTATTCACCCCTTCCTCCAAAATACTCTGCCATTATTCTTCGTCTCCGACTGAAACAGGAATTTCATGTTTCTTCACGTCCGTTTCTTTTCAACTTCTACTTCTTTTCTTTAACGTTCAGCCGAATATATTTGTTGGATAAATTGATTTGTGTACGAAAGAAGGATTTAAGAGGGAGGGCTTCCACGAGTTTGGAACGAACGAGCAAGTTTGAAAAAAAATTCGCGCAAGGGACAAGAGAGAGAGAGAAAGAGAGAGTTGATCGCGTCGTTTTTTGTTTCTCTCTCTCTCTCTCTCTCTTTTTGATTGCGTTTCAAATGGTACCAACGAATAAATTAGGAAATGTTAGTCCCCTCATGCAATACGTAATATAGGCTAATCGATAATGGTAATATAATTAAATCGAATAAATATATTAAATGGTATTATTCTGTGATTGAATTAATCAGCAGCTCGATAAGGCACGATATCGTGTAGACATATGCGTGTATTGTTTAATTTACATCAAGCAATATACAGGACATTCGCTATTTAAATGGCAAAATTTCGTGAGCGTGTAGAAGGCCGATAAAATAAGAAAAGAGAATCATTTTGAGAATCGCTAGTTTTTGCTCCATTTTGGAGAAAGTAGCAAAAAGAGAAGCAGGAAGGTTTCCGTTTTTTTTTATTTATATTTATTTGTCCGTATTATCATCTATTTAATAGATGAGGATACCGTTCAAAATGCTGGTCTCTTGCGGCCAGACGAGCATTGCGTCTAACTGCAGCATTACAACTACTCACTGCAGCTACGTCTCGGTCTCATCCCCGTTAAATAAACGATAACAGGAATAAGTGGGCAAAAAATATAGTTCAATACTCCGGGAGTAACAAGATAGACGTGAAATTCGGAGAAGCGAAACAAAAAAAGAGTTTTTTTTTTTAAATTTAGCAAACATCGATCGATGTTTCGGCTCTTAAATCGAGCCAACTAATCCAATGGATTAAACGTTGCCTGTGCGACGTTCCCATTTTCGACGTGAGCCATTCGAGGGTGCAACGATTCGCGAAATCATCGAACTGCTTGGCTTTCGGGGACCGTCGTCGTGTTAAGTATCCCAATGCTAAAGTTGTAGGCTTCCTTAAGTTTCATTAACCTCCGACCGATCTGTTCCGAATGATACCTCATTCGATATTTTTCTGTTTATAAGGCTATTCTACCAAGAAATTCCGTTACCAAATATTTTCCTCCTCACGATCCCAGCAGGCGGGACAGTCGTTTCCTTTATAATATGATGTAATATTGTTGCCCGATTTAAAAATAAATCCTCCGCTAAATTGCTCGGGCATTCTATAAATAATTCTGAAGTTCCGCAAAATATTTATAATCTTGAGAAAATGAGATGAATCAAACGAATTTTTGACAATTCCCGTTTCTCAAATTCTTCAAGATCGAAATAAAGTTCGAGACGAATGTGCTTGGCAATCGTGTTCCGAGAAGCTTTTAAAATTGAGATGAAATTCACGGCACGAAATTTGTTTAGTTATCATCCTCCAAGAATTTAATAAATTTTTTAATAAAACGAAATCTTCCAAAAGATTATCGATATCTATCTGTGCATAATTTATCGATAACAATGTTTATATCTCTAGGAATGTACGTATAAGCGTTCCAGATGATTTAATTAAATTGCGAGATTTTAAACCGTTTAGGTTATTAAACAATGAAGTTAATTAAATTACTATATTGTAAAAATGAAAATTTAACGTGCATTGCACAAATTCGCGCAAACAAATTTTAATTATCTTAAATCGTGATAAATCTTACCGTACGCGCAAATTTTTATCTATTAAATTAAGTTGAACTGAAAAAGTTCGTTAAATTATTTCTCGTTCAAATTCTTATTAATTAAATGTAATTAAGCTAAAAATGAAATGAAAACTTTACAGAGATTGTTTTTAGAAAAAAAAAAAAAAAAATGGAAACGCGATACAAAAAGAAAGAAAACAAATAAAAGTCGAGATATATAAGGTTCGCTTTTATTTGAAGAATTTTGCTATGAATTGCTTTATGAATACGAATGGAGATTTATTTTAATATTTGACAGCATACAAATTTCTTTATTCCAGTTTAATCTGTCATCTATAATCTTAACGTTTGTACAACGATTATTCAGAATCGTTAATCGACTAACAATTTATCTGTATTTCTAAACTTTCTGTTACAATTTAACTTTATTTACAACTATCTTAAAATCTTGACTTTACCTTAGTCTTGCTTTAGCCACAAGTTTTTACCGATTCAACCAAGTGTAAATACGAATAAAAGCAGTGTCATAGTTTTAATAATTACACGATTGTTCAACTTCTTATAATCTATAACATCGATATATAGCGTGCTACTGTTCTATCAATTGCGCGAAAGTGAAGTAAAATGACGCTAAAGAATAAAGTGGCCATCACAAACGAAATACGTTATGCGACATTGCTTATTGCTTTTATTAATTAACGACACTTTCGAGAAGCGCGAGATAGAAAGATCGTAGCTACTTTTACGCGATCCCGTGATTCTAATTACTTTGAATAGCAACGACGGTTAATAACGTTACTGAACAACATTCAGCTAATTCTGTTCCGACGCTATTTACACATGTCTAACAGTAATGAATGAGATTGTTACACTTCCGTCTGGATACTGTTCGGTCATCGCTATGCAACAAAGTCATCTATAAATATTAATAACTCTTCTAGGAAAATAGATGGTTATTTAAGTTGAATTAATGGACAGTGTGCGTCAGCGGATTTAGTTTGAACGCAGACTTAAATTATAAATTGTAGTAAATATACTTAAACTATGTATATACGGTGACTAGGTTGCGGATGCTTATTTTCCTCCTGTTGGAAATTTAAAGGTACGAAAATATACGGAATGCACGTAAGATGAGGAAATATTAAAATATCTAACGTGAAATAAATACCGTTGTAACATATTATAAATGGGAGAATAAAGCTCGGCTTAGATTTCACGTTCATAGTTGCGTTTGCAAACGTACGAATTTGTTGTACACATTTCTTGGGAAATGTCTGCAGTCTACCAATAATTGGATAGAGATTTAGATTTAAGAAATGTAAATTTATTACAGTTATAGGCTGAAAGTGCGATTCCTTTCATTTTTAACCGTTTGGATCCTACAGCAGCGTGACGTTGCTTGTACTTGGATTTGCAATGAACAAATACCCTTCTTTCTGTTTCTATTCTTTCTTCTGACGTTGATCGTAGGCTAAGTGACAATGGTCAGTAGGCTAAGTGAAAAGAGTCATCGCGTTGTTGGTACCGGTTAAACCTAATTTGTAAATTCGTGCATCGGTGCACGACATTATACGAACAGTAAAATGTGTTCAAACGTCACTAATATATCACATACTGTTTATATACATCTAATATATATATATATATATATATATATATATATATATATATATATATATGTAATATAAATAATAAGACTTTAATCTTCGATAAAATAATAACGTTGCGCGTCTATTTCCTAAATTCATCAAACTAGCCACTGTACTCGTACTTTCGTATTTCGCTGCGTGGTTTCGTCATTGCGGTGGCAGTCGTCTAGAAACAGTTGGTCTCGTGACCTTGGGTTCCACAACAACCTCAACCAATCCTTTTCTCCAACCCCTGCTAAATCTTCGCTTCATTTCGCGCGGGAAACAGCCCTTTCCCACATTCTACCATCCTTCTTCGCTTTTTTATTTCACTTGTTCCCATTCTTTTATCTTCCACGTCCTTTTTTCTTACCTTCCTTCAGCATAGAAAAAGAAGAGTCTCCGCTATTCCCCACGCAAGTAGCTCCTGTTCGCAAGCGTCGAATTCGAAACGCGTCGTTTAACACCTTGATGGCGACATTTCTCTACGTATTCTCTGGCTTCTCTGGTTTCCTTTTCTCTTTGGACACTGTTTAGTGGTCTGCGAACTCGTCGATACGAATTATACTAGTGGCTTCGTGGCTGTTTCTAAGTCCCTCTTGGTTACTCGATTTATGCTTCGTTGAGCGTCAGTTCGAGCAAATTGAAGTTTAATTCGTAGTTTTACTGGGTTCTCGGCATTTCACGCCATGGTCCAAGCAAGTAGTAGAGGGATAGAAGGCGAAATGGCACGAGACAAGTATTCTTACCGTTGAGGAAGTTGTTTCGCTGTAGTTTATATCGTGTAATTCAACTCTCTCTCCGCTTCCTTTTTTCAGTTTGGCTGTAGTAGCTTCGAAATTGAAAATACTCTGCTGTTGCTTTGTGGATTAGAGAGATCTTCGTTAGTATGGAAAAATACCAGCTTGGACGTTTGTGTAACTAAATATATAAATAGCAGTAATAAGTTATGTAAGTAGCTGTTTATGTAATTTAACCCTTTCTTTGTATTCCAACAGTACTTTGACGGCATCGCTTTGATGGATAATTCGACGTTCCTTTGCAGAGAAACTTTTTGGAAATGCGTACTTGTAAAATTAATCGTCTATATATCGTCCGTTCATCGTTAATTAAATTAACTTGTAAAATGTTATTTGTATCTTACTAGCAAACTCGTTACCGTTACGTAGAAGAATCTATCTTACATTGGTAACTTGTAACTTGATATTCGTAAAATTTCGATAATAATAAATAAATTCAATTAGCTATATATGAAAATGCTTTCGCGGCTGTCTTATTGGAAGAAGTTTAAATGATTACAACAAATATCTTCGATCCTTTCGTTTACCAAATTATAAAATAATGTCTGGTAAAACAACTATGATGTTTTGCGTGCTTGTCAGCACTTTCTTTCTTTCTTTAGATATGCGGGACACGTAGGTTCGACAAGGCACCAGATGTATTCTTGATATTAACGTTTTTTCTCGAAGAAGACTGTGAAAATGCCCCGACCGATTGGTCGGTGCAAGCTGTTGGTGGACGTAATAAACAGCTTGTAAAGTTCTTCGTGGTGGTGCTAAACTTTTCAATTTTCTTCGCTCTTGTTGTCCTAGGAACTCCGTAATTGACACACTTTCGCAATTTGTTAGAACTATCACGGTTTTCCAGTAGATAATTGGCACCTTGTATATTTTAGCGTCTCGGGTTACAATAATAAATGTTGAACATTAGACTATACGTGTTTATATGGATACTCAATTTTAAATGAGATCGTAGGCTAATGGATTTTGAATCTTATGCGAAAATAGACTTGCAGATGAAATCGTAAACATAAAGGAGGAAATTGAATTTCGAATGACAGAAAATTTTGTTGATTTATGGCATTTCGAAACAATCTCTGTCAGCACGTTTAATTAAGACGGCATTAAAACAAATTTAATTGCAAGAAAAATTGGATTTCGAATAAGGGGTCAGTTGATTCCGGACGCATATTTAATTGAATCTTTTCGTGAAACAAGCTCGGCAGTTTTACATGCCTCGATAATCCAGATTGCTGACCGCATTCCTCGTTAAACGCACTTTTATACCACATGTTATTTTCTCGGTATGGCCATTTCACGCGAGGAGACCTGTTAACGAACCACATTGACGTTCAGTTCGGAATCTTTTTGTGCCCTGGTCATTTGTACTCGTGTGGCCATTTTTCGTTCTTTGAACTCTACGTATATCGGATTTTTCTTCTATTTTGACAGTTTCTCGTTTTTACAGTGATATCCTATATATTCTTATAGACGTTAATTATCGTCGCTTGATCTCGAAATATTTTTACTTGGATACCATAAACATTATTTCTGAGTGATTTAAAAATTCCATTAGCACCGTTACGAACCTATAATGATTTTATCGGCAACGTTCCAAAGAAATCTGAAAATAGATTTAGAGATCACGAGATATTTTGTGCAACTATACGTACTTCTATTTCACAAATATCGCAAAGGCATTGTTAAACATCGTGACAATGATTATATTGGTAAAATTTGATTGACAATTATACCAGTACCAATTGGAGAATAAATAAATAAATAAATAAATAAATAAATAAATAAATAAATAAATAAATAAATAAAGACGCGACCACATTTTTCAATTGTACTGGCCGCTTAGGAAGCTAAAAAACCATTCTTTTAATGCAGAAATTCACTCGTACAATTTGTAGGAGGAGCCGATCGAAACTATCGAGAGGTTGATCGAAGTAATTTCTCGCTATCTAAAATCAATTTATTTAAAAGCACAGACTGAAAATTCTAGTTTGTATGCGAAGTAAAAGATATTGATACTGTTTCGCAACGGAAAGGATCAAGTTCGACGTTTCGCTGAAATTGCTTTCTTTGGAACATGGAATGTTACGTAAGATTCAGCCAAATGAATTTAATTAATTCGTTCACTGGGAAAGAGCTTCCTCCCCCTTCGTTCTCGCCAATTCAATTTCGTTTCGAGAAATTTATTTTATGAAATTTTGTGTACGTATAGCACACTCTACTTTCGTGCCATACGTTGGCTTCCTTTGAGACACGTTACGAATTCGCGTGTATGTTTCTGTATCGATCTTGAAGTTGCGGATATCTGAAATGCGTAACTCAATGTTTCGTATGCCACCTCGTTCGCTATTTTTGCCTAATCTTATACAGTTATTATCGGCGAGGTTGTTATGCGTACCGAACTGTGGCCTTTCGAATGAAACGAAGATAAAGTTCAGTTAACTGGGAAATATTGGGGTATTTCTTTTATAATGTTTTAACAACCGGAAAGGCTTAATTTTGTTGTCCTTTTTTTTTTTTCGTACTGTTTATGAGACATAAAATAATTTCTACCGAAATAATAATATTACTCAAAAGGTATCTTTATCCTGCTCTTAAATTTCGTTGACTATCGTTTAGCGTACCTCGTCTCTTAAAAAATCCTTAATTTTGATCATTGTAATTTTAAATTTCTTTCATATCTAATATTTACCACGTATAAGATAATTTCTAACAAAATTGTAACTTTTTTCCATGATAACAACTCCTGCCCTACTTTTGAACGTTCTTCGTTGATTATGATCCACTTAAATACTTCTTAAAAAACTTTCGTACTCTCTACTTGAAAAGGAGTTTTATCTAGGTAATATTATATCCTATTTTCAAATATCCTCTTTGCTGACATTCTCAGTCAGTTTTTTCATCAATATAAATTTCTGATGGTAACGAACTACGTTAGAAAGTTGTTATGATTTAATTAGGAAAAATATTTACCACTTACAGAGCCGAATACAGCGATAATAAATTATCGAATCGTGTAATTGACACAGAACGTTAAATAACAGAGTGTAACATCAATCTTGAGTTTTTCTCTACCGCAGCTCTACCGAAATATAGTGACCTTGAACCTCACAGTACAAAGCAATTCTTCGTGGGAGCTTCAAGATGAGTTTAGGCTTTCTACGCAGAAAGTATCGTTTCCCCTTCGTCGTCAGTATGGAAATGTATATGTAACAACATTTTCATGTGTAGGAGATATCGTAAAACGGGGAAAACTTTACCAATTCAAATGTCGTGTTGTAAATCTGCCTTCTCCCGCAAAAACTTTTTAAATTCTATACTCATCGAGTGAAAGTACACTCTGATATTTCTATCCTGTTCTTTATTTTTCTCCATGAATGAAAAAAGAAACAAATTTTATTTCCCAATGATATAAAATTATAGGCTAAATCGTTAGTGTATAACAGTATACGTACGCTATAGGTGAAAAATTAGACATCGCTATGAGTTGAGATTAACAGGAATGATTGATATATGTAGAATTCAGTTATCTCGAATCTAAAAAAAATGTTAGAATATCGATTATCATTAATAATGAATTCTGAATTTTAATTTCGATCTTACGATTCTTAATTTCGAATTGAAATTACGAAAGTTGTCGAGAGTATGCTATTCGGTACAGGTTCGAAATTTTCAATATTGCTGGTATATATATTGTAAAATTAATAAAGAAGAATCGAATCGATAAAAATTAATGAAGAAATCTCGTCAGATTGTATTCTCGACAACCTTTTACGACCATTAATTTCATCGTTCATTCTTTCACCGTTCATCTCTTTACCATTTGATCTGTAAGAATTCTTACGTACAATAGAACTCCATTTATCTGAACTTCAGTTATCGAAATAATATTTTCATTAACACTTTGTAATTGATCACAGTTCTCTTACGATTCAGAAATCATTAATTAACTAGTATTTGATACGAATGAATTGCTTAATACAACCAATACAAAATAGTGCAGCATAAAGAATACAATATCGAATCGTTTTATCATACGAATTGTTCGATTATTTATTCAATTATACATAGATTGCTCATTCAGACAAACGAAATTCTACCTTGAATATAGTAAAAATGAATAAATTACACGTAGATATTTGTATAAATTATCCGTTTATTCGCGATCGCGTTGATTCATTAATTAAATTTAATTAAAACCTAATTCTACATTCTATCCGATATTAATGTATCTATGTATTAAAGAGATCACACGTCGGTATATCATTATGGTACAACACTGTACAAAACTAAAAACAGCGATATAGGTATGGCCTTCACAGCTGAATTATTCCAACATTCAGTGGTGAATTAAGCGTAAGCATTTTCATTTGGGGCTGAAATATCATGGCGTGGTTATTCGTAGTACAGCCTTCTGCAACAGCTCAAGCCACTAGGTATAACCTGAAATGGTCCATGGAAAATGTCATGTAACTGATTATAATAAGTTTACAAATGTGAAATAGGATTTCGGATGAAATTATTGAAATTATCTACTATCGAAATTATTACACAGGGTATCGTTGATTGTTGGTGAGGAGAGAATCTTTTTATATCTCGTTGCGATTTACGAAACGTTTGTTTTTGAATGTAACTCGTTTTTAAGGTACAGTTTAAACCAAAGTTTCACGTAAGAGTGACTTCAATTTAGATACAAATAAATTAGTTGCATGAATTTTATTTCAACGTTAAGTCGATCAAGTTAGTTCTGTTCTTGTTGATTTTGATTCTATCGCACAATAGATAAATACGAAAATCCCTTCTTTTCCCAGCAAAAGTAAAAGAAATCTGCAAGAACGACAAAAAGACGTTAAAAATCGCAGAAAAAGCAAACGTTTCGTATGCATCCACTAATTAATTATATAATGAACTAATTATATATATGCTAAAAAAGTTGCATAGTTTGCGTTATTATTTCAATTATAAGAAACGGATAAATGAAAAAAAAAAAAGGAAAAAACACGAAAGAAGAAGCTAGGGGGAATGAGCCCTGATATCAAACATTCACAACAGGTACTTAATTTACCTGGATGTGGTTGGACACGCCGTAGTAAGGGAAGATGCCACCAAGGATATAACGGTAGTATCCGTTGTGCCTAATACGATATTCACCAGCTTTGATGTCCTCCGGGACCTGCCACGTAATGGTCACTTGACTGGAACCGAGAACCATCGACGTCCTCTGCCACTGGAACCTGTACGGATGATACAGCAAGCAAACGGAGGGAGAAATATCGTTATTATTCGCCTGTCTGATGGTCAGAGCCTGATACTCTTGGCTGATCGATACTCTTATCCTCCCCTTTTGTCATTTCTCGCACCGATTTTTTCGGCTATCATTGATTTATGGGGGACCTCCTATGTTTTTTTTTTTTTTTTTTGTTATACGAAATGTTTCAAAATAGTGTGTTACTTTCTTTGAATTATTTATGATACAGGCGTGTTTGTATATAGTTAAAAAATTTCTCATGCCGGGGGAAAGAATATGAGAATCCTTTGTTTTAATTTTATGCCAAAGATTTTTGTTGACGCGTTGAAATTCCTTTCGTTCGTCGAAAGGAGAGTTTAACTTTTTCCTAGTATTGCACGAGAGAGATTTAACATAAGATTTGAAGAGAGAAATTTCAAAGTGGTCGAGGTTTGCGGTTGTGGTAACTATCTAGGACAATGGGTGAAGTTCAGCGATTTAGGTACCGATTTTTAACACGTTGGCCTTGGTTAAGAATGCTTCAGACTGATCGCGCGGATATTTATGAAAATTCACATTTTCCTGAATGCAATTTAGAAAATAGAAGTAAATGGAATTTTTTGCGTTTCGTGCGTTCTGCGTATCTTTGCGTCATTAAATTTCCTATAAACGCGTAAGAATCCTCAGTCTACTAACGACTAACGTTTCTCATAATCTCAATAGTTCAGAGACTATACCGATTGACTACATAAAGAAAAACATAAAGAAAAATTTGCGATTGAAAATATAATTTTTTAAAATTAATCTTGACATTTGCGATTATTTACGCTATCGCTACTGTAATAAACCTTATAGAAACGAGTCATTCATTTTTTCAAAAATGAAATATTAAATTGAGAAACTTGTAAAAAGTGGAAATTGACCAATTTGTCTTCTGCGACATTCGTTTATTCTTATCTTACGTATTGTATAGGATATCGAGTCATTCATAGTATAGGACGAGAAAGTTATTGTACTATTGATTTCACATCATCAATATTATTACATGTCACGTAACTGCTAAAATTTATTGCCTATAAATAAGTGAAAGCACGTCTGCTGTCTAACATACACAGAGAATCTTAACGATAAAAGAGTCATCATTTTCCAAGATACTCCTCCTGAATTCCTTTTCATTTTGTTACATGTATACACTCTTTTTAACGTCCTATACGATATAACCGTATGTTAGTATATATACTATATAATATTAACAACGAAACGATGAATTAAATATTACGTCTACATATACCTCGTATAAAATAAAACTACGCTAAAGTAGAGTATGGCCTGTATCTTATTCCAAATCGTAGCGATCACGCGCTGCATTCATCAGAGACCGCTAAATTTCTTATAAATTAAATCAATTAATTTAATTAGAGAATATCTTGTTTTTGGTAAAAAATATTTTATGATTGTTTGGCTAAAATATAACATATTTGTTTAAAATCCGCAGCCTAGTTATAAATTTTCGTATTTGTCAGTTTGAGGATTTAAAATGAAAATTGATGAAAATATATACATACCTAGTCTCCCAACTGGCATCAGTGGCAACTGGCACCCATACCTCATCGTCAGTTAGCCTCTCGATCGTCAGATACGACCTCTCTGTCATCAGGTTGTTACGTGGGTGGCCAGCAACCTGGTGAAAATAAGAACAGATTTATGAGACGTAATATTCACAGAATTCCTTACCACGTATCTCTTCCTTTTTCTCCATGAATAACAAGCTTATTTTTGTCAATGCCCCAGCAGGTACAATATACACAATATATGAAAACAGTATTCATTTTCTAGATAAATAATTAAATTGGATTTATTACGAGCGATCTTTAAATTTAGAATATTATAAGATGTTGATCCTGACGTGACGAATATAAAATATATTAACGTACAAAATCAACGAACGATTGCAATACAAGGTATATGATAGTAACAAAATTAGATCGTTTGCAGCGTCCTACACCGAAGATCGTAGAAGTTAAAAGAGTTAGGAATACCAACTTATACACTATACTTATTAAAAGTTTTCAGTTTCAAGCTTATTCTAACAAAGATTTTTTTACTATCTACTAAGTTATTCGCAATCAATCTCCCTTATGCAGTTCGTAAGCAGATGTACTACATCTTTCGTTCGGACTAACACGCAATGTGTTCCTCCTTATTTTTTAGCTACAAGTATGATAGTGTCATTAGATATCTTGGAAAAGATGGCATAGGTCCAGCACTTGATGTCTTTTGACCTTCCATATCTGGACGCTTTTGTCTGGAAGATTAACAGCGTGGAAATTCGGATCAATTGCAAATCTGTTTATCCACCTATTTGCTGTCAAATCTTTCTTTCGATTTTCCCTTTCAAAGTTTCCGTTCCGAGCTTATGACGGAGTATTTCGTTCGTGTCATTTTAACAAAATCAGTATCAATACTTAGTATACTTACGAATACTGCACTGACGACATCGCCCGGTTTGGCGAGTTTCGGCGGTTGTTTAATACAGTCGCCGAAATTTTTGCCCCATTTTGGAGTGTCGAAGAGGACAGGAGTGACGAACGTGAGAAGATTCTTCTTTCTTAGATCCAGAGGCGTTGGACCAGGATCTACATCCTTTTTCTAAGATCATATCAAAACTAGCGTTACTGGAAAGTGTGTATATAAGGTAAATTCGTTTAAAGAAAATTTATAACATTTTTTTTGAGGTGGAGGGGGGGGTGGAAGGAAGATTTTTACGGTATACTTACAAGAATGGCGGATGTGACGAGTTCTTGGTATTGTTTCAAGTAAATGGTTAGAGTATGGGGCCCAAATATCGTGGACGCGCCTTCGTATCTTTGGATCTAAAAGATTAAACAAAGAAATCGTTGGCATATCTTAAATTGTAGCGTTTCAATAAATTTATATAATAAACTCTTATATTTATTGGTCGACCTTCTATTAATTTAGATATATATTTAACAAACTTTTCTATTCAATTTTATTTATCACGAAGCAAGAAAAATTATACGAGACACAGAACTATCGAATTATAGTTCAACATTTTGATGCGACATTTCATCCTTGCAGACTACCCGTAAACTATATTATCTCATGCCAATATTCATCGCTTCAAATCTAATCCTTCATGTAATAATTCCTTTTTATTCGAATCTATTTATCGTAAATGAAACGGACGTTTGTTACGAGCGTAAACGGTTTTAAATTAGAAATTGCAAGATCTACAAATTATTAAATATCGATGGCATAAGAGATAGGAGATTATTCTAAAAACATCGGAAGGAAACGATAAGGATGATCTACGAGTTACTTGATATTCCTCCGGCGTAGTGATGTAATCGCTGTAAGTATTGCAGAGGCCGGCGACTATAACGGACGTTTCGTCGTCGGACGCATCGTTCATGACCGTTTTGATAGCCTCTCGCAATCTTCTTCCGGACATTGTTGTGAATTCTCCTGGCACGCCAGCGATGACAACGTTACCGATTAACGCGACCTGCGTCGCTACGATTTTCGGTTGCCAGTCGTACGGAATATGCATCTGAAGGTTGTTCAAATCATTTAGAAATTAAACGGACGAACTTGGGGATCTTGAAAATTTAGAATCGTCGAACGACAAAGAAATAAGATTCATCGATATGCAGGGTGCCGAAGCACGTAACTGCAACCACTTCGGTTACTGCGTAAGCAACAATTTTAATGGAAAATGTTTCGGATAAAATTGGATGGTTTGATTGGAGATATAATTTTATAGACGGATGCTAGAGACTATGTGAACATCACGTTTGTTTCTTCGAATGGAATTATGTATTCTTTTCTACATATATCAATTCTACGGAATGTTCTACGTCAGAGAGTATTAATGCACAATGTTAAAAGATTCAACTTTGAAAAGAACAGTGCTCGATTCGAACATAACGAACGATAAATTAATTTCTTTGGTATTTTACAAATTGCGGCGACAATTTTTTTTCTTTTTTTTTTAATTTCACGATCTTTAGAAATTTATTTAGAAAGGAGTTTCGTATTCGAATAAGGATCATTTTTTCCTAAACGCTGTAACACTATCTTGTAATAATATTCTTCGACACGTGTTTAAACTTACGCGACCAGTGGCAAGTAGAATTGGCTTTGCACCGTGACATTTCACATCGTCGGTCGTAGGAGCTGCTATGAGGTTTCTGACTGCGTTCCACATGGGATTCGCGGTGGTTGTGCCCTGTTCGAACGAGAACGACCCAGGACCGTCGATCGTTCCCGCCGCAAAACTGTATCCCATCGCTGGTTCACATCCGCGGACCTATTCGTAATATTCCACAACTCGTAAATGACGTTCAAAAAATCGTTGAAGCCTATGAACTCTGATTCAGTTCCTCCCGATATGCGCGAGTGTATTAAAATAAAAATATGCAATCTTTATTTTCAAACAAAGACGAAGGAAATACGTTATAATTGTTTTCAAAGAAACCACGACGAACAAGAATTCGATTCGGAGTTTCGATTGCATCAATTGACCTTGATCGTCGACCTTAATTGAGCCTGAAGCCTGAAGACTGAACGAAGGTTCTTAAAGGCTGAAAATTATCATTTTTCAAAGTCCTTCTGCCGTGTTACAAATTATTTAACATTATATCGTGGATGAATGGAATGGGCTGTACATATCTACGTTAATTTATATTTCTGCAAAGATAATTAAAGGGCTGAAACATTTACTTTATCAGACTTGATGATGCTCGTACACATTCAGAGTGTTCTACCTTTACGAACAAAATTTGTCTTCCAAGAAATTTCCCTTTAATGACGAAAGTAAGCTCTGACTTGAATTAAATGTATCTTATCGTCTTCTAAGAACATATTAATTTCGCAGAGAGTTTGCACTGAAATTCCGTAGCATTTTATTATGACGAAAAACAGTCTACTCACAGGGTGTGCAACGAGGTTTCGTAGATTATTGTTCAAACATGGAAATCCTCGAGCACAGATACTTTCTCATTAAAAAAAAAAAAAAAAAAAAGAAGAAGAAAAAAGGAAAAGAAAAAGATGGAAAGGGAAGAACGAATGAGATTTAATAAAACTCAAAGATAAAGGGAAGAAAGAGAAAACTACTTACAGTTTCGGTTCTTCTGGTGGTTTCATTGTAGTATTCTGCCGTCTGTTCCACCATGTTCACGTAGCGATGCACCACACGGAGGGGTCCGATCACTTCCTTGGCGTCCCCGTACTGCCATAAACGCTGCAATCACCAGGCAACGGAACATGATTATAGAATCGCGATACGAGCAACAAGCAACGCAACGCAACGCAATGTGTACAGGCCAAACACGCATGAAACGTATCCGCCTCGCTGGCTACGAACTGTTCTCTCGTTTCTGCTTTTATTATGCTAATACCCGTTTCTCGAAACCGACCCTTCGCTCGACGCGTCACGGCTAAAGAGCATGCGAATGTACGTTAATTACGAGCCTAACGTTTTCTTCTCTGTTTTCTACGTTTCATCGTTTGTTCGATGAAAACAGTCAATAACGTAATTTGAATTACAATTCTCCGGTGAACGGCAAAAGTATGCTAATATTTTCTACATCGCCGTCTTTTGCTTGTGATTTCAACGATAGGACAAGAGTTAATTTCACTTCTTTTCCGCTCTTCTACCTGACGAACGCATTATGAACATTCCAAAAGCGATTGAAGAAAGACGATTCAAGACGATTGAGAAATTTCTCAAGTCTTCAAAATATCGCAAATAAACAGCAAACGAGGCAACTTGGAAATTCCCGTAATCAAACCCCCCCATAATTAAAATCTTTCATGAGCAACATCTACAAATAACAAAATTCCCACTGTCCAATTTGTTGTCAGATCCTACAGGTTGCTCTACCTAATCCAACATAGTGGCGCCATAATTAAAATCTTTCATGAGCAACATCTACAAATAACAAAATTCCCACTGCCCAATTCGTTGTCAGATCCTACAGGTTGCTCTACCTAATCCAACATAGTGGCGCCATAATTAAAATCTTTCATGAGCAACATCTACAAATAACAAAATTCCCACTGTCCAATTCGTTGTCAGATCCTACAGGTTGCTCTACCTAATCCAACATAGTGGCGTCATGTGCCTTCATCCTCCTGTCTAACGATTCTCTCCCCTGAAAATCCACTCTCCCTTTCGATCCTCACTCCCTTCTAGGTTCCACTATATCTCTTGATTCCATGCACGTCGTGTTGTTCGATATCTGGGATCTCATCTTTGTGCACACGCAACCTTGTCTTCCGCCACTTTCCCTCGATCAGGGAACGTAGAACCTAACGCTACGTTCTACGCTAGTGCAATGTTGCGCGCGTGCACACGCGGTCAAGAACACGAAGGACCAAGGAAGTTTATTGGTCGATGGACGCCGATTCGCGCCATTGACGGGCCAATGGCGAGGAAATGGTCGATGATTAATGTCAAGGAATTAAAGGGAACCATATGATTTCGTCTGATAGGGATCTTCAAGCAGAAATTTAGGATTTCGTCGCCTGCGTTTGATTACCAAGGCACTTTTCGCTTGGTAATTGAATTGATAAATGATCTGAACTGTTTGCAGTTGGTATATTTTTCTGCTGGTACCACTCGGCGATCGAATTGATTTTATTAACCGAGTCGAACGAACGTATTGGCCTATATATCTGGAGCTATTTTTGAGCGATAGATGCGTGCCGTGTAAAGAAAGCCGTGTAGAAAGGAGTCGCGAAACGATCGTTTTGCAAGAAAGTATAAATCTCGCGCTGAACCGAGGCAAATAATAGTGAATGCAATTTCAAGGCGATTTTTTCAAGATGACCGATTCAAAATTAAATTAAAGTAGACTTAAATCTATAAGTATTTAGCAATTATATTACATAGTTTACATTAGTGGCTGTATTGATTTTTCAAGGTTTTCTAATTTTCTTGTTACGTAGTAGACGCAAAAGATATAATGAAATTCATCTTGAATATGAACTAATCGAGTCATTATATGTTCTTAAGAAACAGAATTTTGCCTTTTCTCTCTCGAGATAACTAATTTAAAATCGTATTTTATTACTTGTTTATTATTCATGTAAAGGTATCTCGCTCAAGTGTCGTAAAAACAAGTATTAAAAAATATACTGAATATTGAAATGTATTTTAATTTAAAATTACTGTAATTTCTTACTATAATTTATACTTGATTTACCTTCTAATGTAAAAATTATGTAGATAATGTCACCGATAATTAAAAGAAACATTAATCTACGCACTATCAGGGAAAAATAAAACTGTTAAGAATTTATTTAAGAGAAGCTCCATGATAATTTGATTTTTTTTAGCGGCTTTCGATCAAACATACGTCGTTCTTTGATCGGTTAAAAAATCCATGACGCGAGACCTGCATGCTTCCAAGCATTGAGAATATCGGTTTCAGTGAAAATATTTCTATACGTTATGGCAAAATTTCCCAAAACAGCATCTTTATCGTATTAAATCATGTTACTTCATTCTTTGTTGTGCATTTGGAAGAAAATTATTCGAAAAGGATAAAAATTCATGCTTTTGATGAAATGGAATCAACCATTGCGATAAGAATGTTGCAAGATTTTCCTGAAGGAAACTTTTCGTATTTATCGATATCGCAGATGTCTATTTTGCTCGTGATCGATCTTCCGTTCTTTCTTCTATAAGATAATCCATATAATTGTTATCTAAATTTCAGCAGGAAGTAAAACTGGATTTTCAGTTCAGCAATAGCGTAACATTTCACGACAGGCTCATTATCAAATAACTTAATAATTAAGCGGTACGTAATTAAACAACAACAGTCACGTGTAATTAAAATTTTCATTTGCATTCTATCGAAAATTCTCATCGTATTCATATTTTATAGTCAAAGAAAATATTTATCTTATCGAGAAATAATTAATTGTTCCAGCCGATATTTTTTATACGCGTACATACACGTTCACTAGGTGAAACACTAGGTGCGTAATGAAGTGGGAGCATAGGAGGTCTTACGTTCACACGCGTTACAGTTGCACTATACTTGAATGACTTGAGCCTTCTTACGATCGACATTGAACCATTTACCGTGTTTTCCACTATAAGAGTCGTATAAGGATGTTACGCTATACGAACAGTTATGTTTCTTGGAAAAACGTCGCGAGTATCTCATTCGAGTACGACGAATCCTTGAAGGAGAAGGAGTTCCGTTTCTGATTTGTAATTATAACTAGCGAAGCGTCAAGGAAATATCGAATCGTTATCGAAGGATGAAAGGAATACCAATCGTAGATAGGAATACCAAAACTGAGAAGTGGGAAAGTTTTACAAATATATGGAATAGGATGGATTATTTTCAAATTCGCTATATCACATTTGAAATTAAAAATTTGAAATCTGAAATATGGAGTTTCTGAATCTTCGGTTCTTGAAGTTGAAGCTTTGTATAAAATTTAGACGTTAGAGATTTCGCAACCTTAGATTTTTAAGCCGGTGACTTTCTAACTAAAGATTTTGAGATTAAAGGTTTTTCAATTCGAAACTTTACGATCGTTGGGTATTTAGAAAATAAAAAATCTAAAATTTTTCATTCGTTTCAATCACGAGGATACTACCTAATTAAGCTCTAATTTCACAACTAAATCCAAATCGAACAATCCCTTCTTCTTTGCTGTCTTGAAATTACTATACAACAAGGACTCTGGCAACGGAGAATTTTTATTTCAATTTCCACAGACTTAGACTAGAGCAACAGGTATCTTTTAACGCCTTTCGCTATGGATAGACGTGTGAGAAGGTAAGACAGTAGCGTGATTCACGATTTCGTGGAAAGGAAAAAAGCCTCTCGAGGAAGGAACGACGGCATCGTCCTTGCGAGCGCCGAGCGTGAATCGTGTATCTCGTGATTCGTAAAGGGTGTGGCGGTTTCTGGGAAGGATCACTCGGGAGCACCATGCGAGCTGACCTCGTTAGATTGCTAGTTTCCCACCGCTTGTCGAATCTACGTCTCGTGTGTGATCTCGAAATTGTTTTCACGATGTATCGCGTGATCTGTAATCTTTGCAACTATGTTCACGTTTAAACATATTAAATTACACAGTATATGTTTATTCTTCTGATTTCTAATATACCTGCAAGTATTTCTTTTTTTATATTTACTTGTTCTTAATGCGAATAACCATTATGAACGATTAACATATTTTGTTGGCTACACCAGATAAAAATTAAATTTCCGTCATCGATGATGGTTATTCGTAATCAAAATAAAATTTTCGTCGTCGATAATGAACACTGGCGATCGAAAAGATTTCAATCGTTTACGATCGTTACTTCAATTAAGGACATTAAATTTTATAGCATTACTTTTGAAATTTGTCTTACGACAGTTGCGACGTTTGAACATTACTGATTGAATGTTCGTGATGTGAACGTTATACGCTATAATCATTTGCGTATCGCGTCGTTCCAATTTTCGATTTCAACACCTTCGTAATCCTCTGTTACGCCTTCACCATCAAATTAATGGCGCAGAAGAATAATGGAGTTGATAGGAAATGGAACTAGTACGCTTCCTGTTGTTTTCCGTTTGCACGTTTGCGAAGAGACTATATGCCGTGGTCGCGAATACGTTTACGCGAAAGAATACTCGAATCGAAACTTAACCAAAGTTGAATCCTGTTGTTATGAACGTATTACAAATACGCAAGTAATACTGGAATATGTAGATAACAATTTATCAAATCCATATTGTTAAGAAGCAATCCTATATAATTTAGGATATTTAAGGTTTAACATATATTTCTTCGTAATAACACTCTTTACGAAATTGATTCTTTTATGATCTTTACGAGCTCCATATTTTTTTCAATATAAAATTTCTATTTAATTGCTTAACTTCCATTTGGTATAAATTTACAAAATTTTGGAACCACGTTATAACAATCCCCAGTTCCAATTTAGGTCGCTCTAATCCTTGCATATACCGATGACCGTAAATGACCTGGATAAATAAGTCGTGTATTTTTCTTTCCCCGATATTTAAAGTTTCGCTTTTGACGCATGAAGCGAATTCTCTTTAGCGTCGCAACAACCAACTCGATCCAACGGTGCAATTTCTACTGCTTTGCAGAAATGATTTCAGGTCGTTGTAACGAAGATAAAGGCAAAATACGTGATAAAACTCCTTTCTTCTGTAATCTTTGACTTAGGCCAATTTCATAATCACCGGAACATGTGTGTTCTTAACTGGAATTAATTCAAGTAAATAATAACGAAACACAGTCTTTGCGTTCTTGTTGCGCAACTTGTTCGATTGCCGATTGGGCGTTGTCGAGCCACGAAGACACGAAGACACGAAGAGACGCGAAGCCGAAAGCAGAGGTAGGGAGGAAAAAATGGAACGAGCAAAGAACCGGCATAGTGATCCACGTGTTTACACGTTCCTGTTCCCACGTCTGTTGAGACAGGACTTTGCAATCGTCTACTATCTCACCTTATTATTCTGTTTATCTATAATCTCCAGAGACACGATTCTGCTTCCGCGGATGAAAATCCTTCGCCCGCGAAATAGCTTTGCCCGATGACGTTTTCCTAACGTTTTGCCGTTACCTTATCCATTGATAAGAAAGGTTGTTATCAATTGTGGAATACGCATCGATCGGTGCACACGTTCCTCAGCATTAGAAATCTTTATTTTCACGCTGTTACGTATTTGTATTTCTAGTGATTTGGATAGAAACTTCGCGTGTCATATGTAACTTATATTAGTTGATTGGAAGTATTGATTATTCAAAGGATTAGTAGCTTTTAATGCAAAATGTTGCGAGCATAATATGTTGCATTTTAGTAAATTCGGGAGAGAAATGTAAATTTGTGCAAAAGAATTCTTCACGGTTATTCAAACGGTAAGTTTTACCGTGAAATATTATGAACGTAATGTTGTACGTTATTCTGCTAAATTAGGTAGGAAGAATTGAACTTGCGTAAAAGCTTCATTTTTGCTTTGTTCGTTTATTCAGCATGTTGATTATTCAAGGTTTCAATATCTCTGAATGTACTACTATGATCATTGTATACTTAGCTGTGCGGTCGATTTTTTTTTTGTTTTAAACTATAAAATACGAAATTTGTTATATGCGATTTATATGCGATTTAATTTACTCGCAGGTTTCTCGTGACGAAAATGTAGCAAAACTGTTTGTAGTACATATTCGGAAAATACAGTTGGATAGAGTCGAGCCTAGTTACAGTTACATTAACGAAATCACGAAATGTTTCGCATAATATACATAATGTGGTCATAAAAAGTTTCTACGTTCTTCACCGGCTAAGATCCAAAAACTTTCAAAAACCTGGAGGATGGACATAACGTAGATTAAACGATAAACAAAAGATTACGTAGACATGTGGCGAAAGGGGGCCATAATTGCGCAAATTAACCGACAAAACTGAGAAACGAGATCGCGAGCCGGCAACGCGTGACTCGATAAACCGATTTTGCAACGTACGAATTTACGAGCAATTTTGTGGTCGCTCGTAAGCTTCTCGTAACTTCCGGATGATTCACCATCCAATTTGCAAACATTATAATTTTGAGGGAAGATGAAAGAAATAGACGAATTTAATGCTCGTGAACGTCGCTTTCCTTTCTTTCTTTTTTCTTTTTTTTTCGATTATTTCCTTGTTGCAGAAGATAATGTGCAATTTTGTTTTAACAATAGAGTATTATTCTTTCGTCGCGATAGGTGAAGTTTAGCATAGATGAACACTGACTCTTGAAGAAGAATCACTCTTTTAGAATCGTGTCTGTATTACAAAGAGCGTTAATATAACATGCATCGATAATTGTTTTCAAGCAATTAGTTTCCCCCAAAAACAACGATTGTTAGTTCTTCGACTAATAAGACTGCTTGAAGGGGGTGAAAAAGTCACGATTCGTGATTAGTGGGAATAGAAAAAGGTTCGGTCGCTAAGAAAATCGTTCTTCTAAGAAGATCGTACGTTCGGCGTAGAACGTATACGTGTTAAAAACAACAGGTTAGCTGTTCGACGGTGTGCCACTCCTTTGAGAGCGTAAGAAAAAATTAAGAAGCGGAGGAAAACGTGGAAAAAGAAATCGAAAATAGGGAGCTTCCTCGTGAGTTACGACACGGTTATTCAACCAAATAGGTTTCACTCTCGTTCGCTCTGGAACACGCGGTGTGAAATCCAAATGTGATCGCGTCAACTATTCCAAGTTCCGTTTCCATCGCTCTACTGCTCTGGAATGACAAGCGTGTACCTGCTCTTTGCTCTCCGATGAACAAATTCTGTTTCACGAAGAAGAATTCGCACAACGATACTTTGTACCTTCTCTTTAACTTGCTCACTGTATTACTACGCCTTACGAAATAGCAATCCGATGCGACGTAACGTCTTCTAATCTAACATCGTCGATCTTCCCTCTTTCATCCAGCGAACAAAATGCTCGTTTACATACGGTAGGGCGTATGCGTCGACGAAAGTTCAATGGACTGCTTTACCTCGATTTGCTCGAGTTTTATGGCAGCAGTTTGCGCGACCCTGTATAATTTAGAAAATTTTCTTATCGTATAAACTTTATATTTTGACAGATATGTTCGGTTTTTTAAACCGGTCGATCGTTAGTCGAACAACATCGAAACAAATTGCTTCTTTAACGAACTCTTTAAAAACTCCAAGATACCTGCAATTACAAACGATATGCTGCGAGCAACGCGAGATCACAGCTGCTTACAATTTCACAAAACTAGAGCCATATGAAGTATCTGTTCAGTATAGTCTTCCTATCTGATCTGATAAGATTCCGAAGTTTATTTATTAAAATCCAACTTCTGTAAACGCTGGGTGCATCGGGGTGTGCCAAGGATACGCCGAGACATTTCTTCCCCACGTTTCGTCGACTTCTCACACGATTGTATTGAAATGTCGCTCGTAAACAATGAGTTGCATCAGAACGGTGACCAATCGACAGTGGTGCGAAGTGCCGGAGGAGTGGAAAGAATTAGGGGGAAGCAATGGAGAATGATTACTAACCTTCCGTCTGTCAGATTACGAAACGAAACACATACTTCGTTCTAATCGAAACTTCGGTTACGTATGTGCGAAATCCTTACGAGATGTATTTTTAAGGAACGCGAACAAGGCATGTTAAAATGAAACTCGAAACTTCCTGTCGGTACAACCATTATAAACTGGAACCGTGCGTTTCGCCATCACGCGCGTCGTTTCGATAGGCGAAATATAAATGTTTCTGGACGCTGGCTGTGATATATTTTTCTTGGTATAATAAGCAGTGTTCGTTAATCTTAAAAGAAAAGCGGTGTACTTTATTATTACGTAAGCATTAATTCTTCGTTGCATAGACTACGCAGCACGATAATTTCTCAAATAATAAGGGTAGTAGAAAAATGAAATACTATGCGTAGGTGTGAACTTAATAAGAAGCTACTGAGCGAAGCAGAGAGGAGATTGCTGGTAACATTGTTATTTACGATATCAGGCGTCGAGGAGGTCGTCAACTCACAGACGACAGGTTAGTAGTTTAGGTTCACGGTTGCACTAATCGAATTACACTGTAATTTACTACGTAATTTAATTATGTTATACTTCAATTACGTAGTGCGTCAGGTACGAAGCGATTAAAACAACGTAAATTACATGATTCAAACTTTTCGACTGATTTAATTACCAATTATTGTAATCACCAGTGTGATTGAATTATAACGCGATTGAATGATAATATTATAACGCAATTGAATTACTAATTATAACTCACGGAATAATTCAATTGTAATTCTCTGCAACACTGTCTAAGGTTAATTAATAAAATCTTCTGCTTGTTGTTCTGCTTTACGCTAAACGATGACGACTCATTCGCTCGGGTCTTTTCAAACTTTTAAGGATCTTCATATTACGACATTATCTTTTTCACATTCTTTTCGAATTTCCGACTCCGTACGATTTTCTTCTTTACGCTATTACCTATGCAATTTGCAATCGACACAACTGTCCTTAAAATTCCTTAATTTCGGGTATGTTAGACGATCCGCTCAACGTTTCCTAAAACTATTTTATCCTTAAAAACTGCAAAATCTAAATAGGGAACCACGAATTGTGCTAGGGGAGCTGCTCGAGCTAGAATATTCTTAATCTTAAAACTTTCCAAAGTATCGTACTGCTAACATTTGTTCTGACACACTGTCCGCCATTCCGTCAGCCTCTCTATTTCGTCGAAACTCATAAAATACTGACTGTAATAGTCGTGTCAGTGTGCGTTATGAAAGCGTTTACGTAATTTTCTCCTCTTTACTTTACCTCGATAATATTTCGAAGATAGTAGACAACAAACACGTTATTGGAGAAATTTCTCTAAATGAAAAGAAAGTAAAACTTTGTTGTTTCTTCGGTGAAGAAACTTTGCAAGAAATATAGTATTTTTCTAAATAAGTATCCGCGTTTCATGTTGCGCTTTGCCTGGACGCTTCTGACAGCCACGTTACGCTAAAGTTTCGATAGATTATCAGCGACCCACGCGTAGCATTGCTCTCACCATAATGGTGAACTTTGAATATGCATCGAACATTGCACGAATACATTATCTTACGGGAACGAGAATTGGAAATTGACGAGGCGACGCGATTTTCCTTAACGCGTTGATTGCCACACGATGGCGCGAGTCGCCGATTCTACTATAAATTTTTTAAAACGATTAAAATAAGATGAATTTCATAGACTGGACAATTTTCAGCGACGTTGACGTCCTTTATGCAACATTGACAGAAAGGATGTGCGAAGATCACGGTGTGATATTTTTCGATGATTGGTTGTAGTGGTGTGACGTATTTGAATCTAGCGTAGCTAGACATAGGTAAAACGATAAAATTCGAGTTGACGATACTACAGGTTTAAATTTTTACTAATTTATAAAAATGCAACATCTCATATATGCAACAACCAATCTCAAAAAGTTAGAAAACCGAAAATATTTGTTCTGTATTAAAGCATCGCACGAAACGGCTATTTGGCGCGTGATCTTTTTTAAGAAAACGGGAAACCTATGCAGGAAGTAAGGAACTCGGTGGTATCTGGTATCGGAAATCGCTGTAGGCCGGAAATTGGCCGCGAAAAGCGATTACGATGGAATCGTGGGAGTGGACGATCTTTTTCCGCGATAGTTATTCTGCCATTTGGAGTTTGTCCGTCATACTAAACAGCGTCGCGACGTGAACGCGGTGGCAAACGTGAAAACCGTGGCAGGGCACTAACGACGTGTGCGCGTGTGTGTGTTTGCTTCGACATTACGGTCACGAACCAACCTTTCACGATTTAACGGCTGTTAGAATTGTAACAAACAGGGAGGACGAGTTCCCGAGCCTTTTTCCAGCTCCGAAACTGTCGTTGGTCTCATTTGCAATCGGAAATAACCGCTTTCACATTTTTGTTGAACGTTACGTGACGGATATTAAATAAATCTCTATGGTGGGGATATTGAATGGGAGATTCTCTAATTTGGAAATGGTCCAGCGCGGAGGAAAGTGCCGTGAAACAATTATATATTTAATTACGTAATGATTCAAACGTTTCCAGTTCACAGTTTCACAGTTCTTTTACATACACGAGAGTAATCTGAAGCAGCGCTACTTAAAATTTCTTCATTCGCGATTTTATTATTATCAAAGATACAAGCAAAACGTTAATCGATAATGAATCAAACAAGTTTAGTTTTAAACAATCCTTTGTTGTGATTTTAATAACAAAATACGAAATTTCAGTGTTGAAAGTGAAATTGCACGAATGTCTTCTGCGATATAACAAAAATATAATAAAGAGACACGATGAATGTACGCAATACGTAAATGTCTCGAAATTAAAAAAGTAGATTTGCATTGATTGAAGACAAAGAAAGATACTTGAATCTCGTTATAATACATTAATCGAAGAGTGGAAACTTTTGTCTATAATTATCTTTTATTTACTCTTTTTTCAAACTTCTTTCGTCATATTTCGTATACAACTATACAACGTAGAGAATTTAATCCAGAAATTTGTACGCCTGATCTTAATTACGAAATAACAGATTTTTGGAAAGTCCCAGAAAAGCCCCACTTGGAAATAAAGATTTGAAATTTAGAAATTAAATTTCCATTTAATTTCACATTTTCGAACGCAAAGTTCCACTTTGCAATTACATGCTGAAACAGAAATCTCGTAGCTTTCATTTTTAGGGTAGTTTAATATTCTTCTGAATTTTGAAGTTCAATGGAAACTGTTCCGAGCGAAGGAACCTGAGTTTATGATTACAAAAGGTGTTAAAAGAATACCTTTGCAGATCCGTCGTTCATAGAATGGCTCGAGTAACAGGTACTCCTCTTTAATGACCCTTTCACGCCGCCTGACCATGGGTATTATCTGCTTTAACTGGCCGTAAAGTACGTCCTCACACGCGCAAGGTCCTTCTACGAGTTCGAACTACATCCAACTGTTTCGTTTTAGTGAAGAAAAGAAAAAAGAAAGAAAGAAAGAAAGAAAGAAAGAAAGAAAGAAAAAGAAAAAAAAAGAAAGAGAGAGAGAGATCGATCCGTATCTCAAATGTCCGAAGTATTTTCAACGTTTAATGGGGTAACTTGAACATTTGGCAATCACAACTATATGTTACTTAAGCCTATTTTAGCTTCAAACCTTCTCGTCGTTGCGTCTCGTTCTTTCCGAGGATATTCTTATGAGAAAACTCGACGTTTATGTAACATTCTTATATTTAAATTTAAAATTTGAGGAAATCGTGCAGCGAGTATTATTTATTCTTGGATGGAACTTTTTGCAGCAAATGCGTTACGAATGTATATAACGTTTTATTGGCTTTTGCAAGAAATGGTTAGGATGTATGATTGAAATTTACGTTTGAAAATTTGTATTACGAATTAGATTTTGTTGCAAAAGTTTCAGTTTACTAGTTTATAGATTGGAATTTTTCAAGAAACGTTTCGTTTCCAGATTTTACATCGAATAAATTGAAATTAAACGGCAATTTCGTCACTAAATTTCGATGTGGAAAGTTGAAACCTGAAACTGAACGTCGAGATCGAAATTCGTTTCCGAAATTTGATTCGGCTAGTTGAGATTCAGAATGAAAAGTTTCTTTGAAAAATGTCAACGACAGAATTTTTCAATGTAAAATACAAGTTTCGCCTAAGAAATAAAAATTCGAAATTAAAATTCCAGATCTGTCCGCAAACGAACGTATTGTGCCGTACGAGGTGATCCTTCGTATTTCAAACAGCAAAATTTTTACAACGTAGAATCTGTAAAGATTCAAGTTTCTTTTTTAAAACATACGTGACCTATGGCAGGCCATCTTGTATTCATTCATATTTGAATTGAAAATGAGACACACGTACGTGAATCACGTAAGGGTGGAAAGACCTGTATCTTTATGTCAACTCTCGGTAAGGATGCAGAACTTGATCCAAATCTCGTCCGCGTTCCAGCGAATTTTTATCTCAATTCGTGAATCAACGCACTGAATACCAACGTTGTCTCTCTGTACTCATTTTTTGCATCACATCGACTTATATCGTTACATTCGAACGGAGGAATATATTTTTATGCCGACGTTTTGATGAAAAATTGTTTAACTCGATTTAATTTAGTATTGAAAAATTAAATTCAATTACGGTTGACTCATTTTTAAATTCAACTGTATTTTGAGCTAAATCGCTAGATCTTCAATTCAATCTTAGAATTACAAATATTATTTGACATTATCTAATAACGTATTTCGTGTCATTCGAGATCTATCGATTTAATACAATATACAATTTTATAATTTGCAACATTCATTTGAAATTGAACAACTTGTGCCGACAATTTGTTACTTTCGAATGTAATTCGTATTGAAGGTTTCAAAAATTTGATTCAACGAGCAGTGTTGGAATTTTTAAATGTTATTTCGATCGATATAAGATTTGGAAATAAAATTCGATGTGGCGTTGGCTTGTAAATCTTTTTAATTAATTTAATTCAAGATCGCGAACACGTTTTCCGGAAGAATGCGTGCTCGTAACAAGATCAGATAGAAATTTCTCTTTTTATCGATAACTGGAAACGATATCTTTTTTTTTTTTTCTTCTTTCTGTATCGTTCGCACTTGACCGACTTTGTTGATGGCAATAAACGAGCGAAATCGTCGCTTTGCATAACGTCCATATACGAAGCATTTCCGTGATTATACGGGCGTGCTTAATGCGCAAGGGAGCAGTACCATTCGTTCGGGTAGACAAACGAGCTCTGTCGTGGATACTCTACTATTGCGTCACTTCAAGTGCGATGCGTAAGACTTTACTGCTGACAAAGACGTTTCATCTCGAACTTTAACGCCAAATTGCTACCATTACATTATAAATAGTCCACGACAGTTTCGACCGAATGATTTAATTGTACTCTTCAGGTACTTTGTTTTAGCTTGTATTTTATGTTTTACGTAATAAAAATGATGAACGGCGTTCATCGGAGTAATTTTTGTACGAATTTAATATTTTTTACAGTATCATTTACAGTAAACGGTTACACGGAATTAAACGTACCTCGTATTTGTCCGATAGGAAGATTCATAAATGTTACTTTTTCCAAATTTGATCGCAAATGCAAACACGACGTTGCAAGAACGAAGCAACACGTTTCAAAATGAGAAATGAAGAAATGAAGAAATAATTATATCCAAGAGGCTAGGAATTTGAGGGACGACGGCAGGTTGCCAAAAGCTTCAGTTTTGGAAATTATCATGGAACACCAACGATTCAGCCTCGTATCCTTATATAAAATTTCTTTCGTTTGCTTCAAAGTTTCGTAACGAAATCTCATTACAAAAACCCAACGAGGCATAAAAAGTTAGCTTCGAATCTACAATTAAAAGTAACTGTTTCCTCTGAATCGCGTCGGAAAAGTAGAAAAACTCGCCATTAATAGCCATCTAATGCAACAGTAGACAACAAACGGTAACCAAAAGGTTCACGTTCGAGCTCAATTTCTTTCGAATTAAGATCGCAACGAATGAGCAAATTTACGAAAGATCCTGTTGATCTTCGAGGTATTTCCGAGTCATCAGGCCTGGTAAATTGTTAAATAGCAAAAAGCCAGGCGATTGCGAGAGCAGCTTCACACGTAGCCGAGTAAGTGGAATGGGATAAAGGGTCGTTAGCGCGAACAGAGGGATTATTTAGATTGTTTTACGATTGCATCGCGACTTCGGCGCAACTTGGCCGCTCTGTGCTCCATTATTCTTGTCTGCGGGCACACGAGCGAGCTTTGTTTCCGGTCGGCTAATATATTACGACATTCCCTAACGTAACATTCGCAGGGACCACGCCTATTCCTTCTCAACGAGCTGGTTTTCTTGCTAAATTAATTTCTTCTCTTCCTACCGGATTCACGTGTGCAACGCGAATGCATAGAATCGCGTTGCAGAAGCGTCTCTGAAACTTTGTCTCGTATTTTTTCAAGGGGCAATAAATTGTGAAAATCGTAGCGACGAAAATGCATTTGTAATAGTCGAAAGTTTAACTCCTACTTGGGAATTGTGTCGAAATATCTGTAACTCAGTCGAAATACGAGCTTTTGTCCGTCCTTTCGTCGGATAACAAAGATGATATTGTGTAATCGATTGTCCGATTGTCCAATCGATGAAAATTAGTGTAAAGACTCGATAAATCCAAGGCAAAAATAAATCACTCTACAAGCCATGACCCGTACAGAAGATGCAGACATCGAGCGAAGTCTAATTTGGAGGAAATATATCGCGTTTGCAAAGTAGTTAAAATTTACTCTAAATTTGAGGCAATTTAACGGAATCCAATCACAATTTGTGGCTCTTGCAGAAAACTCGCAGATTAACAGAGAACGTTTCCAGATAGAATCACGTTACAAATTATTGTTCGTATAAAATACGAGGGAATTCAACAAGCCGAAGCAAAAAGCAAACCAGAAAGCAAAAACTCCATATCGGATAAGTTTCCTGCTTAAAGTACTGGGAAAAGTTAGCTTTCCTGAGGAATAAGCTATGCAAATTCAAAATTCTTCGGACTGGTCCTTCAGAAATATTCGCGTCACGGCTAATAACTTATACACAAAGTACTAACAAACACGATAATTAAGAAAGCGAAGTTTAATGCGAACCAAAGAATCCACGTCGAACACGACGACTGTATAACTCAATAACCTCTCGCTACGTCTTTCACTATAAAATACCGTAACTAAATTAAAAAGATCTGTGCATAAGAGCAGGAGATCAACGTAATCCCCGCGCAATAAAGCAAATGCAAATTCAAAATCATTCGAAAGCACGATCGCAACCGCGCGTCACGAAATCGAATCTGTCGACGCATCGTCGACAACCGCGACTCGAGCCGCGAGTCCTCGCGGCCGACCGGAAGTGTCCGCAAGAGACCGAGGAATCCTTTCGCCGGCACGTGGACGCATCGCCTCGCCACCCTCTCTTCTTCTCCAAGGAAAACCGTGGAGAGGATCGTTTGGTTGAGGTGGGAGCGTCGTGGTACACGGGTAACGCAGTAGGAGGACGAGGGCTTTTGGCCGGAACGAAAGACGCGGCGCGGGTGGGAGATAGATATAAGGGCATCGTTTCGGAATAACGGCTATCAGTGAGTATCGCGCTGTTTTCGCATACACCGGCAACACACACGGGACACGCAGCATCGACCACAATGCCGAAGGTACGACGGGAGAACCGGAAATCGCCGGGACCGTGTGCGCGCGTGACACCGTGCAAGTTTTTCTTTCGGACATCTATGTAGCCTCTTTCGTTGATTCTGCTTTAATTCTCGTGTTTCTTACGACCTCCTCGCCCTCTGAATAATTGGAATGTACGCTGTATAGCGGTTAATTAAGGGATGCTTGTGTGTATTCTTGGTCTGAAGGAAGTTTCAAGACGAAATGGTAAAGGAAGGGATATATTGATTCTCGAAGGAAGTTGATATCGTTCGGTACAGATGGTATTTTAACGTGGTAGGTCAGTTTGCGTTATCTTTCGAACATTCGTTTGCATCTGCTGCTTTAATTCTCGCGTTTTGTAGTTCTACGCATCATCGATAGTTAGAATAGTTGGAATATCTTGTCAAGTATATTGTCAAGGAGGCAGGGAATAACGTTTGGTCCGAACGGCGAAGGGACGGTTGTGCGTATTTTTCTTCCGAGAGAAGTTTGAAGATGGAAAGGCGTAAGGTGAGGGACGCACGACCGCTTAAAGATGTTATTACACAGTTATCGTACAGTATAGGTGCTATTTCGTATCGGTGGTAAGTTAGCTCGAGGTGTTTCTCAAAGATTCGTTTACGCTTACTACTTTAATTTTCGTGTTTCGTACTATCTGCTTCTGCACCCTCTCAATAATTGGAATATACGCCGCTCATAATACGTCAACTCACATTGAGTACTTTTCCACTGCTTTTATCTTTTATCCACTTCCTCGTGTTACTTGAATCGTATCGTACGACGTGCCTTGCAATGTAAAATAGTATTAACGGCAATTAATTGTATATTAATGTTAATTAATTTGATATTAAAATTAAAGTGAAATCTGTTAGAATTTTGCGACAAATGTAACGAGCAGATTTATACAATTTTTATAGCTGGCAGTTTATTGCTCTGTATATTGGTTGGATGGATAGGTAAACGATAGTTGGCAAATGGTCAGCCAGGAAAAGAAGTTCTCCTCGACCAGTCGAGAGATGTTTATGCGTATTTTACCTCTGAGAGAAATTCGAAGATGGAAGGGTAAACCGTGGGATATATAACTTGTTTTTCGAGCAAGTTACAGGTGTTATTAATAGGTGCTGTACATTGCAGGTGATATTTTGTCCGGTGACAGCTCTATTTGTGGTGGTTTTCGAAGCTTCGTTTACGCTTAGTCGGGGGTTTCTGTGAAAACAAGTGTTTCATTTTGGTGGAAGTTGTTCGATGGTATTTTTGGAAAGTTTCCATGTAGTAAGGAAGTGTTCAAAGCTTCAATGAAACTGTCCGTAAATGATCTAACGAGAAGCTCTCTTTTTTCTTTTATTTTTTAAACAATTAGTCGTATATACTTTTCTATACCGTAAAACGATTGAAAAAGGTACGTTCCGTCGTACCAGAAAATATAGAATACAGAATGTTTCAAGTACATTTTCAGCAAAAAAACAAAAAAAACTAAAAATTTAAAAAAGAAGATGAAAAATTCTCCAAAAGTTCTCTACTCGATATTGGAATTCTGTTTATACGTTTCTATAAAGAAAAAAAAAAATTCGATTCTTCGATCGCGTATTGAGAAGACGATGACCTCGAGAAAGATCTATCCGCCGCGGTACCAAGAGCTATCAGCTTCGATCGTTTCTTTTGTCGGGTCGTCGATATGTTTCCGTATAACGTTTTGTGGTCTATGATCCGCAGGCGAAATACGGAAGCGGTGTAGCTACTTCCGTGGATTCGTATTAGTTTACGGAGCAAGGTCGACGCGAGAAAGCGAAAAAGGACACTTTTCTCGGGAAGGGAAGAGCTCGTGAAGCGACGCGAAAGACGAAACTCGAGAAACTTTCTCGAGCCGTACGACGACTTTCCAAGTTCCCCTCGCGTTGATCTCGTTGCCGCCGAAAAACGTTTAACGACTAAGGGACTTTTAACGAGAGTGTCGCTCAGCCAATAGTCGAGGTAAACCGAAACGATCGACGAGTTATAAACGGAAAGTGGTGTTTAAGGCGAGGAAGATCGAGTTGCTAAATATATCGTTGATCTCGTTGATCGTGTGATTTGTGAATCAGCTTTGCTTTGCTTTCGATCGAGTTTGGATCGTCTTTTATTTGGGACAGATGTCGATGTATACCTTTGGTAACGATGGCAAAGATGTTCTAATTTAGGGACTGACTTTAATTTGTTAATTTTCAACCGTAGCCATCTTCAGATACAAAGTTTTAGGTTGTGTTTTATCATTGATTTAAAATAATTGTTTGTACATGGCGTTGGTAAAATTTTCTTCTTTCATATTAAAGGGTGCTCTTCGTTTATTATCTCCAAATTCTATAATTATTTAGACGATACTATTATAGCATATCGTTGACGCTATGGAAGTCCATTTTTGGTCAGCCTACGTTAAATTTAAGTTTCTATCGGGACTTTGAGTTTTACAGCAAAGTGGCATGCTTTCTATATATTTATTTTGTGTTTCGCTCTTCTGCTTAGTTTATTATTAGTTACAATAAGTTTCTACAAACTCAACGAGAATTCATGTCCGTGCAAATTTAATAATCGTCGTTTCTTCCAACATTTTTACGACGAAAGATCGACGAGAAAATGTGCCGATATCTTGTAAATATTCCGTAGTTGATCAAGAATTTTTTCGCTGATATCCGAGTTATTTTCTTCTTGCTATTACTTGAATTATTGAACCAGATTTTGATACGAAAGGTCACGAACTCGTGATTCCGCGTCATATGGCATTCGCGAATTTCTCTTCGAAATTTTTCGAGCAACCTACAACGATATGGATAGATCAGCACTGTCACGATACCGCTACCTTATCGTCAAAATTGCGTTCGCATCGTCTGTATCAGCTCGATGAAATGTCCGCCATAATATCGTTTGTTTTACGAGCTTCTGATATACTGCGTGCTCGTGGAAAAGTTTTTATAATAGCCTGTGCTCCGGGAATCGAGCTTCCGATCGAAAGATCTAATTCGATGGATTGTCGACTTCTTCCACAGCAAGGAATCGTGTATAAGGAAAGATTTTCTACTTACGCTCGAGAATTCTTTCGAGAATCCCTTGGAAATTACGATCTATGGTCCAGGTAGCTTCTTACGTTTATCGAAAGCTTTCTGAATCCGAAAAATTAGGTCGCACGCGAGGATTCGTATGCAAATGCGTTCGAAACGAATGACTTGACTTTTTACTTTCTCAGTTAGCGTCTCTATAGAGACGATGATTGTTAATTGTTACATTGTTCTTTATGCCGCGCAAGATAATAGAGAAGAACGTGAAAATTGGCCTAACCTAAATTCTACGATGTTTATCGCTTTGTGAATCTAATGTTTTAAGAAAAGGAAAACTCCTTGCCTTATCTCTAAATTTCAAGTTACTTGATTCTAAACAGATTTCAAAGGGAAATAAGTTTTACTATGTTTCTAAAGGAGTGTGATTCTTTAAAATTATTGTCGCGAAGCAGACAAAGATATTTCATCGTTGATCTAATGATTTAAGAAAGGAAAAATTTAGAATGACGCGCAAAAATATATTCCTTTCCGATTTTTAATAATTCTAGAGAAAAAGAAGCTTCGTTATATATTTTAATTTGAAATAAGCTTCAAGAAAGTTGTGAAATTGTTCGATGAATGTACAATAGCTCTTGCTATGGTGTGAAAAATTCTGTAAAATTTTGACTAAAATTTAGTCGGCATAGTAGTATCGTCGATATAAATTTCAGTTTCAGATTCTATGCCTTTTATGCGCGACGATCGCAGTCAGCCACTCAGTGGTTCTAAGCGGTTACGACGGCGGCCATGGAATCTCATACGCCGACTACGACGGTCTCGAAGGATACTCGGGATCCGCTGTTCAATACGAAGGGCACGCGGTTCTACCAACAGTAGCGGTTCCGGTTCACGCGGTTTCAGCCTCACCCGTTCAAGTTGCGGCGACTCTCGATCACGGATCTCACGGATACGATCATCATGCTGATCACGAACACGATTACTACGTAAGCAATCGTATCTATTTTTCATTAAGTTTATCTTTATATCGAACTAATTATTTAACAATAAATATTCCATCGTTCCTTATCCGATAAACGATTCGATCAGTTGAAAAATTACGTACGATCGTTGTAAAAGTCGGGATACTCGCTATTTCACCTCTATAACTATCACCGTGGAACGAAATTTTTACGGATAAAGTCTTTGATCTCTGTCGGAAGAAAAATTTCCATTTGCCAACGGTGACAAAAAGTTTTGTTCTTAAAAGAAGGAAAATCATTCCTTACAGAATAAAAATTACAATATCCTGGGAAAAGTAGAAAATTTTGTTCTTAAAACAAAACAAAAGATCAACTACGAAAGCACTTTTGACAAAAAGAATAGAAAGACAGAGGAAGATTTGTAGTTCGTTTCGATTTACATTTCGATTCGATATATATATATTTACTGAATTGTATAGCTGTCATTTTGTTCCACGACCTTTCTCCATCTCTCAATTTCTCCATTTTTCAATTTGAATATTCCGAGCCTCTTCCAGAACCTCTCAGGCTTTTTCGGCGAAAAACTTTTCAACATGATTTTTCCTGTCGACCAAATTCCATACAAATCGGAAGGAAGTTTCCAGGCAAACCGATATTTCAACTTAATATCTTTCGTATCATTCGCTTGCAATTAAGATCAGATTACGAACGATGCAGAAAACAAGTTGTAGTAAATTACGCCATTAACGATCGTCGATCACCAGATAAGATACTAATTATCGGCGATCTGTATTTGGTATCGCGTATCGTATCGCAAATAGTTCAGAGCACGAGGCGTGACGTTCGCCTCGCCTCTATGTTAATTGAAATTCCAGTCTGTGAAAAGCGATGCTTGGCATAAGAACTTCTTCCGCGACGTATCTCATTGTCGCGAACGTTTCCGCGACGCTTTCTCGTAACGACCGCTCGTTAGAGATCGTTTGAACGTCCGTCGCGTGGAAAATCGCTTATGAAATTTCGTTCCATTCAAAATACACGGCAACCACTTTGGAGAAATTTAGACGTTGAAATTACGTAATTTCGTCTTTGTATTTCAATATCGTTTGTATTTCAATGCTCGTTTCAGAAAACAAGAGCAATTTCTAATGTTTCGAGAAGAAAAAGAGATTCTGTTGATGGTGGAAAAATATAATTTGGTCGAAAATTATCGAAAGAACGTAGTTTGACTAACCTATTGAGAAGGAATTATTATCAGAGATCGACGATTAACGACAATTCGAGAATTTTGGACGAATGAAAAATTGGTTTAGAAGCTATTCTTTAAGGAATTAATCCTTCGTTGCTGGGTTTGATAAAAATTTAATTCGCAAGTTCGGGGTAGTCTTGACGATTAATTATCGTGGAACGGCTTTGGAAATTATTTCTCAAAGAATTGATTCGTGTTACTGGATTCGCTATTAATATCGCTGTGCGACAGAAATTTCTAAATAGTAGAAATGATAAATAGAAGTTCACGAAGAAATTATAAATAGACATTTATCAACAAATTATAAATAGAGATCTATTGGCACAATCTCTCAAGAATTTATTTCACCTCGGCTCGGTATCGGTACCACTCCGGTCCGGCAGCAATTTATAAATAGAAAACTTGACTAAATTAAGCGGATAATCATCAACAACTTCTAAATAGAAACAGAAATAGATATAGATATACAATATATAAATACAAATAGAAATAAAAATAGAAATTCATTAGCAAATTATAGACGGAGATTCTTCCTTATGAATAAATTATTTGTTTCAACAAAATGTAAATAGAAATTTCTCATTTTCTATTGTAGGCTCATCCAAAATACACCTTCAACTATGGCGTTCACGATCCTCACACAGGGGACGTGAAGACTCAGCACGAAGTTCGTGATGGCGACGTGGTTCACGGATCTTATAGCGTCAACGAGCCTGACGGTAGCGTCAGAATCGTCGAATACACTGCCGACGATCACAATGGCTTCAACGCAGTGGTTAAGAAAGTCGGACCAGCGATTCACCCTAAACCAATTCCCGTAGCAAAATACGTTGCGCCGGCGTACTACAATAGTTACGAGGAATACGAAAAGCATCATTATTAATCGTATGAATACGTTCGAGTGATGGAGGAAGAAACAAAAAGAGAGAAAAAAAGAAAAAAAAAGAAAAAAAGCAGAAACAGGGTTAGAAAGAATTTATTTAAGTGAGACGTGTCGACGATTAACCCCTCGTTTTATGGTATCGAGTTAAATTTGTGATAGACTATGGTTGAAATGTTAAAAAACAAGGACTATTTCAACATCCTATAGGATCTATAGTATAGATAATATGCAGATTTCTGACATTTTCATTGCCACCGGTGCACATGTTGCGTCGTTTCGATCGTTCAAGCAACGTTAACTGACGCGATTGTTCTCTTCTTTTCCGTGCATTTCGATACAGCGATTGAAGAAATAGAGAGAAAAGGCGGCGAAGTGTATCGAGATGAATATTATTGTTCGAAATAAAGACATTTTTTTATGAAAAAGAAGAGACGCGTAATTCCAAAGGTGGAGCAGTATTTTTCAACGCCGAGCGTGTTACGTATATTATAATACGAAAATAAATTAATAATTAATCAATGCTGTGTCATTGTTGGGTAATTCATCGTTCTCTGTAATTTCTGCCATTTTTACCCCCAAAGATCTTTCATTACGTCCCGAGAAGATTTCCTTTGAATTCGTTTCGAACTCAGACCTTGGAAGAAATTTCTTTTGTACCGAGCAAATGTGTCGCGGATGAATTATTAAAATTACAAAATTAAAGATACGACTCGTAGTTATTTTCACAATAATCGCAGTATACTTTGAAAACAGGTACTTCAACGATCGTAGCTATAAGGAAGTCACAAGGCAAGGGATTAAGCGATTCGAGTCATCCACATTTTCGAACGTTGACTTTTCCGATTAATTCTAAATGGTTTCTATAATGAAATCGCGGATATTCATAGAAACTGGTACTTAGCCGTGAACACGACTTAAGAAATATTTCATCCGCTAGATATTATAACGAGAATTATATTTCGGACGTTTCGAAGGTGTAAAAGAATATCGCGGTACAAACATAACGTACAGAAACATGAAATATTCAGATACGTATTTATGGGAAATTTAATGGCGCAGAAACGCTGAAAACAGGTTTCCCATAAACGAATAAATATCCGCGGTGTAATTATATTTTAATCGCTAGAGATGCTTGGAGATGGAAAGCGTGCCAAAAAGACGGGCCAAGAAATGGTAAATTATTCATCGTTCAAGGTATATGAGTGTCTCCGAAGGAATTTGATCTTCCTCGCGAAACTTAAAAAAAAAGGAGAAGAAATGCTCATAACAAAAACATGTTCCCAGGAGAAATTTCCATTCGAAGAAACGAGTTTCCAGCTGACGACCCTCCGAATTATCGGGAGGATATGTAAACGAGTGTTTACCGTTCGTTAATCGGTAGAAAGTGCCTCGGGGCGAAAAACGATTTGCTCGTGTACTTGAACAGTAGCGAAACGACTTTCCATTCTGTTTTATCCGATGATTTTGCCAAGAAATTCGATGAAAAATAAATTCTTCGTGATCGGATAACGGACACCAGGAACGCGAGCAGTGACCATGTTGATAATCGTTTGGCTGAACGCTCTAAAGAAAAAAAAGAATTATCGTACTTTGTTATACTTTCTTTGGTAGCTTTTAGAAATTAGAGACGTTTGATCGAAGGTAGCAGGAGAAATGTAGAATTCTAATAGGTGGATAACCGTTTCGAATTTTATTTAAGAAGAAGGAGCAGAGAATCGGGAGAAAATTTATGAATATTTCGTAATAAATATTACGTCACGTTATCAAATAAATAACCAGGTGATTGGAAATTTAATTGACGAAATTTTCAATCGACGAAAATGTCGTCAATTACTTAGATTTCTTCGAATATTTTCATTTATTTCCTGTAAATTTGCTGTTTTCCGATCATTTCGTCTATGCTGCAAATAGTTTTATTTATTTGCTGTGTATTTTTTTTTTGTGTGAAAAAGTGCAGATCAGGCTTCTTTAATGGCGTACACCGTATCGTTGTTTTCTAAAGGAAGAATTGTACCTGTCACTTCGCTACTTGAGCAAAAAATCTGCAAGGTTGCAATTTTTCAGTGTTCGGGGACAAAATTTCCTAGAAGAATTCCCGATTAAACATAACCAGTAGGTACCCTTGTATTTATAGACGACAATGTACTTGTCTTGCTTTTGTCATATAATCTAAATTGTGATTATTTAATTTAACGTATGCACGATATACACATATACATAGATGTACATTACAGACTGCTGGTTTGAATATCAAGAAGAAAGCAGAAGATACGAATCACAGCGAATGTTATTATGATAATAATAATGATTTAATCACTGCGAATCTGTTCGACAAAGAACATCTTTCCTGTTCGTCGCTGAAGAAACGCTTCCTTGAAATTAATATCCCCTGACTAACCAAATTAAAAAGGGAAAGAAGAAGAGAAAGAATGGGCAAGAACGTAATCGAGGAAAAGCAGTTCAGACATCATCTAAGCCATCAACGTCAGAAGTGTTTTATTACACCGACACTTTATTTCATCTTTAATTAATCCCGTTCTCGCGATATTCCGCATTAAGCGCTCTCCCCAGTGCATTTTCTTCGTTTATTCGATAGTTATCTTGCGTTTCTATGCTCGTGATCTCTTCTACTGTATACGTATATCCCCCTGTAGATCATATTCCTATATACGTATCTATGTTCGAATATTTACGCGTTCTTTTACGCTGTTGATCTTATTATTCATCAACGAACAGCCGAGTATTCTAATTGCGAATTTTCTCAAACGGAAGTGTACAAAATTGGAAGCATACCGACTGTGTAATTAGTAATCTCGATGCTCATTCCGCTCATTCTTTCTATTATCGTTGGTCATTTATTTCGCACCTCCATAGAATCGTTTTATATTACTCGCGTTTATGTTACAGCGAGAGTTAAAAGTGGCGCGAAATTTATTCAAGAACTCTCGTACTTATGGTAATGGTATTTTGTACCATTGTATTTACTTCGTAACGATCAGGCTTATGATTCTATAATTTTTCATTATAGACTCAGCTTGTAATTTCGAAACAATTAGACTGCCAGTATGCGGTAGAATGGTAACAATGTGGCAATGATAAATTTCGAATTATTTCTGTTTTCAGTGATGTTTAACTTTACATCAAATGTACCGTATAGATATCTAGTAATGCTTCGATACATGTATAATCAATTTTTAACAAATATACCGACGTACATGTAACGACAGACGTAGATAAGTTCGTATCTTATCTTGTAAAAAAGACAAAAAAAAAAAAAAAAATGTAGGATTAAAATAGAAAAAGTATCCAGTACATTATGACGATATTTCTACAATAAATTTCTATGTAAATTTCTCTTTCAAATAATAAAATTCCCAACGTCAAAATGGCTTACAGTTCGAACGAGGAAAATTGCCAGAACTTTGTAGTAAAATTTTTAATATTCGAAGCTGAAATGCCATCAGATAAAAAGAATTACACCTATATAGAAGCGTATAATAAGAATGACTTACCCATGATTCTTTGAAGATCTTGTTGGCAATGATACTGGTGCTCTCGAACATGTCCTTTCCTGGCCCAGAAGCAAAACACATCTCCTTTTTTCTGGGGCAAGTGTATTGCTCGGAGCAGTTATCGCCAGAAAATTCACATTTCGGGCCACGTGTGTTCGGTGAAACATCGCCAAGATTACTGGAGGCGAAGGCTGCTACGAATTGGCCCTGATTTCAAGGAATTTGTGTTACAACATCTCGCAAAATCCACAATTCTATTCTTGTTTCGTATTAACACGATTACTCAGACTTATGGAATCATAAAGAAAAAGAAAGAGAGAATGGAAATTGTCAATTTGGCCAGAATAATTTTAGAGATTGATACAATTTTGTATTCTGATCGCGGTTCATTACAAACAGTAATTAACTGTATGAGCTGGAATTAGTAGAGATTTTGAGATATTACTCGCGATTACTAGAAAGATATAAATCACATTTTTATGCCTTTTATACGAAACTGATCCTGAAATTCAATTTTATAAGTCTTATCGAAAATTATTTCGAATTGAATGTGTATTCCGTCATTCTTTTGCATATTTCAAGATCATTAATTGCTATAAAATGAGTCGCATCCTTATCGTTTTTTACAAAGTTTCATAAATTTAAATTTATAATAGGCTCTTAGTTCAACTATCTATGCGTTATGCTGAAATCGGTGGTTCTTTGCAACCACCAATCAACGTAAAAGTCAGCGATTCAAGAAAAATAGACTCGTCGTATTTTTCGATTGTAAGAGTAATTTTTATAATCGTTGTAATTGTAAATTTAATAGGTATTAATAAATTTAAGAATCGTACATTTTACGAATATTTGTGAAATTTTGTAACAGAATTTTCTCATGGCTTGTAGTACTCGCTACGGCTGGTTATGTTTATTTACAATCTAGCTGTGCTTTGAACTTATAAGTCCTCTGAATCCATCATACTTGTGTGTATTTCTTGTTCCGTTGTTGCATGTTCTCCTTTTCTTTCTCTCTATTCCGTAAATATTATTCGATATATTAGGAAATTTTTAACAAGATATATCCGTAATATTTATTCAAAGTATATTTGTCGTCAATTTCAAATACATTTTAAATAAACCCTAAATTACTTAAATGTTGTAGATTGGATAAATTGAATGATTGATAGAATTATGCAACGTGTATATGTACATATACGCGAGGAACATAATCCCTTTATAACCGTGGAGATTATGTTTTCTTGTTGGCTTTACGCTACGAACCATATTTTTTTTTTCGTCTTATAATTTAATTGGATAAGAATGACGAGTTTATTACGAAAATGTAAGAGGATAGGAATTGAGAAAATATATTATCTGTAACTCTTGAAACAAGATTGTTGCGTGTGGATCTATTGATTAAAAGATACCAAATGCAGCTTGGATTGAGAAAAAGTTGATAATCATGATCACTTTACTCACTACTCGACTAAAAAGTTGGTGATCGCTTTACCAATGTCTTCTTACATATCTGAGAAATTAAACTAACTGAGAAACCATTGTTAAATACGCCTCGCAGTAATCCTTAGAAATTTATCTAAAAGCTGGGTAAGCAATGGTCGAACGAATTCTTAATTTTCCTAAGTAGCTTAACGATATTCCATACCGAATTAATGTGGCGTCAAATTATTTCTAAATTAATAATTAACAGCGTATACTTAAAATCCTTACCTTGCCAGGCAACGAATCGTTATTCATAATTTTCTCGAAAAGAATCGAGGCGTAGCCAACGTTATCACTGGACAATAGATGATTAGTATTATTCATGCTAGTTGGATGGATCGCGAACCAATTAATTACACCCAATCGCTTGTTATCAGCTCCGACAAATTGTATTTGCGTCATAATCTTATCCACATCGTGCTTGTACCTATTACATTACAAAACGAATTTAATCGTTAATGAAATCAAAGAAAAGCATGGAGAAGGAGAAAGACGGTTTAATCGTTAAAACGTGGACATTTTACTTGTCTCTCTCTGCCTTTGGATTGTTTAGATAAGCGGATGGACTTCTATTAATGTTCACACCATGAACTTCTCCATGCGTGATGAATATTCTGCCTGGAACTATGGCATAGTGAGCACGTTGAATACTCTGTAAGATTTATATTTATCGATTAGACGATCGTAATTTTATAATTATTAATATAAGAAATACAAATCTATCGTAGCACGTATTATAACGTTAATCTTTTTTAATTTTCTCATTTCATTCCTCAAGATTGTAAATTGAATTTGATCATTTGAAGGTTCGTAGTTAAGTATAGGGAGAATGAAAAATTGACGTTTTTCTACAATATACAACATTTATCAACGTTATACGATGACGATAAAGATTTAATCGTGCTTCTGATCCGAAGAAATTACCTTCGTGATGCCCTTGACCATAGCGTCGAAGGTCTCTTGAACGAAACCGAACGTCGTAATATCGAACAACATGTGCAACATGAATCCACCGGGTGTGGAGTGCGAGTGAGTTGCACTGATCATCACATTTTTCTCTGTGTACAGGCTGCCAAACTCTTTTCCAAGATTCTGCAACACCTGTAACAACCAACATATTTTATCAGTAACGCGAACTCTTACAACTTGTACAAACTCGGTAAGTAAAAATTATCGAAACTTTATTTAAGAGTAGAACACTTTGAAACGAATGGAAAACGAAGCGTCGCATAATGAAATTTCATCCTACGTTTCTCTCGCTTATTTTTTCACGTAGAAAATCCCCTTGTTAATTATTACTAGGATACCTTGCGTATACAAACACGAAGAAAGACAAAGAGAAATAATATAATAAGATAAATATACGAAGAAAGATTCCAAGAATATCGTGACTCTTTGTAATAAACTTTGATTTAAACAAACATTCATTAATATCTCCTTAGAAGTCATTTTTTAATTATTATCGATCTTAAATTAATTTTATTTTTAAATTTACTATCGAACAATATCTCGATAGAGAACATTTTCAATCGTACTATACTGCTTATCTGTCTCGACGTCTTTAATTATCATCGATGAAATGATGAAAGATGCGGATAAATACAATTAATCAGATAGGAAAGGATAGATTCGATCTGCGAACTTTGTGTTCGAGAAATGACAGAAAATTTCTATTTATTTCTCCATTTATATCGAAGAAGGAAGATGAAAGGATGCAAGCGGGATTACCGTTTGACGAACGCCGTTTCCTATCATAGCGCTATCCACGCTGACAAAGACGAACCTCTCCTCGCCATCGTCGATGATGAATGCGCGGGAGAACGTTCGAAGATGGATCCCTGATCCTTTCTGATCGATCTTCGCGTAGCCCATCTAGAAAACAAACAATTCTCGTGAATCACCGTACGAAAACATGGAACACGACTCTGCGTCGCTTCCGTCGGCTGTTTATTGCTCAACTCCGTTGCATAATTCGTTCGAACGCACCGATATCCGTCGAATGGGAATTATTTTTCGTTCTATAAAATTGAATCGTGATATAAGCATATACGAAATATGCAAAGTAAAATATTATTCGTAATAAACCGGACGTTTATTTACGTTCTATTTCTTTAACGATGCGCACAAAAATATAAATTCGCTCTCTGCTAAGGAATATCTTGTAATTTCGACATAATTATAATTGCAATATCTATGGTAAATACTTGTTCGAACATGATACTTACAAAAACAATTTCAGCAGCGGGTCCAGTAGCATCTGCTCTGCCCACCCCGATGCTGTAAGACGCGATGGCGCCGGGCACCGCAAGCTGGACCAGCCATATCGTCAGCAACGCAAGGATTCTAAAGCGTCCAACTGCCGGTGCCTCCATTCAGCTTTTCTCTGCCGCCAGTCTGATCGCGCTGAAATCAAACGAACTACTGTTTTCGATCGCTGTTTCAACTTGACTTAATATTATCGTCCATTCAGCGATAAGCGAGCATACCACCAAAACAGAATTTTTTTCTCCATTTCCTCGCTCCCGAGGTAGTTAGTTGTACTAACTCGTTAAACGCGTCTTCTTTCGACATAGGATATTATCGCACGTTAGAGTTTATCGTATCTGAATAACGATACCAATGATTGGAAAGAAAATGCGCGAAAGCAAGTAGGTGAACTTCGATTTAAACGGACGATTTATTTGTATCGCGTACGAAAACTGGAATGTTGAAACAACATTAACTCGTGATGGTCGATCGTTGTAACAAGATGGATAAACAAGATTTTTTAGATATTTCTACGTGTACGTTATTATTCGATTGCCTAATTGTTTTTTACGCGCGAATTCGTAAGAAAACATTTCACGCGAATAAAACTCGCGTAGAAAATTCCACGTATGTCGTTACACGCGGTTATATTTTAATGGTACATATAAAATGCATAAAATAAAAATTATACGTAAATTTATAAGGGGAAATTGCGCTATAAAAATGTTAAGAAATAATGTAAAAAATACTGAAAACAATTTTCACCACGCATATACTATCGCTTTAACAGCATTTTAAAGGCATTTCCTTATTCGTTTAAATTTTAAGGACTCGGATGGAATATTTATACGTCCCAAGAAACTCTCTACGTTGGAAGAAATTTCTTGCTGCTTTGAAAGGTTTTCATTTCTACGGTAGAAGTTGAAGGTTCTTCGACAGATATCATGACTACCTGGAATGTGTCGAAGCAAGAATGTCTATTAGCTGTCTCAAGAACCACGCCTAGGTTCTTCTCCGAGAGGATGAGGATCGTGAAAGTTGAAATACCGAATGGTAAACTTGTCACGTTTCCAGGAAATTTTGACAGAACTCATGTATATGTGAAAGAAAGGTTTCGTCAGATTAAATCGCGTCGGATAAAGGTGATTAAACCTTTAAATATTTACAGAAAATTCTCCCATATTAATCGTTCAACGAAAAGCAAATTAACTCGTTTCTAACCGCTAGAACGATCAACGTAATAAATTTAATATAATAAAATAAACGTGGTTTACACGTATTTCAAATAGACTGCGGTTTAGCAAACGAATAACGTAGTTTCTTTAAATGCATACTCTTTAAATACGAAACCATTTGGTTTCACCCTCTTCTTGTTCATCGTCCTTGGAAAGACACCCTCTTAAACACGTTTACGCACACAGTCATCGCTACCATTTAGTCACGCTAATCCCTCCAGAGTCTTCATTTCTCAAGCGTCAGAGGTATCCTCTTGCTTGCAGTCCGAAACATTTATCTTATAACTTCAGATAAGAGTTCAAGTGCAATTATTTTAAAATAGAACACGTGAATGGATAAAACTGAGACTTGAAAGGAGAAATATTAACAGACGAGAGGCGGATCGTAATACCTAACGTAAGGAAATGAAAAGTATTAGAATTATTCCTACCTTCTTACAAAATAATATATTGATATATGTTTTATCGAAGGTTTTTGATACACGCGCAACTCGTTAATATAAGATAGATGATAAAGTCGTACATAAATTTGATAAATTTAAATATTTTTAATCTAAGCTATTTAAAATTAGTAATATCTTGGACAATGGATGTATTGACCGCGAAGCGTACAGACGCTTTGTTGACGCAAATTTCGATAACGATGAGAATAAATAACGAATATGAAAATTGAATAATCTCTTTTGACCTATAAATTGATTTTAATAGATAAATATAACATAACGTAATATAACATAATCACGCTCCTTGTCATCTGATTATTTTATGTTACGTGAAATTACGCATGAAATACAAAATGAAATACATTATTAGAAAAAAAAAAAAAAAAGAGAAGAAAAATGAAGTAGTGGAAAAGTTGCTATTCGTAGAGGCAAGAGGGTATAGCGAATGATGGACGTTTTCGCGGAATTACACGCCGGATTATCATTAGAGTTAGATCTTTCTCTGGATCAGACATCGTTGTTATGCAAGAACGAGGATATTTGCTGGTACAATTATGATTATGACAGAATTTGACAAGTAACCGTGGTAGTAGGATACTGGGAACGCGATTTCTTCCACGGTCTAGATCAAACTCAACTTACTACTGACCGACGATTCAGGTGTGACTGAACGTATCTGTCCACGATGTAAATAGAACTTATCCGACTGAATCTCAGTCCAAATGGTACTGCCCTTATATACTCTTCTCTCTCCTCCTCTCTCCTGCCCCTCGGGTCAATCTTTGTTTTTAAGCAGAGCTACTTAATTACTTCATACCTGTGTTAGGTACACGTCCCTCCCGTGATCGTGGCTACGTTCAGCGACCGGTCATGTCACTTCGAGCCCAAGCCCGCTGTTATCAATTTCGGGCACCCGTACTCGGATTAAGTCATAAACAACTGTTTCTCAGTTTTTATTATTCGAGTGCAGCTATAATAAAAGGTCTGGACCAAAGTATCGGGGACGGAGGTTCCCAAACGTTCCAAAAGAAAGTCCTCTGATCTCAGACGTACATATTATATAGAAACGAGTGATCCTTTGTCTCGATAATCATTGTCACGCGAGGCAACCGACATAACGCTCGTATCAAGATATACATATCACGAATCATTCGACGATCTCCTCTCGTCAAATTGATTTCTCTATGGTAAAATTGATCAACTGTTTTTTTAGCAGAATTTCGATCGATAGAATTAATACAAAGATTCAAGATGCAAAACATTTTTTGGGAAATTCTTTGTTTCTTCTTCGATACCTTTAGCGCGACGTGTCGAGTCACGTTAACCATTTCGATGAGCAGGAATTTTATAATCGATCGTAATCGATAAATCGCGGATATCCGTGCAAATTCGTATTTCCATGAAAATAGCTATGGAAATGAGACCTGTAGGAGATTTATTTCGTTTATTGTATATAACTTAATAGTTTGAATTGTACGTTTTACGGCATTATGCGCATTCTTATGCGCTTTCGCCTTTAAATTTACTCCTATCTGACATTTCCAATAAATGAATAAACATCCATTATTAATCGGTATATTAATTAGTTTCAAAATTATACAGAACTTTGTCGTCGTTTCAGCGAATTTCAGCTCCAGGATCACGTTCAGGAATATGTTCTTTCCACGTTTCAGCGTGATATGGCGAGTTGATTCTTCTATCTTAGTAAGTGGAAGCTTATGAGTAATTCCAGATGACAGAAAACGCTCGATCTTTGGACGCAGTCCAACCTTAATGGAACAAGATGCGGTGATTTTATCTTTCTGATAGTAAAAGCGTTAGAAATTATAGTTTCTTAACCTTTCTAATTATTCCGATCTCGCAGAAAATATTCATGCCTCTTGATCATATAGACAAGTCGTCTGTTCGATTATTTCTCTATATTTGATTCTTCTCGGGAATTCGAAGAATAAAGATAACGATATAAATTTATTACCTTTATGCTTTTAAATATTAATACAGAAGGTTCTTCGGATATAGCAATAAAGGCTTTCTCCGAAGATTTAAAATATGACAGCGACAAACTGTGAAATATTGATACGCAAGGGGCTTTTAAAAAGATTAGAATAACACAATTCTCACTCTAGAATAATAAGATTTATAGAATGGCGGTAACAAGTGAAATTCGTTTTAAATAGACATCATTCCGCGAAAGGTTTCAAAGATAGCCTAATAAGAATTCTATTGTATTATACAGCACCTTGAATCGATGCTGAAAAGCACATTTAAAAAAAAAAAAAAAGAAAAAAAAATAAAAAAGAAAGAAAGAAAAAAGAACCCACTATTCAACGAGAAAAATCTTCGCTATTCTTTCCCAGTAAACAGATTTTATGTTACAAGACTTTTATAAGTTTTATCGTGGAAGTAAGTAGATTCAATAGAAATCGCTGCAAAGTTTTATGCCGGATGACAAGGATGGCAGGGAAGTTCTATTAGCTGATATATAGATACTTTACTCGTGACCCGATTCCTTAGGAGCATATAATGGAGAAACGAGAGTTTGAAAGATAGAATGTTAGTATTTAAAGTGTTCGTAAAACAGTAGTTGTATTGTGTATACTTAACACTGTTGCTCGACTTTTTTTTTCTCTCTTTTTTTAATAACTGTTCTAAGAAAAATGATAATTCTATAATTATAGTAGAACGTATGATCGTTTGTTATAACGATTGCGATGGCCTTTGCCTCTCTTCCGTAAGTATCGTTCTTTGGTGAAGCCAAGTTCTGCAAGCCGATAGGATGAAAATGAAGAAAGGCCTAGCCGATGAAATTTCATTTTTGCCAAAAAGCTGGAGGTGTATTAAAATCTTTTAGAAAACGAGTATTACTTGTATTCATTACCTAATACATGATGATACAGTGGTATCTGTGTATTCTGTCCCTGATAACGAAGAAATATCACGTATGCTGCTAACAAAGATAAAGTTCGATAATAATTTGATTGATTATAATTGACGATAAAGAGATAAGAGAAATTTGAAGAAAAAAAAGAAAGAGAGGAACTGTAGTAGACGTAATAATGGAAAAATGATAAGAGGAAGATCATTTACGTTTCTTACGACAAAAAGTAATTCATCTATGCTCTAGCAACAAGAAATAACGTAAGCAAATAATAGAGAAGGAAAGCGGCTGCTAACCTTACCAACATTAAAGACACTTCTAAAATTCTATTCTTAAATCTTGCGTAATATTTACTCTAATAAGAAAACGAATCGTCGAACATTTTCAACAAACGGAAAATAATTTGCACGAGCGAACGTAAGAAGATAATAAAAATAAATCGAAACGCGTAATAGACAAATACGCAGCATTCTCCGTGCAAGATCCAAAAACAAATTCATCGAAAACGAAACGATTCTCTGGCCAAAGCGATCTTCTTAATATCAGCTCATTCGCTGACTGCGAAAGACTCACAAAAATATCCGCAAAGTATCGTCCATTCGATTTTCCTCCTTCTGCTATCGAAGAGAGAAACACGCTCGTCCGCGAAATGAACAAAGAAGATAACGAAGATCCGTAGCACCTCGGGAATAATTTTCCATGCAACTGATCGCGTTCGTGCTTGTATGGAGCGTGTGCAAGGGGGAAAGAGCGAAACGACGAGATAGCGGATAACAGATAGTGCACACTTGCCAGTGGGAATTTTCGACGCGAGTCCTATTATCAGTCACGCGATTAAGGCTAATCGGGGACAAGCACGATTATCCAGAAACCTGGTTCGCTTCCTACGTTTTATGATTCATCCTTTCGTTTCGACTTAATTCGTCGGCTTTTCAGGCCGCGTACCCCGGCCGCGACGACTCGTCGAAAACAAATTAATTAGACTCGAACCGCTGCACTGTACGCTTTATATTCTGTACGATACGTACGAAGCAACTATCTGGCCGTTAAGGCCTTTCTCCGCCTGCCTCTAACGTTTCGTTGTCGCGAGACGATCGATTCGAATCTCGCTTGGTCGAGATGATCGATCGCGAGAAGACTGCGACGTGATTTACCTCCGTTCGACACGTGAATGACCCACTGCGCTACTTCGCGCGCCTCTGCGTTTCTGCAAAAATTACGCATCGCTTCTTCGCACTGTGTTTTCGACGATTTTAAAGATGTACAGGATGTCCCGTCATTTTTATCCCGTCAAACGGTGTCAGCGTATGCCACGATCGGAAACGAGGAAAAAATGTTACACGAACGTAGATAGCATCGCGATGCTTTATTACCAAGCTACAACGAATTATTAAGATCGTCGGTCACGATTATTAAGATTGTTGTTCAAAGCATCGTACGTTCTTGTATTGTTTTCTTGTAATTCGTAACAAAGGATTCACGATCCAATGTTAATAAACCGTTTTTCCCTCGTTCTCGATCATAGAATACGTTCGAACGACACAATCCCTTAATGGGATAAAAATGAAACAGCCTGTATATTTTAATGTTCGTCGTCCGTACGACAAACTAGATGAGTTTATACGAGAAAAAGGATGGATTTTGGATATCTCTCGGACCTTTAGTTTGCTGATAGCGATCGCGAAAAGAGTAGATGATCTTTTTGCCAAGTTCCAATAGTTTTAGATTACCGATGCTTGGTAAACTCTGAGCTGGTCTTTGAACGTCTTATTATTTTTGTTGCGTTGTTCGAGGATCGACACAATAGCGCGAGTCTTTTTTCTTAGTATCTTTAGATTGTCAAGGTTCAATGTAGAAAAGCAACGAACATATTTTGAGAATTTCGAATATTTATGATCGAAGACCGATGGATTTCAAGAATTTCTCAAACGTTTTATGGTACCTTATTTCGACGATGGCTACTGGAAAATGAACAATGACGAAAACGTACAGAGTCTTGCGGGACTTTCTATAAATTTCAAGAGTTAATGTTAATAGCATCGTGACGAGGAATCGTTGGTCGAGAACGAATTTAAACGATGGTATTATTCCACGAACGAGGACGCAAGGCTTCTAATTGGTTTCATAATTAGTATACGAGTGAGAGTACATCTTTCAATGCACTTTTTATCTACATCGGTCGTTCTATAATTTTTATAATCAATTCTTTTGTTCAATTTCCCAACTACCGGACGTTCCATATCGAAATTCAACAAATATATAGTACCTTGGCAACGCGATCGTCGCTATTCTTTCCTCTTTGCTTAAATATAACACGTAGTTTCACACAGTAATTTACAAAAGTACCGCCAACGACGTATAATATCTTCATAGTGAACACTCAGAATGAGAAAATATTCAAACTCTCTGAACGATATTTAATGTCCACCACTTTCCGATGACAACGGTCGATGACCGAGAAACATTTAAAGCTCGGAAAAGATTTTATCGAAACGTTTGAAGTTATTACGGTTTCGGAATGGAATTTGACTCGAAAAATTCTCAGAACGATAAAGTCGTCGCTTTCCATAAATATCAATAACTAATAAAAGTATCAGAAACTTTGAAAAACATCGCACGAAGAAATTTAAAATTGAATCTAGAAAAAGTGAAAACCGTGTAACAATTTCTACTAACATCGCGCGAATCGTAGCACAGAACGATCAAACTTTCCTCATTCACCCCAATTTCTCTGATGATCGACTAACCAGAACGGAAGTTTCTTATCTGACTTCCATCGAAATCGGTTCGATTATGCTTGTCAGCTGGTGGATTCCCACCAACAAATTCGTTCCTTTTTTGGCGACGCGTGAATCAACACTGAGACGAGATCGAATACAACGCTGGTAGGTGGATGCTGCAGAATTTCGACGATATTCACCGATTGCATGGCGAACGTTCGCTTTCACTTTCCTACGATCGACCTTTCGAGGCAGGTATTATGTCTATTCTCGATTCTCTGTTCTGCCGTTGGCCACCGGTTCCAGAACGAAGAATGCTCGTCGAGTCCGATGTGACGTAAACATTGTAAACGCAAGATCGTTCGTTGACATGGGGGCATTTCTTGGAAAATTACAGTTGTTGTTAAAAGCCTGACAGCGGATTATACATTGGCAACTTAAGTTTGCGAATTTGATACTTTTTCAAGTAACATCGTTTATTGAAATTACGAAAGCAATAATTCTTCATCGAAACATGTATTCCACGTTCGAATCGATATACTTTGCCATACGTTCGGCCAGTTTTTCATTTCTCGGTAGGAGTGGATCTCTTTCGATTCAAAATATACGGACAGATTCGAAAGGTCGAATATCTGGCTGTCGCTCAATACGTGATTCAACTGGAATTCAATTTGTTATTGGACAAATCGTAATACATTCGGTTATACGTTGGAGAAAGTTCGATCGTATTCGGATGAGATTTTGAGCAACCACGAGCTCTTCTTTCGTGTCCTAGTTTCAGCATTCATTCTATATACTGGAATATTCGATAGGAAATCTCCTTGCCATCGTATCGATCTCTATAGAATCCTCAATTTCAAATTATCAATGGCGACAGGCAAAAGTTATTTTCGTTCAGAAGCAAAGTCCGCGTCTGCGTTTTAATCGTCGACCGTTTGTCGACCTGTGTCGATCCATTAAAATCAATTCTCCAAGCTCACGATAGTTGACAGAAACGATTAGCGACGTCGTTATTCGTGCATAATACTCGACAACGTTATCATCTCGCCGTAAAAGCGATAACACCGAATGATCGTTTCAAACGTCTGACGCACGAATTGTGTAAAACGAGTAAGTGTATACACTTTGCGTAAAATCGAGAAGCACACGACGTTTCTGGTCGCCTTATCGCAATGCTACGAGATTGTGCAAATACCGGACTACTCGAATGTTAGCGAAACACTCTCTAATAATCTCTAAATATGTGCAGAAGCTTGGTTCATCTACCGGTCGGAAATGTCGTGCTTTTAAAGATGCCAGAAACAGATTACACGAAACATATTGTTATTTCTTAGGAATGTTTGATGTTTCGCTTTTGTTCGATACTAATTATTCTTCCAGTCGAAAACAGTTCTTCGAAAGTGTTTCTAGATCTAAATACAAGAATTTTGTATAATCGGTGATCGAACGATTGTATGGATAAGACGTATGTTTAGCGCGAAATGTGTTAGAAATATCGATTGGTAGCGAAATAATTAATATTTTATGATTAATTATCGTTACCAAATCAGCATCGGTTTAAGACTTTTCGCACCATACATACATACATTTAATTAATACATTAATACACTAATTACGACGTATTTTCTTCGTTCGTCGACAATGGTCGCGCTACTCTTTGCGATAAAAACAGAGAACAATAGCGTAATAAGAACAGATTCGAAATGATCTTACTTATTCGATGCTGATGACCAATCGATAACAAGAGAAAGTAATTGTACGGATTTAACCCATGTTCCATTCTAATCGAAACGTCTGTCGTTATTTCACCGATAAGGAGTTGAAAATGTTGGATTAATCGACGAGTGGAAGATTAATAGTTTGTCTCTTGCGCTTGCTCAATTTCTTTTGTCGATAAGACGACACGCGTGTTAACAAAATTCTACCGTTCTTATAGAAATTATTTGATTACAAATAAACACAACACGACCTCTTGTCGAGAACATATCTATGCGTCCGACGGACTGAATTTAAAGTACGAGAGTAAAACATTTTTGCCGAAATATGGATCATTTGAATCTATATTACCGGGTATGGAAGGTTCGAAACTAAAAATATTTCGGTCATAGTTTTAGTTTAGAATATTCTAGCATCGAAGTTTTACTTATTAAATATATAGAACTGAGAAGAGAGAGAGAGAGAGAGATTTAGTAAATATTCGATATATTAATATGCAACAAAAGAGACGTACGTACTCGAAGAATATACTTTCTAAAAGAATAAAAGAAGAAAAAAAAAAGAATTACAGGCAGTTACAGAGTAGTATAAGTTAAAGGAGGAAAAATATTGAAAGAAGACGGCGAAACGAGCGAGCATTCGTGTCACGTGCTGTTCGAAGAATTGTAAATAAAAACGAGAGTGCAGATGCAATACTGCCTGTTTGACAAACGACCATCTATTGCGTGCATTACATCCGTGCGTATATTTGATAAAGGACAACAAAGATATTTCGCAATACGATCGACGAATCGACTCGGAAATAAAGATATTCGTATTCGCCAGGTCGATTGCAAAATGAAAACATTGTTATCGGTGAGCGTAATTTATTAACTACGATCGAGATTTAAAAAAATACTTACGAATTGAGAAAAACAAGATAATGATACTCTTGCTAATTCATTTAACTTTAAAGGTAAATACAGGTATTATTCAATCCATTTGGTATTATAATTTCTAACTTGTAATGGTACACTGGCAGATTTTACCGATGAGTTATAAATAGATTTATAAATGCATAGCTATAGTACACTATATATAGATACATAGCGTATCGTACGTATGCAAATTTTTAATTACATCGGTGTTCTATTTCATTCGAGATAAAATTCAAATCAATGTCCATTTTTCTTAGAGAAATGGGGTATTTCAGCAAGATACTAACTTAATTCGCTTTTGCCGAAGGTGAACCAAACGCGGACGCTATTCATCCATGACGATTCATATAACGAGGAAAATTGCTGCACAAAGACAGCATCCACCCTGCTCCATGATGAACACGAAATTCTAACGATATCCATTCACCGTAATACGCGTGACAAAGAAAAGCGTGCAGAGATAATACACGCTTTCACATTTTTCTCACTCTTACAGATAATAAAGCGTCGAAGCGCATCTGCACCGAATCCACTATCTACCCTACAAAAAAGCCACTATCCGATCACGATCGTCGCCACAAAAAATGTATCGTCCATACATATAATGCTCCTGATTACGTAAGTTCATGTGTAATACATCGCGATTCCCGTCACTGTCATAAACGACAAACTATCCAAGTACACCTGCACCGGATCCGATCAAGCGAAAGCCATTATTCGCGATGCACATCTCGAAAAATCCATTATCCAAAACCGATTTCGTAGCTTCGTACGTGTATTAGTCACAATCCACTAAACAAAGCGAACTAAACTAGCAGCTAGGTATTACTCAAAGGTATTACTCACGCGTTCAAACGCTCCAGCTCATGACCACGTTGATCGAACGAGGGATCGATGCGTAGGTGATCGATGGATCAGCAGAGACGGAGCGGAGACGCGGCTGTAACAGCTGGTCTGCACGGCCAGTCTCGCCGCGAACAATTGGCGCGAACACTCTTAAACGCGCTCTCTCTCTCTCTATGAAATATACTCTGAGAGGCAGCGTGGTCGAGCGTTGTTCGAGAAGGGGAAACGGAAACGATCCTCCACGGCTATTCTCATGGCTCACCGTCTCGCTTCTGTCGTCACGGCCGGCACGACGTTTCGCGCTCCGTTTCTCTCTTTCCTTCGTGCGTTTCGACCGTGCTGGGTCGACCGTGCTGGGTCGACCGTGCTGGGGGATTCGTACACTCGTTTTACAGTGTTCTGCTTATCTGGCCGGCGTAAAAGCGCGTGGCGAACGTTTCCAAGGGTTTCGAGGGTCGTTTCGAGGCTGCTTGGCTATGCGACCGTGTCTTGAGGTTTCGAGGGGAGACGTTGCGCGACGCAGGGTTTTAGCTGGAGGTATACAGAAGCGTGTTAGAAAGGCTGATGGAAATGTTGGGCCGTTGGATGAGTTTGATGAAGCGTGAAAGCAAGCTAAGAGCGAATTGAGATGTGCCAAATTGTGCGAGATGAAAGATTGGGTAACCGGTGTCTTTGTGCAGAATGCAAAGAAGAATTTCAGGCGAAGTTGCCTCTCCGCTCATTTCGATGCAACCTGATTTTAGACAAGTTCGCGTATCCTACAGTGAAATCTATAATAGCAAGCTGCTATTAAAACGAACTGCGGTCGTATAAATTGTTTGTCCCCTTCAAGTTCGAACAAATGGAATTCTACCGTAATCGTTTCGTTTACATTTACGAGCAATGAGAAAATTAAAAAAAAAAAAAAATGAACGACCGGATGCGCGCAACTTAAAAAAAAAAAAAAAGAGAAAAGCTTCGATATAAAGCGGACGTACTGACAATCGCGTTTTACCACGTGTGTCGGAAAAAGCGAGATTACATCGAAGGATACGTTTCTTCTTCTTCGTAATACCTACGTCACTCTTCAACGTTATTTTTTAATACATACATCGTTCTCTGATACGATCTCGAAGCGCGGTGTTTTACACGTCAAGAATCTAAAAGTTCTGCTAGGGATAGTTGGAGACAAAAGGTTTTGTAACAGCTGTTTATTTTCGTTTGCGCCAAAGATTCCTGGTACTTCGTTTTTGATAGAACGATGAGGAAATTATGCGAAATTTTAATGTCAAAGGTCGGTAGAACGTCGAAACGAGGTAAATCAAAATCTAAAATGAAAAAGGGACGTGCTCGGCTGTTTCTGGTTCTCCTTGACTTCGATACGTCGCTATGTGCCACTTTGTTTAACTATCATTCTATATTCTTGCGTATACTTTGCTAGCTCGAAGAAGATAAACCGCACTATGAACCCTACGCGATTATTCAGCGTTTAATTTTTCTAAAGGAACGTGATAAAAACTTGAAGCTCTTGAAGTAAGATCGTAAAATATAATTTTATTATTCCAAGATTGTTTTCAAACGAATATGAATTAGAACGAATCAGTTTCTTCGTCCTTCTGACGCTTGGACAAACATCTATTGAAAATAATCAGCATCCATAGAGAAATATCTGTTAACGCAGCTCTCATACGAAAGTATTCAGGAATTATTCGTGTTCTTCATCATCTTCTGTCTGTGTGTTTACACGTTCGAGTTAAAAGGATCGAGTAAAAGTGATCAATTTCAATAATAGAAGTCTGTTGAACCATTTTTTTTATCTTCGTAGACTGGACTTCGTTTACCAGGATCGCTAGTTTTTTTTTTTTTTTTTTTGTTACAAAAACAATCAAAATTCACAGATTTTCTGTCTTCTCCGGTTTAAATCAGCAAGATCGGCCGTGGATTACCAAGCCCGATAGCAAACGCTACTTAGGAATTCTAAACCGTTTCCAAACAGGAAGTTTACCGAGGTCACTAACACTTCTACCACAGTCTAAGAATCGATTATTTGCTTTTGCATTCTTCGATCGAAGGAAGCTTGGATCGTTAGGCTCCTGAGTAAAATTATTAAAACACCCAAAAATTCGTACACTTTCTTCCATCTTCCCTATTTAAAAGTTCCAAAACATTTTTAAATATACACATTGGAAGCTTACCGAGATCATCAGCACTTTCGCTACAGAAGCATATATGATTCAATTATTTTCCTTCATCCTCTTCTCTCATAACTCGGTCACTTTCTTCACCGATCGCTACAAATTTTTATCATCTATCGACGACGTCAGCTCTCCGAATTCGCGTTATCGTCGTGTCATTCTGTCTTTCACTGCGAAAACAAATTTTGATTCCTTCAACGATATTCGTTTCGAATCATTTCACAAATATCGTCAGGCAATTTCGAAGAAAATTGCTCCGTAATCTCGAAGAAGTTTCGACAACCTTGAAATTTTCTAGTTTCTAGGTCACCTGTCATTAGCATAACACGAACATACATCTGAACAACTCGATCACCGTACGCCATTTTATCTCAGATCTATCATAAGCACGAAATGTATGAAATTTCTCATAACTTTTCACTATTTTCTAGTATGCTGCTTTTTTTTTTTTTTTTACTCATTTCGACGAATGATTTAAACGCGTATAGTTGGTGTGTTAGGATAGACTGTCGCTTTCATCGGTCGACAGTACAGCTAGTTGAGTGCTGGCTTGGAGAAAGTAAGGGAATAGCATCGCGTGTTGCGCAATGATTCGTATTACATTGGCTGAAATAATTCCAACGTAATCAAACTGGCTCCAGCTACTATGCGAGTTATTCGCTGGTAACCTTGGAATTGGTGGCATTGATGGAGTCGCTGGTAGCGTGGATAGATGGAGATGGCTAGACGAGATTTGTTCGAGTGAAATTTGGATGATTTTGATTTAGCCAAGCGCAATCAGCCAAGAGGATGTTCGCGGTACTTTCCACGATGGAAGTATTAAACTGTATTGAATAGTGATTAAAGAGCGATACGGCAAATGTATAAAACTGTTCGCACGTTTACTCTGTACATACACGAGGCTCGCGAAAGTATTAGAATACTCGTAGACGTCCTTTAAGAGTACATTACGTTCGTTACGTTCGTTACATTGTGAAATCTCATTAACACCTGTATTAACAAAGCTCGAAACGAATTAAAAAATGGCTAGACTGACTGAATTATCGAAGATGTAAAATTCCCGGAATAACCTGCTCGTTGTAATATTTAAAGAGCGAAATAAATCTCTAGATGAAAGCTTTACTTTGAAAAGGAAGATGCCCGAGGCATCTACACCGGTGTTTCTACACCGATCCATGCGTTTGTTCAGTTTCCATAAAAAAATTAGCTTGTTAAAGACTCGGGCCTGAAAACGATCTATCAAACGAATATTTCATTTTGCGAAACCCGCAAGACGAGAAATTACGTGAAAGTGTAGAAATATCGCGAACATTCGAATACGTGAACATTCTTTCCCAAAGGCGTTTGATACATTTATTCGTTCGCAAAATTCGCGGAATATTAATAGTAGTTTTTAGTTTGAAAAATCTATTTCCGCGTGACAATCACATATAGACATATGGTAACAAACGACAATTTGAAACATACTCCGTCGTAAAATTGCAAGTCTCGTGCATTCCAACGGCCTATGTATACACAGTAATTGATGGAAATTGATGACAGCTGGGATCTTATTACGCTGGAGACAGGGCGAAAATAATGAACAGAAGTAGGATTATCATTTAATAAGCATTTATTTCAATTTGTGAAACTAGAGATTTCACAATAAAGAAGAAACGAAACGGTAATATCTATACTAAATTCTCTTTCTTCGTTCATTTATTCGTACATCCCTTCTTTCCCTGTTTACACATAAATCCACCGATTTTCGTATCAACTCGTACATCCATTTACTCTTTCGTCTACCAAAAATTCAGCCCCAATTCGTGTTTATCCTTTCTCATACCACTAACCAAACAGCGTCGCCAATCTGCGTAACTTTATCGATACAGGACATCGTGTCGGAACAATTTCTATCTGATTGTAAATTACGATATTCCGTTCAATTACAATTTACAATTTTTTGCGTCTATTCTCTCATTCGTTCGCCAACGCGTCCGTTCGTTCTTCTATCCGTCCGTCCGTCGATCCCATCGTCGGCAAAAAAGAATAGAAGGAAATAAATGCAAAGGATGGATCGGAACGCAAAACTAATTGGTATTGGTAATTTAACGTTCGATGCGTATACTCCTATTTAAAGGGTCATTCACTTCATCACGATGATGAAATCTCGTTAGCCCGATTTTTTAGCCAAGCCGTATTGCTGACACGTTCGATCCAAACCATCGTTGGTTCGTCGGGTCGAGCATCGAGTTATTTCACGTGCATCGGTTGCATCGAGTGCACGGATCATTGACAAGAAGCAAGTTTTCCGGGAACGTTTTCCACGTTGTTTCAGCAAGAATACCTACGGCGATCCATCGAATAGAAACGGCGAAGAGAAGCGCCCTAAGAGCCTTGCGAATGTGAGTATCGTCTCTTTCCTATACTTCGAAAGAACCGGAATCGCGAACGGTGCAAAACGTCGTGCGTTTCGCGATGGAAACTCGATACTCGATATTTCAGATCGATGGAAAAGATCGATAGCGCTTCGTAACGTGAACGTTGAATTATGAATAAAATAAATAAAATGTTTCTATTTGCATCGAAACGATATCGTTATGGATAAACGTAATACGTACTCTACGATAAACGATTGTTTCGAATAACGAAGAATGTTGAAATATTTCTAATTGTTAGATCGATATTGATATTTTAAACCTACTTTCCACTGCGTACTACTTAATAAACGGAATCGGCGATCTGTAAATAAGAAAATTACCAAAATTATATAACATCGGTGTTATTCGTCGACACCGATCGCGCGCAAGTTGCGCAAATCCTTCGACGTGACCTTTTGCTCTCTTTTCACTCAGGTTTGTACGAGTCTCTTCACCATGAATACAGAGTACAAGATCTCTCTTACGAAGCTGGAAAATGTACCAATAACGGACGACCAGTGTTGCATTAACTTAACAACTTCGAAAAACGGTACGCCGATACCTTGATGTTTTCCAAGCGCCCTGTTTGTCTATTTATTTTCAATCCAATACATACACAGGCGTATACGAGACGCGTATCCGATATAGATCTCGATTGTCACATCGATACGTTACGTTTCAATTTCAGCAAGTGCGACGGAACACAGTGGAAGCTCGAGCAAACATAGGCATTTGAAATTTATGAGACGCCATAGACTAGTGTATCTGGTGCAAAGTCTAATCCTCATATTGATCTTGTCTTCTGCTGGATTCCTGATATATCTGGCCGTTGTGTCAGGTGTGTAAGTCTTTGTTCTATTCATTCACGGCCTACGTAACTGGAATTAGGGACATCGGAACTACAAACGTAATCATAGCAAATTTTTCGTCGATGGTTTATAGACTTGCTACACGTCCCTTTTAACGATCTTGGTCCGTGTAAGAGCACGGAGCGAGGAATGCGATTCAAAGAGAAACTTTGATATCAGAGCGAATCATTTATCGCGCGTTATCAATTCGTTACGAAGCTCAAGATTCGTAATTTACAATGAACTACTAGTCGAGAGCACTATGCATTTATGACTTTTCGAAAAAGAGCACTATGAACCTTTCGAAGAAAGGTCGAAATGTTCATTTCACTTAATTAAAACTCTCGAAATCGTTCTCACCTGTCTGATCAACGATATTAAAAATCATTCTCGAACAATGAACTGTTGAGAGATATCGGTATCGATTTTTCAGTCATCGATGACTCTTTTGCGAAAGAGAAATCCTTGCATCGGTAATAATCGGATGCAAACTTCACGCGTTCGCACTTTCATTCTGGTTAGCTTTCTAATATTCTACCATTCGAGAACCTAAAAAGATATTTACTTAAATCAAAATTCGATGCAGGACCAATGAAAAATCGTGAATCCCTCGCTTTCTCTCATTGTATCCTATTCATTCGCTGAAATTACCAATTACAAGTGTACAATTACAATTATAAACCACTAAAATCTCCGATTCGAACGAACAAACTTTCTGTATCACACCTACGATAAATAGATAGATAGATAGATAAATAAATAAATAAATAAATAAATAAATACGACGATATTTTAATTCGCAACAGGCTACATCTACACTACGCACAAAATACAAGAAACTAACGAACAAGTAGATCTCATAAGAAACGACTGCTCTGCGCAGCAACAAACGACAAATCCAGCTCTACAAAGTCTGTATCGGTACTTGTACAGGGATCAGTTTGATCAACAAAATCAGTTGCACTCGATAGCGCTGATGAATGAGTCTCGTCGGAAACGCGAAGATTCTAATAATGCTAGTGCCTGTAAGCAGAACATGAAACACTGCAAGGAAGTGATCGATTCGATGTGGAGCATCGTGAGCATCGTGAACAGCAGTGTGCCACATTTGCAGGCATTTTTCAAGAACTTTTCTACGGAGACGAATCCTATCAAATCGAAATTCGTCGAGCTAGTCGAGTGTCTGCAGTGCAAGAACGACGCGGCTACGTTCGTCGAGGATTCTGATTCGAATACGAGCAACGCAGCAACGACGCAGGGATACTCCGATCATAGTCAGATTAAGAAGAACGTTGATATCGTAACTAATTTGTTAAACGACGAGGGACGCGACGACGATAAGCAGAGTTTGAATACCGATTCCGTGGATGCGGATACATCGAGAACGACCAAGGTCGAAGAGAACGTACAGAAATCGAGCACGGCGAGTTTTAAGGATAGTTTCGAAGGTAATGGGAAAGGGGATTCGAATCGAACGACGAAAGAATTGGAAACGACCGAGAGAATGTGAGTATCGTTCGACTTTGTAGTTACTGGACTGCGGATATTTACGCAAATTCATGTCTTACAAATATTTTTACGAATTTTACGCTCAAGGAAATGAAATTTCGGTTGAAAATCGTTTTACCTATTACATTCTATACGGAGGGCTATACCTTTTCTAATATTTTACGTATTAATTAATTAATTCCTATAAACGAATATTATATAAATCTCTGTTTCCATAATAGATGAATAAATTTATCTCTCCGTAATGATATTTCCTTCCAAATGTTGATAATTTCTTAGTAAATGGTAATTTTAACATTAGCTCATCCACGACTAGAACGATGGAATATAAAGCGACGAACGCGTCCACGGAAGTGGATACGATTGATGCAACGACCAACGTGTCGACTACACCGAAGGCGGAAGAAACAACGGTCAGAATCAACGACCAAACGATCGGAAACGACGATAGCAAGCGGACCACGGACGTGACAGCCAAACTGGGCGATGGCGACGTGACTAAAATTGCGATCAACCCGATGCATCCTTCGCTGCATCCTCCGAATCAAGGTCGCGGGCAGATGGTAGCGGAAAGGGAAGGTGAAAACGGTAGATGTATAATTTATCACTCCGTTCTATGTTCGAATGACGAATATGTCTTTTCTTTTTAACGGTCCGAACACTCGTTCGATAGAAGTTTATCGTTATTTTCGCGCTGTTGCTACGATAATACGATTTGTTTATCGTACGTTTATTCATGACGGATAATACAAGCAACGAAACGATACGATCTTGGAAATATAACAGTGAACGACGAACGAACTTATTAGAAAAGCTAGCGATAATATGAGAATCTTTCAAATTCGAAATGTCTGATGAAAGTTTTCGATTTCAGCAGCCAAAAATTCCAGCAAACCGGTCTTCCGCGATAAGTATGGAAGGATCGTCAGCAAAGGAACCGTAGAAACACCCTCGGCAATGATTCCCACGGCAGAAACGATAAAATCCAGTCAACAGCTAGTACTGACACCAACGATCTCCTGGGTGCCTCATCGGGTCTGTTTCTACAATCCAAGCGCGAATAGTCCGACAAAACAGTCGGGTCCGGGTCAAACCATGTATCCGGCATCTTCTCCAGGAGTTTCGTATTTGTATCCGATGCAACCCGAGCGACAAGGTTTCCAGAATCTCGATCAAACGCCAGCTTACGGGCAAGTGCAAACTCCTGCACAAGTATTACCGCTGCAACCTAGTAATTTTGGATCGTCCAACGGTCAAAGAATCGGTCCATCAGGCCCTGCGATTCTCAATTTTCCACCTATCTCCGGACAACAAACGTCTTCCAGCGCCTCCGTCAATTCTAACAGCAAAACGCCCTATTACTGCACCTATATTCCTGCACCGACGTTCCAGTTTCCGGCTATTCCTGGAGTCTCCGAGTATCAGAGATCATCCGTCGCGTATGACAAGGAAGAGGCGGGCAATACTTCTGCCAACGAGAAGAAGGACGATGAGGAATTGCTACATAGTAAGGACGTGTTTCGAAGATGTAACAGAACTCTATTTGTTAGAACTAGAATTCGATTTAAGTAATTCGAGGATGAAAGGGCTATGCGTTTGCGAGAAGACGGATTGGAAAGACGTAACGATCGACGAATAAGGTTAAATACAGTAAATACGATTCTCGAATATGATACATATGATATGAGAAATGGAGGCGGTAAACAATGAAATTCCAATAAATAGAGTTCTACCGCGTGGCTTTAATCATCTGTTGTTTGATTATCGTTTCTGATATTTTATGTGGCAGGATATCCCGACGAGTGTCCTTCCAATACGATTCGATGCGGTGACGGCAGGCGATGCGTATCGAGATCGCAGTGGTGCGACAGTGTGGTGGATTGTTACGACGCTAGCGACGAGAGGACGTGTTCTTGCAGAGATCGAATATCGCTCGAACGACTTTGCGATGGATATTTCGATTGTCCGCATGGGGAAGACGAGTTGGGATGTTTCGGTGAGAATAAATTTTCTAATACGAGAAGTTAAAAATTTGCTAACCTGAAACTTTTGAGATTCTGGAAATTAAACGTCCGTAACTCTGTAAACTTTAGAACTGAAAACTTTTCGCTCTCTAGAACCTGTAGAGCCTAGGTACTTGAGAATTCGGGAACTTGGAAGAAGGTCGAGAATTACGGAATTTTAGAATTTCAGAATTTCATCGGAGATCCAAAACTTTCGACCCCTAGCTAGGACTCTGCAACTCTGGAACTGTGAACGCTAGACAACGAAAGAATCTATAGAGTGCTAGATTTTTTTGTTTGACACTCTAGAAGTCAAGGGGGCGGATCTTTAGAATTTGAGAGCTCTGAAATTGAGGAGCTGCGAGATATCAATTTTCTGACTTTAAATTCTATTGCTCTAGAACATCAGAATTTCAAGACTATTTATCATTTTGTCACCATTTGAAAATCCTCGTGTTAATTTGACGTTAATTTTGATATGCTATACCTCTTACGTGTGTACAACAGAACTCTGTTTCATCGATGGAGTAACATATACGTCTTGAAGTTTTCGTTAGTTATCCGATGTAAAATATCAAAGATCTTTCGTTATAGAGTGTGATCGATATAAGCACTGAGGAGAAATGTCAATATGTAAATATCGAAATTTCACGTAAAATCAGTTTACATCTTAGCCTCTATACGAACGTGAATATTTTGCACGAGATGGCACCAGGTACTGCGATTTTATTTTCCAATTGCAACTATTTTATCCGCGGAAGGAAGATCCTGTTTCGCTAACTCGTAACGTCAAATTCTTACGTCCTGCTACATGTTACGCTTTTCAGGTTGTCCAAAAACTTCATTTAGCTGCAACGATTGGCAAAGACCATATAGCATTGATACGTGTGTACCGCTTTCCCAACGATGCGACGGAAGACGGCAATGTGCTAGTGGAAAGGACGAAATGGACTGCAATATTCTCACTCCCTCGTACATCGAAGGAAAGAATGTAAATCACGAATGCAATTTCCCCTATCGTTCGCGATTATTATCTTACGTATTAGATATCGTGTTTTGTACGTACACATACTAGGTACGCTCTATAATACGTTGTTAAACGTACACACATATTCTTTAGCTATTCACGATCGGCTACACCGAAGGATATCTGCATAAGAACTACAAGGGCCAATGGTACCCCGTGTGCCCACCGATCGACGGATGGGCCAAGGATGCCTGTATGTCCGAAATCGGCTCGCAAATCAAGTACGGTAAAATTTAAGAACTCGAAGATTTGCAGATTCTGGATTTATAGTATTCTAGAGATCTGACATTTTGGAACAGTAAAATTGTAGAACCACGGTACTCTGGAACTGTGAAAACCGCGAGAACTCCGAGCCTTCTGCGATCTCTGGAACTTTAGAAATCCAGAACCAAACGATTCAGAAACTTTGCAACTCTAAAGATCTAAAAGCAAGTATTCGAGAGCTGTAAAACTGGAGAGGTTTAGAACTTTGGAACTCTAGAACTCCTAAGGCTCTGAAGTGAAGTAGAATTGCGATTAGTACGCGAAGTAGTTAGATTAGTAGATTTTTACTGGATAGATGGTTAGAACATAGTAATCGTCGTCTTAGAACATAGTAATCTTGATCTTTTGTTCAAATCTCATTACAGAAAGGCTCCCGAAATAAAAGTGCATTCCGTGCCAGGTAACGCGTACCAGGGCCCCTATCTGACACGAGTGAACAACCAAACGAAATTAATTCCCTCGTGCATGAACACAGCGATTTTCGTACGTTGTCCGCGATTCTCGTGCGGAACTACCGTGTTTTCTCGCGAGGATTATCTACGACCGCACATACTGGAAAAAGAGGACCGAGCTCCTTTACAGATGTACGACGCAATTATATTTCCACCTGACGATGATACGTATATCGAATACGGGGATGTAAGGCATAATGAAAATAAGAAAATCGTGTTACCATCGGACGACGACGACGATATAAATCCGAGAGATAACGAAATTAAGAAGATGGACAGGAAGCAGGACGACATAGTCGGTTCGCAATTGCGAGTCGTAGGTGGTCGCGCGAGTCATCCGAAAGCCTGGCCGTTTCTGGTGGCCATCTACAAGGATGGCGTTTTCTATTGTGGCGGTACTATTCTGAACGAACTTTGGGTGCTTACGGCTGCTCACTGTCTCGAAGGGTATAGACATTTGTACGATTTGAACGTAGATTTTCGACGGATGTTCGAACATTTTTGGACGATTGTCGTCGACAGTAGGCGAAAAAAATGATTCAAAGTATGGCAGCATATAACAATAAATTCACGTAACTCAAGTAGCAATTGTAATTTGCGTACGTGTATCTGCAGATTGTTTCTATATGTTTTAATGCAGAGATGCAGGTACGTGTCATTTTATAAGAATAAATTCATAGTCGTCTGGAATATGGCTGTGGGAAATAGCTTTTTCTCGCGATATTTCGCTTTCTCGGTGAATTTGTTTTCATTTCCACCTGCTTAAGATCGAATTAACAGTGTCCTTTGTCATATCGATGTATCATTTTATTCGTAAATTTCCTACCTTTCGTTGCAAGTGAATCGTTCCAAAAATTGACGTGGCGTACGATCAAACGATATAAATATTTCGAGAAATATTGAGAAAGCTATTGATTCACGATGTGACCATTAAATTTGCGAACAGCTATATAGGCCAATATTTCGAGGTCCAGGCGGGAATACTTCGTCAAAATTCTTTCTCGCCGATGTCACAATCCAGAAAAGCACGGTACACGGTGATGTATTCGCAATATAACGCTAGACATCTGCAGAACGACATTGGTATGATCATGTTGGACGATCCTCTGCGTTTCAATCGATGGGTGCGACCGGTTTGTCTTCCCGGCCCGAATCTCCTAGGGCCCATGTGGAGAAACAAACCAGAACCTAATACAACTTGTATAGCGATTGGTTGGGGTACTACCACAGAATATGGATTAAATCGTAAGATATTTCCTTTCGCTCTAAATTTCATAAATTTCCTTTGAATTACACGAATGTATACGATTCGCTGATGAACAAACTGTACTAAATTTAACGAGCTTCGTTCAATGATAAGCTGTAGCACAGTTAATGATAAGCTTCCAAAAAAAAAAAAAAAAAAAAAGATTTTAATAAATTTTAATTAATTTAAAAATTTTAATAAATTCGATTTGGTAACAAGACGAGTTAAATTTAATTAAATTGATATGATTCTTGGATGTTCCAGCCGATCATCTGAGGGAAGTAGAAGTTCCGATATTAGCAAATTGTAAGTACGAAGACGACCAGAACGACGCCTCCATTTGTGCTGGATATCTTCACGGAGGTCGTGATGCTTGTCAAGGAGACAGTGGTGGTCCTTTATTATGCAGGTATATGATTATCCAACTAATAGGAAAATATCATTTTTTTCTGTTGGCAAGGATAGCTAAGATATTAAGCGACCGACGATAAACGAAACGATTATTTCACTTAAATCGATAATCGAGACCGTGAATTTCAGGTCCATCGATCAACGTTTCCAAAAATACAATCTCTTTCTTCTTTATTCGTCCTATTGATTTTTCCTCTGCGGATTGCTTACGTATAACACCATTTCTAACGTTGTTAAATCACCATTTTCCTCGTAAATTGGTTTCAAAAATTGTTTCGGAATTCATGGCGTCGATTGCTGTGCTCCATCGTTGAAGTATTCAACCGTATAATGTTAGGAGATTGTTATTCGAGAGAGTGTTCTAACTGGTGTAATTCAGAGTTTAGTCTATAATTTGGTTAATTCGTGTCATTGGTTCGTAGAAATCCGTACTCGACATCGCAGTGGTACGTGGCAGGCGTAGTTAGTCACGGACAAGGTTGCGCTCGACCGGATGAACCGGGAACCTACGCGAGAGTCAGCTACTTCCTAAGTTGGATTCAAGAAATTTCCAGTGAGTCGTATCTCTGGCATTTTCATTTTCTCGCTCGAATTCGTGCAAAACGAGTAGAAAAGAGCAAACAAAAGCAATAGGACAAGTAGAACCAATGGAACAAGTAGAAGAAATAGAAAATTAACAAATATCACATTTTCGCGTGCTGCTATATTTATGCTTGATATTTAGATGGCCGAGGTGTGCCTCCTCTAAGGCGCACTCCTTTGGAAAAATGTCCAGGATTCAGTTGCGAAGGAGGCCTAGGCAAATGTTTGCCAATCGAAGCGCACTGCAATCGAAGGGTCGATTGTTTGAACGGCGAAGACGAAATCAATTGTAGCGATTCTCCTCTTTACAAACAGTTGGAAAACGTCACTCACGATTTCAAGCCTATACCGTCAACGCCGAGTACGGACAACTCTATGATGTCTAGCGAGATCGTCACCATTCGTAGGTTTCCCGCCATTTGTTGTAGTAATTTAATTTAATTTCAATAACGCTTTTCTACTTCTATTAAAAACGCAATCTTTTAATTTAATTCTAGCAGCATTCGTACGTAATATTATTTTTAGAGTCCACGATATCTTACGATACAATCGACAATGCGACTGAGAAATCTAAGGACGACGATAACTCGATTTCGACAACTTCCACTGTTGCTTACACCGAAACCGTTTCGCCATTAATACCGAAAACTTTTCCTACGATATTCACTTGTACAAGGTACTTTTGTTTTAATTAAGGTGTTCAACACGAAACATATATTAGTCGACAAATATATCTACTTCGGCAATTCCGACGTAATATCGTGTTTGTAAAATTCACAGATTGCTTCAAACCATTCCGATTGAGAGAAGATGCGACAGAATGGTGGATTGCGAAGACAGTAGCGACGAAATGAATTGCACTTGTAAGAACATTTTGCAGAATCTAAAGCCAACCGCTATATGCGACGGTTACGTGGATTGTGACGATTTAACGGACGAACAGGACTGCGGTAACTAATTATTCGACTGTCGTACCTTTTCAATTATACCATTAAATAGAAAAGAATTGCGCGGTATAGAATAATTGTACGATTAAGTATAAGCAATGAAGCTTTATTTATTTCGTAGAAATTTGTGCCGAGAATGAATTTTTATGCAAGACGAGTAAAACCTGCGTTTCGATGGCGAAAAGGTGCGACGGGAACTTCGATTGCATCTTTAAGGAGGATGAGCTCGACTGCTGTGAGTCATTTTTAATTTGCCAAATTTTTCAGATAAAACACTCTTGAGAGAAAAGATATCGTGAACCGTTTCGTTTATATTTACTCGATATACATTTTATACGTATATACCGTTTTATACATTTCTATAAGTTTAAGTTATATTTATAGGTTTAAAGTTTTATTTATTTATTTTTTCTTACAGTCACGTTGACCGATGGTCAACGTGTATATCTCGACGGTGATGGAAAACCATTTTTAAACGTACAAGGAATTCTGACTAGATACATCGAGGGAAAATGGCAACCAACTTGCCATCGTCCCAGAATGCACAAAAACCAATCTACTGCCTCGATCATTGGGAAAAATATGTGCGAATACTTTGGTCTTGCGTAAGTATACTTTCCACTCTACGAATTTTTAATCATTTTATATTCCACGCTCGAATTTGATTTTTGCGATTGTCCTCGGAAACTGCGCACGGTACCTACGTAACGTAGTGGCAGAATGGCGTGCAAAGGAGCGTTTAGATAATCAATATTATCGTCAGTACTGTCGTCGATATTACTGTCAATAACCAGGATCCTCATCGATATACTGACAATATATATATATATATTGCGGAGAACCCTTAATATCGACGGTAATATCGAGAATAATATTGATGGTCTAAACGGTCCGGAAGATTCCTACGAACCAAACGATTTCCATAAGGTTTCAAATATACAACTTCAAATTCCATTACTTGCGCTCTCCTCTGATTCAAACATCCTTAAAGACTAGAAGGCTAAAGTTCGATGTTTGATATATATGCTTCATAATAAATTCAATGATCTTTCTTCAACAAGGAAAATTCCTCTGATACGGAGAAAAAGGAAGAGGAAAGGATTCCGAGACTTATTTAGTTATTTATTTTTCGTTGAAAGAAACCTTCGGTCGTCAAAGTCCATCGTCGTGAAAAATTCGGAACTGGAAATGATAGACTGGCGCAAAGGGGACACCACGTACCAAGAGAACTCATCAGCGGCCTCTCTGAACGAAGAGGACGAAACATGTTTGGGACTTTACATTCACTGTGCAGCGATACCAAGCGGCAGTACGTACGCTCACTTGGCGATCGACGATAGAACCGGAAACAGCGACTACCTGTGGCCCTGGTTGGCTGCCATCTTTGTCGACGGACGCTACCGTTGCATGGCGCTGCTCTTGGACTCAAACTGGTTGCTGTCCGCCGCGAATTGTCTCGAGAACGTCAGGTAATCGAAGCTATTTCGACTGTTCAAACGATTAGAAACTCAACAAGTTCGAAGTTTCAAGGAATTTCAAGCGGATCCTATTCGGTTCGAAGAATCGTAGGTTTCCAGAAATTTTACGTGAATTTCGCACGATTGTGCATTTTATGGATTTGAGTCGATTGGTATTCGCTGCGAAATCGCCACAAAAACGCCCGACGATATTTCGTTAATTAAAACATTTAATCGTTTGATCTTCTCTGCATCAAGGAATTTCGTGCAAAGTTCGCGTAATTCCATCGCAAAATTTTACTCGTTAAAGCGACAAACGCTTTGCTACGGGACGAAAGGTTCGGCAAGTTTGAAATATTTGAAATCCGATGGTACTTTGCTATCTATCTGGTTGAATCGAGTCATGGAGTTCTCATGTTTGAATCACAACATAGAATCACAGAAATTTTTCTTCCCAAGGGTTTTTGACAGACGTCCAGATGCTTGTCCCCGAGATATTAAAAAATATGCTTTATTTAGTCGACGTTGCTTTAAATTTCTGACTGTAACATAACATTTTGCGGTTAACAAACGACATTTGCAAATTATTTTCAGGTTGAATAGAAATTATGTAACAGCCGTACTCGGTTATGGCCGATTATTCCGTCAGATAAACGGTCCTCATCAACAGGTATCGGCCATCGATGAGCTGCATCGTGTGAATAGCTCGGTGTCGACTTTGCTGCACTTGAAGAATCGAGCCCACTTCGGTCGTCACGTGCAACCATTGTTCGTCAACAAAACGTAAATACAACGGATTAAATTTGCCGAAATTTGTCGACACGTTTATAGACGATTCATCGAATATCCGCAGGATTTATCTACCAGGGGCGATGGACACTTGCGTGGCTGTTGGAACGAACGAAGCCTACGAGACGAAGTCTGTTTTCTTGAAAATTATTTTCGAGAATTGCCTAAGTTGTCAACGATGCTTCGTGAATGTTTCGAGTTCCGAATGTTCGGTAAATCCTATTTTATTAAGAAGAAGAAGAAGAAAAAAGAGAGAAATATATTCCCTACGAAACGAACATGAACGATTTTTGAAAATAAATCCTTGTCGATCTTATAACTTTTTATTGGTATTAAAAAACGATTGTGTAAGTATCGTTCGTCGTTCTTCAGGAAAGTGAGACGTCGAGATGGAGCGGCATAATATTCTGTCGTGGCAGAAAGGGATGGTATCCTGCCTCCGTTTTCCAAGATAACAGAGGGATTTGTAATTTCAAAAATGCGCAAAATATGACGAGTATCGAATACGTAAATCCCTATCTGATGGAAGTAATCGGTAAATGCTAAATTCTACTCTAATACTGCTAAAACTACCAATCTAAAATTCTACCCTATAGACTTAGATTCGTATTAAAATTACATTGCGTCGTACGAAATTTTATATTAAATATATTAAATTCTATGTAAATTTAATTAGACGATCCAAGAGAGTCGACGGAATCAATTTGTAACGGTTTTCGATGCAACATTGGACAGTGTATTCCGCAAAACCGGGTTTGCGATGGTATTCCGGATTGTCGTGGAGAGGAAGACGAGGACACCAGATATTGCAAAGAATTTCAAGAAAATTGCGAAAACAGCGTGGACAGTTGCAGTAAGTGCTACACTGATAATTTCAGTGTATATCTATCTAGATTTATATTTCCAGGAATTTTACATTTTTAAGCCTCTTAAACGTACGATAATTAGACTATTATATACATCGATTGTTCGATACTCGGATCTATTTATACCTATTAAATCTATACGTTTGCTTTTAAATTTGCGTTAAGACTGGCAAGAAAAGAGTTTGTATTACTAGACGTTTTACTTGGATTTCAAGAACTAGAGAGAAAATTCAAAAAATAATTTCTTCGTGTTGCATAAAGAACGATTAAAAAGACGTGTATATTTTAAATGTTCAGACTGCATGAAGACACAGCTTCGCTGTAGAAACGGCAAATGCGTGGACAAAAGTGCGTTCTGCGATGGAAATATCGATTGCTACGACGGATCCGATGAACCTACGAAATGTACATGCGCGGAATATCTGAAATTAACATGGCCAGAGCGATTGTGCGACGGCGTACGACACTGTCTGGATAAAACGGACGAATCACCGGAAACCTGTTCTTGCAAAGATTTCAGCTTCAAATGCAAAACGTAAGAACTCCCTTGCAACTCGACATTTTTATAAAATTTCGATTATTACGTGACAACTAACGAAGCAGAGGTGTAATATTATTATTATTATTATTATTATGTATATATTCTATAAGTGTAGCGCTATATTATAACCGAGAAATCCATATACGAAAGCTATTACATTTCCTGAATCTCAGTTACGAGATTACAATACAAACACCGTAGTCGTTATATACTGCGATCTATTTTTCTTACAAACAAACGCAATTATAGAGAGTCGATAATGAGTTTTCTCCGTCGATAGAACAAGCGGAAACGACACCTGCGTGGCGCAAGATTTTGTTTGCGACGGGGTGAAAGATTGTCCTAACGGCGAGGACGAAACAACGTGTAGAATGTTGAAACTATATTCAAACGACAGGTATTTATAATTCTTATTTAATATCTTTAATCGTCTAGTCTTTAGAAATTCGCCCATTTCGCAGATGTATCTTTAAATCTGATTGATTCTTCCTTCCAAAATATCTTTCGCTTTATACGATTATTTCGTAAATAAAGGATCCGACGTTAAATCCTCATAGTAAATTTGCGATTTTCAATTTTAACGATAGCTCTGGAGAAGTGATTCGCCGAAGTTACGGCGTGTGGTACACAGAATGTTTCCCGAGTCCTACCGCGGACGAAGAAGACTTAACAAGTTTGTGCAAGTTCATGGGATATACTTCAGGAATCGTCAACAACGATACCGTGGCCACAGACGAGATTATGGTTCCCAAAAGAGACGAGTTTTACGCGGTGAAGATGAACGATATGTCGTGGATGTTCTTAAGGAACGATAAGCCACTGATAACTTTGGAAAAATCCAATGATACCTGTTACCGTACGTTCGTCACCTGTTCCTAAAGTTTGACTTACTAGCTGATTCTTTTTACAAATCGAACGTTATCTACACATAATCAAAATAATTTAGGTATTGTTGTAAAACTTTGTATTTATTTCGTAATTTATTTAAGAGTGTCATTGTATTTATTGTAAAATAGAAACGAAAAGACAACGTTATCAAATTTTGCTACGTTAAATAAAAGTAAGTCGTGAACGAGTCTTTTAAATAATACGTTATAGTTAGAGCAGTAAAGTGTATAAAAGCGAAGACGTCGAACAACGGAGAGCGTAGATAAGATAGAACTCTGTATCATTTATTTGCGAGAATTCGAAAATTTATTTGCGGATAACACTTGTGAAAAGATATGGAAAGTTAGAGACGAACGTTCGTTAGGTTTCCCCGTTTCTGAGTTTATGTTAACTCGTTGGATTTTCAGTAATTCGATCATGCAATTTATAGCAAGGTCCGATATGAATAACGCACGATTCTTCATCGTTCAACTTTAAAATAACATTTTTTTATGACAGCGTATCTCCCCGACTGTGAAAATTCACCGACCAATTTTCTATCGTGAAAAGATTCTTACCAGCATCCTACGTGCCCCATGATCCACCGATTCCTCCGACGTCCAACGATCGTAGAGAACTCGAAGCCTGGTCACAATTACGCAAGCGTATTCTGTCGAGATGAAAGAAGAAAGGCAGAATTAAAAGAAAGAAAGAAGGCAGCGCTGCGTGAAGACAAAAGTATTGAATAAGGTTGGCTATAGCAAGGAGGGGGTGGGGACGCGCGAAGGGGAGTAAGGAATGCCGCAAATGGGGTCGCAGCCGTTGAAGGCGAACGACTGCGCCCTGGCGAAGTGCCTTCGACGACGGAAAGCGCTTGTCCATTCACATTCTACGGCTGACTAATTCGTACGGTTGTCAGGAACGTGATCCATACCGTGATTCCTGCGCTCCGACGTTACATCGTCAGTATGACACCATACAACCATAATCGTTTGACTCTTTTACAACTACTGACCCGCGTACGTAAAAGGTGAAGAAGTCAGAGCACATAAAGAGGGTAACGATTAACCGTCTTTGATCATCTAGATAAATATAATTGTAACTACATATAAGCAACGTTATCGACCTAGAATATTGCTATAATTACATACATAACATTGTACCACCATATACAAGTGTCGCGTGACTCACGTTACGAGTATCAAATACGCTTTAGTCGATTTACAACAACGGTATACACGGATGTCGGTAAGACGTATGAAGTAATAAGAAAGTAACGGTTAAAAGCGATACCTGTCTTTCGATAGAATCTACAAGTAGTAACTTTTTACCGTTCGTTGAAAAATCGAACGACGGTGTATTAAAGCTATCCGTAGATTTTAAACATCGTTGCACGAATTGGCAAATAGATCTGCAACGTTGAGAGAGAAGTGGAAATTAAAAGTGTAAAAGGCCGGAGGAACGATCTGAGAAATGACGCGTTAAAGTACAAGGAACTGGAACAACGAGAACGAGGATATAGAAGAGAATCGCGATGATCGTAAATCGTTCATTCGTCTTCTCGTCCGCATCACACGCGTCTAATCGCGCGTCTCACGTACACCCGTACGAACGTCAGGCATCGCGTGCTTGAAAACAAACTCCCACAACGTAGAAATATATTGAAAGGAGGCTGTTCGCCCCGACATCGTTTAAAATCGTAGGTATGCACGTTTCAACCGATGCGTTTCAGCCATCGTTCGAGCTTGCAGCTCGAGGAATAACAGAGAGTACAGTGATCTCGGAATTGCATTACATGCTTCCTGAGCGTCGATTGCGCGCGAGAAAGGTAAAAAGAAGGGGGAGGGGGAGGGGGGGTGGGGAAATAGAAGCGCGAACGAAAGGAGAACGAGGAGCAAAAAGGAGAAGAACGAGACGAAAAATGGTCGAACTGTATGAAGTCTATGGTCAGGTTTCTGAATCCGCTACGAAGTGCTCCTGATGTTTATGTGCCTATGTGTACAGCGTAAATGATCGATGATTTACGTTGACTTATATTAGTATTCTGGCGCAATAGTAAAGTACGAGATAACATTAGAGACACCGTTATTTTCTCTCTACGAGGAAATTAATTTCTCATATTTCTTCGAGCCAATGTGGGTTACGTTCTTACATCGAATCTGTTCACTCGCTAAATGTTATAACAAATATAATAGTTTTAACACTTTCTCTATTTCTACGCGTTATATGTATCTCTGTGCATTCCCTGTGTCTTTAACATTTTCGTAAACGTATAAATACCCGCAGTAATAAAGATTAGAAGATTTTCTAATTCAGCCGCCAGAACGATTTTATTGACCGACTAATAGTAAGTGGATCGTCGATTGTTCGTACTGTGAGTCGGCCATATTTGTGGCCGGAGAACGACGATCATCGCTTAGCTTTTCTTCCGATGGCGTTCATACCGATTATGTAATCAACGCGGCGCGTACTATGAGTACGTGTAATTTAGTTCCAAGAAGTACCGTTGACTCTGCTCGCTTCACCGCCTAAGGTGCTTCGTTTCCTTCTGCAACCGTGTTTAACCGGCGCGCGTCTCTTCGCTTCGAGATCCCCGACAGAAAGAATGTCGGATAGCCACGATGCAACAGGAACGCGTTCCAATGTCTTTTTTTTTTTTCCAAGAGTTTCTAAGGGAGTCTATTAACTCGAAGATAAATAATCGATGATCGATCGAAACGTGTCTGGTTTTATCGCCGCGACAGTTGTTGGTTATTCTTCATCGTCTGTCTGTTTCTTTCCTAACGTTGGAATTGTCTACGATTAATGTACTTACTGGTAAAACATGTATCGGACAGGTGGAAATGGCACAGCCAGTATGAAAAAAAAAAAAAAATTAGCAAAAAGATCCTGGCTACGAAGGATGAGCAGTTTCGAAGGATCTCGAAAGAAGGATCCCAGAGAAATTATAGTAATACCAGTGGCGCAAGTTGATACACGGAATACGGTTAATTGTACCAGGGAACGAGGAAATTGTTGCATTTTAATAACCCTCGTTCGCACGAAGCACTGGATCCTCGTAGAAAATGAAATCGCGTGTGTTCGTCGCAAAAACCGCTTGCAAGGAATTAGCGAGGCAAGGAAGCTGTTGAGCAACGAGCCTGGCCGAAGGAAAGTTTCCTTTTCGAATAATTTAACTTGGACGTTAGTTAGCCGGATTGTTGCTCGTTTACGAGGATTAAAGAAAAGCGAGGCGATGGAAATTCATATCAGATCTTTGTCACGAATCAAAGATGGTTGTTAAGTTAAGGTTAAGAAGATTCTAGAATAGACGTAAATTAGAATTGAGATTAATTTAGGTTACGCAAGCGATTTGCAAACTTGTCGACCTTAATCTTGACAATTGTGAATAGATTAATTTAGACTTTACAAATATTTCGATATTTCGCTTCGTTTTTCCTAAGAAATTGGCTCTTTGAAGCTTTTATTTGAAGATTAAAAATAATAATTCGAAACGATGGATTATTTATTTCGACTACGTTGTTACTTTTACTTTAGAAATAATATGGAGAAGCTAACTTTATTCGCTCTATTACAGCACATGTTAAAACTGATATATTAAAAGAATTGCGAATCGAATAAAACAGAATGTCGATTCTACCTCGTTGCAAATAATTTAGAAATTTCCATAAATTTGTTCAAAGACGCCTACATTACCAAGCTATAAATTATGCTTCGAGCAGGTTTCCTCGGATAAAGACGTTCGTATAATTCGGTATGTTTGCATTCGGCGAAGGTGATCAGCGTTACAAGATGCAGCAACATCCACGGATGATTAATCGTACCCTATACGCGCATTTTTTTATCAACAGGTATCTGCTTTCACTCGGAATCCACCGTTAAGATTGCGTGTCTTTCGTTGTAACTGAAGAACGCACCGATGACTCTTGCAATTTACAGAGATCGATTCCTAAGTTGAGAAGTATGCAATGGCAAAGTAATTTCTCTACCTTTTTATCCCTCTGCTGTTACTTTTATAATGGAGAACTGAGAAACATGCCGGTGGTTTCTGCAATCTTCATGGATTCTTACGAACGCGGTAACAATGAATGAAACGTAGATACTGTGGATATGGCGAAATAATTTCCCTGTGTCATAAGCTTCCCTTAATATCTCGGCGAAAATTGGATTCGTACGCACAAGCTATACGTATGTAAAATATTGAAAGTATGCTGCTGCTTGCAACATTTAGCGCGTGAAATAAATCTCTGCTCGATATTCTTCGATTCTGTTCGTAAAGATATTTTGCGTAATAGTTCTTACACGATACACGGAAGATTTCGCGAACGAAGGTAGATAAAATTGAGAAAATCGTTTTTGGATACTTTAAAGATACTTTAGCCGATGATACAGAGTGATTACAAAATGTACTTGCATTTTCGCATTAATTAAACGTATTAATTAAATTTCGTATAAATTATTAATAAAACGCTTATAAAGAGTTGACAATCGCTAGACGATATAAATAATATCTACGATCAAATTTCAAATATATATATTTATTTGTCTCGTTTTGATACGTGCGCACGATCGTCTGGATGGATAATGTTGCAACGACGAAGCGATGGATGAAAAATGCCGTCCACGTGAAAAGCTGGCTTACCTATATTCATCGAGCACGTGAAATCGTTGAAGACGCGTGAAGGCAGCGATGCTCGGCTGCGAGCAGTCAGGCACCGATACCGTTACACTTGGCAGCTTCCTGCCGTTCGGAATACGGCCTCCATCGGCCCTGTTTGTCTCTCTTCTGCATACTTATGCTCTACCTTTTTGGTATCGTCATTGTCACCTACTATCGGTGCGCACGCGCGCCTTCGATCTTATACCGTAATACAAATGATCGCGAACCGACGCGACCGCACGATCGAACCTGGAATTCTTCACTTTCGTATGCGTATAAATACATAACCTAGATACTTTTCAATTCTTCTTTCTCGTAGCGTTCTTCAAAAGCAGCATCGCTTCTCCTCTATTTCGCATGTCGATCGAACGAAATTCAATTTTTGTATTGGCTTGGCATTGTATTGGCAGATATTTCCGACTTTTCTTCTTCTCGCGATATCTTTCGCAGTAATATCAGTCGCACAAAGTGTTAACGTTACGAGCGTTACAAGGAAATCTAAAAGCTATTAACATAGCGCGTTAGTATCGTTTGTGGATTTTGTGGATTTTGTCGAGTTCGACGATGCTTGGCGGAGTTTAAAGAACTGTTATGCGGTTTATCTGTCGATAAGATTATAATTGATGTTTTCTTCTTAACAATTACAGCAATTAAACGATACGTTCGTTGTACGTAGGTTTTACGATTCGAAGGAACTTTGATAATGCAACTTTGATAATTGATAGTTTTATGAACTTTTAGCTCGAACGCCTTTTGTCTGCTATACTGTTATAACGATCTCTTAGATTTAGGTAGATAAGCAAGCGAAGGTGCAATTAGTACTCGCAGAAATTATATTTTTCAATGATCACGGAACGATTTGTTAACGAAGTCTACATAATTATATCTTAATTAATTATGTGACTGTGTAGGTTTTATCGCGAAAGTTTCTTGAACTTTGATAAATGAATTCTGCCGTTAATAAGGCAGGCAAATCATACAACTATGATGATATATGTATAAAACAGTAACGAATCTAACGGGTGTTGGGAAAGTAATAGTTTTCGTCATAGTACAATGGTATAAACGAATATGATCATACGCTATAGTCTATAATGGCGCATACGGAGGAAAATTTCACGCGTTAAAAATAACATCGTGGCTTTTGAAAAATGAAAGATTAGTAAAACGTCTGCGTGTTTCGTAAATCCAAGAATCGCAGCGGAGTACACTCTATCGAACAATTGCCCTTCTAAATTTATAAATCCATCGTTGAAACGTTATCTATGCATATAATACTTCTTCGTATGGAAACGACGCTAAAAAAAAAAAAAAAAAGAGAAAAAAAAGAAAACAAGGTCAGCGTGTAAAGAAGACTTCGGTCCCATTAGAAACGACAAAACCGGCTCTCCAGTCGAATTAGGAGAAAATATGATAATCGTCTGGTCGTTTGCAACAAAGCAAATCCTAGAAATCCGATAACTTTACGCGCAATGCATGACCGCTTACCATGCACTGTTATTAAAAGCTGAAACTTCATTACGTAGGCACGGCGGCTCACGCTGCACGCCTAAATCGGAATTTCCCTTCCGCCATAAGGTTACCACCACCATTCAGTTCCAATTGCGATCGATTCGTAACCGATAGAAGGCACACTTTTCGCGAAAAGTAAAAACCACGCATTCCAAGCTAGTCTACGCGAGTTAGCTTTCAAATTACAACGATTATCCGCGTCTGTCGAAAGCGGTCAACAGGCTGACGTCATTCCGTATGCTTCCTTCGTTCTCGCGTAGCGGATATGCGATTCGTTAGTTTTCTTTGTTTGGTAAGTCTGGTCTTACCAGGCCTGTGTCAGCAATTAATAGACATCGCAAGGAAGCAAAAAAATCCATCCAATCCGATACCGATAGAATTCTAATTTCGATGATAAAACTTCGATCGAAACGAAGAACTGCTTCTCCTTCGATCGTTCTCAAACTCACCACAACCATCCTTCCACCGCGCAAAAACTTGCTGCCAGCCTTCCAAAAGTTCCACTCGCGCTCGATTTAGCTCGACTCAAACCGATTTTTCTAACAGAATTTCGATCGAAGAAAAGAACGGCCCCCTTCTATTCGAACATTCTCAAACGTATCCGTTTATCCCTTTTATCAATCCAATTTACTCGTCTGTCCAAAAAAAATTGTACCCGAATTCAACCTAATCCAATCTAATTCCTCGGTGATCTATGGAACCTGCAAGAAAATCTGGACAGCCCGCGAAGCGAACGAGTCGCTCACGAATTCGTGGCGACACGTCACCTGATGGTCAAACGACACGATTAGGCAGTTTTGGCAGGACGTCGACCCGCTGCGAGAAACCGTTCGAAACGCGTTGTCCGGCTGGCGTGTACAGGTGTATTGCGCGTATACGTGTCGCAGTGTAACGCGCGTTCGCTGATCGCATGCCACGAACTCGTATGAGAGAGCGAGGCTTCAACAGCTGTCTCTTCCCTCGTCTCGCCTTCAGTCCGTGTCCTACAAAACTCCTGGCAAATTAACGTCAGGGCATTTACGACGACCTCTTTATTCTCTCGTACATGCTGGCGCATGTGCGCCTCGTTCCACCATGGAATGCCGAACTATAACAGGAATCAGCCGCGAAAGACTTCCCCTGTTTCAGCGAGACCATGGAAATTAGTCAGCGAGATTTTTTTTAACGTCTGATTTCATCTGGCTCGAGCGAGTTTGATGGCGTTTAAGACGTTAAACTCTTGCGGAGTTTGTTGGTTATTGCGGGAATTACAAGCTACGTTATTCGTATTTTGTCTGTCAATTAGGTGCTCCCTCCAACTTCTATAATTACCAAAGACAAATATCCGAATTTTCATTTCATTATCGCAATATCCATATGGCGGAGAATTTTAAAAAAACTCCGGTAGAGGATCCTTAAATAAAAAAAAAAAGAAAAAAAAGAAGACGCTTTTCAGTTTCTTTCTTTTTAATTCCAAGCGTACATACATTTTTGTAATTAGACCGCGAATCTTCGTGTATCTATGGAAAGTTTAAATATATAAAAAGCATACGTATTACGTACAGAATGCATGCGAAAGTATATCAAATATTCCAAAGTAAATGACTCGTTACAATATTTATAAGAGACGAAACAAATTTCTATCCTGAGTACCATTCTCTAATTACGTTCGTCGTAAGAACCTGAATTTGCATAAACACCCATAATCTAATTATAATGATATCTCGGACTTATAGTTAGCCGGATAACCAGGCAATGTTGCAATTAACATATATACGGGAGACGCATCTTCTAGCGTTCACGGAACAATTTATTAAGGAAGGATAATTATTAGCAGCTTGATAAATTAAACGTTTACCTTCGTAAGAAATTTTCTTTAGAAAAGTCTCTCAAAACCTGATGAATTCTGATAAACGATCGTGCAGATTCTACTAATACGAGTTAATCGAGAGAGAATTTATTAAAGGAATGCATTCGGTGATCAATTTCTTCTGCACTCGTTAATCTAATGTCTACTCTCGAACGTCGTTTTTACTATAATTTTCCACAGTTAGGCACATTCACGATTATTATGCGTAGAAAGAGTCGCGTTCTCCGGAGATTAGAAGAAGGCTCATCGGCGGAATTCTTTCAGCTAACGTTCCCCGCTGCTCCGGATCGTTTGCTGTACGAGATCGCTGATGATTATACTTAAATGCTTTCTTTTTGGGTACGATCTCTCTAATTTTGATCGATTAACCATTTTTGCTGCACCGAACAGATGGAAAAGGTGCTAATTCCTGGTCATTAGGAGAAATTCCGACGACGATATCCACAATGGGCTCGTTGATTCGCCCGAGTTCATTGATAATTACACTTATATAAGCGAGACTTATATATCGCAGAAGAAAAATTAAAAGGGATGGGCGAGAAGATCTTACGCGGAATTAATAAAACTCAAGTTTGAAGTATTCCTCTTCTTAATACTTTTCGTCTCAAATTTCTACTTTCGATACTTGCAACTTGCAAGTTTCTATATTAAACGTTTCCGCGTACAATATTCCCCCAGCCCCCTCCCATAAGCAATATTTAATTACGCGGACGATTAATTTTCACTCGCACCCAGCCTAGCCACGCATTCACGCGATAGCCCGTGACTCGACGATCCTCTATTTAAATTTAAAGAAGCCATGAAAAGGCAATTCCAAGGCGATTTCGTTGCTACCAGATGGCACGCGGTCATTCCGAAAAGTCAGAAGCGAGTCTAAGGAATTTAATAACGGTGGTGAACCCGGACAAATCGGTAAATGGAATCTCGTCTCAATATCATCTCGGTCGCGACTCAGCAACACGGAGGAAGTGGACCAAACAGACGTCATCGTGGCCACCAGGGCCGTCGTGGCGTTTCCGCGAAACGGTGTTTTCTGCGAACTACCTACTCGCGATATTTAAACGGAAACTCTAATATCGTCTGTATCGCGAGCTTCCGTAAGCCACGATACCTCCAACGTAATCTCGAGGACGTAAATCGGTCTTTCGACGTCGCTGTAACGATCTCCTCGAAAGATGATCTGTCGTAAGAAGAAATCGGAATTTTAAAGCAGGCTATTTAAATGCTAATTTAAAAACGAGTCTAAGCGTAATCGGCATTCTATGAAAAGGAAAATCGTGATACTTCGCTGGTCGTTCGACGAGCGAATTTCATCGTCGATTGGAAGTTTGGTTCACGTTTATATCGCGTCGCTTTTATACTCCTCCTGATTCGTCGAGCGAAATATCCTAAGGAATTCTAAAATATTAAATCGGCGAATAAATTACGATTATAATATTCGTTTCACTGACGACTTTATCGCGATTATCCGAACTTTCCGGCGTATTGGCAATTTTATATGTAATTTTATTCTGTCAATTTACGTTATCGAATTCTTCTTTCTTAACTTTCACTTGGATTCTACATTTTTTAGAACTTATATGATATTAATTCGAACAGAATGCGACCGAATCGTTATCGCATAATCATAATTTCAATTTCGTTCGAACATCTTTTCAAGAATATCTGAAATCCTTTTCGTGTACTGACACGAGAGCAAAGCGGAGGCCCGCTTTCAAGATCCTACGAAAGCGGAGCATCGACCAGAGTTCGATTTAGCCGCGTATAACGATCGAGGAGGCGACTCGGACGGGTCAATGTCCCGAAAAATAACTTATTGCGACTAGTTAAGACTTCTGGCCGCGCCTAATACGTACATATATCGCCAGACGCGGCGATGAATTATTAATGCTTCGTAATGAAAGACAATTACCAAGAAGAAAAGCTTGCGCTGCGAATAGGACGAGACAGACGATGTTCGTCAAGGAGGCGTAAAAACTTTTTCCTCGTGCGAAGGCGCGTTAAGTGATCTTACCACGCCAGTCGTCTTTTGATCGACCATCGAGGCTAAAAAGGCTAGTCTTCGATCGTTGTCCGACACCGACGAAAGAAACGAACTATTAGGACGTTTTTCTGCACTCGAGACGATCAGAGACAGACTCGATATATTTCTTCAAAATTTTATAAGTGCACAGCCTTTACGTATATTAGACGTAGATGATACTTTGCGATATCGATCTTATTTTCTATAATTTTCTATCGTTTGTGTTTTAGCGAATAGAACGATGCCAAAATTCGTGTATAAATAAGACTTGGGATTTTTTCAATCTCCGAATTATTATCCGTTGTTTAACTTAATTATTTCATTTTATCTATTTGAAATCGTTTTAACAGTTTCGTAATAAGAATTCAGCGCTAGATGTATTCCACGTCAACTGCTATTTATGAAAATCGTGGCAGAAAGGAAATCGAGAAGCGAGTTAATTTCGACGAACGAGTAGACGGTAACTTTCTGAGGAAATGGAGAAAGGAGGGAATTTCGGCAAAGATAATTCCTAACATATTTGCCATTTATTTAAACGAAGATATTTGAGCATTTTGATGCAACGTAACGTAGCGATGCCGGAGGTAAATCTATTTTCTACCGACTTTCCACTCTGTGGACGGAAAATCGAATTAGCGACGTTTAGTCGCAGGAAATCGATCGAGAACGATAAACCGTGGGTGGTAACGCTTTCGAAGATAGCGAACTATTGGATAACGTCTGTCGAAATTCGTAATTCATTGGAATTGGTTCGCGTCTCGTGGCGAAACAAGGCTCGATGATTTAGAAAGTGTAACGAGATTCGTCTGGACAGAAATCGCCGAGAAGGTAAACAGCTTTTTCCAATTACCATAAGCATTCTGCAGCTGCAATTTCTCGGGCAGTTTTTACTTTGAAAAATTCTATTCTGTCGGCTATCGAGCATTCTAATCGCGTTGAATGCCTATTTCACGTTGTCGTAAATAGAATCTCGAACAGTGTGACAGGGAAATTTATTTTATTTTTTCGCATGTACCTGGTCGATACGATCTTTAACGTTTCGGTTCTATATTTCTAATGTGAAATTTGCATTCTTTTTTCTTTCGCTTTTCAACGCTGCTTCTGTACGGGATACGCAAATTCCACTTTCCACGTCTTCTATGGCTATTGAAAATACAATTGGAGAAAGTCGATGAATCGATAGAAAACGTAGCGCAAAGGAGAGAAGAATGCAATGCAATTAGACAATCGACAACTTGCCACGATGATCTTGTAAAGAGACGATTGGGAAATGTAAATAACAAGATAAAAATGTGTGAAATCTGGAATAAATCGAGCAAGGGATCAGACAAAAACAAGCAAATCATCGGAACGAATAGAAAAGTAAATAAAACACACGGAACAATTTTTCTATCGTATCATTTTTATCTCTTTTATCGCAGCACGTTAAAACGCAGTAGGGAAAATTAAAACATAAAGGATATTTTTCCATCAAAAATCTTTCAAGTAAGAAAAGAAAACGAAAGGGCAGGAAACGATGTTTCGTCGAAACGACTGAAACTAAACTTTGGAGGAAAAAAGAACTAAGAAAACGAGTAAATAGAAAATATTTTTCTGTCAACTTCTACCGGCTTTGATCCAACTAGTCTGAGCTTGAGGAGAGAAAGATTAAAAAAAAAAAGAAAAAAAAGAAAAAAGCCACGAGTAAACAGAAAATATTTTTCCGTCAAGATAGATGAACTAACGCGATTAATCTCTTTCGCGTAGAATCACCTCATTGCCGATTATACCGCGACGCTCTGTATTTCGATAATCTCGAGGAACTGCCTACCTCCTCGTCCACTTGATGCCGGATGTCTTCGAGATGACGCCCGAGTCTCGAAGAATGGCGGAACGCATGAGTCACGGGTTTTTATTTAAATCTACCGCGAGATGACGCGATGAACGTTCGACGTTCGACGTTGTCCTAGCCGACAATCAAGGTTCCGTTCGTGAATCGTTACGATGAATTCTCCTTGAATGTACGTAATCCTACGTCGTGAATAGCCAGGAAATCGTTTAGAGCCGCTGTTCGAATAATTCGTAGCGAGTACATGGGAACGCGTCGGTCAGAGAAGGATAGAATGGTTTACAAGGCTGCTGATGTTTCTTTTGCTCGTTGACCAGTTTGGATTCGCAGCTGCGCTGTTCATGTCGTTCGAAGAAAGTTGGGAAAGTGCGTAATCGACGCACGTTCGAGAGCCTTTGGTGGTCGAACGAGAGCACCGGTGCGAGACCGGCCAGGTTTTTAGCGTACGACGAGCACAGGCTTCTGGGGAAATGAAAATCTTGCCGTACTACCGTTGCGTATCGCGTCTTTTCTCGGCTGCTGTCGTTCGTATTATTAGCTTCTCGGCGAAGTTTTTACTAAAAAATTTTTAGTCCTCTTTTACCACGGACCTTGGAACAATTTGTGCCAGTTACGTCTAAACTCTCGTTGGTCCGTAATTGTGAAAAATCCGGATAAGTCTATCTAGGGAACTTGAGTTTGAAGATCAGAGTCAATGTAGCTACGCGTTTTCTCTTCAAAATATACGAAATATTCGAATGCTCGTGTGTAAAGCATCTTATAACTTATATCGTACCATATTATGGCTTAATCCCCATAACGTTTCTCCGTTTTCCAATGATCTCGCGATCGCTGATGAAAAGCGGGATCCGCGAGGGGCGAAGAACCGTGACATCGGTCGGCCAATTTGCTTCGCCGGATTTTTCTGGCTTGCTAGGCAGCCTAAGAACGATGGTTCCGTTTTATTTATAAACGGCAGGACACGGTGATTCGCGTGCGTGCAACGAGCTGCCGGGTTGAACGCCTCCGGAGTGCAACAGACCCGATAAAACAGTAACGGAGCTCTATCGCGTTCGCCGTTCTGTCGCGAAATTGTCCGACATGTTCGACTTTCCGAACCCAGTATCCGCATCCAGTAATCGACTTGCACGGTGCAGTTAATTGAAACGTGAAAATGATCGCGCTCCGGTCGCGGACGACTGACCACGCGAGCGCGCCATAATACATCTTACGTAATACAAGACTTGGGGGAAAAAAGTGTTACGTTCGTTGCAATTGGTTCACGTGGCTGCGAGAGATCGTTTGAGACGCGCAGAATGAAGTCAGATCTTTTTGTATTGTTTATTTACAAAGATATCTGTATTTTCGTAATTAGTGCAGGTTAAAAATGTAAAGTGTATTTCCTCTATAGTTTCAACGCGGAATTTTTATTGGAATTTGATAGTGATTAGAATTTTGTTCGCTATTGTCACAGCTGGAACTTTTATTTAGCAAAGTTCGATAGAACAGACCGGTTTATTTAGAAAATTCGTTCATCAATTATTAGCATAAATGTTCGCGTTTCGCGACTTTTTACTTGCAAGGAAAAATCGAATTAATCGATTAATATGCGCTTTAATCGAACATGGAAATTAATTCAACGTTCGACGATCGTTTTATTGCGGATATTACCTCGAGCTTGAAATAAACCTATCCAAAGTCATTTGAGCATTATTGCGCAATAGAATATAGTAAACGATACTCCTCGAATACAATCGCGTTATTTGATCGTTTCATCTTCTGAAATCGAACCAGTTAAATATAAAAATCTCACGGGAAATTGTATATTTGACCCAATTCCGATATTTACCTTTCAGGATATTTTGCAAAAGAATGCGAATCAAGATATTTCTGCTTGGTCGATTTAGGAATAAACCTCGATTACCAACTTCTCCAAAAATAACGATCCAGCAACAATTCCGCAAATAACCCTCCTCGTAACCAATCCCTTTTCCTGATTCAACCAGTTTACCTCGATCTCAATTAAGTCGGTCGATCCACGCCATAATCCTTCCATACCGTTTCGCACATTCGTCCGCCTAAAATACAACGGTAACAACCTAACTGGGTCAACGCGCGACCTTACCAGAGAAAGGGTTAAATACCTAGGTTGAATTCTTGGTTCAAATCCACGTGTACATTCACAGTCAAATCGTTGGACGCTTAATGGATTTACCGGCAGAACGAACTCGGGCGCTATAGCCGCGAAATCGATTTCGAAAATTAAGTTGTTCCGAGCTTAATGACGTTTCGCTAATTGCTCGTGTAAATATACTATTTTCCGTCATACCAGTAATATCAAGCGACATATTTGCTACTTTATTCCATTGGGAGAGTAATTTTTTCCGCGTAATATCCTAATGTAAATTAATTCGTAGAAGCTCGTACAAGTATTTTCTAATCTCCATACTTTTTGCTATATTTTCTTCCAAATTTGGCGTTACTCGATCACTCACTAAAGCGGTCAGCGGTCATAAAGAAAACCTGCTAAAGACGAATCTGTCTCACTGGACGAAAACTCGCGAATTTGTTACTAAAACGAATAAGACGGTTCGCTCTTTTCCAAAGGACACTCTAGGATATTTCAAAAATTATCCTAGTACAAGATTCAGCGAAGACTCGTTCTTACAAAAATACCCTCTCTTTGTAAAGGTGTAATAAAACTTCTCGAAGGCCATGAAACACGTAGCAATTTGTGCAGACGAGTGTACTTACGTATTCCTATACATCGTTTATCGAGCGCTAAAAAAATCGGCTGCCCGTTATGCAATTAGTCGTGGCGGATGCTACGTGTATATATCGCGATCTCGGCATTTCAAGTGACCGGCTAGGTATCCTGTTAGGCCAGAAATTAATCGGTCGGGTTAAAGTTGCACACGAGCCGTTCGCCTCCGGCTGTTTATGACGTCGTTCGTGACTACGTGCAACGACGATCGCGATTCTACCACGAAACCGTATCACGGAAATGATGTGTCCACAATTTTCACTCCGTCACGATCGCCGACTGTATCGAATATCAGCGTGGTACGAGAGAAACGTAAACGGTGGAGCAAGTACAATAAAACTCCAAATTGGAGCACCAAGTAGCGACGCGGTCGATTCGGTGATACGTAAGTTCGTGCGGTGATCGCGAATAACAAATGTTAGAAATTACAAGATACGAATAGTTGACGTCGGGATGCGAATAGAAGACGCGAATTATAAAGTAGCTGCATATGTATAAACATGGACGGAGAATGTCGATAACGCGACCACGCGTCGCAGTCGCTGAACCGCCTTTCTTACGCGAGCGTCGATGTCTCCAACGAAGGAACCAAATGATTTTTCGACGCGATCGAATATAGAATAGATCGTTGATCATCGATGGAGTTTGAAAGCTCGGCATGTCTGTTCGGCATCGCGGCAAGTCGAATTTTCGTGAACGAGCGAGCTCGTGTACCTGCTGAATAGCGTTCTGTTAATACCTGTGCCTTATTACGTTATATAGCAATTTTAGGGAAGCGAGGAAACGTTGCGAAGAAAACGCGTTAACGTGCAAATGAATAAGAAAATGCATCTGAGTGCAAGAGAGGGAATAATAAATATGGAAGACCAATGAAAAAACTGCCAGGAAAACAATTTTTTACGATCCTCCATACTGGTCGCATCTACTAGCCACTCGATGAAACTTTTGCACGGCCGTTTCCACACAGCTGCTGGTTTGCTGTGGTTTGCCAGGTGCAGTTTCTTCTTCTTTGATTTCTTTTCTAATTGGAACGATAGAATTTCTTGTCGCACAAACTGATTCCCCGTACGCTCGAAACTCGAAACGCACGGCAATCGTGTGCACAGAGAGTAACCTCGTGCACAATTTCGTTGGCAATTCGCAACTATCCTCGGCGTAGACCTTGTCCGGTATCTTCAAACTATTATTCCTAGGTCGTTTTTCTTCCGCCAAAAGATCCGCCGTGCAGGCTGCTTCTAGCGACTGGCATTATAATTCTGTTGCCAGCAAAGTTAGAAAAAAATGATAGAAGAGAACGTTGCACCGCTTAACGTTGCGCTCTATCGTTATACCGTACAACTTTTTCATAGGTGCGCCGGTGCAAAGTGCAACCGCGCTGTGCGATTGTTTTTGCGTAAACCGATCGTTTCCCGTATACTCGAAACGCATGGAAACAGATCGGAGACTCAACCCTGTGCAATTCCATCGCCGATAAACAAACAAGGAGCTGAGTCTCGCTCGGCCTTCTCCGTTGACGCCACGAGTCAAGCCGAGTCTGCTTCTCCTCCGCCTTTCCAGCTCGCCTACGTTCACGTCTGCTTCCTTTTCTCTCTCTCCCTCGCCTCGTTCAACCTATCGGCGTGTCTTCCCGAGGAGAGAAGCCTCTTACTCAGGTGACTCGCGCCGTTCACCTGGAGAGAGAGAGAACCGGGTTCCTCAGTTTCGAACCGGTGGGCCGGAGGGAAAGAGCTCCGTGACCCTGAATCCAACTGCTCTTCGTTCGTCTCCCCTTTGTCATTTTTTTTATCCGACACTTTTTCACGAGCACCGATTCCAGATCGATTTTTCCATCGACGTTCTGCCATTCGCGTCGAAACTGTGGCCGTCGAGAATTTTAAAGAGGATTTTGCAACGGTTCAACTGTGTTTTCCGTTCGTTGCTTCAAGCGTGGACTCGAGGCTCGGTTTTGTGCAGTGAATTGTCGTCGACTCGCGCGGAGACCTTCTGTGCCGTGTACATGTACCCAGGACAGGGATCGCGGCGTGGAACGTAGGAGAGCAACAAACAAAGTAAGTTTACGAGGGAACTGCAGGAAATTTGAGGAAACCTTGAGACTCTCGTCCGAAGGATGCAACCTTCGTACTTTCGTCGCGAGACTTTACATCGAGTCCGTCTCTCTCTCTCCCTCTCTCTACCTTTCTCTCTCTTTCTCTCTCTCACTCTCTCTCTCTCTCTCTCTCTCTCTCTGTCTATGCGTGCGTGCGTGGGTTTCAAAGCTGTTGACGTTTTTGGCGAATTTTTGGAATATTTTCGGTAGATTTTTGCGCGAAATTTATGAATGTTTTAAGGCTGTGGTTGGAAGCATGGCATCTGGAAACTTTCGTCGCGGGTTTATTCTTCGACGTGCGAGTTTGAGAGTTGTTGACACATTTTCCGAATTGTTGGAAAGTCTGTAGTAAGATTTTTGATAAGTTTAAGAAACCCTTAAGACCGTAGTAATTCGAAGCACGTTTTCTCTCGAGACAGCTTTGAACTTATTTTATAGAGAGACAATGTTTGAAAATTACTGACAATTTGAAGTGAAAAATGGTTCAAATACCGGAAACTTAGAATCTCCTTCGTGCGACTTTTCTTTGAGTTTATTCTTTCGAAGTACGAGTTTCAGTTGTTGACACTTTCGATGAGTTTTTGATTTCGAGGAAGCCTTGAGACCGTAGCTCGAAGAATGAAACCTTGAGACTTTCGTCGTGAGACATTCCTTTCGATTTATCCTTTTATACATAACGTTTGAGAGTTGTTGGCAATCTGGATGAATTTTTTAGTAGAGCTAGCGTTAGAGATATAACGACGTTCCTTAGGTTGCTGATGAGGATGTTGCGAGTAATACGGTTAGGCTTGGTCGAGTTAGAAAGACGCTAATTAGAAACAGTTTCTAACGAGCCCGAGCTCGATATACCGCAATATGGTTCGTTTTGATGGACGTTGGCAAAAGAACGCAGGAAGAAGGATGGTTCTAACGTTAGTTAAATCGGAAGATTAAGCGCACTGCTTTCTTTGATGTCTTCTTCGAAGTTTAGTTTCGAAATGTTACATCGGTGCAGAAATTATTATGGGACAAGTCTACTGAATTTCGCAGGGTAATGCGTTCGTTGCAACGTTTAGAGGCTGAAACGTATCTCTGTTTACGTTCGATCTCTTCCATCCTGTCTATAAAAGTGACTACGAATTCGCATAAACATTTATAATCTATCGATAGTCAAATTCATCGAATCAATTAGTTGCAATTACGCGATATGCTGCCTGTCGTTAAACTCGTTTCAGAGTTCTGTAAATAACGTTAAATTAAATTTTGCGAAACGAATACCATAAACGTAACGTAATGAACGAGAAGAATATACAACGTCCTGTCGCGTTTTTTCTTAAATAAATAAACTAAACGAGTAAACTAAACGATATACAAAATTCTTAAATTACTCCAAAGACTATGCCAATTTTTCCGCATCCGAAGTACGAGTTTGCATAAACATCTGCAATTCGGTTACAATGTACCAACGAGGAAGACAAAAACGAGGATAATTGCTACTGCTGGTTGATAGAGGATGGAAAGAACGATAGATAATGCAAGATACGCATTCTCCGACGTTTCATTTTCTTCTATTCCGAGCGTTTGAGCATTCGAAACGGCATGTTACTTCTTATTTCTTCTCTTAGACTTCGTTTCAGCGCAGAACTCGCGCGATTTTCGTTCTGCTCAGTGAGCTGTCGCATACATCGACTCCAGCTATGTAAAATGTGGAAACGGAAGCCTCGGGTTCGCAGATTAAATCTCCCGTAATGCCACGTTTTTCATTTTCGCCTCGGTTGCGCCGCAAGATCGCAAAAATGCGGCGATTTTTTATTCGAAAATTTTCCTTTCAAGCCATTGGAAAACTATTCGTAGCGTGAAATGTTACAAATAAAATTTTACGTTGCGCCGCGATCCTTAAACCTACCTATCTAACCATAGCGTATTTTTGTACCCAAGTATCGAGATAATTCGTGGCCTCGTACAGGACACGATAATCGATACGGATCATCGAGGCAACGATCGATCGGATCATGTCGTGTTACGCGTGGAAAATAATCGACCAAAACGTGCCAAAAAGAAGCAAAAGTTGTTGCAAAATGATGAATAGACGATCCCGCGTCAGTTTTATCGATCTTTTGATCTTCGCTGTAAAATTTTACAGATGCAGAAATTTCGAGAACCGTGAAATTTTGAATCTGATTGGTGCAACTTGTTCACAGCATCGTTACGCGAATAAAAGTAAGCGCTGGCGAGGACTCAAGGATACGAGTGCAGAAATTAGAACAGTGGTAGAAATACCTTAATTTAATTTTTCGATCTTTCGTTGACTGACTTTCAATTCCTACGAAAATCTTCGTTCTGTCTGTGATCAGTTGGTCGAAGATCCATTAAAAAAATATAATTCTGTATAAACAGGAAAAGAGTATTCGTAAGGATACGTTATATTCTCAAACGAGCAAGCTAAACCTTTCCCATTAAACTAGTCTTTCGCTTTGCTATCGGTCGAAGTTTAAATCTCTCCTAATTATAGAAAAAATAGCCTTCCCCGCGGATTTCTTCCTTATAAGAGAACAATGTAGTTACCATTTTCGTCCTGAACAGGAACTACCGGTTCGTCGCTAGAACATAAAACGCGTGCCGTAAAATTCGCGAGCTAGAAGTCGCGCAAGAATGGCGGAGCTGAATTGATGGAAGAGAAAGCTCGTTCCTCGAACGACGAAATCCGAGAGTGCCCCGTAGCGTTCTACGTTCCTTGACCACGCGAATCCGCTGTCTAATACCGCGACCGGCCACGGGAATTAAGAAAATCGCCTACAATTTTGTTAATAAAAACGGAAAAAAATCCCTAGCTCCTCAAATGGAAAGCTTATTTGAATCGATACACCGTTTCCTTCTTCGTAATTCGCGCTCGTTTCTTTGCTTGTTTGGCCTATTCGCGTGCACCGTAGAAAGTTATTAGCCATTGTCGTTTAAATTATTTCAACTTAAGGTATTAAATTCATTTTACATTTATTTAATTAGATTTAGGTACCGATCAATAATAACTGGCTGAACAATAACTTAAATGATAATTGAACAATTGCTACGTGAAAACACGTGGACATCGTACCTAGTTATAATTAACGTTGACTTTTATTGAGATTAAAATATAATTACTTATATCCGTTTTATTCTCGTATCGTATAATTTTAATCGTAATAGAGATACATACTGGAGGCTGGTTATTCTAGTCTTAATTGTAGATTCATTTTAAACAACTCTCAAATATTCGTAGAACGGCAACATAGGATATTTAATTTTTATAATAAAATCAGCACAAAACGCGGAATCTTTGTCGTCGGATTATTATATTTTCTCATTGTCCAACTTCATACGCTTATACGGGTCATGTGCTTGTATAAACACGTTTGATGAAAATAGTAAGTACGTACGTGATAAAGATGTGATCGTCGGATGTTGTCAAGGGACGAAGTAACGAAACGACAGCACGACCGAGTCGATCGAAAGATCAACGCGATTATATTACAATAAAATATCGTGGAAAATTGTTAGCCTATTTATCTCACCGATTTTGCAATAACGCGAATAAATCCCTAGGTGGTTGTGATCTCTTTCGGCAAATTATTTAAGAATGTTTCGATAAATACCGCTACCTTGACCTAAATGTCGCACAGCACGTACAGGATGTTTTATTTGGAACGATTCAACGGAAGGAAAGGGGATACAAAGTATAGGAAACGGCTTCTTGAAATATCGGAAAGAAACTGACGAAACATACGAGACTATATTTATCGTAATTCTCACGTATTGTATTTCTTAAGAATAAAAAATCTATCATCAATCGTTTAATTATCTGGAACGCTCTTAATATCGTCATTCATTCTTCTTTTTCCATCTGAAGTCTAACTTAATAACGAACGAATTGAAGGTACCTACGCAAAGGTAATTAAAAATTCGAAGAAAATGAAAATTAATTATATCTTTCTACTCGATCTTAAAAGGTCCAAAGTTCTCGTTTAGTAAATATTCCAACTACCACATATTATACATATCGGTATTGGATCCATACCAGCCTACGTGAAACGTCCTGTACACCTTATACTACACGTTTAACCTCGATATCGCTGTTCGTTGCTTTTTTCCATCGGAGATATCTAGCTAATAGCGCGGCGGACAAGTGAAAACGCCTATACACCAGCTATAGATTACTTTGGAATCCAGTGACCAGGTACAACTGGTTCTGCTTTCCTTAGATTAGTCCTGACCACGTGATTATAGGAACGTGGCAAGAAAAAAGTTCGAATTATGTGGCTTTTGGGTTAGGCCAGGTAGGCGAGTTATGCTCGACGAATGCGTGGGTAGACGGTTAGAGGCGAGTCTTGGAACTTCTGCAACAGCCTATTTGTTACGGTTTCGTTCGACCGTTTGACATCGACCTGTTTCGCCCAACGAAATTTCCTTAAGACTTCCTCTTGGATAGAAAACACGTAGACTGGAACTCGATAATTTTTGCATCGAATTGCAGGCAAAAAGAGAATCGTCCACTCGATTGTTCTCTCAGCAAATTCTTTCATCGGTTCGGCTGATCATGGTTGCAGTTCGCGTTTTCGTAATAACTGCAGCAATAATGGCCAGGTTATTGAATCTTTCATTTTCATATTTATTTAGGTATTCGTTGCTTGAACGTGGGATTATTTATTAGTTTGAACATCGAAGGAATCGGTCGCGGTAATTATAGATAATTGGCATTTGTTTCTCTTGTAATTAGGTACGAAATAATGCGGCTATTCAAGCGTCTGATTTTATTATCGAACGGAGGAGGAAAAATATAGAAGCAGGAGAATGAAACTGTTTGTTCGCAGATTAACGGAGATTAACGTTTTTTAGATCCGGAAGAGATTAAGATCGACAAGCTTTACGCTGCGTAATTGATCCGACTATTCTTCAAATTATTCTTTAAACGCGTCGATTTTAAGAAAGATGTACAATAAAACAGAATTTCGTGTTGCTTCTCGTAAGAGAGACGTTCTTTTCTATCAGCGATTTAGATCGTATACGTTAAATCCTTTCCTTGTAATATCGAGTTACACTTACGATATAGAATTCGAAAAGAAGCCGCGCCGTATTTATAAGAAAAATTAGTTTCCATCTACTACTACTACGATTTAATTTAGTACTATAGGTGTACAAATTATCTTGCTGACGACATATGTAACAGGATTTTGATAATATAACCGCTAATAAACCTACTTGGATTAGCTTAGAAATAGATCTGGGCCCGTTCACTGAACGAATTTATTTAACCTAAGCACGTTGGCAACGGTGCAAGATGCGACTAAACAGAATAATTACATCGAAGAGTATATTATCGTGCCTCTATCTTGGCAATTTTTCTACGATTAAAATTTATTTACACATTCCACTCGATAATCAATAAAATTGTACGGAGCGTTCCAATCTCAGTCGCTGTTTGCTAACTTTAATCGTGATAGTAGATGTGAATTTAAATAAAATAGATAATAAATAGATAACGATAATAAACTGTGCCGAGACCAGTAATAATAATCACCGTTCCACTTAGAACAGAATAAAATAAAGTAAATCAAAGTTAAATGAAACTAAATTCAAGTAAAATAAAATAAAACAAACGTGTAGGTACTTGAACGTCCCGCGTTAAATTCCAGTAGCGACTTCGTCTTCCCACCAGGTGGTTACCAGGATGCACGGTGGAGGAAGATATAATCGAATCTAACTAGAACGCGACAAAATTCAGTCTGTAACGCACGGATCGTGACTTAAACAACAAATTTACGCGAACCGAGGCGTAACTTGGTTAAGGTACCGTTATCTTCCGACAGGTACCATCGTCCTAAGACATTCCAATCGCGTAACAAATTTCGAATCGCGTTCCGGGACGACGTTTCATCCTACTCGATAGCAGCTTCTCGCCCGATCGTGCGTTTCTCGATCCTTTAACACGTTGACGGCGGCGATTTGGATCGTCAGTGACTCGAATCGCTAAATCTTTTATAACGAAAATAAATATAGCAAAAAAGAAGATAGATTTCGTGGACTAAAAATTTGTCGATAGCGCGAACGACCTAGATAACAACGTTAGAAACAAAAGTATGGAAATATGATATAATATTTTGGTGAAATTGAATCTTATGCCGTAGTATATTTCAATCTATCAACGTGTTAATAATCTGGCTTCTGAAAAGGTCACGAGAACAGAGTTTCAATTTTAAAAAATTCTTTATTAAAAGTTTACAAGTGAAAGATATCGGAGATCTCAGGGTTACGAGGCATCGAGATTCCTTCCAGGCAGCATATCATGCATTTTTATCTTCGTTGTAATAACCAATGTATTTAAATCGCTACTCGGAGAAATTTCTCTTCAAAGTACCTGTATATCGCTTAATGATTTCAAACAGATGAATTGTAGCCGAAAGCGGATCGTTCGCCATAGAATATAAAATACAAAAAAAATTCCTGCATGACATCTTGACGTTCATTGTACTCGTAAAATATTATGTCACGCAGAATTATTCGCTAAATTACTTGCTCATTTACCATGCAAAGTTAGAGATGGTCGCATACAGATACCGTGGTTTAGTATACGACGTGTACAACGAATAAATACGACGAGTAAATAATTAATCGAATACTTAACAGAGTGTAGGTATGCTTCTAACAAATATCTTGCAACTTTTCGAATTCGTTACAAATCTGATCGATGAGATCGTGATAGTCGTTTAAATGGAATTTAAACAGCATTTTACACGAAACACAGGGATAATATATTGGCGAAAAGTTTCCACGAATATTACGTCGAAATATTTCGTATATACAACGTATAACTGCTTCGTACGTACGTGTTTATCAAACGATACTTTCAAATATCTCACAACCAAAAAGTTAAGTGCCGCTGGTATGTGGGTATTTAGTGGCGAGAGAAAAGAAGAAAGCCAAAAATCGAAGTACTTCCCACCACGCGATATCAACGTTGCTTTCTCGTTGCAACAATTTTGCGGCCGATCGTTAAACATTTTCCAACACGATAGAACGTGGATATAGCTGTTCCATGGAGCCAAGCAACTATGACCACGCCCTGCGCGCTACCGAAGCGCTATTCAGGCTATCTATCAGGACTAACTGCACCGCACACTGAGCACAGTGTCGTAAATTCGCGAGCCGTGTCCGCTCCATGAACCGACAAGAAAGCTGTATCCTGGATATTTCTGGTATGTCGGTCGATTGGCAAGAAATCGGCCAAATCGATTGCCTGTTCTGTTAGATAAACTTTTCCTGCACTTTGGCTTCGTTGTTGTAAAATTTTCTTTGGGAGCCGCGATGGAAATTGAAAATAATCAAATCGCATCGAGATATAACAAAATAAAATTCAAACTCACGCTGTAGTAACAAGCTTTGGAATTAACGACGAAGAAGAATTTGACCTGGCAAATTCTAACGGCCACAAATTCGACCGAACACGATATTTAATCGTCGTAAGAGCATGGAACATGCGTTTGGCTGAAATGAATTAAATTGCCTTATGCCTTGGTTACGAATGGTTTCACGTAATTATTATCAAGGAAAACAGGTATTCAGAGAGAAAAGTTTCGCTCGAACCACGTTAGAAACGGAAACTCAAAAGCCAGAGTTACGAAATATCATTGCAAGATAATATTGCAATGTGGTCAGACCGCATCGCGGCACAACACCGACACACCCCGTACAATACGTTTGGCATTCACTGAGGCGTTCCTCTTATACATTTATTATACATTTATACGTGTCTTCTGGACAGTTTAAACGAGCAGTAAGCAAATTTCCCTGTTACGACGAACGTGCTCGTTGCTGCAACCAGCAACGTGACGTTATCTATTCTCGAATCATAATAACCACTAACCTTGATGGTTCGTGTATAAAATATCGCTGCAAGGTATTTTCCGCGATATACAATCGATCGGGAACATTTATACCGTAAAATGCTATCGCGTATATTGGCCGCAGCAGGTATTTACATTGATCCTTATTTTCCAATAAACCGTTTTTTTTCTTTCTTTTTTTTTTTTTGTCAGCTTCTACATTCTTTCATTTTCATAGTTAGACGAAAGTATCGAATTTAACGTATATTACTCGAATTCGAGTAATTAGCATGTAAATTTCGTAATAAATAGAACGACGCGCAACTACCTTTCGTGGCTACGTGTACGTATACCATATATCGTATGTGTCGTATAAGACACGTCGCAATTGAGAATCTAATGCGACCATATGTTTATGGTAAATGTCTCGTGGTTTATATATACGTTCGCAGATGGGTTTCGAATTCTGCCAATAATATAATCGCGATTAAATGGCAAGTCTGTATGTATATAGTAAAAAAAAAAAAAAAAAAAAATGGATCCTGGGAAAAATTATACAGAGCATTATACTTTGGGCATTTTCAATATTCTTGCTTATTACGTACATTTTACGTGTACCTTTATCCTGCTTATTATTAGGCACACTTTTTCACTTTCAGCTTTCCCATAAATGCACTTTAATCGTGACAGCTATCTCTATTGTCTATCTAATACATATATAAAAATATCTAATGGTGTCGTTCGCGATGATTCGTCGCTTCTCGTTCGTTACCAACTCGACAATAATCACGCTCACCGAGCTCATCGTACTAATGAGTTGAATATTAACGACGTTAACGGTAGTGCCAGTCGACGCGCATACGTACGTAGCAAAAACAAAATCGAGCAACCGGTAGAGAACGTTGCTAGAGTCGATAATCACGCTGTGGAATTCAGCGAGAATTAATCCGATCACCATCGAATCGTAATTGTCTATTTAACCATGCAATTCTTCGAGAGGATTGAATTAAACACGCGTCGATAACCCGGTTTCGATATAACCGAGTGGGAAATTCACCTGTTGCCGGTCTGTCGTTGCTGGATAGGTTTTAAGTTGGAAGGCTGGAGGAACTAGGAATGCGCTTGCTCAATAATTCTTGCCTCTGGATGACGAAAGAGGCTCGATGAACGTTGCGTCTTTGCTCTATTCCGGCCTCTCGATCCTCTCTCCTCATCGTCGGCAGTTACTTTGCATCGGGAATCGGTGTGACGAGTTCGGTCAGGAGGAATCGTACGTAGACGGTTTAAGGTTTGAAAGTTCTTTGGGAAGTGGAAATTCTACGGCGATGATTATTAGGAAAGAGAATTCTCGAGTCTTGGAAACGATTTTCGCAGAAGCTACGATCTGAGATGATTCTGAAATAATTCGAGTGATGGAGAATTTTTCCAGAGCTAGGAATCCTATTGAACGAGCTTCAAAAGAACAATTAGATAGATAAGATTATTTTTGATATTGAAACGAAGGTTTTCAAGGAAATCGACTATAGGAAGAAGAGATAGTTGAATTAAGAAAGAGATACGACAAATCGTTCGTTCGTTCTACGGATTTCGTGAAACAAAGCCTCGGATAGAGAAGATTTGAACGACGCTATCTTGAAATAAATCGCAAGGAAAGAAAGATTGGTCGATCCGTTAAGCCTCTCCATTGCAAAACATACCATAGTCTTCAATTTCCAAATGAATCGTTCTATACCATTTTATCGGATCAAGATGCGAACGATGTATGCCACGAGATGAGAGGACGAGAGGACGAAATTTGCACGCGTCAGACGTTGAACGCAACGCGAGGATTCGGCTTTTCGTAGGCGTACGTTTCAGGTTTTCTTGTGGGAATAACACGGCAAAAGGAAGTCGAAGAGCCGGCTTTGTTACGAGGGGGCCCTCTTCTTAACCCTATCTTCGCTATACACGCGTTGCGCGCAACGAAGCCGGCTGTTTTTACGTGCGTGCGTTTAATTTCGCGTTGCCCTCGCCGCTCACGCGAAACTTTCCTGTTAAAGGCAATTTCGACCAACCTACCGATGAATACGGCGACGTTGCTCCTTGAATTCGCAATCGATGCTCGGTTTTGACTTCTCGCTTCCTGTTCACCCGTCGGATTGTCACGGTGCCTTCGTTTGCTGAATTTTGAATTATTAGTGAAAAGCTTATTTACGAACGTATAACGTGTTCCCTTTCGGGACGTTCGTCTATTGTTCGAGAATATATTATATCATTGTTATTATTGTTTGTTATATGCAAGCGCGAATATGATGTCGGTTCGTGCATTTGCTATGGCAAATAACGTACGAATCGCGTTATTTTCTACGGAATTAAGAAATACATCGACCGATGTATAGAACAATGTATAGTTGCGTTGAAAAAGAGCGAAGAAAATGCTTGAAATGTCGAAGCCATCGAGTATATAAGAACCGTCACCGTCGCAAGATGCTCGGCCCGAGGCAGATTAAGTTCCGTTCGGAACGTTTTTTCCAAATAAAACGAGTCATCTGCAAAAGAGAGACTTTCGTGAACCGTCGCGTTCAAGAACGTTCTAACTAGCCGTAAGTGTAAAGAACTCTGAAACTGATTGTGAAATCGAACAACTGCGAACATAGTCCTACATCGGCTCTAGTTTCCGCTAGCCGTTGATAAAAGACGATGATATTCTAATTGCGCGAACGTTAGCCTCGCGATGTATTATTAAACGTTGGCGCGCGCGCGAGCGCGTTTTTATTAATCATGCCAGTCGAGCGTATTCCCGTTAGCCGTGGGACGTAACAAGTCGGACAACGCGATCACGAGCGCATCGATGATGACCGGAAATTAGATCACATCCTCTGACGCGAGAAGGATCTTGCGCTGCTGATCCACGAAAGGACACGCGCGTGCTTCGTTTATGGTGTACGTGGTAATAACCGCGGTAAGGTAATTAGGTCACGTGTCGGCCCATTCATCGAAAGAACCGCGAACCGCTCACAATGAACTGTACAAATGGCCGACTGATCGCAGTTTCCATTTGCATATTACGAGGCAATGCGCTCTCTGACAACAAGAGTGCTCTCTCGCAATTACGTCTTTTAATTATAAACGGAGTCTACGGAGTGTATATATAGGATGAATATTTATGGAGGTCTTTGGGAATTCATAGCGTATGGGATTAGTAGGTTATTTATCGTAGGACTTAATATACGATACGTTTTCGATATTAATACAGACCGATCAAGTCATTTTTCTACCACTTCCTTGGAGATTTATGTAATTTAAAGATCAGAATCTTTCCACTTTTATCGTAGCGTATAATTTTAGTACGTCTTTGACATCGACGCAAGTTGCCGAGGTAATTCTTTTATAGTTCGCAGACAGATCGCTGAGACGTTCTGCGATCTCTGAATTTTTTCCCGGGATTTAATATTACTAATACGTTCTTAATGATAATTTAGATCAACGTAGGCCAGGTAAGATTAACATCATCGAGATAATAATTTTGTCGTGGAACGAGATACCTGAGAAGATTGATGCGAGTCTTTGGAGATTTATAGATGAATTAGTTTTCAGATCGCTCGATTTGTTTCCTGAAATATTAGCATTAGAATATCAGGATTGACGTACCGATAATTGCAGGTATTGGGATTAACGTAAATAGACGTACTCACTACATGGTTTAGGTTTTGTATTAGTAATTCTATAAAGTAGTCCATGATAAACGATGGATCGATATTTAATATTTATAGAATATTAGGATTAAACATAAAACTAAAAGTTGAACGAGTCTAATATATATTGTGCTCGTAAGAGGCAGTTCGAAATACGCGTATAACGTACTTATATGATGCGCACAGCGAATCGGTCTAGTACTTGAACGAGAATTTTCACCAAGCAAAATAAATTTAAGTATGGAATGACCGTGCAAAGAAAACATCGAGAAATTTTTTATTTTTCCATTAAAAAGCGAAGAACTTGTGTACAGTGAAAGTTTCGAGAACACGTCGGAACGATAATCGTGCGTAGAAATAACGTTACTGGATATTATCGTAGACGTTGTTTGATGTAATCCGCGGTTAGCTACGATATCGAGACGCGAGCGGACGTTGATCAAGTTCGCCAATATCCGCAACGAAAGTGAACGAATGTCTTCCTTTTGTCGGTTGCTCGTTCACTCATGGGAGAACGAAATTAAAACCCATTCACCGTTGTACGAACGGGACGCTAAATTCGCTTCCTAACAGCTTGGAGTTTCTACGACGCTTAAACGCATCGAACGCGTTTAACGTTAATACGTTAACGTCGTTGGAGCGACGCGAAGCAAGAACTGCGCGATTACTGGTCCGGAGAAAAGAAATTATTTATATAACGATAGGAGCGCAATTTGTCGGAGGAAAAGGTAGATAAAGGAGGCAAGAAGAAAAGAAAAAGTTCGAATAATGGCAGAATATTTAAAATTGTTTGCGTAGCAGAACAGATATGGTCGCAGTGAAATGATTCATTGTATGTTTATTAAGAAGTATTTTCTTCTTTATGCATGGAAAATTTCTATAATTATCGGAGAGAAAATTATTAGAGGAAACGAAGGAAAATAAAAGGCTACTATGAACGCAAGTGAATTGCGGTGAATTGTTTCATTTTATGTTATGTATCTCTAATACACTCTGTTTCCTACTCTGTGCATAAAAGTTTGTAGAATTGCGAAAGCATAGCAGTTACATATTATAGATAGATGCTCGTTATGATATTAAAAGTTCTTAGAAGAAAAGATAATTAGAACGGTGTTTCTGTTCGATTAAAAATTTACCTTTTGATCGCTTGATGGATCATTATCCGATGCTTCAATGCGAATTAAACGATTAAACGATACTCTTTCCTGGACGCAAAAATTATTTAAACAGTCTGTCGATCAAAAGTATAAAACAAACAATATTGTCGGTTGAAAGTAAAGCAGGATAATCGTTGAAAGAAAAAGAATGGCGAAGAGGAATCCAAACGAGTCTTGTACTTAGAGCTGAATGCAGATTGACGACATCAAACGTCGTTCTATAAATAATTCAATTAGGAGTTCGCAGGAATATCCAGCATTATCCGTAAGAGGTTACGTAAAACCTGCTGCGAAGGTCAGCGTCTTCGTGCTTCGAATCGTGAAAGCTTCTGGTATCGATTACCAATTTCGTTCAGGGGCGGAAGTCGCGGCGAAAGTCCATCTAAGGCGGCGGAAGTGGTCGCTGAACAATACCAACCGGTACTGCGTCTCGTGACAGCCGTGTTCTTAGAGTTCGACGACATTTTTATGTCAATTACGCGTTTTAAATACTTTAACAGATAAGGTTGGAGAAGATTTTTAACTTGGAAATCTTCTTCCATCAAACGTTTTTGACTTAAAAATCCTTTTCATCGATTTTATAGACCCGTAGAATTTTAGATAGACGGTACTCCGTTCACGCGTTAGAGGCCCGCCATTTAACATCTTTATCCGAAGATCTTTGATATTTTATCTCCTATAAGGAAGAAATTTAATCCTTTATTATGATTTTCATCAAGATAGATCCTAGGTAAATCGTTGTAATGGATCGGGAGTGTAAGAAATTGTAGAGATAATGGTTATTTTAACGATGGAAAAAATTTCTATGAAGAAATAACTTCGTAAGAAGGAAATTGTGCAACAAAGTTACCTTCGATAACGATAACCGATTTCCCTGTTCAAACCATTGCCATATATTCACGATTTTTTACATAACCAATTTAAAGGAAACCTTACATTTACGACAATACCCGTCTGTATCGCTAATAACAGCCTCTTCTATTTGCCATAAAATTACTACTCGAAATATAAGATACGCGTCGAAATAAGATCGATCGCAAATTCGCGCGGAACTGCGCGAACAATTGAACAAAAATTGGACAAAAATGAGTACACGATACTTTGACTTTTCGAGCCGATTAAATACGATGCACAGCTGCAAATGCAAACTTCAAGCCCGGCTAATTTATGCCGATGTAACAGCTGTTAAAATTATATCGCCGGGGGTCCAGTTAGAAAGTATGTTTCCAGTATCATCGTAATTACCGTTTTACCACCGCTTCCTGGTTACGTCGAAACCGTTATTTGGCATGGTGTCGGCAAACGTGGAGAGATAAGTAAGTTCCCCGCAGGATGTAGATACGAGTGCCTTTCGATCGGTAAACGCATCGAGAACTATCGTCTCGACGTTTTACTCTAACGAACGGCAATCTCGGGCGAATAAGCGAAAGATTTTCTAGAACGGTACTTGGATCGACCAGCTGGATAACTATGCAAAGCTTATTAGCTTCCTACAGATAAAATCTTTGCGATCTTGAGGATCTCGATCTTTCAGTTACGGTTCTCAGACTCGTTTTACGCGCTGACACTCATTTTTTCGTTATTATTAATTTTTACAATTATTTGCAGCGCTGTAGATATTTCACGACACTAAATTATCCAAATATATGGCAATTTGTTTCGCCGGTTTCCATCATTTTCTTTAAATTCCACGTTTCCTTGGTTTTAACAACAGCAAAGTCCGCTTATCTTTAATCATAAATTTATGTTCGCCAAAACTATAGAGGCTACTTAAATATTATACGTACAACGCCTTAATTCCCAGAGAACCTTCCAACGCCTGTTCCAGCTTCCAATAAAGCGTCATTCATGTTATTGTATTAGTATCTTACACGGTGTTGGGTCGACTTGTAAATCGTATTACGCGATCCAAGGAAATAACGAAATCGTGCGTGGTTTCACGCCAAAGGCCGGTGGAATCGTGTCTGTTTGCAGCGGTTGCTCGCTTTTTACACGCGCCGTTTCGTGCTGGTAAACCAGGAAATTCGAATACTTTCTAGTATTGACCTACAGCCGCATATCGCGATTTCCCTCCATTTGTCTGTTTTGCCCTGGGCACTTTTTTCAGTCGTTCTAATCCGTTTTAACGAGCCCCAAACCAAAGCGTTTCGTTGTTGGAATATTCTTCGCTCCGTTATCAGGGACGAGATATCTCGCGACGCAATGTCGTTCGTACGATATCACGGACGAGATGTGTATGTTTATTAGGGCGAGAGTTGTAATTACAATGTCGTGTCGCGTATCTGGTCCACAGTTGCGAAGTCAAAATAAAATTTCTGACAGTTTTTAAATGAACGGAGAAATAGGAAATTTATAATGCAAGAAAAAAGAAACGCTATAACATTATACAATGAAATTATATTTGACGAGAAGAACGATGAAAATGTAATATATACCCTTAGATAGAATATGATGGCTGTTACCAATGCGATAAAAATGTTTAGCACTAAAATAACTAATTCGCTCGGTTTAACGATTTTAAACTTTCCTTCGTCTAATTATATCGAAAACAAGCAGAAATTCCACCACAAATACCTCGAAAGTATATACACGATAGTATTACGTTAATTTTATCCCTGACGTATCGGATATTTATCGTAAAAGTTTGTTTCAGGCGTCTTGTTTCGCGTGCTTTTGTTTGCTGTAGTTTGGATTCAGTCGGGGCTAAAGGAAATATATCGAAACTCCCTCTTTTACGAACGATTTACTTTTACGTTCCTTTCAGTTTCCTGGTTCTGATTGATTTTCGTAATTGTCTGTTTATTTTTTGGTCTTTTATTAACTCTTGCTAGTTTCTTCTTTACCATCTTCTTCTTTTTCTATCGTTTCTATAAACTACTTCTCTTCGCTCCCTTGTTTTCTTGGCTTTTGCCATAGCTTGGCAAAATTTTTTTCTTTCGTTTCATATTCAGAATTTTTTTACCAGATTTAGAATTTAGTCAAGGAATTTGTCCGACTTGTGAAATCGTCGTTCAGCCGATCGTAGAATAAACGCGAAGACCAAACTACCTTTTGCCATTTGATTTATGATTTCGATAACTTTCGTGCAAGTTGATAAAGATTGAACGAGTTGCGTTGTAAATCGAGGGCTTCGCGCTGAAAGAAACGCAAATACCCCGTAGCAACAACGCGAAGAGGAACGCCTTCCTAATTTGATATACTCTAATTGCTGCGCGAAGGCAATTTGCAACACGCGCCTATAGTATTCTCTTTTTCTACTCTAAAAACTACAATTTCTTAGCAAGTGCATCCAAGAGATATCTCTAAATTTTCCACGAACAATGCTGATCACACTAAATGTCTCTATACGTCTACGTCTGAATCAAAAGTCAATTCAAATGCCACGCTTGCGTAAAAATCTTCGAAAGAACATTCTTATCATCGTTTCTATCGGCGTGGGATGGTTGTCGTCGCATATATTCTTTAGCTGTCGCGATGATCTTTTTAATATCGTTTCGAATCGATAATACAAGTGGAAGAGACTTCGTGACTTAAAATCTTTTATTACGTGCTCGTAATTAACGATAGTCGAGTTTCGGCGTTTTCAGGTTCTTCTCATACTCGTTCTTCACGCTCTTGCATCATTTACCATTCAAACTTCTGCTGCATCGTCATACGCTTTACCTGTGTTTTACCTGTCGAGTTCAACCTGTCGAATTACGCAGTGAATCAACTTGTTTTCGCGAGACTTTCTACGAGCAATCTCTAGCAGCTTTATTGCTAATTAACACCCTTATCAAGAGCAGAGTTCCCTTTCCTACGATATTATATATATATATATAGAGTGACTCGAAAAATTGATCGCATGCCAAGTCGCCTCCTATCAACGCGTTACCGGTATAAATCAACAGGTGCTGTATCAGATTTCTCTTCAGTTTCGGGGCCGTTTACACTTCTCATTTTTAGTTCAGCTTGACGCGAAAGGTGCGATAAACGATACGATCGATAATTCGAGTCTTTCTATCCTTGTTAGTTCGTCTCGTTGCAGGGATAACTTCGTTGAAAGTCCGAGTACGCGCGATCAATTTTTCGGGTCGCTGTATCCACCCCAATCGGCATCGACGTATCGAGCATCGAGTTTCCTTCAAAACAACCTTCTGTTTCGCGATTTGAGTTCCTCCGGCAAAACCCTTTTGCGTAGTATTTTTTATCAAGTGTAAGCTAAGTAGTTGTATCGAGGAGCAAACGTTACGTTCGAATTCGTACCCTCTTAGCCGGTACACAGCACGATTCTCAATCGCGAAACTATCCTCCGATGAAAGAAGCCGTGATCGGCCGCAAGCCGAAAGAGTACAAACCTAACTCACTTCGTTCTAGAAACCCGCGGGATTAACGAAGACAACTATGGTCGTCCTGTTAGGCGTTTCTTCGGCGCAATCATCGTGACGAACAATGGGGCGTTGCATAAAAGCGCATCTACAGCCGCAGCGATGAACTGCTGCCGGCAAAATAATAAACTTTCGCGAACCACCCGGTGGGTTTTCACGAGCTCGTAGGTGCGCGACTCGCTTCCCACGAGCTCGCGGCCAGTTACGTCAGCCGTGGGTCTGCAATTAGCCGCAACTCGTCGCGCGAACCGTGCGTGCGTGCGCGGTACACGTGCAATTGGCGCTCCTGTTGCTCTCCGAGCTACCTCGAGAACGAGCAACTTGTGTAACACGCCGTTCTCAAAACTTTCGCCGATAAAGTGTTTGATAAGAGCCTTAATTGGCGATATTAAATTGTAGTAAAACTCACTTAGATCGCATATCCGTGACTTGGTGCCATAAGTACCAATGTCAGTATTTATAAACTTCGGATATTAGCGCTTTTTTAAATTACATATTATCCGATTATTATCCTATTCGATGGATCGTAAAATTATGAGAAACAAATCCGCGATGCACGATCTGATTTACAACGACGTCCAAGGGATACATTTAGTTAGTTTTAATGGTTCGCATTAATTTCAGTTTACTAGTTTACTAGTCAGTCGTACATGTTAACTACTCGCTTCAAACAAGAAGACGAAATGTTTTTCTGCGAGCTACTAATTAGCTGCTTCTCGACGACTATTTCCCAGTTTCTTTTTTTCGGTTTGGCCTCAAGTAAGAGTGAGTTTACATTCTACTTTCTTCGTTTCTTCCCAATATTCGCTGCGCTGTATACTTGGAAATCGACAAAGAATCCTTCTCTTCTTGGGAAGCGTTCCATTATCGATTTAGAGGATGAGAATTTTGGACGGGAGGATGAGAGGGCGTTGATACTGTAGGCAAATAGAAAAGACAGCGACGAAGGTAAATTAACGTGCTTTCACGAATTTTTGAGAGTTTCTAGTTGGGTGTGCGTAGTGCGTACACGAGTATAATAATAATTTAAGAAGAGCGTTCTTCGTTTCTTCCGGACATAGTAATTCCTTTATTTGGTAACTTTCTACGCGCGACGAAGTAATTTCTTTGTTTGCGAAATCTTGTACATTTAATCGGAACAAAATTTCATTTCGTAGTAATTGCTATAAAATAAGTACAACGGGGTGCAAATATCTTTCGTAGCCGCTGTACGAGATAACGAGACCCTATATCCGATCCTAAAGCCACTTCGCGTCGATCCAGTGAAAGAATACGACTGCCGAGAACATCGAACGTCCGTCTCAAAGGAATTAATCAAAGAGAAGCGGACAATGCAATGGCAGAGAGCACTCGATAACGGTAACGGTACCCATCGCGAAAGGAACCAGCTGCTACCTCGATTCCCACTCTTCAAACACATAATTAGGTCGTTCCTCTAATCGTCGATTCTCGCGCGTCGAATATATTTACGCTGTTAGAATTCCTCGATCCTCGACTCGGCGTTTTAACGTTGCCCGTTTTACGTATGCACACATATAAATAAATAAATAAATATATATATAGTATAAATAGTATTAGTATCGAATATTGGCCAAGCTTAATTATTCCAACATACGTCAGCATCGATAACAATTTCGAAATTTCTAACGTCAGAAAGCTGTGAATCGCGTTCAGCCATTGGAAGCGTATCGGAATATTTCTGTGATTGCGTACGCGCTGAACGAACGCTGTGATCGGTCGAGCGGGCCGGAAGACCCGTTACCTGCAATCGACAGGAAGTCTGCATCGTCTAGGCTGGCCACGCCACGAGATTACGATTACGCTTGCGGGAAATCTGGCCGGACTTGAGCGAGTCGAGTCAAACGCTGCCACCTTCGCCTCTCCGCGACTCCGTCGATTATCGGTGGCGGTATAACGGTTCCCAAGGGGATTCACCGAGGAGCGTGTGTCTTTCCTCGCGACGAACGCACCCGTTCACGTGGCGAATTCAACGGAGAAATGCAAGTCGTTGGCCTCCTGCTGCGCTTCGTTCGTTCGTTCGTTCGTTCGTTCGTTTGCATTCGGCGGGAATCTGACAGAGTTATTGCTCTGTAGAATTATTTCGGTACGTTATTTCGTACGAGAATTTTGGGTCGATGGTAAAACCTTCGACGCGGTTACTTCGAATTCTTCATGCTGTCTTCCTCTTCGTCAATTTAGTATTCTTACTTTATCGAAAGATCGTGTTCGTTTATTTGGAATCTGGCGTAGTCATCGTTAGAACCGACGTTTCGTCGATCCTTTTTGTCGACTTCTTAAAGGAGACTGGTTGTTCCATACTACGACCATTTACTCGCACTTATCGTTAGACTATACGACGTTAACCCCGTTCGAATCAAGGATGACCGGCATAATGAAACGTCATTAGATAATAAGCCGATGTCAGCGGAGATTTATCACGTTTCTCGATTACGCGGCAGGGTATGCTACTGCTGTGCCACAATTCAGCCGCAGAAACCGTAAGGAATTTTATGGGAACCGACGTACATCCTATACATAGAGCGACTTTATGTGCCGCGTATTCCGCAGGCGAACGACGAGCCTCGCTGAACACCTGTATTTAAATAGTTAGCGCTGATCAACTTCGTTTTTGATCCTTATACCTGATCTTTCGCTCCCTCGAACGATACTTTTAAGTCAGGATACTTCGTTCCGAAGCATTCCGTTTTATTCGCCGTTCTATAAAATTATAGCGCTCTTTGCCATAAAGTAAAATGCAGAAGATCAGGCAAAATGACGCATTCTAAGATTAAGCATCAACGATTCGAATGATCACAGACATCCATGGCAGACAAAATTATTTCATTAACTGTTAGTCGAGACTGAACATTCCTGTTGGTAGGTTAGATCGCCTTTCTGCCAGCATTTAATTAAACTAATTTCACTTTCTCTAATTATTCTCTCGAGACTCTACCGTATGTTTCTTAGACGAAGAAATTTACATAATAGTTTCTAATCGGAATGAAGTTTTTGTGTCACAAAGAGATCTTAACCTGCTTTAAATACAAATACTGTATTTCGAAAGTGTCAAGCACAACCCCCTCGTCTTCTCTTTCCCCGATGTTAATGAACGGTCGATGCTAATGAACAGCTTGCTCATACCAGACTCGTTCCTTCTCTGTTACAGGAATATGCTGATAAGAGAATTGGCGGCCGTGTGGGTCGCCGTCCTCTTGTGCCATCTTCAGCTAACGGAGTCTCAGGTGAGCGCTCGATTATTATTCCGCTATGGCTTTTCGATGACATCGCGGTCTACATTGTTTCACACTTACCTACGTATAAACATGTTCCGTCGTGCGAAGTGAATATAATGGAGCGATCGAAATCGGCTCGCAACGTGATTTTTAACAATTCAATTCATCGTCGATCTCATCCTTGTCAATTTACCTTACTACGATACGCTTATACATTTTTACGAGAGGGAAATTTCATTTATCGGATATATCGTAGTTCCGATCGTGAATATCAGATTCTAAAAGTATCTTGAAAATGATCGGAAACATCGTTTCGTAAGTCGTTAAAATTTTGCAATTTTCCCGTCAAATGAAATTCCTCGTATACGTGTAAGACCTGTCGTTTCTCGAAGAAAACGATCAAATCGAGGAACGTAATAAATTAAAAGCTAAATTATGGTCTTATCGTAAAACAATATCCTCCGATATTCTCAGTTTGTAATATAAAAGTTACTCGGAAAGTGATACGCCTAAGGTATAATCTTCGAACCGTTCATTCACACGCAAACGCGAGGGCGTCACGCGAGTATTAAGCGGAGATTTGTCGGTTTGAACGTAGCATCTTGGTGTGCCAGCAGGGCATCGAGGATCCTCGTTTCGCTATACAACAACTGGCGTAGAATTCTTGAGAAATCGAGCCGAGGATTATGAAGTAATTGGCATGTCGAGCCCCACACGAGTTGCCATCATTGGCTGGCCGTTTGCTCGGGACCTGAACGTGGAGCGTGTGCGCGAGGTGAAAGTGAATTTCAGGCCGCGTGTACACGCGTGTGCCCTATCCGAAGCGCAAACAATGTTACCAACTGTGCATAGTTGCAACATTTTGAGTATAGGAAGCGTCAACGCGTCAGGAAAGCGTTTCGTGCGTCGTCTAACTGCGTGAGACGACTTTGATGTTCGTGCTAATTTTTCGATTCTATCCCGCTGATCTTGTACTCCGCGTCAACGAGATGTCCTTTTCTTTCGAACGAGTTACGAGTTTTATCTTTTATCGAAGCTGTTTTTTAAAAACCGATACAAACAAAAAAGAAAAGATCGATATCTCTGAGTGTCAGATACTAGTAGAATTTCGTTAGCCGAGGAATTCAGTATCTTCGGGCCGTTTAATTACGAAGGTGCAGATAAGATCGAGAAGATTCTACCGAATTGATATCGAAAACTACTAAACACTTTCAACTTTGACACACCAACGATACTATTCTAGATGATCGATTTACATCTCATAGCTGTCGATTCTACATGAAAATAACAAGTATTCATTGTCTGCGATTATCAATTCGTTAGTTCATATTCTTTAACGCGACACAGATCGATCAAAGCGTCTACATATCTATTTGCGAGCATCGCTGTATTATTATCTTTTATCGTCTCGTTGCAATGCAAAATCGTTATTCGCCGAAGAGAGTTCTATGCGTGAGATAATCGAAACGAAGAGAAAGAGAAATGAGGCGAGAATGAAAGAAACGAAGAGAGGAATCAAAATCAGAGAGAAAGAAATACGATTCGGCAAAATAAATCCAACGTTTCGTCAAAATCCTACAAACGAGAGGAAGAAAAAAAAATGGAAAGATCCGTTGACGCATCGAATACCAGTGATCGTTGGCTGGCCGCGTGGAATTCCATCGGCCTCCGTTTCTCCTCTCACGAGTGCCTCACGTCGCACCTTGGAGGAATGCGGCACACCGTTATGTCACTGATATTCTGGTACGTGAAGGAAACTCGCGAGAACTCACGGTCGTATTCTACGTACGAAGCACGGTGCCGCTTTCTGGCGAAGATGAGCGCAAAACCAACAGATCCTCCGCTAGATTGGCCTCCTTCACTTTCTCCAGGGGAATAACAATGCTATTCTATCTCCGTTCGCTGCTGCGAATCCGCGCCATTCGATGCGCACTCGTACGACTTTTAAATAACGAAAGAAAAATACGGGGACCGCTTGATTCTCCGAAAGATATTGCTCGGTACCACTTGGTTTAAATACGTTTTGTCCCACTGAGCCTTCTCCCTCGGGGTGGTCACTGATAACCTTAGGACGCTCGTGCGGTCTTAGACACGTAATAAAAAAAAAAAAAGAAAAGAAAAGAAAGATAGAAATGAGGGAACGTAGGAAGAACGAGAAATTTTTCTCTGCAAGATTTTCCTTATTTTCTTTTACTGCGAATAGATATACGGTAGTCTCGGCTCGATTTCTCGACAATTCTAGAGACGTTAACGATTTATTCCATTTGTCGACAAGCTTTGAGATGTGTCTATTTAAAAATATTTATCAAAAGATTTCGCGTCCGCCGGATTAATTGCAATTTCGTAGGGTTGATTAAAGTTTACAGAAATCGTTGGACGTATCTTATCTTATGGTCTACTTAGTTGATTAAAATTTAGAACGTCTAGTAATTAGAAATCTCTGGTCGAATCCTAGACCGAGCGGAAACAAAAATAGATTAGGTTTTTAAGTCGAGACTCTGAATTCGCATATTAGGCCGTCTGAGGACGACGCAATTTTATTTTTATCTTTTCTTTTTTTTTAAGGTTTCTGTGCTTTAAAAACTTCCAAAAGCTTCTTATACGCTCTTTCAGGTTTCTGAAATATCATCCAGTAGTTTTTAACGCTACACGTTACCTTAATTCTGCTAAGCAAAACAAAATTTAAAGAAAGGCATGGGAAAAATGAGAAACGATTTTTGAGACCCGATAAGCAGACGAAGGATTAAGTGAAATCGATGGCTTGTCTGTCATTTTCTACCGTTCCTTATTTTCCACTCCTTCTCTCCTTTCTTTACTCTTAAATTGTCAAGTTACGATATATATGGTAAACATGGAAATATCTCTCTTTGAGAAGTCCAACAAATAAAAAGAACTTTCCTCTTCGCGTAGAATAGTCGCGACATCCTCGTCCTTTTATGCAATCGACGTCGTAACTCGTATTTCCCGCGCTCTTCCGGCTTCGATTCAAAACTTTTATCCCACGTTCTCAGGCACGAGCGTCCTCGGGTTTCGTCATTCGTGAAGTGGAATTGTAACGAGTTACTAGATTCGGTATGTGCGAAATATTGCTTTTTTCTATTAGAGAAATCTGTAGATACGGATGCGTCGATACTGTTACGTGTGACGTTAGATGGATCGAATCGATATCGATGGGAATTGGGTGAATAAGAGACGATTCTGTGGAGATTTCCTGGTTTTAAACACTGTTACGATTGCAATTTTACTTCTATGTTGCCTTTATGCTCGATAAAGTTACAGAAATAACAAGAAGATAAACCGTTTTAAATGTCTGTGTATATACTGATAAAATGTTTATTTATTAATTACTAATTTATTTGTTTGGCACTATGGTGAAACTTATAGGAATAACGAAAAATCATCGATAGATGTATTTTAGCTGCATTTCACCTCTCTCCAAATTTCTCACTTAACATCTACGGAATTCATTATATACTTTCTCAGCTGCTCTGTCCGTAAAAGTAGAGATAATTTCAAGAAAAATCGAGCCACTCAGAGATTAATTTCAATATCAGAAATTCAGTTTAGTAGTAAATTGAGGGAACTTAAAAATTCAAGGAACGACCCCGATGAATCCTTTTACCTTCAAAAGTTCGTATACGCTTTTGTATCGAAAGCCTAAGTGCAAGAAAAAACGTTTACGATTTCCATAAGAAAGCTTAAAATTTATTTCGCTTTAAATTCCTGTCGCTTTATCGTAAGGACGTAAGGAGGCTAAAGTGCTTTGAGTTACTACGCACTACAAAACGTTTTTAACGCGTTGCTATGTTTCTTTGTTACAGGTTCCTAACACAAATGTCTTCACCTGTCCGAACGGTGAGTAACATTAAAAAAAATACTTCTCGATACCATTCTAAAGCAAGCGATCGTTGGCTGAAGGCCAGACTATCGGTCGCCTTGAAAAGGTCGCACCTGGTGGTCCTATACCTGGCCAGGTAGACCACTAAACTGGTGGGCCAGGTCGTGCTTCGAAATTTTTTTAAAGCATAGGGTCCTTATTATGTGGCCACGAATCTACCAGAATTCCACTTTTCTTTTTTTTTTTTTGTTTTTAAAGGCAAGGCAGACGTTTCTTCCGAAAAATAGAAAACTTAACGTAATTTATATCATAAATTAATATTATTTTGATTAATATTATAAGATATTGTTATACGTTGATTATAACGTTGATATCGTTCCATTATTTTATTAGGTTTTGTCAAATTGAATCGGAAACGTTCGAGTACGTTAAGAATTTTGTACATCGAAGTAGCGTGTCGTCTTAAATTTGTCGGCAAATATAGCGCTATTGTGTAACAAATTGTGAAAACAAATACTTGTGCAATTCGTGTAATCGTTGTCTCAATAATCACGATACAGTTGACGTTAACGAAACGATCGAAGCGGAAAGGCGAGAAACGTCAGGGATATATTGAAATATCGGAGTGTGTCCTTACGTATTACTTTTTGAATTTTAAACGCACAAGCGCGAACGACTATAACAATCGTTAAACGGAATATTTCGACGATTAGAATTTTTCTATTGATTCTCGCTTCGTTCTAATTCATCCTTTTTCTTTCTTGTCCACATCTTCTTCTTTCATTTTCCCTTTTTGACGAGTTACGAGCTTATTTCCTGCCCTTGCTCTTATAGCAATATTCATTTACCATGATCAGCGCTTCCAGTATCATTTCGCATAGAAACCAAAGTATCTCTTTCATCGATGATTTCGGTAAAGAACGAAATAAATCAAAATATCGTTTCCCCGTCGTATATCAAAGTCTCTCTCGTTCTTCTCGTAATTCGAAATAGCCGAGCCTCGACGCTCTGAAGCTCTTCTCATACTTCTGCTTTCTCCTTTCTTACTCCTGAAACCTTAATCCTTCATCATGATCGAACCGCGCGTTGCACAACTTGGTTATTCTTTAAAAAAAAAAAAAAAAAAATTTGAGGAGGAATACGAAAGCGAGACGCGTACGGCGAATAAATCACGCGAGGGACAATGAGGATAAGAGTTCGGCCATTCGCAACGTTGCTCCACTTTTCCTCGTTACTGGCAGCGCAATTAAGTAGGTTGCACGTACAAGTATGAAGCTACTTGATCGTTAACCGTGTTCTGTCGCGTGAGCTCGAGACGTTTCATGTTCGATCGAGCCGGACCTGTGCCGGCGAGCACGAATCTACCGCTTTCGGATGCAAGAATTCCTCGAGCTTCGAAAATAACTTTATTTTAGCTCGCTGACCCTGCTCCAAGGCCTTGGAACTATGCTCGATCATCGAGCATCTGAATAATTCGTCTCGCGATCTTTGAATCGCGATGCGAGAAAAATTTCTTCGAGGGCTAAAATCATCAGGGTCGTGACGAAGCATTCTCCTTTCAGCATTAAAATTGTTCAGTTATTTAGCAAAATCTATACGACAGTATGAATGTAAAATTTACTCCACTAAGCCGAATATCGATATTAATATTAACAAACGAAATTTTTTCTTCCTCTAGAGGATTAATTTTAAGATTCATTTTTAAGTACGCGGCGTATCCTCGTACTTGCTTTTGGAATTAAATGTATGTTCTCGTCATCTTCTCAAACGCTTCGGAAATGTTGTCATATATATATATATATATCTAATGGATCGATACTGCTTACAATATCGCTTAAGGAGGAGAAAAGAAAAGAGAAGGTAAAACAGGAGGAGAAGGGAAAGCAACGATCAAAAAAGGGATAGAGATCGATTGCGATATTTTTAAAGGCAGTGTTAACGATCGCGTACACAGATCTTCCGTTTAATACGTTCCACGACGATTTGCGGACCGTTCGTACCAGGGAAAATATCTTGCATGCGTTGTTTCAATCAAGAAATGCTAATAGTCGCGAGGAGAACCGCATGGTCGGTATAAACATGGCCGTTTGACCTTTTAAAAGAAAGGAAGGCCGGCATCGAGTATTTCTCTGTGAGTTTAACGCAAGCTGGCATCGAGAAATCGCTTGGGCGCAGAAACTATCGTTAAATAGCTAAATACCTCTCGATCAACCACGCTATTTGTACGTGCAATTGTACTTCGTTGTAAAATTTCATTATATTTAATTCCAGAATCTATTGGTTTCTATAAAGCAGTAATAGAGTGAGTACTGTATCAGATACGCGGAACAACGATCGACGCGTTAGTACGTCGTTGGATTCGTCGAAAATCGGAAATGGTGAAATTCGTAAAAAAATCCGATGCCCGAGAATCGAAAGGTGAACGAACAACACGAGCGAGCGAGAAACGTTTCAGCCGAGTCGGCGAATCTCTTCTGTAATGTGTTACCCGCTTACCCAGCGACCTACCTTTGACTCTCGGTGCTCGCACACCGCTGAATCGCATTAAAAACGATCGAGGTCGTTATGTCCGTCCCTGTCTGTACAGGTCACCGGTTAACCGCGTTTCCTGCGTCGAACCTGTACCGAAAGTTTCACCTCTTCGCTCGTAAATCGATCAGACAATGGTACGATGGTTCGCGAAAATATTAGAACGCTTATCGTAGAAGCCATGATAGGAATAATTGATTGTTTAATATTTGACGCTATATTTTTGACGCGTCATATACAGGTTTGTAATAGGGAATAGATTTAATAAATGCGATGTAGATTTGTGGTCGTTAGATGCTGACTATGAATGTAGCAATATCTCTGAGTATGATAAATAGAGGAAAATAGAGAGAAGAAAGATCGAACTCGTCCACTATTCTACTAAATTTTGGAGTAGGACAAATTTTGTTCTGTTATTATATGCCATGTGGCAGGTGGTCGTGTAAAGAGAAATATAACTTGATATTTTTCTTGCACAGGATGGGAACTGAAAGGTATACATTGTTACAAATTCTTCAACATCAGGCACTCTTGGGAAAAGGCAGCGGAATTATGCAGGAGGTAAGTGGATCAATTGTCAATAGCCTTCTCATCGTGTTTCTCTCGGTGTTACTGGTTTTAATAATTCAAGACAACGATTTCTACGTTTTTTATGCGTAAAAAAAAATTTGTTCCCCAAGAAACGTTTCGCGCGCATCGATGAAAATTCGTTGGTAATCGGCGAAGATAGAGAAATCTGCGAATTATTCCGATTATTATTTGATCCATTCTATACCTACAACGTCGTAGACAACAAAATTGCGATCCGTGTACAGTTATCGAGATTTCTTTAAACTGGCCCGAAATTTTCTATATTTTCTATACTTTCGATATAAATTTTACATAAACAATAAATGCATGAAAATGAAAAAACGCTGTAAAGACACTGTATGAAACTCGCTGCGATCGAAACATTCGACAAAAGCGATTCGATCGTCGCAGAAAATCATCGATTCCGATCGAAATCTACTATCGAGCGACTCGATGCGTGTCCATTTATGTACTCGTACGCGTCGACGTTGCGAAACGAGGAATGAGAACAGAGGAAAGAAAATAAAACGGAGCATCGCGAGGAAACTCGGTGAATGCCTGTGTAACCGCGTCATTACACGCTAGAACGAAGCAAGAGATGGACGAATTGATGCGATTACAGGTACGGCAGCGAACTGATGGTGGTGGAGTCGTACAGCGAGAACAACATGTCCGCGAGCATGATCGGCCGGCATTTGGATCGTTACTGGCTTGGCCTGGCCTCCCTCGACGATTTACGAACCAACACGCTCGAGTCGGCCGCTGGAATGCTCGTCTCCCAATACGCCGGTTTGTAAAATCACGCTTCGCTCGACCTTCCAGACATCTCCGCCTCTGACTCTTAAATCTTCCTTGGCGCCATCGTTGTTCGAAGACGAGATCGTTAGACGACGCAGGATCATAGATGAACCCAAAAATTGTTCTTCGTTATCCGATGGCAGTCATAAGTATCCTATAAGTACCTATCCGTATTTGACACACATCACGCGCTTCGCGTTGCCATTATATTTTCTAAATCACGTTAATTATAAATTCGTATCACGTGTGGCTTACGATACAGATCGTCGAATTAGGAAAAGTTTGTTAGAATTTTTCGATGGATACAATTAAACGGTAGACTCTGATGCTTGTGAGTTATCCAATACTTAGAATATATATATTCGGAATACTATATATATTTTTTAATATTATTATTTTAATTTATCTCTTTGTAAATACACGTACGTAAAATTTGTTTCCGTACAACTAATATATATTTTTGTGCATATATTTTTAAATATATATATATATCTGGAATACTGGTTGTACCAAAAATAGGACGGTTGTGAAATTTGATATACGAATTTACAAACGTCTTAATCGAAGAGCAGACTGGGAAAATATGACGAGTCAAAGGCAACAATGGTTTGCTCTGGAATTAGCGTCCTTCTAATGATCGAACACACGTGCAGGCCGGTTTTCATCGGGGTCACGGAAACGCGGAACTGCATCGTGTATACGACACGAAGACACACTTTTCCCACAACAATGCCCAGATAGCGTCGCTTTTACGTCTGCTCAGCTGCAAGCTGCAATTTACTCGTCCGGTGCATTATATATTTGCATAATATTTTCTTTTCTTTAGTTGTATCTCCAGCCATCTTCGTCTAAATTCTGTCGATCCTTACCAGTAAATTCGGTTTTCGATTTCTACGTTCCATAAAGTCCACGATTTTTCTTTTCTTTTCACATAATCGTATTTGACATCGAGAGGTAGACTGCCAGAAGCAATCGTAAAACTCTCTGTTTCAAGTACATCGAGAAATCGCGACTTAGAAAACAATAACTATAAATTAGGCGAATGTACACGCGCAAGTTAAAATAATATTAGAGATTAATTTTTTGAAATGTAACACAGCCCCGCAAATTTGCCAACGAGTTATAGAAAAAGACGCGATATTCAAAGTCAAAGATAGTTTTCATAAAAAGTTCACTAACAAATTCCTCGAAATAATAACACTATCGCAAGTCCAATTAAAAAGGGTGGCGAGAGTTAGACCAGTTTCCTTAAATTCCTGACCATTTCGTCGAGCGCCTCGCGTTCCCCCGAAATTTCATCGAACGAGAAGGACAGTGGGCCTGAACAGCTCTGGTATTCAGGTTTCTGGGCGTCGAAGCAGCCGAATCCGCAATCAGGTGAATGCGTGGACGTCGCGTTGACGGATGACCGACAAACGTGGGAGCTGACCACGTGCGAATCGTTGCTTCCTTTCATGTGCCGTGCCAACGCCTGCCCAGCAGGTAATCGCTTCTCCACGACCTCACGCAACCCTAATCGCCCGACTGCGAATGTTTATAATATAATAAATTAATATCTTCGAGAAATCGAGAAATTTACTCGAACTTTTAATACTAGACCTACCGCAGCGATGAAAATTCGTGATTTCTAACGATAGTTTTGAAATTATATAAGTGGAATACACGTGATTGAATATGAATTGAGAAAACGGGAATTAAAGTAGAAATCGTAAAAAAAATGTATTTTATATTTTATCATCTGCATTGGATATTCCTTAAATTTTCGAATGTTATACTTCTTATATTTGTGTTATCGTATTTGATGCATATTTCCGTACATTTTTCTACGTTTAAATATTTCGTAAAACGCGCAAACGTTCGCGGTCTACTAATCACCGTAAGATATTATCCATCTTTATAGTTAATATTATTTTTCGTAGGCTCTTTCCACTGTTCCAACGGAAAGTGCGTGAACGCGGCGTTTAAGTGTGACAAACAGGATGATTGCGGTGATTTTTCGGACGAAATAGATTGTTCGGCTAATTGCCAGTTTTATATGGCCAGCAGTGGCGACGTGGTCGAGAGTCCTAATTATCCGCACAAATATGCACCCCTCAGCAACTGCAAGTGGACCTTGGAAGGCCCTCAAGGCCATAATATCCTGTTACAGGTACAAGGCCCCCATTTTAACTCTCATGTTGATATTCTTCTTTTATTTCGATGCTCGCGATAGCCGGTAAAGAGTATCAAATAAAAATACACTCTTTATCGGAGAATCGTAAGAGAACTCTATCAACGTCAACGAATCATCTTTCTTTTTTTATTCTTCTTCTTCTTCTTCTTTGTTCAGTTCCAAGAATTCGAAACGGAAAAGAGCTTCGACATAGTACAGATACTGGTCGGTGGTAGGACAGAGGAAAAATCCGTGAACCTGGCGACCCTGTCCGGCAAGCAAGAACTCACCAACAAGCTATTCGTATCCGCCTCGAACTTCATGATCATCAAATTTAGCACAGATTCGTCGGTCGAAAGGAAAGGTTTCCGAGCTTCGTGGAAAACCGAACCGCAAACTTGCGGTGGAATTCTTCGAGCAACACCTCAAGGACAGGTCCTCACCTCTCCAGGATATCCTCAGAATTATCCTGGCGGATTGGAATGTCTGTACATTCTGCAAGCTCAACCCGGTCGTATAATGTCGCTCGAAGTACGTAATAAAAGGAAAGAATCGACTTTCTAGTGGGAAGATGAATTTCGATTTTGCATCTCGATCTTTCATTAACAGTAATTAATTCTGTTTTCCAGATCGAAGATCTGGATCTCGAGATGAATCGGGACTACATTTTAATTAGAGACGGTGACTCACCGATGAGCAGACCGATAGCCAGACTAACAGGCAAATCGGAAGACAATCCTACGGTGATCATGTCGACTGGAAGTAACTTGTACCTCTACCTCAAGACTAGTCTCGGTGACTCAAGAAGAGGCTTCAGCATTCGATACACTCAAGGCTGTAAAGCTACGATAATTGCTAGGAACGGAACGGTTCAGTCGCCATCTTTCGGGTTGAACGATTATCCTAACAACCAGGAGTGCCTGTACAGGGTGAAGAATCCTCAAGGAGGACCGCTGTCCCTGAAGTTTATCAGCTTTAACGTTCATAAGACTGACTTTGTCCAGGTAACTTATTTTCTCGAAGAAAAAATAATTATCATCGTTCTTATTTAAGAGAGTCGAAAAGAACAGACCTTTTCATAATTAACCGATTAACTTTTTTCGATAGATATACGACGGTCCAAACACTAATGGCCTCCGTTTGCATCCTGGAAGTGGGTTCACGTCGAACACGAGACCAAAGATCACCTTGACGGCTGAGAGCGGAGAAATGTTGGTTAGATTCACCTCCGATGCTCTTCATAGCAGTCCCGGTTGGCAAGCAGAGTTCTCAGCAGGTAACCTTCAAACGCGAAGTCTAAATTCCAAATTGATCCTCAAGAATGTTGTACGATATTTTCTAGATAATTACGATGGATGTTTTTAGTCGTAATTATTTGTATTGGTCGTCTCATCACGAAAACTTTCTACTATTAATATACATTAAATCTTCGAATTTTTTTTAGATTGTCCTCAACTTCAGTCCGGCGAAGGAGCATTAGCGTCAAGCAGGGACACAGCTTTCGGTACAACGGTGACGTTCTCCTGTCCCCTGGGCCAAGAATTTGCTACTGGTAAAGCGAAGATTACCACGGAGTGTCTTCCCGGGGGGAACTGGTCTGTTACCTACATTCCCAAGTGTCAAGAAGTTTACTGTGGACCGGTACCGCAAATTGACAATGGTTTCTCCATTGGATCCTCTAATGTTACCTATCGAGGTTTGGCTACCTATCAATGTTACGCTGGTTTCGCATTCCCATCTGGTAGACCTACCGAGAAAATTTCCTGTATGGCTGATGGAAGATGGGAGAAGAAGCCATCTTGTTTGGGTAAATAATTTCAAGAGTTCTTCCAAAGAACTTATAACGTATTATGTCCGATAAATCACATTTCTTTAAATTCTTCGTAAATACAAGCTACTTTTGCCGACTAAGAACCTTGATTCCTGCCACGACTGCGACTCGATATCATACAGAGATTTATTATTAACTTTGAAAAATCTGGTAATCGAGCGTCAAAAACAGAGGAATACCGTGAAGCAACAGGAGAATTAAAGCTATTTATCAAGTTTGAACAGTCCGAAAATTAGGTATATATAAAAGAAGAAATGTCAAATATTAATTAACTCCCTCTATAGCCTCTCAGTGTTCCCCGCTTCCGGAAGCGCCGCACTCGAACATAACTATCCTAAATGGAGGTGGACGAAGTTACGGGACGATTGTGCGATTCGAGTGTGAGCCAGGATACGTTAGAAGCGGACATCCTGTGATTCTCTGCATGAGCAACGGAACCTGGTCCGACGAAGTGCCAACGTGTTCTCGTGGGTATTCGATTCTTCGTAACAAATTGCAAAATATCTCTTTGCTATTTGGCCATACTTTCTCGTGTAGGTGCAAAGTGTCCGTTGCTACCCACGATCAAGAACGGTTTCGTAGTCGACACGACCAAGGACTACTTTTACGGAGACGAAGCTAGGGTGCAATGCAACAGAGGTTACAAACTGTCCGGGTCGAATATCATACAGTGTGGACCCAATCAGCTGTTCGATAATGTACCCACTTGCGAAGGTAAGGATTGTAAATACCTTGATTTAGATTCACATTACGTTTTCGAACTAATGGATATTTCATAGCAGCATCTTTTAAGCCTGAACCCTTATGGTTAATATCGTCTTCTTATAATAAATAAGAAGATGTGCAATAAAATTTACTCTCTGCAGATATAAACGAGTGTGCATCGAGCCAATGCGATCTAGCCTCCACAGAGTGCATCAACAATCCTGGTGCATTTACTTGCAAATGCAAACCTGGATTCGCTCCAACTATGGAATGCAGACCTATAGGCGATCTTGGATTGATCAATGGTGGTATCCCGGATGAGTCTATCACCGTTTCAAGCTCTGAGAATGGTTACACCAGAACTGTGAGTATAATTCTCATACTCGCATTATGGCTGGCGGAAGTATATGTGCGTGTACGATATGTACGATATTTGTGGTGCATTTGTCACAAGCACGGCTTATTACTGCCGAAGAAGGAACTAACGAATGTGGGAAAAATTAGAATCTAATACAATAACATCTGGACAGATTTGGCGATGCGCCAAATTCAATTACCGCTATCCGCTTTGTCGAATATAAAAAGATCTTGAAAATTTCAGGGCGTTCGATTGAACAATGGCGATGGTTGGTGCGGCAACAACGTAGAACCAGGCGCGAACTGGGTGATGATCGATATGAAAGCTCCAACGATCATCCGCGGTTTCCGTACGCAAATAGTCTCCAGAGTAGATGGAAACATAGCCTACACATCAGCAGTACGAATTCAATACACCGACGATCTAACAGACACGTTTAAAGACTACACGAATCCTGATGGAACACCGGTAGAGTTCAGGATATTAGAACCTACTTTATCCGTTCTAAACTTGCCAGTTCCCATCGAGGCACGTTATATCAAATTTAGAATTCAAGATTACGTTGGTGCACCCTGTATGAAACTCGAGATCATGGGATGCACTCGTTTAGAGTGTACAGATATCAACGAATGTGCCATTAATAATGGTGGTTGTCACCAGAAATGTATAAACAATCCTGGAAGCTATGCTTGTATGTGTAACACGGGATACGAATTATACAAAGGCAATGGAACTGCTGGTTTTTACATAGAGAAGCACGAAACCGGCGAGAGAGACGGAGATTTGGTTCAGAAGAATAAGACTTGCGTACCAGTCATGTGTCCAGCTATATCGGCGCCTGACAATGGAAAATTATTGTCGACCAAGGTTCGAATTTAACGTATACTTCTCGAATAATCATAGCATAATGTCCCTGACGTTCGCTTAGAATGAAATTTTACGTATTGCATCTAGATTATTTTATTTTCTTATTGTATTCTATGGAGGACGGTTGCACGTAGCGGCGACATTGTTTTGCCCGGTGTTCGTTCGTCGCTACGTTTGTTATGCCAAGAGAAGGGGTATCAATGTCCCAAGGCAAAACATCAACACGAGTCGCTCTCGATTCGCATCGTCCTCTGACTCATGCGCCGCTACAATTCCATTATTATATTTATATATTGTTACACTTTGTATTTTGTTTATAGCAAAAGCATCACTTTGGTGATCTCGTGAGATTCCAATGTAACTTCGGATATGTGTTGTCGGGTTCCTCGGCTGTTATTTGCACGTCCAGTGGAGCTTGGAATGGAACCACTCCCGAATGTCAATGTAAGTGGGATCGTCGAAAATTGTTGTTTCACAATAAATTAGCCAAGATATAATTTGAGAGAACACGTAAATATATTTCTCTGTGTTATTTAATGCTTCCTATATTCTATAGTAGTTCAAATAATATCTTTCACACTTTTCAATACTAAGGATAGTATAATATATAGAGCAAATGACACACACATATACTCGTACAATCATTGAATGACATAGCGAAGAAATCATTGAGAATCGTATGAACAGCGATTAACCAAAACTATTATTTTTAACGAAATATTTCCACAGATGCCAAGTGTGTGTCGCTGCCAGACGACAAGAACGAAGGCCTCTCGGTGATCCGCAGCGACGAAGCCAGCGTCCTGGTACCATTCAAACAAAACGTCACCCTAAAATGTGGCAGCAACGGTCGTTATTTGCGCAATACAGCTACCTCAGGCTTCCGTCAATGCGTGTACGATCCGAAACCAGGTCTACCAGATTACTGGCTATCAGGTTATCAACCGGCCTGTCCAAGAGCCGACTGTGGAAAGCCTCTTCCAACACCTGGCGCGGAATACGGTCAATATTTGGACACCAAATACCAATCTTCCTTCTTCTTCGGTTGTCAAGACACCTTCAAACTGGCTGGCCAAACAAATCGTCACGACAACGTAGTCAGGTGTCAGGCGAATGGAATCTGGGACTTTGGCAACCTCCGATGCGAAGGTCCCGTTTGTGAAGACCCTGGACGACCTAGCGATGGCTTCCAAGTAGCCAGAAGCTACGAGCAAGGATCAGAAGTTCAATTCGGTTGCAGTAGGCCAGGATATATTCTCATTAATCCTCGACCAATCGTCTGCGTTCGAGAGCCAGAATGTAAAGTCGTGAAGCCTCTTGGTCTGGCCTCTGGACGAATCCCAGACTCGGCCATCAATGCAACCTCGGAAAGGCCTAATTACGAGGCTAAGAACGTCCGTTTGAATTCAGTGACCGGCTGGTGTGGCAAACAAGAGGCTTTCACTTACGTCAGCGTTGACTTGGGCCAGGTTTATAGGGTAAAAGCCATTTTGGTGAAAGGTGTGGTGACGAATGACATCGTTGGCAGGCCAACGGAGATTAGGTTCTTCTATAAACAGGCTGAAATTGAGAATTATGTCGTCTACTTCCCTAACTTTAATCTGACTATGAGAGATCCTGGGAATTACGGGGAATTGGCGATGATCACTTTGCCTAAATACGTCCAAGCTCGGTTTGTCATTCTTGGAATTGTTAGTTATATGGATAACGCTTGTCTGAAGTTTGAATTAATGGGTTGCGAGGAACCGGTGACAGAACCATTGTTGGGATACGACTATGGCTTCTCCCCTTGCGTAGACAATGAACCACCAGTGTTCCAGAATTGTCCTCAGCAACCGATCGTGGTACAAAAGGGAACGGATGGAGGATTATTGCCTGTGAATTTCACTGAGCCCACGGCTATCGATAACAGTGGAAGTATCGCGCGATTGGAAGTAAAACCTCATAGTTTTAGGACACCGCTGAGGGTGTTCCAGGATACTGTGGTGAAATACGTGGCCTTCGATTATGATGGAAATGTGGCTATTTGTGAGATCAACATCACTGTACCTGGTAAGCATATATTCTATCTTCATTATTTTAGCCTATTTCCTGTTTCAACTTCAGAATTATTATTAAAATTATTCGAGAATCATTTCCTTATGGTTATATAAGATCTCGTACGTTTCTGGCACCAAATGAGAAAGGTGCATGCTTTTATATATTAATAAATAATAAATTTTAATAGTTCCCTTATATATGATGGCATTCGAAATATGAGATTTATAGCGGTTTATAGTATCATCGGTGATTCTCTTGTTAACAAATTTGGAGATTTTTCGAGACAGTTCTATATTTTTATAGAATTATTTCTTGGTTATCCATAGACGTGACACCGCCAAAACTGAGCTGTCCCCAAAGCTACGTCATAGAGTTAATAGACAAGCAAGAAAGTTACTCCGTCAATTTCAACGAAACTCGCAGAAGAATCAATGCTACAGATGTTTCTGGACCAGTGAAGATTACGTTTGTCCCGGAAAGAGCAGTGATACCAATTGGGGGCTTCGAGAATGTGACCGTTTACGCGACAGACTCTAGCGGGAATAGGGCATCCTGTCACTTCCAAGTGTCTGTTCAAGCAACGCCTTGCGTCGATTGGGAATTGAAACCACCGGCTAATGGAGGACTAAAGTGTGTCCCTGGTGATAAGGGACTTCAGTGTATCGCCACTTGCAAGAATGGCTTCCGTTTCACCGACGGTGCACCCGTGAAGACGTTCACGTGTGACGTCGCTAAACACTGGTCTCCATCTTCCGTCGTTCCTGATTGTGTCTCAGAAAGTAGGTTCCTTCAATATATTTATCTTAATCCTGTTACATTCTTTGAATCAATTTTTACATGCATGTGTATTGTATTTTGCAGATACACAACAGGCGAACTATCACGTGGTCGCAGCAGTGACCTACAGAGCCAATGGCGCCGTTTCGAGATCCTGCCTGCCGCAGTATCAGGATCTTATGTCTCAATATTATATGAATCTGAATAATATCTTGACGCAACGTTGCTCTGCTGTGAATGTCAATATGAACGTGTCATTTGTGAGATCAGTACCGTTTCTTCTTGAAGAAAATGTTTTGAAGGTGATTAGTTATGGAGCAAGATTTGATATATCGTTTGCTGTACAGAAGCTTTTGATAAGTCTTCGATAAAAAAAAAAAAAAGAATCACTAATATGGACGTGTGTTTTAGATGGACTTCATTCTCGTCATCGTACCAGCTATACGTCAGCCTCAATTGTACGATCTCTGTGGCTCCACACTGAACTTGATCTTCGATCTATCAGTACCTTCTACCAGTGCAGTTATAGAACCGTTATTGAACGTTTCTGCCATTGGAAATCAGTGTCCTCCTCTTAGAGCGTTAAAGTCATCCATCACTCGTGGCTTCACGTGCAGCATTGGCGAAGTTTTGAACATGGATACCAACGATGTCCCACGGTGTCGTAAGTATATCTCGATATCAATTTCCAAATTTTTACGAGCATGCGCAGTAATGTGCTTCAGTTTTTAAAGGAACTTTGCTATTAAACTATTATAGGTGTACTTACTAGTCTTTAATACTGTTTCCTCTCCAGCCTATACAAGAACTGAGAAAATCTAGCTTCTGACTCTCTCTCTCTCTCTCTAATCTCACTTTCAGTGCACTGTCCAGCCGGGACATTCGCTGGAGAAAAGCAAAAGCAATGCACATCCTGCCCGAAAGGCTTCTATCAAAATAGCGACCGTCAAGGATCCTGCTTACGCTGTCCATTCGGTACATACACTCGGGAAGAGGGTTCCAAGAGCATAGACGACTGTATCCCTGTTTGTGGATACGGTACCTATTCTCCCACCGGTCTGGTACCATGTCTGGAGTGTCCCAGAAACAGCTATACAGGAGAGCCGCCAGTTGGCGGCTACAAAGATTGCCAGACTTGTCCAGCAGGAACCTTCACCTACCAGCCAGCTGCTCCAGGTCGAGATCGATGCAGAGCCAAATGTTCCCCTGGCATGTACTCTGACACAGGCCTGGCTCCCTGTGCTCAGTGCCCTAAGGACTTCTTCCAGCCTCAACACGGAGCTACCACCTGCGTTGAATGTCCGACAAATATGTACACCGATGGTGCAGGAGCAGTTGGACGAGAGGAATGCAAGCCGGTGCAGTGCACCGACAGCGTGTGTCAACATGGGGGCTTATGTGTCCCCATGGGACACGGTATCCAATGTCTCTGTCCTGCCGGATTCTCTGGAAGGCGCTGTGAAATCGATATCGACGAGTGTGCCTCTCAGCCTTGCTATAATGGAGCTACGTGCATAGACTTGCCACAGGGTTACAGGTGCCAGTGTGCCAATGGTTATTCTGGAGTTAATTGCCAGGAAGAGAAGTCAGATTGTTCGAACGATACCTGTCCTGAGAGAGCTATGTGCAAAGACGAGCCTGGATTTAATAACTACACGTGCCTTTGTCGCTCTGGGTACACTGGAGTCGACTGTGATATCACTGTGAGTATTGAACCATTTCTATCTTAGAGTTGGTAATTGTTGGAATAATCAAGGATATGCCAAGTTGTTTAAGATTCTTCTCCTATTTCCGAGGTTAACATTTCAATATCTGTCCTTTTTCATACTGTTCGCTTATTTATCATCAGGGGACAAATTTTCTATCGTTAACGAAAAATTCACAGTTTCTCTTGCTTCTCAAAATAACAATTAACGTCTAATAACAATGCCTATTCGTAGATAAACCCATGCACAGCCAGTGGAAATCCTTGCAACAACGGCGCCACCTGCGTAGCGCTGCAGCAAGGTCGCTACAAATGCGACTGTCTACCAGGCTGGGAGGGTCAGAGCTGTGAGATCAACACAGACGACTGTGCTGAAAAACCATGCCTACTAGGCGCCAACTGCACAGATTTAGTAGCCGATTTCAGCTGTGACTGTCCTGCAGGATTCACCGGCAAACGGTGTCACGAGAAAATAGATTTGTGCTCAGGAAATCCTTGTCTAAATGGAATATGCGTAGATAATCTATTCAGCCACGAGTGCATCTGTCATCCAGGATGGACAGGCGCAGCTTGTGAAACGAATATCAACGAATGTTCTGGCAAACCTTGCAAGAACAACGGCCAATGTATCGATCAGGTTGATGGATACACTTGCACCTGTGAACCAGGTTATACAGGCAAACAGTGTCAACACACTATCGACGACTGTGCCTCTGAACCTTGTCAAAACGGAGGGACCTGCGTGGATCAGTTGGAAGGGTTCGTTTGTAAATGTAGACCGGGTTTCGTTGGACTTCAGTGTGAAGCTGAATTGGATGAATGTCTCAGTGACCCGTGCAGCCCTGTTGGAACGGATCGTTGCGTTGATTTGGATAATACTTTTGTTTGTCACTGCCGTGATGGTTATACCGGATCAGCGTGTGAGATCAATATCGATGACTGTGCATCTGATCCTTGTCTAAATGGCGCCACGTGCAGAGACGAGGTCGGTGGTTTTAAATGTATGTGCCCTGAAGGTTGGACTGGAGTTCATTGCGAGATGGACGTTGGAATGTGCCAAAATCATCCTTGTCAGAATGATGCGGCTTGCGTGGATTTGTTCATAGATTACTTTTGTGTGTAAGTATAATGGTAGAATGGTGTGATTTCTTAGTTTATGTACTGTGCACAGGTGCAGACATTTGTAGTATTTTCGAAGTCTGTGCTGTTATAGTTTTCATTTCTTCTCGTCTTTTTTTCTTCTCGCCTTTGTACGATACGTTATTGTTGAGATTCGGATTGTTTGTAACGATTTCAAATATTCTGTAACAGATGTCCGTCAGGAACGGACGGAAAACAATGTGAAACGGCACCCGAGCGTTGTATTGGCAATCCTTGCATGCACAATGGACGTTGCCAAGACTTTGGATCTGGTCTCAACTGTACCTGTCCCGATGACTACACTGGAATCGGTTGCCAATACGAATATGATGCTTGTCAGGCTGGCGCGTGTAAGAACGGAGCTACGTGCATCGACGAAGGTCCCGGATTCACTTGCGTTTGTCCATCAGGATACACAGGTATTTTATTTGATAAATTACACGAAAATAGAAATTTAGATAGAAATTTAAATAGACGTAGACAAAGTGTTATCGTATAAATATTATTCAGGGAAAACGTGCGAGGATGATATAATCGACTGCAAAGAGAATTCGTGTCCACCGTCAGCGACGTGCATCGATCTTACTGGCAAATTCTTCTGCCAATGCCCTTTCAACTTGACTGGTGACGATTGCAGAAAGTGTAAGTATACATCGTATTTTCTGATAATTAAAATATACGTGTAACAATTGGTAATATCCTTTCAGCCATCCAAGTGGATTACGATTTGTACTTTAGCGACCCAGCGCGCAGCAGCGCAGCCCAAGTGATACCATTCTTTACTGGAGGAAGAAAGAGCCTAACAGTGGCCATGTGGGTGCAATATACTCAAAAGGATGAAGCTGGAATATTCTTCACTCTCTACTCAGTCAGGTAGACTTTTTTCTTAGATATCGATTTAAATGAAAGTTTCCCGATAATAATAACAATAATAATAATTTATTGTTAACGCGTTGTCATATTATTATTACAACAATAATCACAGTAATATATTGTTTGCTTCATTTCTGTTTCAGCTCTCCACACGTTCCTATGAATAGAAGACTTATGATCCAGGCACACAGCAATGGGGTCCAAGTGTCGTTATTCCACGATCTGCAAGATGTTTATCTGCCATTCAGGGAGTACGCAACGATTAACGATGGCCAGTGGCATCACGTTGCCGTAGTTTGGAACGGTGAAAACGGTGGAGAATTGATCTTAATAACAGAGGGTCTAATTGCCAGCAAGACGGAAGGTTACGGAAGTGGAAGATCTCTTCCTGCTTAGTGAGTACCTTGCCCTAGTTGTCTACAATACGTACGTGTAGCTAGCTTGTCTCGTCTAACTGTGCTTCCCTTGACCGCGCACGAACTTATAAAAACTCCATCCTTCAGCGCCTGGGCAGTGCTAGGCAAGCCACAGAGCGAAAATACGAAAGGCTACACGGAGTCAGGCTTCCAAGGACATCTGACCAAGGTACAAATCTGGAGTCGAGCCTTGCATATCACGAACGAGATCCAGAAACAAGTTCGCGACTGTCGTACCGAACCTGTTCTCTATCAAGGTTTGGTCTTAACTTGGGCAGGCTACGATGACACAGTCGGAGGGGTAGAGAGAGTCGTGCCTTCGCACTGTGGACAAAGAGTATGCCCACCTGGATACGGCGGTACCAAGTGTCAACAATTGGAATCCGACAAAATTCCACCGAAAATGGAGTACTGTCCAGGCGACCTTTGGGTGATCGCCAAGAACGGGTCAGCTATAGTTAGCTGGGATGAGCCGAAATTCGTCGATAACGTCGGTATAGCGAGGATCCAGGAGAAGAATGGACATAGGTCAGGACAAACATTAATGTGGGGAACGTACGATATTAGTTACGTGGCTTATGACCAGGCTGGAAACTCTGCCAGCTGCAATTTCAAGGTCTACGTACTATGTAGGTGAACTCTATGTGCAATTCGAATTGTGTTTTCCAATATTACGCGACCTTAACGCTAAACAGAGACATTTCAGGGATAATTTGTTTCATCTTTCAGCCGACTTCTGCCCAGAATTACCAGATCCGATTGGAGGCACGCAACAATGCAAAGACTGGGGCTCTGGTGGCCAGTTCAAGGTCTGCGAGATATTCTGCAACCCTGGACTGAGGTTCTCTCAAGAAGTACCAAAATTCTACACCTGCGGAGCTGAAGGATTCTGGAGACCAACCAACGATCCGTCCCTCCCTCTCATCTATCCAGCTTGTACAAGTAAGTTTAAATTGCTTCTCCTATTTTTCTTTTTCACTTGTTGTTCTAATTGTTGCGTATCATACTGTTATACCTGTTGCCCAGGTGCCACACCGGCGCAGCGTGTATTCAGAATCAAAATGAACTTCCCAACATCGGTGCTATGTAACGAAGCTGGTCAAGGAGTGCTCAAGAAGAAAGTTCGAGATGCCGTGAATTCTTTGAACAGAGATTGGAATTTCTGCTCGTATTCGTACGAAGGTAAGCAATATCTCGGAAGCAACGTACGAATTATTACGGTTTTTCATCCGACGTGAAAGAAAATTTTGTGGCTCTCGTTGTCAGTTCCGAAGAAAGCTTATAGTAGCAACCGATCCAGCTCTCAGATGGTCTAATCGACAATCTCGTCATATGGTACTTTTTACTGCACTAAAAAATTCTTAACGAATTTACTTCGCCTTCGATAGGAACTCGCGAATGCAAAGATTTGCACATCGATGTTCAATGCGACCATCGCATACGCACCACCAGAGAGACGAACGAAGAAGATGGCGGAACTTACATAATCTCGGCGGTAGTGCCAGCCGAACCGTAAGTATTTTATCCTACCAAGCAACAGTATCACCACGTCGAACATCTCCGCGCTGTTCGAACAAATAGAGTGAAAAATCATAGAGTAGAAAGAAATAGAACCGAATTCACTTTAGTCGTAACAATGAAATTTATAATCTACTAAATATCGCGATACAGCTTCGAAAAAATCATGGAAAAATAACATCGGATAGGATGTTCGAGAATGATTGGTACTTAGCATTTGTTACTTGTGTTGCATCGTAGAACGAGACAAGCTCGGCAAGGAAGCGATACCTACGAGGTGGAGATCTCGTTCCCGGCGATAAAGTAAGGACACAGCAACTCGATTTAAGCCACGTGCGAAACGTATCATTGTACATGTGTTCTCGTCATTCGGGTCTCGCTATTATCCGACATTCATCTCACCATTTTTAAACATATTAAGATCCACGTTACACGAAGCATCTTACCATTGCGAGCGAAATCACGGATGCATGAATCGTACATGGAGAAACAATAATCGTAATCTATATCATAATGTTACTAAACTCGAACTAATTAGACTAATTAAATAGGTCGGCTATTCTAACGTGACGAGGAACCGTTCTTGTCAAATGTGTATTTATAAGAGGAGAATCGAACGATGGTCGATTTTAATAAGTTGTCGTTTCAATATCCTTTATATTATTTTCATTTGTTTCTGTCGACAATGTGATTATTCATTTATGGAATGGTTATGGTACGAACGACATTCTGACAACTGTTAAGTCGACTCTAACCGACAATTACGAAGTAAACGCTGGTATGCACGTTGTTACTAACCGTTCACACACGACGGACTAGTTGAATGGGACACTTTACCAGGAACCAACGAGTCGATAGTAGAATAACAACGTAACTCGAACCGCGTAACACTGAACTTGAAACCAAGCTGTTAGATCAAACACTGAATAGTTTTAACGGACTATATCTTATTTCACATCGTTGGGAAACCGTGCAGGCCATATTTTTCAATCCAGTAAACCTCTCAACGAAACTTTCACAAATATTTTTGTGAAAATTATTTTGTATCATCGGATGATCGAGTAATTTTCCAATTTTTTACGTATATATACGTCGTTTGGAATTTAGCGAAGAATTTTGTTTAGAATCTATAAATCTATAGAGATCGGATATGTAATACGTTAGAAACTATTGATTGTTTTAAATACCAAACAGCTTCGGTTCGCGATATTAACAGAAGATTAAACCTGCCAACGACATTCTGCCTCAGGCATGTAATACATTAGAATTCCAGGACATTAAACACTACGTAGGTATATAAATTAATCGGTGTCGATAATAGGTGACACTACTGGCCAGGAACCAATGGAAAGGCTGCCTGATTACCTCCGCCTTCAGATAACGGCTGTACATACTTGCGCATACTCTCCTTTTGCCTGCCGCTAAAATAGACCACTCATCGATTTCCAATTTATCAATTGAATTTCATATTTTATAGCGACCCGATTTTGAACGCAAACTCGAACGAGAGAGCGACCGTTCAAACTCTATTGGAGAGATTGATCCTGGAGGAAGATCAGTTCGACGTTCACGATATTTTGCCCAATACCGTGCCAGATCCAGCTTCCTTGACGTTGGAGTCTGATTACGACTGTCCTGTTGGACAAGTCGTTATGGCACCTGATTGCGGTAAGTACGTCTAAAAGATTTTGAAGCAGTTGCTGCAAATTGTTGCGATATTTGATTCCTTGCAGTTAAAAAGATTAGACTCGAAAGCCTCGACAAATAAAATCGATGGATGTACTGTACACGTTTTCACATCCCTCCTCCCTAATCAGAATATCTTCCCACTCGCCTCGTTCGAATCGCTGTGTTCTCGACTAGAGTATCCAAATACTTACGTAAACACCTACCTTCCCAATTGGAATATTCAAATATCCATTTAAACGTATTCCGCATGACCCATTTCTACTCGAATTAGACTAACTGTAATTTCCTGGTAACGTTATCGGCTAGAACGCGCACGTACTTAGATATGTTCCAAACGCGCCCATAACCAATTAGAATATTCGAACACCCGCTTAAAACCCCCAAAAGTTCCGAGCTTCAAACTCAATCTCACGTTCAAGCGAATTACACGAGACTCCCAATTTCCGTAATTTTAAATGTTCTGTAATTTCCCATTCTAGACCCATTCCCACGCAGAATATTCAAACAGCCATGTAATTGCACATATATCTCGTTTTCATCGAGTTCCTATGTCCTCGGATGTCTTCCTCGATTGTCCAAAGAACCACAAACCTCGTATTTAATCCCATATTCGTCCTAATTACAGTGCCATGCGCCGTGGGAACGTATTACGACGAAGAAACGAAACAGTGTCTGTCCTGTCCAGTGGGAAGCTACCAGAGCGAATCAGGTCAATTGAAATGCAGTTCCTGTCCGGTGATAGCGGGACGTCCTAGCGTAACGGTGGGGCCAGGTGCTCGAAGCGCAGCCGATTGCAAGGAACAATGTCCCGCAGGAAAGTACTACGACGACCTGGCTGGTCTCTGTCGAAGTTGTGGCCATGGTTTCTATCAACCTAACGAGGGCAGTTTCACGTGTTTGTTGTGCGGCCTGGGGAAAACTACTAGAACAGCGGAAGCCGTGTCTCGAGAAGAATGCAGAGACGAGTGTGGCTCCGGGCAGCAGTTGGCCGTCGAAGGAAAATGCGAACCCTGCCCAAGAGGAAGTTACAGAACTCAGGGAGTTCAAGCTGCCTGTCAAGCGTGTCCCGTTGGCAGAACGACACCGAATATGGGTTCTGCGGCGATAGAAGAATGTTCTCTGCCTGTATGCGAACCTGGAACGTATTTGAACGGAACGCTGAACGAGTGTATGGAGTGCAAGAAGGGAACGTATCAGTCGGAGCCGCAGCAGACCTTCTGCATACCTTGTCCTCCTAATACTAGTACCAAAGGAACAGCTGCGGTAAGTTTCGTTTTCCGCTGTTTAACAGTGCAAACTGTGTCTTTTAACATTTACCGTAGAACCGTCGATTCGTTGAAAATTCTCCTAGCACCGTGAATTCTAATATAATTTTTATTCTTTAAGAATTTCAACATTTCTTTTTTTTTTTTTTTTTTTTTTGAGAATCTCCAGTTTCCGAGAATTTCGGAATCGTTAACTTCTCGATTTTTAAGGACTTGAGATTCTAGTTTTGAATTCTCGAAGATTTCGCAATGTTAAGTTTCTAAGCGTTTCGGAATTTTGAATAAGCGGAGTACGGACAGAAATACGATTGATAGAAATATCATGCCCCGATAACTGATCGACAGAGTCAATTCAGTATTTCTAATTAAGATGCGTTGCTTCTTTCTTTCTTTCTTTCTTTCTTTTTTTTTTTTTTTTTAAATTAGACCAGCAAAGCTGATTGCACTAACCCATGCGAGACAAGCGACGCGGAAATGCACTGCGACGCGAACGCGTATTGCTTGCTGATACCGGAAACGAGCGACTTCAAATGCGAGTGCAAGCCAGGATACAATGGAACCGGAACCGAGTGCACCGACGTCTGCATGGGCTACTGCGATAACGAAGGAGTGTGTCTTAAGGATTCGCGAGGTCAACCATCGTGCAGATGCAGCGGAAGTTTCACCGGAAAACGGTGTACGGAAAAGTCTGAGTTCTTCTATATCACCGGTGGCATCGCCGGTGGAGTAATCTTAATCATCTTCGTCGTTCTTCTTGTATGGATGATCTGTGTCAGGTTAGTGGGCCATAAAATTATCAACTCTTCCTATAGATCGAACTATATATTCGTTAATTTCTAACAAATTCATTTCTTCGCCGATTAGGCGAGAAATCTATGAATTTTTCTACATAATCATTTTTGATAATACGAGATCGATTGCTAAATTTTAAGGATAGCAAAATGTACGTAAATTAGCGATTCGAAAGTCTGCTGTTGGATATTTGTAAAAAGAAAGAAAAAAAAAAAAAAGAGAGAAAGAAGAGATACGAATCACATTATAATAACATAACGATAAAAAGAATATAAATTGCCTTTCGTAAAAATAATCCGAACCGTAATATTTGCATATTAATATGACTACCATATATCGTAGTAATCTGTGCAATAACGATATATAATAATAATGTAAATCATTGCTGTATAAGAGTAACACATATTGTATAATAATACCATAAATTGGTGAATGAAACGGGGAATTATCCGTGAGCAGAACGATCTTCTAGAAATATCAAGTGAAAAGTAAAATAAACTCTCTCTACAGAGCTTCCAGAAAGAAGGAACCTAAAAAGATGCTAACGCCAGCGACAGACCAAAATGGTTCGCAAGTGAACTTCTATTACGGCGCGCCCACGCCGTACGCGGAATCCATAGCGCCGTCCCACCATAGTACCTACGCTCACTACTACGACGATGAGGAGGACGGCTGGGAAATGCCTAACTTTTACAACGAGACCTACATGAAAGGTGAGAATAAAAACGGGACACTGCGAGAAGTACGCATTAAGTTTCACAATTTTCACGACCTCTCTCTGCGTCTTCTTTCCAGAGAGTCTGCACAATGGCAAAATGAACAGCCTTGCACGCTCCAACGCCAGTATTTACGGCACGAAAGACGACCTTTACGATAGACTGAAACGTCACGCGTATCCTGGCAAGAAAGGTTGGCATACCATTTCCAAATAAGCCTTCGGTGTCTCCTTCTTTCTTTTTCGATAATAAAAAGAGTTTGTAAAAATACTCGCGAATCATGCGACTGGACTGTGGATATTTATGCATTTATTTCGCGTTTAAATGCGCGCGAAGATAACCAAGAATGAGTACAAACGTAAAGATATACGTGTAAAATATGAAAAATAAAGTACGTGTTAGAAGATTCAGAATTTAAGAGTGTCGCTTGCTTATCAGTGTTTATAAAAGTATCAGTTTGCATAGATAACTTCGCAGTCTGGTTATCGCATTAAGGGTAAACTATAATTTATTAGATTGTAGTACCTATAAGTATCAAGATAACCCGAAGGTTATCGTTTTAAGTGATTTTTTAACAGCGGATACGAAATACGCTGCTCAAAATGATTGTAGATTCGCTATTACGAATGGTTTTACCGAATCGATCAAGCGAGCACAAATATGAAAGGCCTATACGCTTGATATAAATTTCAATTTTTGTTCCTACGATACCGGAATAAAAATTGACCTTAAGACAATCGTCGAAAGAGATAAAAATAAGTAAGTAATCGTAATAAAAATCAATCGTCTGACTTTTTTGAGAAGCATATATGTATACTTTCTTACGAAAAAGTTAACCACTAGCGTCCTTACAGAGAATTCGACAAATATTCCTTCCATTGAACAGAACATTGTTCATAGAACTATTCTTCCGTTGAAAGCATCTAAATACCGTGCTGTAAACATTTCTCGTATCATTAGAAACAACGGAGGTATGAAAGTAGCCTGTTTCAGCTGGTACACCCTGTATTTATACTTATGTATATAATTGTCCAGATAATGCGGTGGTACCTACGACCGTAACTTTTCTATATCTAAAGGTCAAATTGCAATAGGTCGTTGGGTTCGCCTTCGCGTCATCTGCCGTACCGTATTAAAATAGAAATGACGCTGCAGAAAAACATTCCGCGCGTCTTCCGCCATTTTCATTCGTTCTGCCAAGCCATCAGGATTCTCAACCTGTGAATCACGATCCTATGAGAGTGGCAGGATGTATCCTGAATGGTCACCGCAGTTATTCTTACGATTAGTTGTAATTATTTTTATAGAATACTCTATAGAATATTAAACGTTAAGTTACTTAAATATTAGTCTAGAATATTACATGTAAAAAATCTATTTTTTGTGCGTTTTCTTTATCCTCTTAAAAATTCCTTCTTATACAAACGTCAAAGAGAAAGGTTGCAGATCATTTTTCTATTACGAAAGAATATCACGACACGAAGATATTTAGGAAGTAGATTGCTCCGAGATAATTAAAAAAAAAGAAAAAGCGAAACAGAGTCGGGCAATATGGTCCGTTCGATTCTTATCCGTTCTATTCTTCCTCAGAGCCAAAACTTTGAAATTTCCAGGAAACTAATAGAGAAAAAATAGTTCTAACGAGGTGCGCAAATATGTTTCCAGACAAAAGCGACAGCGATAGCGAGGGCCAGTGACCACGACGAGCGACCCGCGTTCTACCATCGTAGAATACAAAGAAGAAAGGAAAGTACATCCTAGTTACGCAGATTTTATAAAGGATGTCCCATCGTCGAGACCAATTTATTTATTATTCCCAGACGAGGATCGTACCGGGGTGGCGCGTTCGAGGAGATTCGTGGTTTCTCGAATGTGGAAAAAGAGGTCGATATCGAACCCGCGTGAACCTCTCGAACGCGTGTATTCGCGTCGAACCTGTACAATGATACAAAGTGACGTTGCGTTGATCGATTTATCCAGAGACGAGATCGAGTCCTGGAACGACGATCCGTCGTCTTTTATTTTATTTTACTTTTTTTTTTTTTTTTTTTTTGAAGTAGGATCGTTGTTTCGGCACCCGTTAACACGTCGATCAACGAAATCGAGAGAACGAAACGTTCGCAACGAAAGAAAAAAAGACTATTAAGCGTGAGGTTGTAATTTTATGTAATTTATAATACCACCTAGCCTAGTTAAGGACTATTCTCTTTTTTTATTTCTATCGATTAACTTTCCACGTCTTTCTCTCTCTGTCTGTCTCCTACGATTTATAACGAGGTGCGAACGAGAGGAGCAAGTGTGTGCATGTATGTTAATACAACTCCCCCTCCCCCTTTCTCTCCCCTTTCGAGTTCACTGTCCCCCTTATACATTAAGCGAATTTATATTTTGTTACTATAGATAATATGTGTATCACTCTCGCTGTAATATAAAAACGTTGCATGTAGGCGACTCGTGCAGATTAACCGGGGAAAGAACACAATCAAAAAAAAAAAAAAAAAAAAAAAAAAAAAAAAAAAAAAAAAAAAAAAAAAAAAAAAAAAAAAAAAAAAGAAAAAAGAAAAAAATGGAAAAGATGGAACGAACGATCCCGAGAACTGATCGCGAATGTACATTGAACCATGCCTACCAACCTGTTTTTCACTTGTATTGTAAAAACTTTAACAAACGGTTGTTTTTTTTTTATTAATAAAATATATTACAAGATACCGTAGTTTCATTATATTTATTCTTTCGTCTGAAGATCGATTTTCGTCGATCGAAGATGACTCCTCAGATCTTGAAGATTTTAATAAAATGTAGTACGAAGAAATACCGTTCCCTTTTTACTACTTATCCTTTCGTTTGGATTAATTTCTATGGATTGGAACTGGATTTTGTAGTTTAAATATATATATTCTGCTAGAATGCTGTTCTCTCTTCTGTATTATTTATCATGTCATTTAGGTGGATTTATATCTATCAAAGCTGGATTTCGATTAATCCAAGCTATTGTTCACTTTTATCATAAAAACCTCGACAAACGATTGTTTCTTTATTAATAGACCGCCAATCTTTATATAATTTCTTTATGTAATTTTTGTGAACATAATTGGAACGACGGGGACTGAATAAACTAAAAAGGAAACTTATATCGCTCATCAAATGTTACAATGAATATCTTAATTTGGATATTACGTTATTGCATACTGTACATTTTTCCATTCTTAAACGTGCTATAATTACACGAATATTTACAGTTTAATGAAATTTACCATATAAATAAATATTACGACAAGATATTGCTTTTTCTGTTTTTTTTCTTTTTTTATTATTTACCATTTTGCTTGAATCGACTCTTATTAGTAGAAGTTGTGTACTTTGATTTGAATATTTTTTCGTCCAATCTTAAAGGGATTACTCTGTACATTTTGTCCTCGAACACAAAATCGTTCCAGACATCTTTACGCGTGTCCGGCTTTAAGTGTTTTCGCGTGTTCCTCGCGTGATCTTCATAGGATTTGCTCAAGCGAAAAATCGTGTCGTAATCACGTCCATTTCCAAAATTCTGTTCGTTTTCATCCGTCTTGTCGTTATCTTCGTTCTCGATATCTGATTCATCGGAGCTGATAGCGTAGTCCTTGTTTTCGTGGTTTACCGATTCTATCGACCGACAAAACGTAGCAAAATATGATTGGCAAAATTGTAGGAAGATGATAATACGTGTATACGACTTAAACAGGTTCGTGATTCATGTACCTTGCTTAGAATTGCCTGTCATCAGTTCCAATAGCAACTGAAAGTATTTTAAGCCACTTACTGTTGTTTCATAATTACGACAATTACCGTGTTACCTTTGCGTGGTCTGCAAAATCCGTGGAATCTGATTTATGCATCATGAGTTATGTACGCTTTGTTCCAGTTGTATGATCGCCGAGTTAATAGATTAATTACGATGTCTTGTATTCAACTACATTTTTCTCTATTTTTTTTTTTTTTTTCAGAATATTATTTTTCTTGATTGTCCATTGTAGTTTTGGTTGGTACGTTGGATGGAGGAGCAACGATGAGAACCGACTGTTTGATCGATAGGATTCGTTGTTCGTTGTTTCGATTGCAATCGTTTCGACGAATAAGTTTAACGCAGGCGTTCCAAAGTGCAAAATTTTCGGCATAAATCTTTGTTATAGGTATTTCGTTATAGCGACAGTTCGTAAGAGGTTGCGTCATAATTGTGCTTAATTGTATTTGTGCTTAATTGCATTGTGATTAATCGTTACGTAACTCCTAGTGTGTTTAAAATGTTCAGAATATTATGTACGCTTAGTTTTGAAATAGTCGATTCGTTAATCAAGTGTGATTAATTATACGTAAATAATATTATTATGTCGCATCGTTTATCGTATACTAATCGTACGATCTATGATATGATGTTAAATAAATTTTTAGTGTATTTATTTTTAAATTAATGTAATATAAAAAAATAAATTATTAATAAACAAAGTGATCATGGTCGCAAACGAAAATGTTGCGTAGTTCCAAATATTATCCATTTTCGTAATCGTATCACGTGGATACGATATAACACGTACCATCAACTCCATCTAGTAACACGTTACGTTCTTCGCGAAACTGATTCACTCCAACGATAAAGTGGCTGAATTATTAATGCGGCGTATTCCAAAATAGATTAGTCGCATACCGCAAAAAAAAAAAGAAAAAAAAACAAATACATCACATTTTTATGTAACTGACCTAGCACGTTGTCACGTAACGTACCATTGTTTCAACGTGCTCGAACGAACCTATATTTTTACATCATGCAACAAACCTCGAACTATATGTCGCTAGAAGAGCGACACAAATATTTACATAAGTAGTAACTTTCTGCTCGTCTTTATACGCAGTAACGTTACTTTCCACTTCAAACAAACTTCTCGTTCAAAAATAAATCTCAAATCTCCCTAAAATGACTGTAGAATATGGGAGAATTTTAGTCGTAGGGTGACTTAAGTTACGAGTGTCGAAAAGTGGAAAAATACGATTATCGACTGGAACTTCCCTGGTCCCATATCGAATCTACGTGTCAGACTTCTTCCCACTGCAGCGTTTCTTTGCAACGATTGGCCGCTAGTGTGCTCATCCACGCTCGGATTGGTCGAAAGTGACGTGCTCTAGCATCTGACGTTCAACCAGACACCGGATCCGAGGCGCGTTGGTACCGTGACGTGTTTAATCCCGCACTACCGACGTTCCAGCTCGCATTCCGCGAAGAAGATTCGGAGAGGTGTGTCAGTGCGAAGGATTGGTGCTCGAGTTGCGTACGAAATCGTTTTGAATTCTCGAATTAACACGTATTCCACAAAGAAATTAGAATTGTCGGTACATAAAATAGTTCTCGCGTTCCAAGTGGAAGGTACAACACCTATTGTTTCAAGGAGGGTGAGTGATATATTTCAACTCATCGTGTTCTGCCTATACGTTAGATCTGGCCGCTGTGTCTATCTGCATTATATAACCATAGATCGAGCTAATTTTGTCATTTATTGAACTGGCAGTACACGAAATTACGCCGCAACTATGTAGCAAACAGTGCGAATCGATCGGACGACGTAGCGCTCGCCTATATACGTCCTAGCTGTTGTGCAAAATATAGTATTCCAGAAAGGTCCCGAGTCATTGTATATCTCGTGTGTATCACGCGACTGATTTCGATCATTTTCTGCGCAAATTCGCTTCTCGCACTGCAACGTAGTACAAACGAATAATGCCGTAACGTGAGCCGGTTTGCGAAAATTTAGTCACATGCGTCTACAGACTGCCTGTTACGTAACGAGATTAGTATTAGCAACGTAGAATGGAAGTTTCCTTTCCCGGCGTGTCCTAGAGGTAGAAAAACAACGATGGCATATCGATTCTTATCGACGGCTTTTTTACGGCAATCGATAATCTTTGGTATTTTTATTTTCTGATTCTATATATATATATATATATATATATATATACATGTATCTTGATACACAATTCAAGTATTGAAAATCTATAGTAATACATGATATAGTTCATATCAAAAACTAACAAATGTTATTCAGTATTCCTCGTAAGGATTGGGAAGTTTCGGCTTTCCTTAGATAATACGATATTGTATATTTTATCTGTTGTTATGTTAATTACTTCGTAATTTTTAATCGAGCATATTTTTTCAATAAAGAAATACTTGGTCGATGGTAAAAATTTATTCGAAATTTAAGGCTATGTTATAACATTGTATGTTATATATTATATACTATACTACAAGTTATCGACTATAGTTCTTGTAGTTTCATAGAATTATATAAAATAATTGATAATTATCAATGTTCGTGTCTATCAATATTTTTCCACCTCTTTTTCACCTCGAATTCGATAAGCAACGTATCAAGTATCAAAGAATATAGCGACTCGACGATAAAAAATTGGCTGTTGCCTGCAAATGAAACGCGATTGGCTTGATGTCAGAACATAGTTTGAAAACGTACGATTATCGAATCGCACTTTTTGCGCCGATATTGCGCGAATAACAGTACACTAAACGTTTACTCCGTGGTTTGATAAGTATGTAATCATTGAAAAATCAAAAATCAGATCGTACATGCATGTTTTACATGTACATAAACGTTTGTGCGCATGTGGCATGTAAACAATGATTGCAAGAGTATTCTCTATGCCTCCATTGATTTTAGAATTATGTATACTTTTAATATTCACAGTCATCGAATTATATCGCACAAGGAAAGAAACGTTTAGTTGTAGTTATGTGTGTATATATATATATTTTTTATTTTCATATGTTTTGTTTTTGTACATTATATTAAACTACTAAACTTCTTTGATTTTTTTGCCAACAGACCTGCCCGAATATGGTATACCTGGTTTAAAGATCTTGGTTTAAATGTCTAACTGTGTTTTCAATAAATTCTGTCTGCTGATTGCACAGTGAATTAAGACCCAATGTTGTGTTTAATACATTTCGTATGATCCCCTTAAGACATAGGAAATATTATCTTTTCAGCAAAATATTAACTCCGTTATCATGATAAATTAGATCCTTGCTGGTCTGTAATCAGACCAATTGATGGAATTGTTGATATTTTTTGTCTACGTATTCATAAATTTGGTATCAGAATATATTGCCTGTTTTCTTTGATTTAGATGACGTATATTTTGTAACATAAAAAGCAAAATCATTTGGGAATAATTTTTAATATTAGAAAGGTATTCAAAGTATCATTTTTCTATCTGATAGAGTCATAATTGCATTGTATGGGGAGTCCTGATGTATCGTAAATGTGGAAATATTGATCTTTTTCATAGGTATCCAAAATCCCTCCTGTTTACGAACACCCAACAGCCAGCAACATTTCATTTGAGAAAGGAGGCGTGTTTAACGTATGTGTCCTCTTAGGTGTTAACAAGATCCCATCGAAGAGCCAAGCGGTGGTAATAAAATTGTAAAGAAATTATATTCTAGGTAACAAAGCCATGCAATCGTCAGCCATGCCTGTCATTTGCTTCTCGTGGCGTGAGATCGTGGCCACCAGAGGAAGAGCCTTCACAAATGGATACAGTTCCTTTGCTAACGCCGACCATGGAGACAGAATTGTTGAACGAGCCATGGGTGTTCCCACAGCCAAAAACGAATGTATCAAAAGAAACCGAGAAAGAAGCATCCTCCATATGGGAGGAGAACTTTCAGGATTTAAGCGGTTACATGGATCCATTCCAGGGTCAATGCGATTTTCATGCAGGTGAATCACCTACTTTTAAACTATCAGGTCAGTGTCTATCTATTAAATGAATATCTGCGTTAAGAAAGAAATATATGTTATCTTTCATTGTGACATTGCAATTTATAGGTACGAAATACGAGGGTAACGGTGTTTTGACTTCAGAGGAGGGGGTATTGAAAGATTTGATGAGTGTAACAGATGAAGAGAAGTGGACCGTGAAAATGAGTACCGCGGAGACAACCGAACATTTGAACGACACTTGTCACAGCGTGCAATCTACATCAAATGTAACTAGTAAATACGAGAGGAAAAATAGTCCAACAGAATCAAACACATCCGACTTGTGGTTAAAAATATCAAAAGGATCAACTAATGTAAATACAAGCAAACAGAATAATACAGATGTTAGTGCACCATTCCAATCCAGATATCAAATAGAGGAAATTGATTTGAATGATGCTTGCCCGACTTCATTCGATTCCACCGAGAATCAACGTGAAACATGGGATGTATTACGAACAGTGGAGACCACTGGATCGGATACGTTCGATTTATTGTCGTACCTTTGCGATGTAAGTTGATACGTGTAATTCAAATCCAAAAAAAAGTTAACATCATATAAGTAAAAATGTAACACCGACTATGTAAAACAATGTTCAATAAAATATCGTATACGGCTTTGTAGGATGAAATGCATTCTCCAGAAGGTAGCGTTTCAACAGATTCTTCAGTAGCATCGAAATCATGGTCACCCTCTAAATTATCCACAACGACCCCACAAACTAGCGTGAAAGTGAAAACGGAGAAGAACGAGACTGTCGTCCCAGAGTGCACAAGAAATCGAACACCATCGTCAACGATAACTTCGTCTTCTTCAGACGCACCTTTAGTATCAACGAGGAGAGCGGAACGTACGAGGATATCAGTTAGCAACAAAATAGAGAAACCTTATAGTCGAGCGCGACGGGAGAGAATAGAGCGAAAACGTTACATAGAGTCAGACTCGGACGATCGAACGTCTGTTTTGCATTATCGAGAGTCCAGGGAGAAGAACAATGAAGCCTCGCGAAAGTCACGTATGAATAAGAAAGCGAAAGAAACTGAGATGGCGAAGAAAGCGGTCGAATTGGAACGGGACAATAGGATATTGAAGATGAAGGTCGATGAACTTGAAAAACTCGTAACATCGATACGCAGTGCGTTATTGAGGTTCGTTTTGAAAAAAGAATCCTAAAAAGCGTTTCTTCTACTTGTTTCGAATGATGCGCATAAGATTTTTCATTTCTATCATCATTTTTGCCTTTATATGTATGTATGTATATATATATATATACACACACATATATATATATATATTCTCATATAAGAGAAAAAAGCGATGCATCATTTCCATTTATATATAAATCTATATCACTACGACTATTAATGCGATGAATGATTTCAAATTGTATTGTTATATTTGATTCAACTCTTATTTTTTTTCTTATCAATCGTTTGAAGCAGATTGTTATTGAATTCTATGTATATATACATATATAACGTTACTCGAAGGAAAGGTGTACATATTAACATCTTACGTAAATGTTTGTTGCACAATATGTTTGTGTTTGTTCTGTTTTTGTTCAAAGACATCCTATTTACAATGTTTTATAATGCTTATAACGAAATCTACGTTCATGTAATTGAAATGAACAAACAAAAAAAAAAAAAAAAAAAAAAAAAAAAAAAAAAAAAAAAAAAAGTAAAAAGAAACAAAAAAAAAGATAAAGAGGCAAATGTGGGGTAAAATCTAAAATAGCATCTCTTTTGCCAAAAACGAAAAAAAAAAAAAAAAGAAAGAAAAGAGATTACATAATCATATTTTGTTCAGCCTTGTATTGTACCTGATAAAAAGTATAAATATGGAGGTTAGAACAAGATAAATTATGATCGGTAAGAATATAATTTTTTTACTGGCGTGGGCACAATAGTAGCATGATGTACAATTAATATTCGAATAAAGAACATGCTTGTCAGAATCTACCTCGTAGTGAAGAGAATTATTTTTGTAGACACTCGTTGTATAATAACTTAACATGTCGGATAACAAAGGCATTTATCTAAATTCAATAATTCCTGTGAGTTCTGTTTATAAAGAAATTGTAATATCCATAGCGATATCATTGCATACACTTATCACAATATTACGAAGATGTTATTCTATTATTAAGCAATGTAATACAAATCAGTCATTCAGAATTGTTTTTTCGTTCCTTCAGACTATGCTGTAGTGAATATTGAAAATTCTTGTACGTGTATGGAAATAAAAAAAGTATCGTGCGGGTAATAATTTTCTTGCATCTAGATTACTATCTAAGCTATATTAATATAGAATATCTTATTTCAAAATAATTGAGAACGTTATTGGAATTTTCTTAACCAGTGAAATGTAATTGTCGATATCTTATTTTTATTAAACTTATGTTTTATCTTTACACAGAATATTATAAATCTAATAAAATATATATTTTTATATCTTATTCTGTTTTATGTTTGCATGTTACATATTAAATATTAAGCTGTGAAAAACATATATATTATTGTTTATATTATGAAATATGTATACAACTCGAATTCTACATCCTAAATGTGTAAAGAATTTGTTAATAAATGTAAGTATATCCTCCGAGAAATAATACTATTTTCATTAACCTAAATTAAATACATATGAATTTATTATTATATATATAAATTCATTTTGCTTTTATAAAAATATTTTCTTAAATTCGTAGTTTCAATTTGAGTATTTAGACATTGAACGGAAACTTAAATTTTGTTTGCTCCGCTTAATAAATTTTGGTGTACTGCAACTTTCGAATTTTCAAATGTTTCCGCCATGTGCGTGAACATCATCGCGTTGGAATCCATGTTGAAGTCGATACCAGCGTGGATACGAGTATTTTTACAACATGAATTGCAATCACTAACTACATTTTAAATAGAATTTTATTAATGCACCACTAAACGGGTTCCCGATAATAAACACTAACCGGGAAATTAAGCATCGTTTATTAGGTTAATATGATCAGATACTTCATTATCCGTGTCTTAACTTTTCGCAATTTTACATTACATATCACAATACTCGAGCCTCGTTGATCTTAAAGATATAACAATATACTTACAGTTACTGGAATAAGCTCGAACTATCCTTCTGTTCTGTCGTAATTCTATAAAAATATGGCCCAGTATTGTCCAAGGAGATCTTATCCGCCATTCCATCAATCTGAAAATCCCTTTCCAAAAATTTCCGTCCATTAATCACTTCCCAAACACTCAACACTCCGCACAATTTTCCATTGCAGAATGAATCGTTTCGAACCTAACCCGAATCACACTGCACACGCAGAACACAATTATCAAACATTGTCGTAAGCCGGTGGAACCCGATTTCAAACTACTGGCCGCCATGACGGAGCGGGAAAAGGAACGGTTGCGCGCGCATCGTTCTCTGCGCGGCGTACTACGAGAGTTCAGTACGCTGCTAACAGGTGGTCCGCGTTGATTGGTTAACCAACAGAAGCAGCGAAGGTTCGGCCGGGCAGCACGTGCGACCGATCGCGCATTTACGCGGAGAACGTGAACGCGCGTGTATCGTTCCGTCTTTGGTTTATACGGAAGTCGACTTTACCGATCGAAGGTCAGGTCATCCGTGTTTGGCGGCGAGCTTACGGCGAGGAGCTTGTTTTCGTGTAACCTATTGGTGGCCCGATACGTTCATAGGTGTACGGGTGTTGGCTATCGATCCCGCTGTCCCGATTTCCTGCATGTTCATTGGCGCCTTGGTTGCGAACAGTGCATCGTATGGTACAGTGCGGGTTCCGTTCGATCAGTGCTGTGGCCTTCTGTTACGCTCAAGATATTTGTGTAATTTTACTCGTTACGTCGGGGTGATTTTTCCTTGTACCAACGGGAATTCGCGGTTCTCCAGCTTTTCTTCGGTAAGTATTAGCTCGTATGTTATATATCTCCTGCAAATGGATTGTTTATCGAGATACAAATATACTTGTGATCGAGTGCACGTGTACGCGCGTGCAAGTCGGTCACATTGAGCCGGTACTTCGTTCCATCTGGTGCATTTCGATTGCATCGAGTGGGTGTATTAGTAGGCGAAGGGGTAATCCTCTTGACGATTTGTGTAGAAATTGCTCGCAACTAGGGACGATTGTACTATTTTCGTCGAATTTGTTTGTGTATCACTCTGAACAACCACTTGTCGCGCCAATCCAGCTGTAACTCTATCTTCATTTAATACTTTCGTATTTGTTTTTCCAATTGCGTTCTATTTATGGCACTACCTGAACAGAGTTTATGTATGTTAACATATAGACAATTTATTGATTTTAGAATATATAATAATATATATAAGGCCAATTGAAGAGATTTGTTCATTTTACTTAGTGATACATTCATCGCGTTCGTTATTTTGCCGATATAATATATATGTTTAGACACATTTTTAACATTTGTAACAATATAGTTCAGAATAAAATACGATGCTGATAGTCATTCTTCATTGAAATTACGGAAGAAACGCACGTATCTCTTGTTCAATTTATCTTTTGTTAGTTAATTATTTTCAAAAACAAACATAACCTTATTTGAATCTCTTCAGTGATAAAAAAAAAAAAAAAATGATATAATTGATACGTTTGCCAATTTCGGGTTGTCAGATTATAAAATTTCTGTTTTAAACATTTTTATTTTCATTTCATTTTGTGAAAGTTCTACGAGTTATAAAACGATCGTTATTGTATTGTTTGGGCGTGTGTTTTACGTGTGCTCGAGTTTAAAAGTGTTATTGCCAATTCGCACGGTCGGCAATGTGTTAATGTCTTTGAAATATTTTCTCATGTTAAGGACGGTTATAATGGAAATAGAGTTCACGAGAGGATAGAGAGTGCGACATGGTGGTGTTTAATGGGAATGTGAAACTAAACGTTAATGATAATACCGGGTGCGTTATGTGAAAGCTGAATGCGGGTAGGAGGGGCGCGTTTGATTCGGTTTAAAAGCATTGTATCGCGTTGAAGGGCGGTTCACACAACTGGCATTGCGTTAACGTTGATAAAACAGTTGCCGGTGCTTTTTTTCAAAACGTTATCTCGTGTGTTGCTCAAATATTTGTATACAAAGAGGCAGTCGAATCTCTCACGTACATGCCAATCTGTTTCGCAATATCGTAAAACGAAACGTGACAATTTCATCATGATACAAATTCTACTTCGAGCATGACCTTTCCATCAGACGAGAGCAGCAGACGGATAGCGATTAAACGTTAATAAACCTCCTATAACATCGTATGAATTGATAGTTACGTATGTATCATACACATATACTTGTTAACTCCCTAGATACATATATATACGTATTTTCATTTGTCAATTTTCTGCATATGTATACACAGTACGTAATTTTTTTTTAATCGTCCATTTACATACACTAACGTATCAATAGTATTTAGGACACCTGTCGATGTTTATTACAAATTGAATACCATTTATTGCTTTCGTTCTTCACGTTATTTGTAAAAGACTAAATAAAATCAAGTTTCTAAGGGTTCTTCAATAAAAATAGTAACGGGTAGTGTTCTGAACGTTTGTAGAATTATCAGCTTTTGACAGAAAAGATTACCAGTTATTAGCGAACGTAAAGATTACTTAGAAAATGATGAAAATTACCAAACGTACAACCTCGAGCGGCTACGTTTAATTCTCGAAACTTTGTTATCATTTCAATTAACTATCGTGTAAATTGGAGTAGAAAAATTGTACGAACTTTCTGTTAGAAGAAAATCAATGACATTCAAAAATGTATAATCTTTACTGAATGTTTCGAATCGTTTCAATCTCTAAAGGAACGAGGATTTTATGTTTGCCTCGTAGTTATAAAAACGCGAGTGAAAAATTTAACGACATCGTATTTCGTTCAAACGATAATCAAAGGTGTATCTATCATACTCCACGCTCGTGTTCCGGAAAAAATGTTACCGCTCGTTATCTCGATCCTGCTATCGATCAAAGATACGTACATGTGTACATAGCACGTAAGTACCTGTTCGATAAATTATTTTCGTTAAAATAATTGAAAGGTACATAGCAAAAACCACTTTTGTCCATGTTTGCCTTTTTCTTTTCCTTTTCTTTTTTACAGGAATAAAATAATACATGCTTAATATTTTAAATAAAATAATCATCATAGTTCAACTCTTTGGTTCCTTTCCTTCTGCAGAGAGATACTAATTATGAATAACGCGAATGAGAAGCTACGATGGTCGGAAATAAGAAAAAAAAAAAAAAATGTTCGTTATCGACGATGCTTAGTGATAACCAAAAAAATGTTTTGATAGCCAATAATATTCGTAACGTAAATTAACTATACTGTACGAATTCTTATGTTGTAACTTTTTTTTTTTATATACATATATATATATATATACATAAGCAGTTATGATTGCATATTAACGATACCACTATGTTGTGATTACTAGGGTGGATTTAATAATCCACTATATGGAAAAACCGAAATTTCGATTGTTCTAGTTACGAGCACAGTTAGTCACACGATTCATTTTCACATTAAAGTTTCGCGAACCTGTTTATGTTCAACTGTGTTTCCTTGAAATATATCGGTTCTGTTTAATATCGGTGATCATATGAAACTCTTCCCAGTTGAGTAAAAGGTCGGCCACGATTAACACGAGGCTGATGATTGCTTTTAAATTTATTGGCGGGACAGAGATAAAGTAAGGCGGATCGGTTGAACGATCGAAGAAGAGTCCAATATACATACCGTTTAAAAGTTTGTTATACGATAGTTTTTTTTAACGCACATTTAGTAACGTGTGCTCAGGAAGAACAACAGACCTCGCTAATGTACCCGCAGCTGCTGATAATTGTCGGAATTGTGTAAACATAGCGCGCTATGCCACAACGAGCACTCGTTGGGCGTTTACCGTTCGGAAATTTTGTCTCATTTCCTGGAAACTCTTCTTCTTCGTGAAATCTGAATTATTGTCGATAGTTTAATTTTGACTCCTTTCACGGCTTCTTCTTTCCTCTGTTGTGTCGTCGGTTTTCTTGAATTACAGATTATTTATTTTTTACATTTTCATATTCAGAATAAATATGTATGTATATATATATATATATATATTATATAGATGACATCAATAAAATTTCCATGAAATAGTTAATTGAGAATTGGATGCAGGATGTTACTTTTGATTTGTACGATCCTTTAAAATCTTAGCGTCAGTGACGGGCTTTTATCGTATCTGCATCGCTACGCTATGAATCTTGTACGAAAGAAAACGGGTTAGCGTTGAGTGATGAAAATTGAAAATTATCGTTCAACAGGATTTTGAGTAACGGTACTCCGTGTAGGATATAAGCCAGATAAATTACAATGGAAATTTCCTTCCTTCTTTCTTTTACAACCATGGCCGTAATTCCTTTCGTTCTCATGCTTCTTTCATTTGCGAGAACGATATACTTAACTCGATACTTAACCCTGTTAACGACTGCAATTACGAATTTGTAATGTGATAACCGACAATTAGTATTACGAAGGCTAGAAGGACTATACTACTACCTAAACTTATGGCTTTTATCATGCTATATAATAAGAACGGATTTGTCATGTTTTATATCTAAAATCTGTACTTGCCCAACTGTATGTCGCCTTTTAACTTGTCTGTTCAAAATTCTTTTCTTGCGCAGATAACACGGACTCGTTCGTGTTAATAATATTTATATAAGATAGGATTATGCGAATCGTCTAAGCTTTATTCGTGCAATCATCTATTTCGTATGTAAAATGTGAAAAGAAATCGAGATGGAAATACAAAATTTCGAAATAAATATCCAAACGAAGCTTGCACGAGTCTCTTTTGAGACTTTAAAGCAAAGATACTCTTTTGTCTTTGAAGAAATTCTCCATTGTTTTCCAAGCGAACGCGTCGCAGTTCATTTCGCAACGCGTTCGATTCTCCTTCCCTCCGCGAGAACACTATACATATATACATATGTACTTAACTCATACAGACAGGTCCATTGATCTCGTTACAGTATACAAGCTCTGGTACAGTCGTTGCGTCGCGTTGCACTGATAGAATAATAGAATATATTAAATATCAAATCGTGTTCGCAAACGTTCAACCGATTTGCACTTGTCCATGTCATAGAGACACAAGTGAAAACAATAATTCGTTCAATTCCTCCGACTTTTCTCCTACGTCGCTATAAAAATATAATTATCTCTACTCGAATTTATAATATATGCAAATGCTGACGAAGATATTCGAACATTTGTAGAAGCATTTTACGAATATATTATGTGTTATACGAGACGTTTTGACACTTCGTTACGAAACGAAATCCGGTGAAATATAAAATTTCAGGTGCAAGTTTTCTATGCTAGGTAGTCAAATATTTCTCTCAGCTATTATAATTATTTTGAAACTGTTTGCCAGCGTACTAAATTCTTCGCGTCGCCATTGACCTATATAAAGGTAAAGGAAAAAAGAGGAAAACGTAGGAATAAAATTAACGACCGTTCGAAATTACTAATGGTATTTGCCGTACTTAATTGCGATCGAATATAGTTCGATCATTCTATGTTGACTATGCGGAAGACAAGATAACGTCAATCACGGAAACGCGCTTGTAAATAGACTGCGAATGCTTGTGCATTTATGGGAAATCTAATAATGCAAAGCTGTAAACTAACTTTTCAAACGAGAAATGCAGTCTCATTTTCAATGGAATTCTACATTCGTATCGGTCCCGGAAATGTTAGAAAAATTATTTGAGACGTATTATCGAATTAGTTTCAGAAAGATTTAGTGGTTTGCTATATCGTAATAGTGTTTGAAAGTTATAAAATATTTATTAATGCATATACGAATCGCCTATGTATTTATCATCTATATATCTATCTCGTCAACTTGAGGTAACCGTCTATCATAGTCTTTCCATCAGTCTAAAAGAATGTGGGTCACAGTTTAGAAATCAAAAGTCAAACAATCGGAAGATAAAGAGTCTCTCATGTGATAGGACAGACCGTAGGAGAAGTGAAAATTCCGAAATGTTCGCTTTCCTATTGCTTCGCGTCACGATGTTCTACGGCAGGACTTTGATTATCTGAAATCTGCGCAGGATAGCCAATTTATATAGAGGGTAATCGTGTAAACAATTGACAAGACGGTGACCATATATAAGAGGAGGGTATACGTAAAAAGATAAATATAGGATAATCGTTTCGGAGAAAATTCTTATTAAAAAAAAAAAAAAAGGATGCCTGAAGGAGAACAAATAAAAAGTTCTTATTCTACGTCTTTTACTTATCTTTTCACTTGGAATCGTTTCCTCGATAATTCCGCTAACGATCGGTGAAACGTTCTATATAAGAAATTCGTTTTTCTCCAATTAAAGATAGTAGTTCGATTAAACTAGCTAATTAAACGATATCCGATCAAAAGTAAGACAAAGTACGTAAATATTTTTGGATACTACTGTACACCGATCGTTCAACCTTCTCGAACGTTTTGCCTTCAGAAAGTGTCGGTCTGCCGGTATCCTTGGAAGACAATGAATCCTCGAGGAGAGATCGTGTCCGTATTCTTCTGATATTCTTTATCCTCCATGGGCAGACTATACGGCAATTCATTGACTGGAAACGGCACGACACTAGGAACGATCGAGCAAGCCTAGGATCATGGAATTCTACGACGTGGGAAGCAGCGATCTCAGGGAACTGTGGGAGTCCTATCTCTCCGAACCGGTAAGTACATCGTCGTTTATTTTGCCTCATTTTCTCTCTATTGCTTCTGATTGTTATTCATAATTTGCGTGTATAACGTGTATACAATTTATGCACTTTATCTACCTTATCTAACCATCTTAAATTAGACGACAATAAAATATCATTTGACGAATACCAACAAAACGACAGATACAATGACATATTCAACTTTTAATATATTCGTGTAATAGAGATTCGAACGCAGCAGGTTGTACCGTATCGAGGATGAGAGAAAATTCCTATAAACTTTAAACTGTAGCCAATTCTTTGGTCTTCGCTGTCATACAAAAATGTCCTGATCTTCTTTCATTCGATAACAGGGCAGCCCTCGTGACCGATATCTCTTCGACGATAAATCGTGTATGACAATTAGGCTTGGAAGATCGTTCTCCTAAGCCAAGTTCGCTCTGTCGTGCATCCAAGTTTCCCCTTTAATCTTCCGACATTGTTCTATCGAAAATCGTTGCATTTCTCGTGCGAAAAACGGTGTCTGCAAAATATGCGTGCCAGGAACGTTACCTGTAGTCGTCACACGAGGATCGACATAGTCTATTTCTCTCGCTCGTTGAATCCTCGCGATACGAGAAATAGGTTTCGATAGGTAACGAACGAACGAGAGGAAACGATTGCCGAAGAAAAATAGGTAAGACGCGTGTTTCGTATTTCTGCTTCCTCTGCTTCTGCTGACAGATTGCGTTGCCAAAGCTTGTTAACGTGTAATTAGTTTGCCGCGGTTCCTGTAGATGAACGATGGAGATTGAATCGAGGTATTTCACTTCGTACGTTTTCTGGAGGCGGTCGCAAGTATCTTTGGTATTGATTCGTTGGGCGTAATGGACGCCTTTTAGAAGAGGAAGTCGTTGGGTTAGGTTATTCGTGGCAAAGTATGTTGGTTAATTTCAATTGAGGAAATTAAAGTGGACGATATTGACTCTTCGCGATGGTTTGAACGTGCAGTTATTTTGTATTAGGTAAAGATCGCGAATTTCTTAATTCTTTAATTTACTTCTCAAAACTACTTGGAATTCTGTAGTATTTAAACTTATCAAACTGCCTAATTTCGCGATTTAAAAATTGTGGGATTTCCGAATTAAAAAGTTTCGGAATATTGGAATTTGCGAATATTGAAATTCCGAAATAGTGGAACTTGAAAATTTTGATGCCATCGATCAAATTCCGTGAAATCGCGAAAGTTTTAATTCTGTGATCCTCGAATTATTAAAATTTTCAACTTTCTGAATTCGCGGCGTTTCAAACTTTTAAATTATTTTCCGATATTAGACGCTTCTTAATTAAGCCTGGCATTTAAAGCCCTGTAAATCGTTTAAGACCGATCCAATAAGCGTTTTAATATTATGTTTCAACTCGGCAACTGTTTAACTTCTTAATTAATTTATGCCGGCTATTTTTACCTTCAAGAGTGGAACTTACGTAATTGTAATGGAATATCTCGTCGTAATTATTTTACGAAACTCGGGTTTCCACGGAGGAAAAGAAGAGCTGTTTCGTTACGGTTCGGTTACTCTTCATACACGTAATGATAAAAATATGTTTAAATCTACATGGACTATTCATTTTATAATATCGTTCAACGAGAAATGTTTAATGTTGGAGTGTAAAAGGCTGCACGTATTAGTGTCAGTTTATTCACCTGTATAAACAGCTTGTCGCACCTTACGCTCCCACATTTGCATTTTTCAGTGCTGGAGCAAGCGAAAGGATTACATTTCGATTACGTTGTTAAACATTTTTATCGTTGCTTTAATAATTTCTAATTATATAAACTATCGATATTTTTTATAAAATTATGACCTACGTATAGATTTCAGCAAAGGAGTTTCGATACCAGGTAGATCGAACATCGAACATCGAACATCGAACGTTGATCTACATAAAAAAAAAAGAGTTCGCGACAGCAGATTGTTCGAAAGACGCTGAAATTTATGCTACAAGTTTAAGATTCGTATTTATCACGAACAAGCGCTATAAAAGTAAAATGTTAGTCGAAAATGAAGAATTGGATATTATGTTGCTGGACAACAGCAATTTGCAACACAAAACGGTCGACAGAAATTTATTTACGTCATAAATTTAAAGCCTCGTTCATAATTGTCAGCTTTGCTGATTTCCAAATCCATTCAGAAGATATTTCAAAATCGAGAGAATTAAATCAAGAAACGTGCGATAATCGTCGAGTTAATATTTACACGAACGTTTATTTGTCCAATACAATCCATCCCGATTCGCATCGTTGCGTCATTTGCATCGTGTTTACAGCTATATTAGTCACTGACCGCCTTCTCGACGCCTCTTCTTCCCTCATCGACCAATTATATTATCGTTTGCTAATTACTCTTTGACAGGATCCGATGAAATTTACCTTCTTATCGAATATTCATCGCATAATCTCCTTTCCACTTGACCCGGTGCCTCCTTATTAACAACCTTCCTTAACGATCATGCTCCTTCGAGCATGGAATCTTTATTAACGACACGGTTACGCGCGAATTTGCCATCGCGTCGTCGAATTACGTCTGCCCTTCCTCCCCGCACATTCTTATAGCGAGCAAATGATTTTTAATTTGTTAACCCAACCACCATAGGACCAAGCTGTAGTTTGTCGTAATCTTATACTACTACGGTAGTTACGAGAAGTATTTGAACGTTATCATCGTTACTCGTTATTGCGTGTATGTACGGTGTATATGTTGATCAATTAGCTTCAAGTATATTAAATTTCGTATTATATTTAAGAGTACCTTCGTACGACTACAAACGTTTAATTATGCGAAAAACGTGAAAAATGTACATAGAACGCGATCGAAGGATATTTCTATTCGGGAGAAGGCAAAGTGTAAATACTTTTTATGGTCAATGCTAATGCAAGTGTACATTTTTTTTAGAGATCATAAAAATCTTGAAACGATCAATTGTCCATTGTGTCGGTAAGTCTCTATTCTCAAAATCAAGCTATTCGTGCTGTATACTAATTTTTCCATCAAATATGTACATTTGCAGTAAACCTTTTCCCGTGTTTCTGCGTACAACAATATATTTTTAGATCGAATTGAAATTTTACTAATATAATCGCGATGATCGTGTCTCATGCAGCGTTAATGAAATTTCAAAATGTTTTATGTAACACGCTTACACTCGATAGTCGAGTGACATACGTGACTATTTTTATAGTAAGTGTTGAAATAGTTGCACGAGTTACTATAAGCAATATTTGTACCGCAGTTCATATTTTTCATATTCCACAGGCTCAAAGAAAAACGAATTCGTTATATCTTTTTTTCCTTTTTTTTCCTTTTTATTGAAAGATAAAAGTGTGTCACATTGTCGTCTCGAATCGTGTTTCTTCTCATTTTTAACGAGTAAAAGATTTTTTAACGCTAAGACCTTAGTCTAGTTAATTACGACCGATTACGAAGATACCGTCAGCGTGGTGCATCGTACGTAACTGTGTTTTCTCTGACGGAAGAGACAAAGATTTGCCTTTTGTCCTTCGTTACGCAATAAAGAAAAATCGCGATAACGTTAGGTGAAACGATGGAACAAGATGTCGTAAAAAATGTCTGCAAGAATAACCGGTCGTGTCTGCGAATTCTGGATCGCTGGGTTAACGAGTGTCTGTTTTTACATAGATTCTCGTAAAATAATATGTACATAGTTGGTTGGAAAAACGGGTTTTGAATCGTTCTAACGGAAGTTTAGAGGCATATAGTAGTTATTAAAAGCAGTAAAAAGTGTTTAATTACTACTACCGAAGAAGATATACAGTAGCAGGTGTATATTTAGCGAATTTTATTACGAAAACTTCTATTTTAATTCTCTTCCTTTTCCCTATAATATTACGGTTTACAGAATTTGTATATAAATACGACAATATATGGCTTTTTTTTTTTTTTTTTTTTGTAGTTTAAAGTATTACAAACGTAGGAAAGCCGCTCTGTTTGTAATTATTACTGGAGATAAAAACTTGAAAGCAAAACTAAATCGAGAGAATCTGATACCTTACCTTGCCTAAATTTTATCCTCGACGCGTTAATGCAAGGCGGTCGTAAATTGATTTGATATAGGTCAGGAATCTTTTCCCCTGTTATTTGTATAAAAACTTGTCCGGGGATTAACGCGTGCACTTATCATAACGATCAAGTTGGATCAACAACGTTTATTAGAGTAACTCGATGCAAAGTCATCTCCGGCTATCGCAGTTAAAATTTTGCGGAATTTATTGTATTTTGAGACAAGTTTGGTATATAAAGTACGAGTTACGTTGGAATTGTTATTAATTATTAAATTTCGCCAACAGACCGTTCTCAGTTTTTTCGTCTCGTCTTTTCCTTTGTTAGGCGGAACAACAGACGCAGGTTTTTCCCGCGATGGTCACCGTTAAGTTTAACGATTCGGTTCGCTGGAAAGCGTAGTAATATACGCCTCTACGGTACCGTCTGAGAGATGACGTAATTGAGTAAAAGGGGATTGACCCCCTCCCCCAAATATGACGAGCCATCGCGGAGGCACAGATTGCCTTTCAATTTCTATTACGGACAGAGATTCGTTAGGAAGAAGGTTTGGTTGGCAACCGAGCCGATACGAAGCTTTCCGCCTTGACCGTATGCGCGTTTATTTCTTGCAAGCATTTTTCTTTTTTGCGCCTGCGTTTGTCCTCTTTATACAGGCGGCACATTCAAGGTGAGATTCTGGCACTGCGTGTGGGAAAAATATTAGGAAAACGTTAGAAAATATTGTTGTTATATTTCATTCATGATATTATATAGAAACGCGTGCGGTTAAGACGTTAAATGTACGAGGAATACAAGTTAGTAGTGCATATTATAATTACGTTTTTCTTTCACCGACTAATGCATTTGAATTTCAAACGCAATCTAATAGCACTTACTATCTTCCTCCCATTTGAATTCCGTAGAATCATTCTGTTTGTGAAATTCATTTCGCTTGAATATCGCAAAAAGTTACTTATAAATTGTAATGCTTTGAACGACGACCGAAGCAAGCAACTGCTACTTTCTTTTCTACATCATCGTCTTTGAGACATAATAGTGGCGCGTATTCTTTCTCAATATAATATATCCAAAGAGCCGCATAGCATTCCACGAAAGGCGTGAAAGGAAAATCATTATTCCAAGTTGAGAACCGTGACTAATTTATCGCCACATCGTCAGTCTTTGTATCTAGCATAAATGGTCCTTTTAGAGAAAAATAATAGTTAACTATATGACCGGTGGAATTCTCCTTGGGACTCGTGACAAGCGTGAGGATTCGAAGAATTTTTTTCTGGAATAAATCAGCCTCGTTGGTCGGGATCTTCCTCCTAACGTGCCGGCCATTTGTTACGTCTGCACGGGATCAAAGATTGTTTCTTTGATTTCTCCCAATTACACTGTCGTTTTCTGACATCGCTATTTTTAACGCGATCGTTGTGCAAGCGGCTGGTCCGTGACGATTTAAAACGATGTGGGACGTATCACATGTACTAAATTGCGGTAAAACTAGGGTACGAGTCGCCAAGGACTCGGTTCGTACAGCCTGCAGCAACGGCGGCAACAAAATCGCCTCGAAATCGACGCTGGTACGCTTCTGATCTTCACCTCCGCCCTGATATAAAATTTAAACCACCACTGGGACTGAACTAGGTCTCGAGCAGCTTGAAAGAAATGTTTAAAAAGCAAAGTTCAGACCTCGTTCGAGGAATCGCGAAGTGCCAGCTACTTGGTCTAACCATCTTCTTCATTCTCAAATTTAAGATTCTCAAATTTATCGCGTGGAAAGTTTCTTGCTCTAAGCAGTTTGTTAAGTATACGCACCGACTGGGAAGGATAGTTGAACATTTTATATGGAACATTTTTACCAGTTTATGATTTATCTAGAATGGCGTGAATTGTATAGAAATTGCTTAAATTTCATTAACGTTAACGATTACGTTATCAATGATTATGGGAATATATATATATATACCATATACGAGCTACGATACAATCTTATTGGTACAATTGGCGATCGACTGGTTAATTCATTTTTTGACCTCTATGAAATGTACGTTCGCTACGATGTTAATATATACGTAGTAGCAAAAAGGATTAAAAATAATTACTGAAATTGCTTGTGTTTAATGGGTATATCATGGAGATGTATGTTTTGGAATGCTAATAGGAATATTTTGTTTTCACAACTCGTGTGAAATATGTACCTATCTATCTGTAAATTGATATTTTTTTTATTAAGACTATAGCGGGGATAATCACGGCGGTTCGGGCAAAAATATATCAGAAACGCAAATAATAATTCCAGTTAAAAATGCTTACATCTATTCATGAAATCAACGTGTTCCAATTTTTCTTTGCGTAGCTTTTAAGAAACGATCGTTGGACGATAAGCTTTAAAGAAGGAAACGCATAGAAGTAGGTATTTCTCACATTCTGATAGCATTCGCTCATTGTGATGATTAACGGTGCAACTCTATAAATATTGCAGAGAATATATTCTGTAGAACATAATGGTTTAGATTCGTTAACGGTCAACGATATGCGGTACGTAACAAGGTAAAATGCTTTTGTTTCCATTTTCATAAATATTTGCTATCGTGTTGTTATTATGTTAATAAAACTGCAGATCTATGAAAACGTTGATCGTCGAATAAAAATCGTTTAGTAAAACTCTTTGACCAGATATTAAATATTCAGTATCTGTGTTAAATGTTATGCGACTAAAATAGTAAATAATATTGTGAGAATGAAATATTTCATCGGATCGTAAAGCAAAATATAAAATAACATTGAATGGCACGAAATCTCCTTTTCCTTTTTCCTCTGTTTATTCATGAAATCCAGTTATTTCGAAAGTTGAAAATATTTGCCTACAAGAAACTCTAAATAATATAGATATAATAAAAGTTGCACAAAATATCGAGCGCTTTATCGAGCACTCTGTATAAAATCGAAGTAATTTTGATCGAATATAGATTATTCATTACCTGGCGTCAAAGCGTTTCGCCAAATCATTTTTACTAGCTATTTGTTTTCGTAGATCTTCGATTTTATTCGCGTGAATCGAAGCGTTTTCGATTTCGTACGTTTACCAGACTTTGAGAACACTGTCTTCCCTATTCAATGACCATTGATTAAATATCTAATCTAATTAGGCCTCGCGATAAGGCAAAGCACGACGTCGCGTTACTGGCAACCACCACTAGGAGTGTCGTGGTTGGCTGGTTTTTGGTGCAAAAACCGGAAGCAACCGTGTACCGGAGTTCACGAGCGGAAACACGTAGCTGCGAAGGAAGCTACACTCGCGATACCACCAAATCACTCTCTTTCTAACAATCTTCTATATTTCGTGACGATTTATCATGTTTTAAATTGTTTTGTAACACTAATAATAAATGCACTATCGAATTCCGATATCGTTCTCTGGTGAAACGATAAGAACAAAGAAAACACGATCGTATCACTGAAACGTATAATGTTTGTTAATTAATATCGGATAGTAACATTTGATTAGATTCTTTAATACACTCGTCCGCAAGATCGAAGGATCACCAAATTGCTAATTTCTTTTTCCGATGAAGATAACGAAGATGGATATCTGTTGGATCATTTAGCGATCCTTTAATCGTATCGAGCGTATAATATTCCAGGAGATTGGATTTTCGGACTTTGCTTTAACGATTTAAATGATGTCACGAATCATAAGAATTTTCTTGGTACGATGTGTCTCCGCCTTTATGTAATATCCTACGTAATAAAATATTAATATAACGTTGATCGATTTCAGGGAATAAATTAATAACGATTAATTCTATGATGGCATACACGTAGTATACGGAATTCTAGGAATTGTAATATACGAATTCTTTTTATGAATCTATAGTCAAATTCTCTAGATAAACATTCGCAAATTAATTTATTTCACTGATATAAATCCGGTTTGCATAAATCCGGGCTGGTATTCTATAAGTGTAGGTTTACGAATCAAGCTACTTTATTGACAAATTATATAATTCTTAAGAAGTGTATAGAAGTCGAAGGGGGAAGCGTGAATCATTAAAAAATGCATTTTCTGGTATCGTTCCAGCGATAAAGTTGCACATCCGCCACTTGTTATCGTTTATTTATTCAGGCCGTGCATAATCCATGTTTTGCCATTAATTCCGTTACGTCGTTATCGACATGTGTCCATTGGCAAAAAAAAAAAAAAAAGGAAGAAAAAAGAAAAAAAAGAGAGAAGAAGGAAATGTACGTTTTTGCACGTAGCCTTGATCTTTAGCATACTTTATGAAGTAGCTGTGACTTTGTTAATCGGTCTTCACTGTGACATCTAATATTTCGAAATTTACTAGCTGAATTCGGATAAAATTATTAAGAGATAAAACGCAAGTATTAAATTAGCAATTTTACTTTACTCCTTTCCTTAACTTTCCATGTGCTGTTTTATTAAAATCATATCGAGAAAATGATCGCTCACGCTTCCTTAGTAATTCACCTACAACGAAAAATATTTCCAACCGCTTGCGATCGATTGCCATCGATTTTTACCATTAACGATATGTATCGCTGATTTAGGATTCCCTTGTCTAAAATCACGCTCCTCGTTAATGAAATAGGATAGAATTCACGATTCTCGAATAATTGATTCAACTCAAAACGTTTAATATGTACGTAATAATATACTTTAATCATACTATTGTCAAGATATTCCAACCATTTACGATATCAGCATAGCTTAGAATTTACTCGATCCAAAATCATTATTGCCCGAATATTTTAACCAGTTGGAATATTGTAACATATTGCAATAGTTACTCTCGAATCATTGTTCTCAGTTTCGCACGCAATTAAAATCATTAAATTGTATTTCTTCAATAATAATTCGCTCGACCGTAGAAAATACTCAAATCTCATTAACGATATTATCACGTGCTTACTTTAATCTTGAAATTATCCGTTACGTACTAAAATATCTTGGATATTCAGAATATTACAACACCGCTCAATCATCGTTACTAGACTGCGAATTTTTATGCAAATTCGTATTTTCATAAACCTGTAATTAAACAAATTGAATGGTATATCATGTATGTAGGAAATGTACGTAGAAATCATCCGCCGATACTATACCGAGTATAGTATACTCTGAATATTTTGTATTCGTATTTTTACACATTACGTACATTTTGTGCACGCTTTATTTTGTTACACTTTAAAATTTCCTACGTACGGATAAAAATCCACGGTCTAATCGTTAACAGAATACCTTAGCCATCGCTACTATACTACCATAACTCGGAGTTTCCTCGAATTTACGAAACCGAGGCTGCAATGGAAAACGGTCCCGGCTCGTTTCGTTGAGAGGTAGCGTGTTCATTCAGCATTCCCGTCGGCCGTACGCGCGTTTTTTTTACGCAGGTCTCGCTTCCTTGATCGCTGTCACGCATCAGTACAACCCGTAGGAACAAATTGGAAAGGATGAAGGTTGTTCACGAGGAGTTCACCGTACCGTGGCCTCTAATGTTCGCTGCCTTCTACGATCTAGATGTCGTGGATCGACTTTTTCTCGAAAGTCCGGTATCTTCGTGTTTCCTCCTTCGCAAACGGAAAAAGACAATGCTCCCTTTCGTTTCGTGGATCGCGTTTATTCGTTTTCGCATTCTTGCCCAACCTTTTAGCGGCAAACGTCGAGTCGGAAGTTTATGCGAATCGGCGTTTTAAAGGGTAACTATTGGATAGGATGAAAATTGGTTCCTCGAAGCGAAGAAAATGGTAATTTTCTGTTTGGAATCGGTAATAAAGCACGTGCTTTGACGTGTTTCGCAGGTTTTTCGATTATTTTCGGCATATCGGCGATTCGGTGTGAAATTAAAGCGAGTCTTCGCGTATTAGCGCCGAAATGTTATAAAAGTGGGGATTTTCGAAGCTTGGAAAGATTTCGTAGATACGAAGATTCGAAACTGTGATAATTCTGGAGCTTGGAAAATGGAAAGTTGGAGCATTTGGAGAATTGAAAAATTAAAGAATTTCAAAGATTCGGCGCTTGAAAATTCAGATAGAACTAACGTCTTGTTCGTTTGTTCTGCAGTAAAAAGAGTGTTACTATATTCCGTCGAGTTAAAGATATTCTTATTTTTCTTTCTTTTTTTTTTTTTTTTGCAAAATGATATTACATAGGCGATAGTTAACCGTAAACGTTTTTGCAAGGACGTTACGATAGCTGTGTCTGTCTATTTAGATAACTGTTGCTTGCGCTCGACGTTTGCCACTCTTTCGTTCTTTGTAAATAATTACGGTTACAACATTATATTAGGAATTATAGAAGACATTTTTTAACTTGACACCGTGAGTAATAAAGTCACTCGGTCGTTCGCATTCGATCTACCGTCGGTGATCGAATGGTTCGTTTGATTGATCGATCTATATATTTGCGTACTAATTTTCATACTGAACGTTTCGATGGAAGTTTCATGGACTTTTTATAGCGATCATTTATTAATATCATCGAGGTAAATAGATTTATCGGGAGTGAAAAGCGTACGTGCTATTCGTCAGGCAACGTGTTCCGATTCGAGAAGTTTCAGTCTTTCGAGTCTCTATAGATAAGAATTTGAGGAAGTTGGAATTTCTGTGAAATATTTTCTGAAATTGTGAGATGGTAATTAAAAAGTTAAAAATGGTAAAAGTTTAGAAATTCGATAACACGACCGTGCCTTCGTTCATATCTCAGCTTTCACATGTCGAAGATTCGTTAATGTTGGATGCAAATATCTGGTCGAAAATTCATCAGATCGATAATATCCGAGCAATTTAGAAAGTAGAATATTCAGTAACCTTTAAGTCGGAAATCTGAAAATATGAAATCGGTTTGCTCCTCGATTCGCCTCCATTTTTCCTTCTATTTTAATTCAATTTATTTTCATACGAAAGCGCGACAACGCTTCCCCTTTATCGCGTCTCTCCGCGATTTTAAAATACACGGGCGGTCTAATTCAATAGAGGCGCTTCCTCTCTTAATAACCACGGTATTTTCCTCTGTTACTCCTTTTTTTATCAGCCATTGTTCGAGCGTTATCGGAGGAAACAGATAAAGCAATCTACGATTGCCGTACTTAGACCAGCTCTCGTCGAACGAGTCAAAGGGGTTGTTCCACGTTCTATTGCCTTTAAAAATGTTACAAAATATTCTTCAATTTTCGCACAGTTGCACATACCGAAAATTTATCTCTTTAATACTAAATAAGCTTTTTATCGCAAAGAGCAGAAGGCGAATTAGAATGTTTTTGAGATAAAAATTATTCCGAGAAAGAGCCTAAACGTTTACGGAGTAAAAGGACCTTGGAGAATGAATGATAACCTTACTTTCTCGCTTTTCACCTTGACGTGAAATTACCGTGATAAATGACAAGCTGGATTCCATTAATTTCCACATAGAGACGGTAGGATTTCTAAATACGTTCCGTGGCTCGTGGAATATTTTCGAACCAGTGAATACCGCTTTATTTGATTTCCTAATATAAACGTCGGATATTTTGTAGAGTCGTTGTAAGTGTCTTGCGATTGACGGCGTAGACAAAGCGAATTTTTCATACAGATTTTATAGCATTTTAAGAATTTTATTTTATTTCATAATACTTTCGCCTTTATAAATTTACAACGTCGCGTTATTATACCTATAACATTTTTATCAAGCTTTTAGGTGCCCAAGTTAAAGTACCGTTATGTTTCCTACTTACATTTACTAGATATTTTATACACATTGTACTATATTTGCTAAATTATGGATATTTGCTGGTGTAAATATTGCCTATTATCGATTTAATAAATATTTTGCCAGCTCGTAATAAACGTAACGATCGAAGTTATATCGTTGACCGATCGAAGTTCGATAGGATTTCGAAAAATATTCATAAGCCAGAAGATCAATAAATCGGCATTTCTGAAATTCACTTATCTAGCTTCTGTCTATAGATTCGCATCGTTCTCGCGAAAAGGTCGTCATAAAACCGACAGAATGTTTTGTCATTAGCGATAAACTCGTGTTTTCGACTCGTGCTTTGCATAAACAATATTTTCCCAGTAATACGAACGAATATGTATAACGAAGAAAAAAAGATATGAATTGCATCATGTGTCGAATCCAAGCGTGATTACGATATCAAGAAATCCCAAGATTGATATTTTTATTCTCGTCTAATGTCGAAACGAACCGCGCCACAATTTTATGATACCGCTACTTCTAACCCACGATATAGTTGATACATTATCGTTATCGCGCATCGATATACAGATATATGTACATGTATGCTTGTGTGTCGTACGGGGAAAGGCAGGACGAAATGATAAAAGCTTGAGGATAATTGCATAAAAGTTACTTACGTACTTATCAGAGAGACTGCGAATTACTATACCGCGTTGGTCAACTATTTTTCTGATATTTTACGTCTAGTTTCATCAACGTTAACGTTTTTCTTTTTTTTTTTTTCTACGACTCGAATAAGATCTATCGACGTAATTTCGACAGGTCGTTTTGGGTCGAATCTTTATCAATGAAATAGTACCTAAGCAGAGATCACTTTCGCTCGCTAAAATTCGCTCGCATAACTTCGTTTGCAACTTGCATTTACGCGTGGAATAACCTGCTGCCAATTTTCCTCGAAAACGATTTCGTTGTCCCTGGTGTTCTTATTTTTTTATTCTTAAAACTATTCCAGTAAAAACTAACTAAGCATTTGCACGATAAATTGCACACCGTCCTGTATATAATATTGCCGTCGCGATGCTATTTCTTTCTCGCTTATCGCTTTATTTATTGTTATTTATCATTTGCCACTATTATATATTATATTTAGTTCGTGTTACATTCTCTCGACTAGTTCTCGATTCCAAAGTTTCCATAAATAATTCATCGTCGCGAACATCAGACTGAAATTACTCTTACGATTTTTCACGTAGATTACTGGTTTATATGAATAATTGGCGAACCAGTTGGCTGATAAGACCACTGAAATCGTAGTTACGAGCTTATTGACACCTTTCAAGCGGAATTTCGAGGCAAGCGTTAACGAAGAGGAAAATGGAAAAGCGTCGAGCAGTGGACGCGACGGAAAGACCACCTGCGATAAAAACCTTATCGGCGCACGTACATGCGAGTGCGTAATTTTTGCGTTCGTTTTATCGCGCCTCGTATACATGCAAACTGTTCGTTTCTCTTCTTTCTTTTTCGTCACGCGACCGATAAACATGCGCCTCCACAGCTAAAAAGGCAGACACGATACACCGGCTGGAAAAAGAAACCGTTTAACCTGTTTCATTTCTTCTTTTCTTGTTTTCAGCGTTTAGCGAAAAGTAGTTTGCTTCGAGTGGGTAATCGTCGGCATGATCGATGCTCTTTTTCGATTTTTATGTCGTTTCGAGATCATTGCCTTTTGATTGGAAAAAGATCTGCGCATGTGTCGGCACGATAATTTAAAAAAGCGACGATAATGTTTTGTGTATTTTATTTTTTCTTGATAGAAATGATCGAAATTTTCTTTTCTTCTTTTTCTTTTTTTTTTTTTTTGTTTCAAGTTTGTATCGATTAATGAATAATTATTTTTTTACAAAAATGCAATTATCTTTGTTAAAGTTAATTCGGTCGAAGGTTTAAAGGTGACGACACACAAAAAATTTCCCACCCTCTCGTATTTCTCTATCGAAGGAGGATTTAATATTAGGAAAGCAACGATTATATGGAAAGAACGATAAAAGCCTGGTATTTCGTATTTTTAGAAAGTGTCTACGTACGTAGAAGATAATAAAATTTATTACGAAAGACTACAATATAATCTTTATCTTGCATACGCGTAATTGTATTTAACATATTTATAACATAACATCGAGTTTATGTTTCACCGTAATAAATAGCAATCGTAAATTAGCAGCGAGCGTGATAATGGTAATTAATAAGAGTGCAGTTTAACGAAGATTTGCCAGATCCTAACGCGAAACGCATAATTAAACGTGGATTTCCTGGTTTAGCGAATAACAAAGTATCAACTCATTATGGCGCTGTTTAAGAGAGTGATTTGCGTTGTTCTACGAATAGAACGTTCAAACACGCTGCATATGTCCATGTCTGTGTCGCAAATATGCTAGAAAAGTTAAGTTTATAACGATCAATAATGGAAATAAGCAGAAATGGGCTAAAGGTTGATATTATAATAAAAATGAATATAAAAATGTACTTAACTACGATACTTAAATATAAAGGAATAAAAGTAAATGAACGAAGCGTTGAAATTTCCTGGCGAAACTGGCGAGATGCCTCTCGATGTTGTGAAAATTATTCGCAATTTTCGATATTGGAGGTTTCGAATAGAGGTCTCGCGATAAATCGTGAACTGTTGCTCGCGATAGTTTCTTAAATCCGTCCTGCTTTAACTAAGCAACGAAAGGCACGAATGCGTTTTCAGATAATTTTTACAGCGTGTAACTGTCGCTTATCGCTCGTCGCACGCTTGAAACATAAATAATTTCGCTGGATTCGTTCCGAAGTTACGATCCGTTTTATTTTAGCACTATCAACTCGACGCACCGACCGAATGCTAGTAGAATATCATTTACTTTCCTCGTTGATAACGTCTTTGAACTGTTTGGCATTCCTCGCCCTGTTTTCGCGTCCCTCCGTATTACTTGCTAGTGAAAATTTCGAAGAATTGTTCACCATATAGGAAATTCCAAAGAAGTAAGACTAGATTCTGTTCGTTAAGGTTTTAGTATAAATTTGGAGTTGTAGTGGATAAAATTCTGGTGCTAAAGATCGACCAATTATATCTAGCCGATTCAAGAGAAAATGCAAAATAAATTCGCTCGGTTAATTTCGCGATAGAAATTTAGAATTCTCGTGACGTTTTCCAATTACATTCAATGTTGCAGACGTTTCAGATGTTGTTCATTTTCCTTCTGTATTTTTGCTTCCATATAGGCGATTTTTATCACTCGATATCTATAATTGCGTGACTGTTATCGAAATGATATATCGTTTGCTAAAGTGTGTCGATGCGCGCATGAAAACGCCAAACAATTTTTCTAGGACGATTTAGAAACGCTTCGAGGCGTTTTATCGTTGAAAGCGATATTCCTTATGCAGAAAATAGCGTGCACAATACATTCCTGCGATTCCACATTGCGCACGTTCCTTTTCACTTCTCGTCTGTGAATCACGACCAACCTCTATATATATTGGAAATTCCTTGTTTTTCTTTTTTTTTTTGTTACAAATTTTCCAAACTATATCATTTATTAAACTTTACGTGCAACGAACGTTGTTTAACGAACTTTTGTTTACAGAACGTGTTTATTCAGTAATTAATTTGGAAAAAAGCTCGTACAGTATCTTTTCCTAGATTTCTGTAATATGATAATATTACTAGTATTTATTTTATTCGTGAATCATACCGCGTTCTCTTCCATCTAATTTTAGCATGGCGATAAACAAACGATACTCGTACGTATGCAAATTTAATTAACCTCGCCAGACGAGTCGAACAGCATCGGTGATTTCTTGAAATGTCCAGTTAGTACCGTTTAACGTATTCGTTTAAATAGAAAGAGCGAATAATATTGTACGTCTTTCCATTGGTATTCTGAGAATGGATAAAATTTGTTTTTATCAGCGTAGTTGATCGAATAATAATTACATGGATATCGCTGCTATCATCAGATGGTGTAATTAAAAAGCCGTGTATACGTAGGCACAGATGTCTGGACAACAACGCCCACGAAGACGGAAGTCGTAGATCGTAACAATGCATTCGAAGAGGCGCATATTTATAAAACCGTGTCGTACTTTTCCTCGTTTCCTGCTTCGTGCGACATTTTTTTTTTTTTTTTATTGTGTCGGATACGTTTGCGCAATGAAATTCTAAAAATAGGATCTCTATAAAGTTAAGATAAAAAGAACGCCCCTTTTCCTTTCACCCAGGCTTCGTTTTCTCCTTTCCAATTTAATTTTATCTACGCTCAAAGTAATAAAAATACGGAAACACCGTCAAAATACTGAAGATACGAAAAAAAAAGAGAACAGATGGCAGAAAACAAAACATTCACAGCAATGAAAGCAATTTCCTGCTTTGCGTTAATCGAACAAAATATTCTCACGTCTCGAAGGGAACGATAGAAGCAAATAATGCGAATACTAAAAAGGAAACCCGCTCGTCTATTTTAGACAAGCCTGCAAAATAATACAACACCTAAAAGAGAGACGCCACATTTTCGTGTATTTTGCGTAACGAAGGAAATCCTTTCTCTCGTCTTCTTATCCTAGCGATCCTTTGAAAGATCTTCTCCGGTAAAGTTTACTGTATCTTGCTAATGATTCCCGTACTATCAAGATCACAGTCTCTTTGAGAAAACGAAAGAAAAAAGAAAAAAAAAGAAAGAAACAAAAGGGGGATACCAAGAATATTAAAATGAAGACTTCGCGAGAACAAGCCGCGATAACTGGTGTAAGATCAGGACACGCTTAACCAACGCGTATGTACGAATTGAAAAATAATTTTCCTGTCGAACGCGAAGCTTGCTGTGCCAGACTTTTCACGTTATCACCCGCATAATCGTAAGAAATTCCACGAATGTTCCATGAATCGGGAGAAATTCGTAAGACTTCCATAAACAACGATCTTATACTATTCGACGCGATTATTTTAAATAAAACAAATAGTAAGAACGATAACGCAAGTCTAACAGCGACAGACTCTAAATTATCATTTTTGCCTTTTTCGTCCGTTCGCCCACGAGCGACTTTCGTTCGAATGTAAAATCAAACCGCCGAGAAGTTGATCTTCTTAGGGGCGTCTTCGTGGAATACGGCGCGCGTTTTCCTTGGGCGTTGAGCCGCGTGTAAATCGCGTAATCCCCGTGGCCAGAGGCGTCGGCTACCTGTTGAATCCTATGCCCTCGATCGACCGCGTGTTCAAAGTCAGTTTCGCAAGAGGAAATCGAGGCGTACGTTATTGCCCAAGTTACGCGAGAACTCGACTCCGAATTCCATCGTGCATCGAATTCACCGAGGTGAGCCGCTTTCATTCGCATTTTTCGGATGCTACCTGCGGCTCGTGGCCCCATGGAAGCTCATAGGGGCCCACAGGGGCAGAGATTACGTCGTTCGAGTACCTCTCCAGGATGTTACGAGGATATTAGAATGCGTGACCAGTTCCTTCGTCACGAACTGAACCCGTGGATCTTTTCGACGTCAGGAATTGGATGGTCGGTTCGTGTGTTCTTTGGCTAACTCGTTTCGAAATTTATATATTACGTTGGCTCGCGAAAGTGTTTAAATACTCGCCATAGACAGTTTTTTTTTTTTTATATATATTCATATCGTGCGTGTTTAGGGTAAACGCGTATCAAATACAAAAATTAGTTCGACCATATACGTAGTCGTTTAAAGCATAAAACACGCTTGACTGTTCAAATACGTTCGTGATCTTTACGAAATATATGCCTGTACTAAATATCTTGCAACTTCTGTAAGTATTCCGATTATGTATTGTATGTTATGTATTATATATTATATTCGTTGCCGTAACAGTAATAATTTAATGAATATTTAATAACATTAAATTTTTATTATCATACAACGTTAGCTGATCCAAGCTTCGTCTTTATCCAATGGATCTGATAAATATTGTACTTATCGTTGTATCGGAGACGGTATTGTAATAATAATTTTTGTTTTTGAACAAACTGTCTTTGTCGCTTAGACAATTATTCGCGTTTTATCCAACAGTCGTCGGCTTTTCTACTATTTCTGTCCTTGAATCAACGTGTTATAGTATATTCACGCGTTTTAAATTCCAAGTAATCCGAAAGTGAAACGATATGATCAATCGAATGAGTCATTCGGGAAGTATACAGTGATTCGCGTAAAATGTGATCCAAATATCCTTGAAATTTATTTTCACAAGCATTTTTCCCCTGCTTAACGCCGATTAACAATTTTCCTCTTAAGCCCGGTCTCGTTTCGATTAATCCTTCCGTTAAAAAATTCTACGATCACGAGCTCGTTAGAATATCAGCGAACGATGCTCCTTCGATCTCGCCGTGATCTTTGTACTTGCGAGCTTTCGTGCGTTTCTCGAGTTACGGAAAATTTGTCGATAATAGAAAAATAAAACGGCAGCAGAAAAGACCCGAAGAACATAACGCGCGTAATTCGAAGCACTCTTGATCGCTCGAAACTATCATCAGCCACCGTGAACCATGCGTTAAATTCATAGAGCGAAGCGTGCTTCCGGTATTGAAACCGGCACGCAGTATCCAGATACCCATATTCCCTCTTTGCTCGGCCGTATTTCAAGGTTTCTAGAGTTTCTCGACTTTCCTGGTATCGTCTACTCGTCCATTCGAACAGGTATACACAGTCAAGTACCTGTCCATTGGAGGGCATCGGGTTTTGAAACGAGCCACATGGTCGTGCATACCACGGGAAAGAAGATCTGTCGTCATCGTTGTCTTCATCATCTTCGACGATCCAGTCGTCTTCGTCTTCGCCGTAGTTTGCTCGTGATAGTTGCACGAACGTAGAAAGGGAGAGAAGGGGAAGTGAGGCTAAGTGACGGGACGGTTTCGATGGGACTCGAGGACGTTCACCTTTTTTCGTGACTTCATCGAGGCTGGTACACGCTGGTAAAAGTGACTTCTGCCAACTAGAATCCTATAGGTCGCGCCGTAGATTCTCGACTAACCAAAGATACTGCTTACGTTTGCGGGACGAGTGGAAACTTTTACAAGAGGTTTACTTAGGAGCAGCGGATTTACTTACTTGGTAAATCGTTGACTCTCCTTCTGCTCTAAAGTTCCTCGACCCTCTGGAATTCGAGAGGTTTCGGCCGATTAGAATTTAAGACGTCGAAGACGAGCGTGTCGGTGGAATTAGGAAGGTTTAGGAGTTTGAGTTTTTTTTTCTTTTTTTTTTTTTTCTTTTTTTTTGAGGGGGGAGAAATTGGGATTTGCGAATTTCGTTGTACGCCGATGTTTGGGGATTTTCGATGAGTTTGTTGAGAAGATCAAGTTAATCGTTAAAACTTTTACATTCGTACGTCAATTTTGACGTTGGAAAGATGTTAGCAGACCTAAATTTGTAGATTTGAAAAGGTTAATTTTCGATTCGTAACTTGGTAAATTATTGAACGTTAAGTAATTCTGGATACTTCCAATTTTATTAATTTTTACAAAACTAATTTTTACTTTAGTTTCCCTTTTTAATTTCTCTGCCTTGAAACTCCAACGTCCGTTAACCTCTCAACGTTCTAAATGCGATGCGATAAAAGTTCCAAATCCAAAGCATCCAAGAACCTGGAATCCCGTCTCTTCGCGGACTAAGTAAATATACAATCTCTAAATCCTAAAGGAAACCTGCTTATCACGAACGAGTCTTTAATGTCGGTTTGAGATTCTTTTTACCTAACTCCGAACGTTCATTCGGTCGCGCACGCAAGGTGTTCTCCAGAAGGGAACCAGTCGTTTCTGTGTGACGAACGAACGTGGACATTATCGAGAACTAACAATCAAGATCGTAACGGCTTAATCGAAACGTTTTATTGCACGTGAATATATAATCACGTCGGTAGATTTACAACCGGCGACTTTATATTCGTTTGTCAAACCGGATTCTTAAAACCAGATAAGCCAAAATGTAGGTCAGACGGAAGAAACGTTTAATTTTTAGTTCTGTAGAATCTTTTAGGAATGAATGTAATATAGCTTTTTTTTTCTTTTTCCTTTATTTCGTGATCATTATTAATGTAATTATTGTTTTAATTAAAAATTAAATACTCGGCTCGTTGTCCTTTGGCTCGATTTCATAGCAGAGCCGAGGTTCTGCGAGGTAATTTAGGCTGTCCGTAACACGGTCCTTTGACATCAAGGCGGCGATTGAATTCAATTTGTACTCGCGTGTGTCTGGTTTCTATGAAATTCAATATTCGTTTAATTCCAAACTCATTGACTTCAATTTTTACGGCAGGCAAGCTTCCTCGCCACACACCTTTACAATCTTTTCCCTTGAAAATTTAATTCGGCAATGGTCCAAATTTATTTAACTTTAAATTCATCGATCTGAATTTTTAAATTATCGACTACGTGCGAGTATTTTAATAATAAAGTTCCCTTGCAATTTTTCCACGAAATTTATTTTGGCAGTAACCTGAATGTATTTAATCGATTTCGATTAACAGCTGCGCGATCTTCCCCGAAAGTTTTGTAAATTACGTTCGCTCGGTGACCACGATTTTTACGATCGTTTCCATACATCTAGAGCTTGCCAGCGAGCTGGCGAACAGAAAGGTCAATTCTGTCGGATACTTGGCATAACTGCACGCCTTGTTGCCTCGTTCCTTGCAAATTCGCGATTGTTTTCCTGTTTCTGAACGGGAAATACCGGTTTTCGTTGTACTCTTTTTTTACAGCCTCAACTTTTAAACGTTCTCCAGCACTTTTTCGATTTTTATTTTATGCCCGTTTTGAACTTTAAACCGGTTTTCATTTCACGGGATCGGATAAAAATAGAGTACTAATATAGAACAAAATCATGTTTGTATGTCTTGCCAGCAGACATCGAAAACGAATTATATCGCACGTTTGATCTTCTCGATTGATTGGTTGACTTGTAATAAATATTTCAATTTAAAAGTGTGAATTTAAACGATCATAATGCTTGAACATATTAATATTTATTGCTTCGATCTTTGAAATATTCGATATTAGGATTGTGTGTGCAGTGTTACATACATAATTAAACGCACGATAAACGTTTCGTAGAACGATATCGTGTAATATTTCTTTCGTTTTTTTTTTTTTTTTTTTCTGTATTTCCCCGGTGATTATACAAATCAATTGATAACTTCTCTACCGACAACGTAATGCTTCTTACGGCTGTTTCTAGTATAAAGGCAGTTCACGTATTTATTTAAGCTGATTCTAATTACGAAGCAAATAGATAATTATTAATTCTCAGATTTAATAATTTATTAATATCGTGCTCGCAAGAGGGAATTCAATGCAGAGGTTCGATCACGTACGAAACGTGCTTAACAAAGATAACAATTTCACTTATTTACCGACAATTTGATGGTAAATATCCACGGTTATGGTTCCGTGTTTGTAACCGTATCCTACGAACAACCTTTCAATAAATGTATTTCGATGATCCTATAATCGTGTCTCTAACTATTTCTCAGTAATCGTATCTCGATAATTTTCTAATCGTAAACGAGGAAACCAAGCCTCTCAACGATCTCGCTTCTCCATTTGCAATGTAGACATTGCAAAGCTGCGAATAACTTTCCATTTAAAAACTGTTTCGTCTGTATGGTTCGTTCGATTAAAAATCTGCACCGCTATGCGTGAAATAGTTGGATATCCTAATAATACGGTACGCTTAATCTGATCTTTTTAATCCTCAACCTTGAGCGCAGTATCGTGGGGTCATAGGTGACATACAGTCGCATGTATTAGGTTATATTAATTTGTATTTTGCATTTTACACGATAAAGATTATCATTGGTGATATGGCGTAAAGTACAGGATACGGATTAAAGTTAAGTAACCCGGTTTAAACCGTAGCCCGAACTGTCGCGTGTGTCACCTGTGATTCCAGGATGGTACTTGGTCGAGGATTAAACTTCGTAATTTGCAAACAAACTATTTAATCCGGTTAATGCATCCTGCGGTATACGTTATTATAGAAAATATTAGAAAAAATCGTGGCAGCAATATAAGCATATATATGAATACGAACTAATTACGATATTACGCATACACCTCGTACATCTTTTGCCTCTTGAATCGCGAATAAAAATATTTCAAGTTTAATCGTTCTAATCCGATGGTGTACGTTTACTTTTAAGTACGAACGATTGAAAAATTTGCCAAGCGACTATTATTATACGACTTAAAAATTCGTGCCGCGTAAACATCACAAAAAGCCAGGAGAATTTTCAGATTATCTGCGTTAAAAGATTCATCGATCGGATAAATTAATATGGAATGGAAATGGATCGTAATTCATTGGGACGCCACAGTTTCGACAACAATTCTTCTTCGTTTCTCAGTGTCGTACTGGATTCGTATCGGTACAATAATTAATGTACAAGTTGCAATGGAAGTATCGATTACTTGGAACTCGGACGTAGAACGTAGATAGCAGTGGTTTTCGAGCAACCGTGAACGTGACCCGAACGTATATCGACTTTTTACGTGAACTAGGCCCTCCATGGTCATCTATAGTATAACATACGACACTTTGGTGGATCGATACTTCCATTAGAAGGAAAACGATGATGGTTAGCCGCGAAAAACGTACGCAGGAATTCGCGAAATGCGACGAGCCCGTGTCAATTTTCCCAATGGTTGACGTACCCTTGGCTCTTATCGCTGCGAAAATGATAGATAACGTCGATTGTTCATTAGCAGTCAGCCGTTGTTTATGCGATTTTATACTTTTAAACATAACCGAGCCAGTGAAGTAGAGACTAGATAATTTACAAAAATATTACATTCGTACGGTATATCATTGTATTGCACGTCGCACGTAGTGTACAGCGGGTATAATATAGTCGGCATGTCGAATTTTTCCCAATTAATTATGTATAAACTTCGTTGGTTCGCATCCAGTAAGCGAATTTAGAAACCTGTTCGTAATTTGATTTTTTATAACACGTTCATACACGTTAGGCTACTTTCCAAAGCTATAATCTCACTATCTTTTCGTATTTCTATAGCCGATAACTGCGTTCACGTATTTTTGTTAAATTTGTTAAAATCGATCGTTTAAGAATCGAATTAAGAGTATCGCGATCGAAAACAGATTTGTTCGATGTATTTCGTGCATTCTATAGAAATCATAGACGAATTGAATAAAATAGAGTATCGACACACGATCGGACATATTATTATACTTATTGATATCTGATCGAGGATCAATGTCGCGTTGTTCGCGATTGTCGCAATTGATTTTCATGGAACTTGAAGTTTCCCTATTTTTCGAATAAAATCTCACGATTCTACTGTCGCTATGCTTCTCGAAGCATCGGAACAACAGAAAACCTGACTGTCGCTCGTCCGCTCGAGGGGCTGGCAAAGGAATCGCTTTACCGCGACCGAAGAAAAATGATTTGTCGCAACGTCGAAGCGGAAATTAGCAGTTAGCAACCATAGATTTCTACGGTTTCGCGAAGGCACTGACATGAACGGGCTGAGCCAGCGAAATAACTGTCGGAGAAAATTGCTGAGCTGCGACACCGTCGGCTCTTGCACTTCCCGTACGGCTCCATGGCGAATTAATATCGACGTCGAAACTACTGTGATGGACGTAACAATTACTTTCTCGAGGTTAACTCGACGTTGTTTATGGTTACAAAGTGATGCTGAAGATAAATTATCGGAGAAATCGATGACAAAAACTTATAAAAATTACCTCGTTACGTCATTGCTTTGTTATGCAAGCGACAGGGAGCCAATAGAAATTGACGGTTGTTTGATAGAAGAATAGAAAAAGGTTTTGCCAACAAATGCGAATAATTTTTACATAGAAACAGAAACTTAAACCATCAAACGTATTTAAGATTGATTTAGAACGATCGCATACATTATAGTTTGATTTTCAACGGAAGCGAAGAATGTGCATTTCGATGGAAAGTTACAATTAAAATTGGTTCTTGAGCGTCGGCCAACTGGTTAACGGGTAACTGTAATTGGGGATTACCGAACAGACTTCGAAAAGGAACAGGTGATGTTTAATTGGCACTTTTGCTTGATAATGGGTTAGTTCGAACGGCCTGCGATATAACAAGATGTCGATGTCAATAGTAAAATCGAGCTTCTGTTCAATTTGAAAGATAGCTGATACGCAACCAACTATAATTTATAACTTTATTAATAGCGATGGATTAATTTATTTCGTAGCTTAATCAGCGATATCGAAACGATATCAAAGGCACGCCAGAAACGTTAAGAAAGATATCTTTGGACTATTTAAACGCCTTTACGAACAATAGTACTTTGAGTTAACGAAAATCGTTGAAACGTAACGGCTCAGTTTATTTCCACTGAATTCCTCCTCGTAATTTATAGTCTAAAAACATTTTTTTTTTTAATACTTTGCAGGGTTATAATATTATGAATATTCCAGAAAATTCGTATCTCAAATAATAATTACAAACTAAATTATATAATATAAAAATATAAAAGCCACGGTACGTTCCTGGAATTTCGCCCTTGCATCGTTCTGCAGTTCACGTTTCGTTTCGACGTAACAGCCTATGAACTGAGAACGTCTTTTAACAGGAAATTAATCTTATCTGTCGATGCACTTCAAATCGGAACTCGATTTCCTTCGAAGAGACTCGACGGGGTCGAGACGAACGACGTTAAAAATCGCAGAAAACTCTCCGGAAGCACCCTTATCTGCGAGTTCCGCGGTAAAACGACCCGTTAGCGACTTCCGGCGGAAGCGAAACCGCGTAAGGAGCTGTATAAACGGCGATGCTGCGACTGAAGCATAACGGAAAAGCAGACGGGGGTAGAAGGAGCACGTACCGGAGGAGAGAGACCAAGTTGAAAAGAGACGATCGTTGGAGATGAAAAAGGAAGAGTGGTGTCGCGACCTTGGGCTCGAGTTCCGCATTGCTGAAGCGCAACAGATCTCGCGTATCCAGTCGTTGAACGTGTCAGTTCTCAGTTGGCAACGCGACCGGTTGCTTCAACATTTCTCCTTTAGAAACTGGAAACAGCTAGTTTGAAAAACCAAGAAAATTTTCTACTTCGTATTTCTCTTCGCTCGCATTTCATTTCCTCTCTGTCTCTTCGTTTATTTTCTCTTTTTCATTCTCTTTTCTCCCTTAATTAAATAAAATCCAATGAAATAGAATTCTTTCGCGGATGGAACGATTGGAAAAGTGTTGTGAAGCTGGGAGAAGATAGTTTGAAAGACAAAGTTTCGTTCGTTTCTCTCCCTCTCTTTTTTTTTTCTCTTCCTTCGCTATTTCTTGATCGAAAAAATAAAAATAGCAGAATCTTCTTTCCAATCGATATGGTCTGAAAGAGCATGTCGGAAAGACGTTGCTACGACGAGCTACTTCAAATTTTGTAGTTCGCGTCTTTGTTCTATTGCCCCTGTTTCGTTTATGGTTCTCGATGTCTCATGTTTCGAACGAAGTAAAGTGGAAGCATAGGTGAAGAAAATATAGTGAATTCTTTGTGGTTGGAACGGCTGGAAGAAGACGTTGGAAAAGTGTCGCGAAGCTAGAGCCACGGTCCCAGATTGTTGGTTGCTAATTGTCTAGGGCAGAATAATTGCCTTGCTTCTGGAAAATCACCGGCTTTGTTCTCCCGTCCGTTAGAGAAACGACCCATAACGAGCGAGGAGAAAGAGCAAAAGCCGCGACGCGACTCAAATAAACGACGAGATACGGAAGAACTTTGAATAGAATTGCGTCCGTGCCACGATTGTTTGAACGTTCGTCGGACGAATCGTCTTCCTTTTTAATACCAGAACTATCAAACCTATTAAAACGCGTTTCGGATCCTTTACTTTAACAATCTTGTAACTTTTACTTTGACTTTCGTCTATTCGTTTATATTGGAAACGAATTATTTTATTATTTCATTATTTAACGCGCGTACATACACGTTTTTAACAATTGCAAAGGCTAAAATCTATTGTCATTCTGACAAGCTTGCCGATTCTAACGTTCAAAGACCGTCCACCGAACGTGACGAAGAATGTGCACGAATACGACCTACTTGAGTCCGAAGACCTTTTACAGGTTATCACACAGCTAATTCTCCTCTCCGAATAATTCGATTTAATTCGTCTCTGAAACATCCTGTATGAACGTTCGCTTTTAGTAAGAGCGCATTGGATCAACTTTCGAACGGAGGCTGAGAATATCTTTCCCCTTGCAACCGTGTAACGCAATCACGTGTAACGGTATCCACCTCAAAACGTGTCGAGACTTTCGCAACCGATCGGCAAAATAATAGAAGTTCACCGGTCGTATAGACACCCAAGTTATTGAATTTCGCGCGAAGCTGTCCTTCCTTCTCGACCGATCGTTCTCGGGTTCAGCGTCCGATTTTTCACGCGGTCTACGATTGTTATTAGCATTCGGCGTCTTTGTAAGAAAGAAAGAAAGAAAAAAAAAAAAAGAAAAAGCTGGAGTTAGAAGGTCGAAGCTATTTTCTTCTCTGTTTTCTGACGAAGAGTAGCGTCGTAGAAAGTACCTGTAAGAATCTTCGCTTCGACTTTCCTATTGCTTCATCTTAATATTCATGAGGAAAGGTAATAGCTATCGTTAGAAACTTTTATCGCGATCGGAGGAAATAAACGGTATCGTGAGAGTGTAGGAATTTCAGGAAATTTGATAAAGAAATCTGACCTTTCTCCGCAACGTACGATACCAATCGCCGGGAACTTAAATAAGGTACAGGATATTTCAACAAAAATAAAAGATAGCCCAAAACATACGTTGATTGGGAGATAAGGAATCGGCAAAAATCTTTAAATCTCCTTAGAACAAACGAAAACAATCGACCGCAAAAGCTGAACATTTGGGTTTAAAAGTCCAACGATCGATCCCATAAATCCCAACAATCTTGCGTCCAAAGTTCTTTTTTTATGAAACCTAAAGCTTATCATCATCTCGACTCGGTCACAAACCATTACGCGTAACAGAATCTACGAACGAAACAAAATGAAAGAAAGAGGTGCCGGCCGGGCAATGACCGGAAGGTGGAGCTAAGCTATGCAGCGCTATGCACAAAGTTTCAAAATATTTGTTTCGATCGGCTTACCTTAGCTTTCCGTGGAAACGGTTGCTTGCACTCTGCCGCTTAATTCGTCCAATCGATTGATTCCATAAAACGAAGAGCATAGAAAGAAGTTGACGAAATTATTGGGTTTTCGCCAAGATTGTTCTTTCGCTTTGTTAACAAGCAATGGATGAGCGACATTTTACGTTTTACGTCGTGTACAACGTCTGGTCTATTAATTTATTTTTGCCCATCTCTCGGAAAGTCGTACAGTGGCTTTTTTTTCTTTTTTTTTTGCAAAACCTCTGCGGTCCGTTGGCAAGATGTCAGAAATCGAACCGAATCCTTTACTTATATTACGCGCGACTCGCGGAGAGACGGAGAAAGCTGATAGACCAGGATGCGTCGTGGATACCTCGCTAACGCCACATAAAACATAAAATAACGCGCATGTACTATTATTTCGATATTCGCCGTTAAAGCGAATTTTTTTTCTTTCTTTTTTTTTTTTTTTTTTTGAGACGACCTACTGCCTCAGACAAGCTCGAATCGAGCGCTTCGACACGCTCAAAAATGTGAAAAAATTGGAGCCAAAGTAAAGAGTTTAGCTTTTTCGACGGTTCTCCGGTGAAAGAGCGAAAAATGTGCGGAACCTTGCGCGTTGACCTTGACTGTTGTCGAGTTCCGCATTGCTGGAGCGCGAAGGGCCCGAAGGGAAGGGCTAGTTGCAAGATCCGTCGGCCAGGTGGGAAGAAGGGCGAAGAGGAGAGACCGTATCCGTGGCTGGCAGCTTCGGCCTTCAACTTGACCGGCCCGACTAGCGCCCTTCTCTTTGGTCGAGGCAAGCGTGACCGCTTCGGGATACGAGCACGTACAATTTTAGATGCGGGGTCCTTGACACCTTCGGCAACGAGACAACTAGCAGCCATTGACAGCCTCGAACGTTGCTTTCCCCCCCCCTCCCTCCGTCCATTGATTCGCACCGCGAGTCCTCCGTTGGTTTGGCTTGGTCGCGTATGTGCCTGGCAACCAGCGAGCGTACAAGAAAGACGAGCAACCTTCCAAGCGATAGGAAACTTCCAAGACGGGTCGAGACTCTAACCTGTTAACCGGGTTATGCCTTAACGCATTGTTGACAGGTCACCGGTGAACTCGCGTATTTATGCACAAAGTTCAGTTGCTAGTTTTTGCGTAAGATAGTCGGTCAACGACGCGTTCATTTTACGTGAATTTTGAAGTATGCGTATATATATATATATATATACGATCGAAATATAATCGAAGAAGATCTTTACTAATTATCCTCTTGATAGCAAACCATCCGTTTCCAGTATGGATCGGTGCAGTCGGTCGAGAAGCCTGAGCCAACAATCGCGCCGAATAATTTTCTTTAAAATCTAAACGGGAAAACAGTCTTTTCATCGATCCTCGAAAAATCGAACCGGTTTTCCAAATTCCAAAGATTACAGTCGCGCAGCGTCGAGAATTATTATTTCGAAAACTAACTCAACTCGTTGACTAGCGCGTCAATTTTACGCGTTTTATCTTGCGAAGATATTACGCAATGTACACTTCTTTCTGACAATGTTACCTAAGTCATTCGTATTGTTACCTAAGGCGATCATTGTTCGGTCCATTAGGTACGAAAATGTGCACGATACACGTAACACGCAAAACTATGATAACACGTTGAAAACGTATTCGTGTTATGATTGTTTAACAGGCAGCACGAATTTCTGCTTAGACCTCGTTTTTCTTTTTTTTTTTTTTTTTTTTTTTTTTTTTTTTTTTTTTAACTGTATTCCTGGAGATACGAATTTGCGTAAATTTGAACTTGTGACACAGCGATGTTTTGCTCGCAGGGACTCGGCCAGGATGTTCTCATGGGAGCCAAAGAGGAAGAATGGGGCAACGCGTTAAACGTGCGAGATAAATCCTCGCTGGGAGTTGTGTTAAGGGATCGTTTGATGACGGATGCCGCCCTCGGAGGTCCACGACCGATCAAGTCCGAGCACAATTATAGTTTGTTGGCGTCGAGTCCTCCTCCAAGCCCCGCGACACCCGGTGCCAACCCCCATACACCTAATTCCGGATCGTCCGCCGATAGGGTTGGCGCTTCCCTCTCCACCACTAGTTCCTCCATCGATTCTACTAATCTGGATCATCATAAATCGTTGGACATTCGAAGCAGAATCGATGGTAAGGACGCACGAAAACTTGGACTATGGTCGTAATCTCTTTCGAGAAATTTTTTTTACAAGCGAACAGGAAAGCCTGTTAACGTTACAATATCTTTAATAGCGCCAGCTATAAGTTACGCGAATCCAGTTGGAAAGAATTCGTTTCCTCGTTTAGTAATTACGATATCTTTATCCAATGTTTAGAATGGTTAACCTTCGAATATTTACATCTTATTATTTTATCGATCTTATTTTTTATTGCCACATAGATGCAGAAAATAGAATATCTGACACTGCTGATAAAAACGAGCTTCCGCTAGACGAGGGATAATAAGTTGATTCCGTAAAACGATTAATTAGATTTCCAAGTAGTTGATCGTTTATTTTTTTAATAAAAAGATTTCATCGAACAAATTCATTATTTGGGATAATTACGTAAGGCGATGCGGAAAGTGATCGATTCCTCGCAAATAATTTCCAAATGCGAATATCTCGTTAATGATAGCGAAAATATATATTAGATAAGAGTCGAATGGTTTCATGCAAGATATCGTTTGATGCGATTGTTTCGCTTTTTGCCAGTGAATATATACGACAGAGATACGAAGGCCGGATTTTTGCTTCGTTCGGTAAAACGTATATTTTTATATTAGTCAAGATTTATCGAGCAAATTTACGAGGACCAATTCTTCGATCTATATACTACATATTTTTTGCGATTTTATCTTATTCACCGATGCTTAGTTCCTTGCTATATTCTCATAGATCGTTCTGAATCGTGCTTTCTTAATGTTTTATCAGCGAATCCAATAATGTGCTCGTGACTGCAAATAATCTTAGATAATCGTAATAGCACATAAGAGCATATCCTTCACTGGATCCTGATATCATTATCGGTAAATCTTAAAACCTCTAACCATATCGGTAGAGAGTATTACGTAATATATAATTCGTAATCTTAGCAAAATCGGGGAACTTTGGTAACAGTATCGACGACGAATTCAAGGAACCCTACTTCTACCAATATCAATATCGTTGTTATCGTTACAAAATTATGAGAATCTAATTGCAAGTCACAAAGACCTCTGCGATACCACCAACAGCAAAATTTTGATATTATAATTCTTAAGTAGATAAAATATATAACAATACCAATATCAATAACGATAATGGCACTAATATTAATTCCATTGATATCCCCGCGAATCTTGTCACGAACGCGCTTGTCGGTTAGAAAAAAAATTTCTGCGAACTCTATTATTGTCCGCACTACCGTCAACTTGAATTTTTAACAAAATCTTAATACTATTTACAGTTTCGTTGCTATATCCAATCGTGTATCTTTCTTTATCAACGCAGTCGTTAGACGTGTCTAATGCGGTTTAACGCATACAAACACGCAGCATAGTAATCCCTATAATATTCCGTGTAGATAAGACACGTTTCCGCTAAGGTTCGATCTCTCTGATTCGTGTTCGTAAAGATGCAAATTCGCAGAAACACGCGCGATCTGGTCGCAAGAAGTCGGTGCTATAAAAGGATCTAATGTCGTCATTAGCAGATCCAACAAATACGAACGTAATATCGCGTAGCGTAACTACCATACGCTATCCATTCTCAGTACCAGGATTCTCAACTAAACAAAGTCCCAACGTTAGAATTTACTATCCTACTAATACTTGCAGCTCCATTCACCGGCACGTCTATCAGTCGCGAGAAACCCTCTCACCTTCCCACATTCGACTTTCAAGATCCTCTTCCTCAACGTCATTACGGTGCATCGCGAATGACGGGGTAACGCTAATGCACGATACACTTGAAACACGCTTGATAGCTATAGCAGAATCTCTGATAGAGGAGGATGTAACGTTACAGGTGTCGTAACAGGAGTCTGACAATGCTGCTAATTTCAGGGAAGCCCTGTACGATCGGCAATATCCTGTGGTCATCAAAGCGTTTCGTCAGTTTCATTTATGCAGCCCGTGTACGTCGTTGATCCATTAACTGCTCGAGACTACCCAGTTCGTGTTATCGTATTGCTCAATGGTATATCGGTAACGTGTAATGACTGGATCCGACAGCGGTTGTCGCGATCCGTTTGCTCGTCGTGACTTCATTGTACACATTTGCAGACGTAATTTTGGACCTTGGCGTTGCCTCTTCAGTTTCTTATGACGCAATGGCGGATAGAAAGATATTTAGAACCGATACATTGTAGCTTGGGTATATAGTACTTGGGTATTTATGTAGAAGAAGAATAAATATGGTATAGCATAGGAAGATGGGGAGAATTTAGATCGAAAGTAGAAAGAAGTGGAGCGAAGAACGGATGATATTTTTGTTTTTGTAGATATGGAGGAGGAGTGTTTCCCGGCGATCTCGATGAATACCGCGTCGGGACGCGACGAGCTGCCTTCGTCGTCGTCCACGTCGTCTACCTCAACGATTATCCTAAAGAGAAGAAACAATGTAGTACCTGAAGACGTGGAGTGTACAGAGATCAAAGGTGAACCGATCAGCGCGCCTAGCAGTCCTTCGGAGTCTTGTCAAACGTCGATAACCGACGACAAAAACACGATAACCATGGTGTTTCCTCAGAGTCTTCATTTTTCGAAGAATCACATGTCGCAGACCAGCGATAGCGAGGAGGACGACGAGGAATATTATCAAGTACTTCCATATTTCCTTTATATAGAATTCTTAGAATCCTGTTCGTGAAAGTACGCAAGGGGAATCTATCAAATGTTCGAGGAATTCGTCGATTCCTTGATAATACACATTCCTTGATGTTCAAGGAATTTGTGAGAGCAAAGATCGAAGCGTATGATCGTTAAAAATTGAGATACACGCTCGTCTCAACAATATATATATATATATATATATAATACGACGATTATTCGAACGATGGAGGAACTTTCAGGCGCGAACGTACGTGTCTTGTAGTTATTCGTAAACGCGTGCGAACACTTGTTGCAACAGATAACGTCAAACACCGAAACATAGCTAATTATTAGAGTGGAACGATGTTAGTATAGATGTAACGACATGTGTTATTTTAACACGTGTAATCGTTACAGTAGAATGACTTTCGCACGAATACTTTTCGTTTAATTCTGTTCGAACGAACTTCTATCGTTTTTATTTGAAGGAAATTTTTGCAAATATTCCATCTCTTTACATCTCAATGGAGTGTTTAAAGTTCGATCTTCGGAATCCGTTCTTCTTAAATCCATTCTGCAAATAAAATTAAAAAAAAAAAAAAATAAGAAAAAAATAACATTTAGTAGATTTTCATGGCACGCGATACTCTTGGTTCTCCCATGTAATTACGATTTTGATTGACGGAATTTTAATTTGAAAAGGAACAGAAGAGCGAATAGTCGACTATTCCAAAAACAAAATTTCGTCGACGCTCGATATTCTTACTCGCTGATCTCAAATCACGAATATCGTTTCCTGGTGCATCTAAGAATTATAAAAATGCTAAAAGAAAACAAACTTTGTGTGTCACAGGGTATGGAGGTAGAAGAGTACAACGGGGAGGCGAGCGATGAGAAACAGGCGGATCTACGCGCGTCCAGACAGGGCCTACCGCCAACGCCGCCGAGCAGCGCCAGCTCCGACAGCGAGGGCACCGCTTCCGCTTCCTGTTCGCCGGAACGCCGAGATTCCCAGAGCTCCGCGCACGCACAGAATCTCAGAGGCCTGCTCACGCCCAGACTTTACATCACAAACGGCACGCACACCACCAGACAGCCGATACACACACCCTTGATTTCCTGTCAACCGGTGAGCCAAACTGGAATCTTTTTTAATTAACGCCACTTTTTTCCACACGCATATGTAAAATAAACGACTCCGAGTTATAAGATAGTCGACGACCTTGCGGTCAATTTATAACGTAATTACGAAATGTTTTTATGTTATAAACGAGCCTATGCCACGAGCGATAGTAACGATTCCTTTTTCTTTTTTCTCTTTCTTTTTCATTGCAGATTTTTCAATGTCGCCGTACAGATATTCGATTAATTTTCAATTCTCAGAAAAAATATGCATCTTTATATCGCTAGTTTATTTATCACAAGGAGGCGGCGTAGATAATAATGCCTGTAACATATCATATTTCTCTTTACATTTCGTTTCTTGGCGTCTCGTTGTTCGTTCTGTCAACGAGGGAAATATTTTATGCGAAATAAACGATAATACGACGATATAGTGAAGCAACTAAGAGCTCGATATAAGAGTATAATATTGCGTAAGACGCTAGAAATGAGAATGCAGGAACCACCTTCTAATATAATAAGATATGGGCCTAAATAAATAAATTATTATTATTATACTTTATGTAACGTATTTTACATTTAATTACGCGATTTACATTCTGTGCGTGCGTTCATAAGAGTTTTATAGAAGGAAGGTAGGTCGCTTGTGACAGAAAATTTTATCGAAAATTAAGCAGACGTCTTGCGCGAAATATGATTTTTAAAATTTTGTGAAAAAGACCTGATGTATAATCGACAAGATATATAATTAATGATTACGTCAATTAATATTGGGTCGTAACGTAAATACGTTCGGTCGAATAAAGAAATGTACTGAGTTCGATCGGACTTACAATTTAAAAAACTATATTTTGTAAAATCCAAAAAATACGTCGCTCCCGATGAAATTCGCGCCGTAAACACAGAGAAAGATGGACGTAGGTTGTGACGTTGCGTTAAATTCATCTTACAGAAAGGGTCGACGGGTGTGTTAACGTTGACCGAGGAGGAAAAGCGGACATTGATCGCGGAGGGATATCCAGTGCCTACGAAACTGCCTCTGACGAAACAAGAAGAGAAATCCCTGAAGAAAGTACGTAGGAAAATCAAGAACAAGGTGAGTGTCGAATACTTTTGTTAGAAAGTAATTAGATCGCGAATGTTTATGCAAGCTCATTTAATTTCAGCAAACGCAAAGTATTTTACCTTTGAAATATTACAGCGAGCAGTACTTTATTTTAAATCCTCTGTGTATTTTCGAATATTACGCATGTTCCTTTTACTTGTACATCCCATAAACCTGCAAACATCCGCGATCTGGAAATAATTATACCGCGTTCATTTTCTGATGATTTTTCAATGAAATTATCTATTACCGGATAGTGTAAAATTTGTTTTTTTTTTTTTTTTGATCTTCGATTCTAAACAGGTTCTGTTCTCTGTTTGCATTTTAATTTTGTTTTCCGTTTCGATGGATGATAAATTTTGTGTCGTAATTAATCAACGTTCGGGAACAAGCACGACCAAAATCTTGCGCCTGTGTTAAATATGACGACGATAATTACGTAAAAGCGAACGCTCTGTCATTACGCTCATCTTTTTGCGATACAGCTTTTTTCGTTTATAAATCGACGTCTGAAGAAAACACGTAACTCTTCAAATATACACCGAAGAAATAATCAAGCTTAATCAAACAAATCCACTTTTTTCGAAATGTTAAACTGTTTACTGTATTTCAATTTCTCATATCTAATATCCTTGTACCGTGTGAATGAATTAATTTAATTTGTAATATCGTCTGTTTACTTGGTTTTCGATGTTTACCTATTGGCACCTACCTATATCAATTTTCAACGTGTCCTACTTGTACAATACTTTTAATAATGTTCATTCTGTATTAATTTAACGTTGTCTACGTATTTAATGTCTCGTACCTAAGTCTTAATCGTTTCTTATACGAAAGAATTCATTTTGCAAGCACGACGAACAATTCTGTCCTCAATTTCGACGAAATTTATACGAAAATATCTTCCCATGGAAGACACAGAATGGAACAAAGGAGAAGCGCGTCGGTTTCCGGAAATTTGACGTGTCTATTAATTACAGACATCAGAACATAATTTTCTCATAATGCAAACTGTTTCGTTGAATCGGCCGAATTGAACACCCAACATGACCATGGTAAAAATTATTGAGCAAAACTTGGCAGGAATTTTCGCGGAACAGCGAGTGGATAGCGCTTAACGAAGAACAAAACTCGACGCATGATCGGCTGTTTCGTGTTTCAGATATCGGCGCAAGAGTCGCGACGGAAGAAAAAGGAGTACATGGACGGCCTAGAAAGACGCGTGACAATGCTCACGAACGAGAACTCCTCCTACCGGGACCGACTAACAGCCTTAGAGGACACGAATCGCGAATTACTGAAAGAGCTTCAACGTCTCCAAGCGCTTCTTCAACTACAAAACTCGTAGGCGCACCGTTTCGAAACGACATTGAACGTTAAACTGGAAACCGACGATTTGAGTTATTATCAAGAAGACATTATAATCGCGGTCAGATAATGATCGGAAGGGCGATTTCGCGAAGACTGGTTGGCCAAATAAAGGGCCTTAGAACGTGTTCCTGATCGTCGAATCACGAGTGGTTTTTCTTTTTCTTTTTCTTTTTTATATATATATATCTCGTATGTAGTTTCCTTCGATCCTTGGACAATTTGCGATTTTCTTCGATTGTAAAAGGGAGAGAAGAAAACTTACGTTTCCACAAGGTGGATATCCTTCGATGAATAATCCATCGAGCTATTATGGGATCAAACGTTCTTGCGGACTATTACCCAAACAGACCATTTTCCAAGGGAACAGTGCAATTTCCTTTACATTCCTGTGTAAAGTCTTCCTCGTGTAGCGGATCGAGCGTCGGTTGAGTAGAACGATTCACGATGAAAATATATTCCTTGGATACGCCTCGTCTTCCTGTTTTCCGTAGACAGGAGTCGGCGGAGGGTGCAATTCTGCCGGCAGTGCCTTGATTCCCTTATCTTTCTTCCATCGCGAACGACGAATTGAAAACGAATTTTGTTCTCCTTTCTCTCCTATTAGAAGTGTATCGTTACGTTTCTGTTATTGTATTATCGCATCTAATGAATCGAATTTATCGAATTGTAACATATTGCGTAGAAAGAATGCGGAGAAAGATCGATCGCTGTACGATCTAAATGTGTAACGCATCGGAAGGTTAAAATCGGAGTTAAAAATCGTAAAGTACATGCTGCTGTAAAATATAGACTATAGAGAAGTTGTTCTACGTGTAAAAATGACTCGGAAAAGCAAGAATAAAGTTCTTTTCTTTAGAATTTCTCTTCGCCGTTGAGAAAATCGCATTTGAAAATCGAAGCGAGATAGATATACGTGCGTTCAGTCGTGTCTATCGACGATTTTTTTAGAAAACGAGACTTTAAAGGAAGAATATTGTTTTACATTTTCGACTTATTTTCACACGTAGGCTCAACCTTCGCAGCAATGATATCCGACCTAATTTCAAACTCGATTATCTCGAAAACGAAATGTTAAATAAAAAAACATTCGTTCCTTACTTTTAATTTAGTTTTGCTTACAGAATAACCTTGTGCCACCTATTTTGCAACATTCGGTACACGTAACGTTCGTTTCACGCTTTATTTCGGAAAGTTGACTGTAGCAGAAGCGACGTGTAATTTATCTCGGAAATTGAAATCGAAATGTAAAGAATAAATCTCTAAAAATTGATCGCTATTTCAATTTCCTCAAAGAAGAATACATTTTTAAAGGATAGCGACTCGTAATTTGATATTGTTGTGACAATGAATTAATAAACGAAGATCGAATTCTACGTTCGAGAACGTAACTTTCTTTTTCGGCGTTGTTCATCTTTCAGAGATAAGTTATTCCACAAAAGTTCGATAAAGCGTATGGAGAGAGTCTTGATTCGAACGAAATTTCAACAAACGTTCGAAAGACGCGCGAAATTTGATTGAACGACAAGGATTAACCCTCCAAAGGCGGACGTATATTATATTTTTCCACGCTGCGTAGTTACGCTGGCTCGTTTCCATCCAAGATAAATTTCACTTAGTACTCTGGACTTTCAGAAACGTAAGAATGCCTAGAATACTTATCGATGTCTTCGGTGTATAATAAAGTCATTTAAGTCAGGTCAAATATTAAAAATTTCTCTCGATAAAAATCGAAATTTCGCTTGGATGAGTAACGGCCCGGTTTAATTACGAAGAGTTAAACTTGTAGCGAGATATTTAGCGATAGATAAGCGTTCGCGCAGACTATTAAAGTATTTAATAGAGCGTAAGTGCATTTTCAATCGAGTGTCGATTGATATTTGTGTTCGCTTGACAGCGATGATGACTCTTCGATTTTCGTCCAAATAATATAATAAAATTAGGAAACGAATATAGAGAACGAAGAATAGTTAAAATATAATATTAAGACGACATACAATTGAAACGATAAATGTTCAACGCGTTAACTATATAAATTATATAGATAATGAGTGATTATATAATGAATGCGGTATTTTATCTAGAATGAATACGAGATGATCGTGTACGTCTATTTTCTCCAGAGAAAATTTGTTAGATTGATATATATATATATATATATATATACACATATATATATATATTTAGGAATTTATTTATAGATTAGGATACATTCACGCGAGATACAGATTTGTATATTATATTTGTAAAAGAAGACGTTTATTTAACCATCCGTACGTTGTTGAGATGGTTCGCACCATTGTGGTTTTAAGAAGAACGTGTGCAATGATGTTGACTTTGATTATTTCTTCAAAGAACGCGCCACAGTATATAGATGTAATTTTTTCGTAGTTCTGTTGTACTATATTACGTGCGGTGTGATTCGTAGTACGATAAACGAAGATAATTTTTCGGATTGCGAACAGTCGAGAAACTGTAACTGAAACATGGAGAATGAAATTCGAATCCTTTTTTCTTCTGTCTCCCTCTTTCTAGAAACAGATATTTTTCGAGAAGAATTGTATTTCAAACGTAATAAGCCGGGTTTTTCTCTTTCCCGTTTTTCGAACTTCTTCGAGATTCTTAAGATTCTCGCGTCTTTAAGTTTATCGAGAAAGTTTATTTTAGGAAAAAAAATGAAAAAGTAAAAATAGCGAATAGTAGTCGGAGAACGTTTTCTGCGAAAAAGATATGTTCCGTGCAAGAAGCGTTTTTATAAAAAGACAAACACTCGGTATCGAAAATATAACTTCTCGATAAAAATAAATTTCTCGAGAGACCTGCAATTTAAAAAATAACAATGGTTTATGCTGGATACACGCACAAGGAATCGTATAAAACTTAATTCTTCGAAAAGTATCTAAGAAATCTAATCTTCGATTTTAACAAAAAGTTAAATCTAACTTTATAACGAATCACGCCTCACTTTGCATATTCTATGCTCGCACTGATCACACTGTATCGTCGAATTTCAAAGGCGACAAATCTTCATTGTCTAATGGGTACAAATATCACCGATAATGTTCACGATCGTGTGAATTAGAGTTAAAAGAAGGGTCGACGAATGGTTCTAAGAGAAAATTTGTCTCGAACACGAGCGCTGCCATTGATTACCATAACGATTTTCGAAAATATGATGCTACTTTCGGTACGTAATAAAGTCTTGCTGTTACAGTTAAGCGCGAGAAGGAAAAATTCTCCAAACGATTTTCTCGAATTTTAAAAACACATAGGAATTTTTATTAACGCATCGAGTGCCATGATAGTTAAAAATATTATTATATTACAAAATCATATGTAATAATAGAACTTTGATCATTGGAACATTTAGATGGAAAATTCTGTTTTCCTTCAAAATTTTGCTGTAATTTCTCGATGAAATTTTCCAATCATCTATCTAACATATCGCGCTGTGTTACGCAACGTATATAACGCGCGTAAAGGTCTGCAAGCGTGTATTATCGATGTAAAAGTAAAAGAAGAAAGAAATGTCGGAGTATGTTTCTGAAAAAAAAAAAAAAAAGAACGATTTTATTTGAAGCGAAGGACCGCTTGAGAAATTCTGGGAAACGATAGAACGGTTCTTGTCTGTTTTAGTTGGCTATTTAAAGCTCGAAGCCGAACGAGCTTCGGCGTCTGGAACATCTATTTTTATGCAGAATTCGCCGGGTCGTTTAAACAATAACAAATGCGTTAGGTTCGCGCTACGTCTACAATTTCGAAGCTCTATCTTTTATTTCAAACAGGTTGTCCGAGAGATTGGTTATGAGATAAGATCGAGATAAACAATTTGGTAACTTATCGTGACGTAATAATTGTTATCACGCGTTGAAGTAAACTGAAAGGATTTGTTTTATTAAATATGCTTTTGCCAAAAGTCGTATTTCTCTGTGATAATATAACAATCGACATTCTGCTTTTCTTTTTAATTCGGGATTTTTATTTATTCCGTATAGGGTACCTTTAATAATACAATTAATTCAAATACACGTTAGCTTTTCTTGTATAAAGAATTAACCACGAACTTTTACTAAACAAGTTATTATCAGCTCTGCCATAAGTCTGGCAATTTAATCGCTGATGGGAAACAATGATGGGTTTTCAAGATTCCATTGTTTTATTTAAAAAAATTGAAAGGCGACAAAAATCAGAAGGGGACGGTTTTTCCTATTTGCAGAAAAGCTGATTAATCGATCAAAGGATAGGATAAATTTTAACTGACATGGCATCAAACGTGTTAATAAATATCAAAGATGGTCGAAGAACGTTTAACGGAAGAATTCAAGGCTGCAGTACATAGAAATTCGATGGCGCGTCTCCGATTTCTTCATCGAACGCATTTTCGATCACGATCGAGGCTCCTCGCGCGATTTCGCGATCTCGTCGTTCGCGATCACGTGTCGCGGAAAATTTTCCTCCTGGCTTCGAACCGATCCAAGTTCGCGAGAACTTTGATCAACTTGTCTAGCGATCGTAAGCCCACGGAACAGGGAATTTTAAACGCGATCCGTATCTTAAGCGTATATCGAGAGCTGAGATCTAGGGAAGCTGGCAATTTCCAATCTTTCAAATCCTAAACTTTGCAAATTTTCAACTTTTCGAAGCTTTGAACGTCTCTTTCAACTTTAGTCCTCTGACTTTTCCAAAAATTCCAAATTCTCCAAATTTCCCCAAGCTTCGAGTTTCTCCAATCTACAAAGAACGTAATCGACGATAAATTTATTTCCAACTTGCGGAAAAGAAGTCGTTTCGTGTTTGTAATGTAACAAATTCGCGATATAGCCGTTCAACTTTCAGCCGAACAACAACGAAAATCCAAAGTGAAAAAAGTTATCCGAGGAAACGTGATTTCTATCCAAACTCGAGAAAACTATCGTAGCAAAGATACGCGCGAACCTGCCAAGGGATTGAACAAAAAATTAATGAGTTTACCAAACAGTGTCACGTGTGTTTATAGTGCGCTATTGAGGAGAGAGAGAAAGAAGAAAAAGAAAAAAATACGAGAAAGGCACGCACGCTCGTGTGTTACGTACTCGCGGTAAAAAAAAAAGCGGCAAAACGTGTAAAAAAGGCAGGCCAACTCGGCGTCTGTCAATTACTTACGCCTGACCGAGCACATCCGCAAACGTGAATCCTACCGACTTTAAAGACCGATGTGCCTATAAATGTTCTTAAAGGGGATACTGTTTTTCGCGTTTTCAGTTGTTGTTTATCCTATCGGTGGTACGAGATTGTGGCGCGACACCTGTACTTATCGATGCGTTAAAGATCAAAGCTGAGGGTTGAACACCTATGTGGCGTTTATTACATTAATTGGCGGCTGTTGGTCGTAACGGTCTCGCAAACAATAGGTAGAACGTAGAGGAATTTTCCAACGGAAAGTTTTACATAATATTACAGTGGAACTTTTAACTTGGATTTCAACTGGCCGATGAATTGAATTTTTGCTGGTTGAATTCGTTTATCTGAACACGAGCTGCTATTACGCGAATGAGAAGCGATAGGCAGCAAGGACAATTGGCGAACTCCTATTATACGAACTCTAATTATAATAAATTGTTTGTCCCGTGACAAGTTCAGATAAACGTAGGTTCCAGCGCATAGGTAGAGATATGATAATTCGCTATTCGAAAGAAATTTAAAAGTTTGGACGTTTGTTCGATCATTGGGAACTGCGTACGTCCGAATGACGAAATCTTGGAATTCTCAGCTTCGCATCTCCGAATTTCCAGACTCGCAAATTTGTTGGTCTTCGAATTGCACGTTGAAACCCTCGTATTTTGGATATCTAAGATCGAAGTTTCCAACTTTCCACGCTTTTTACAGTTTCGTATCTTCAAACTTTTCAATGATCTAAAATTTTTGAAATTTCAAGCATTTGGAATCCCGAAATCTCTAGATCTCTAGCTTGCCAAATCCCACACACTCGAGTTTCAAAGCATCTGTCACGGTTGTGAGTTTCTAAATTCCCAGCGCTGTCTAATTTCACAATTTCCAAGATTCTGTGAATCGTTCCGTTTTCAAAAATTTTCTAAACTCCCTTTGCCCAACTTTTACACCACTCGCATTCTCCTCCAATATCTTCACGCTCCTCGATCCGTGCGTTTCTAGATTCTTTCAAAGTCGATCGAATGTCTATGTAAATTAATAAATATTTAACGATATTTGAAGAATTACTTGTTACGGTGCCCGTTAATCCTATTCGCGAGAAGCAGACGCAATTTATACGTCGGTGTTATCCAACGATTCGCGGAAACCGTAATTCCTGCTATACAATTACGCGAGTACGTGCGTAAATTCGCTGGAGGAAGCCTCGTATCGGTAGATAAGAATCATAGCCTGTCGCGCAGGCAATCGTATATAATTTCTTGTACAAAATGCCAATTGAACGCAGTTTTATCCAGAGAAAATGAGAGAAATAGGGGAACAGAGAGAGAGAGAGAGAGAGAGAGAGAATGAGAGAGAAAGAATTTAATATATTCTATAAACGAAGCTTTATATAAATGGTTATATATATACACATATATATATATATACATATATATATACACATAAGATATTTCTATATAAACAGATAATATATGTATACACTAAAGAAAACGTACACAAACACATTTACGAATCTACAAAATAGACGAGGAGAGAACGATTGTCATAGCATAGACTGTGGATATTTATGGAATTTCATATTTTTATCGCTCGAACGATCAAGAAATGGATCAAGAAATCTGTAAACAGAGACTCGTACCACGAAACTAGGTATCGTAATTTTATCGTGGACATCTCGTATATTTTTGCACGTTGTACGCATTTTAAGAGTTGCTATACTTCCAAATTTCTCGCATTTCATACTTTTAAACGTAAATGCCTAAAGATCCGCAGGCTAATCACACGCAAACAGACACGTACACGCAAATAACGTTCGTTCGATTTCATCGTCGCGAATCGATGATCGATTACCGATTCGTAAAATACATTCGCTGCATCTGTGTGCCCTGCACCAAATATCCGACGTATCGCGTGCATTAGATTATTTATCCGCAGAGACTAACCGTGTATATCTCGGTATACGTGTCCTCGTGTTAGCTGTGCAACGACTTATCCTATTATCCCGACGAGTAAATGTCTTTACGCGATTATGGTGTGTCGCTGCCACGTGGACGCCGGTGCACGTGGTCGTTCGTCCAACTTCGAACGTTGTATGACAAATGAATAAACACATGTGACTTAACCTTTTTTTGTTTTCGACCTTTGAACTCTTAGCCACTCGTCCAATTTCCTGCCCGGCGTAGCTCCATTTCCTGCCAAGATATAAGAATCGTCGACGATATAGATTTCTGGTATCGCGCTATTTCTTACATTTTTCAAATTGTCGTTTCATTATCGTTCACGCAGTATAAGTATACTCGCACTGACTAGGGGCAATCGGAAGACTCTGATTTTCTCGGTTTAGACAATCAGCGTGGTTGAACGGTGCCAAACGATCGGACCGGTTTTTTAAACGACGTACGACTCGATGAATTTTAATTATTTCCGCTTGAAAATAACGATGAATATCGTTGAGACATAAAGAACACGTATGCGTGCCATCAGCTGACGTCCACAGGGTTTTACGGTTCTTTTTAACCGGAATCTTCAAGCGAACTAAAGAAACGCGAAATTACAATAAACAGAATAAAACAATGGAACATGTACTATATTAACGCATTTATTATGTAACGCGTTAAAGAAAAGAACAAAAACGAAGACTCTGTATATACTACATCGAATCAAAAGTCAATTGGCCTCTCAAGACCATTCTCTTCCCTTTAAACGAACACCGTGTTAAAGAAAGTTCGTCTTTGATCTCTCGAATTTCGTTCAGTCGCTTTTAGAACTGAACTATTTCTATATACTTCTTCGGATAATTTACAATTTTGTTACGACTATGTAAATCGATATAACGAGATGGAATAATAGTTTGCAGACGATATTTCCGACAGTAGTCCGGTAGTGCCTTAAAGATAAATACATTCGTTCGTCGATTATCGAGCGTCCTATTTCATTGGGATGTTTCCTGCTCAGTCTCCTTGGGATTAACTTAGAACATAAGTTGTTTACTAGTGGGTTTAGGTGGTCTTCTAATCCCTTCTTAATCTTCCTACACAAATTCCTTAGTACTTGTAATACGTGGCGCGATAGATGGAACGATTGTAAACGAAAATAACCTTCGCCAGCTAATTGATTTTGCACGTACGTGGAATAATAGATTTCACGTGACGTCACTGTTCGCATTGGCAATCTTATCGGGTTTACTCTTCTGTTAGGTTTCACAGGATCATCGAGCGTTTTTATCAAAATATCGAGTAACCGATACTTTGGAATTCGATTAAAGCGAACGTACGAAAGAAATACTTTCGCTCGTAATTCTAAGCGAAAAAAATTGCGTATTTTACCTGACGCGCCAACTTAATTACCCTGCCCTCGAAGCAAGACCATTCGTGCATCGCGTTTCACTGGCCGATCCGATAGGCCTGCACGATCGAATCGACGAATCGTTCATTCGCGTTTTAATTAAGATTCTGGTAACGAATTATCGACCTCCACCTTTGTGATAACATTGTTTCGACCTCTTCTCATTTCACGCACGTCCTTCGAATTTTAGAAACAAAGAGACTTTTACGTCGTCGAATTCTCCGGCCCGATTAATCCGAAAGGTGTTGCGCAGCCTTTCGATAATTTTCGATAATCGTAGCGAATCTTTTATCGTTAAGAAATATTTCAAGTTTTTATTCGTTAAAGAAATCAATCGATGTACGAAAAAGGAAATCCCCACTTTCGAAATAACATTACATTCGCAATGTTTATAACATTTATTGAAAAACAATGATCATACAGCGAGTCGTTTCTTCTTCTTCGTCATTCGTTACAACGTAACAGAAGCTGCTTCGTATTTAAATTTAAATGACATAACCTTGCGCCGTGAAACGCCGTAATTTCTAGCGAAAGAGAAAAGCAGGAGAATTTTTATCGTTTTATCGATCGGTGTCGAGATCCGCTTCTTCAATTTGATCATCCACTTTACGCTTAAGGGTCGATAAACTGAGTGGAGCTTCCATATCTAAAACCTCCTCATCCTCCTTGCGCGCTTTTCTTCTCGATCTGTACAGAGGATTTTCGAATCTTCCACCGGAAGAAGGATCCTTTGCCTCCTCTTCGTTATCTTCGAGATTCGATTCGTTGGACACGTTGGCGATTTGAACGTTGCTCTCTGCGCTATTTTCAAATCGAGCAAAACCGAATGGTTTGCTACCCTGCGTTTTGTCCACTCCAATCCCATCCCTTATCGAAGAAAAGATCTCCGAGAAGCCTAGCAGGAAACTGCAAATAACAACGAGACGTCCGATTAAAATTCTCGATACTTAATTACCTATCGCGCTTACGTCGTAAAGCCGAATGTAGGATTTCGCATTGGTCAGATGCATCAGGAAGTACAGTTTAAAGCTACTTTCATTAGTTTACTTGCATTTAAAGCAAAAAGTTCGAACGTCTATCTTAGATAGACTAAATTTGGAAATATCTGCTGTTAATGTCAAAGAACAGTGGAAATTACTATCGTAAATAATACACGCTATGCCTTCGAATATTTTGAAATCTATTTAGAGAAGGTAGAATTTTTCGTTAGGAATGAGTTATTAAATTCTCTTTAAACTTCTTCTTTTCTTTAATACTTGGAAATTTACGATATTTTTACTTGTAAACAGCGTTACTCTTCGACGAAACAGGGTTAATTAAATTGCAGAAGTTTCTAGTTCCTATTTTCTAATTTCCAAGTATATAAGCAAAGAGATTTATTCTTTCGTCTCTCCTTTCGTTCATTGCTTTATGAATTTATCTTCTCTCTCTCTATTTCCCTGTTTCTTCTAACAATCTCAAATTTCATTCTACAAATTGTTTGATTAAGTGCGAGAAATATTTAATAGCAGTAGCGTCCCTGCAGTTGTGGAATACGAGTTTGCATTCGTAGTTGATAAATTGGAGAAATTAATAACGCGATGATAGACTTTCCTCATCCTCTTCCGCTTCTCCTTTCTCTTCGATTGCTTCACGTATCCGCGTCCTATTATTCGCTATATTCTTTCCTTCTCACAATTATATTTACACAAGTCATAATTTAATTTACTTCCTTTGCATCTCCTAAAGATATCCTTCCCTTTTTTCCCTTATTAATTTTCTCTTGGAAATATTATTTTCTGCTTCTCTTTCGCGATTCGTTTTTCCTTCGGTGATTGAAAATGTTATTTCACAAACTGTTTGATTAGGTGTCTACATTCGCTTTGTACATGTGTATTACCACCGTACTGCTTTCCAATGATTCGATCGACAGCAAAGAGAACTTTTGAAGTTACACACGTTCCAATATGCAGTTCGGTTTACCGTACGTAAACACTGATACCATTGCCGCAGTTCGAAGCAACCGATGCTGTTTCTCTGCTTATTTCGTTATTCAAAATCACCGAGATTGCGACTCGAATTTCTGTTACTCGAACGGAATTCATAACAGATATTTGTAATCAAATGAATTTCTGTTTACGACGGGTAAACCAATCGTTGTTCGTAATAACTTTGTAAGCGGACTTTTTGCATCCATACACCGCGAAATGAAAATATCCGAATCGATAGAAATTGTTTATGCAAATTAACCCAACTCCACGCGAGCTACGTAGCAAGTAAATATAATTCAAAAACTTTTCCTTTTTCTTCTTTTCCTAATGAGAATTTGTTTGGAAATTTCTTGAAACACGGATAAACGCGGGCATTCGAATATTAACCGAGTAGAACGTTGTTTGAATCAACGAAGGTTTTCCAGATTAGTTTCAGGATAAAATAAAACTTGGATGAGAATTAGTTCTAGAACGAATAAAAGTTTAATGTAGAGTTCGTTGGAAGATTCTCAATTATCTTATCCTCTTGAGTTTGTTCGAAACAACATTAACAAGCCGATTTTCGTAAGATAGAAATGAAACATTCTTCGTCGCTCAGTTAGTTAACACAGCGGCCGTAAATTTCCAAGAGTGCTTGTCGTGCGTACCATACCATAAAATTCCTCAAATTGTCAAATAATATCTCAAAATTTTTCCTTTCGTTTACGACTTCTACATAGCCGAATAGAAATGCAAAGCGACGTAAGACAATATCTTACATGGCTAGAGTTTCCTAATACGTTGCACGAAATATCTTTCGCTGAATTTTATTCTTTACTTGCCAATTCTTTAATCTTCGAGCTTGCAAATTTGCCAATTTCCAGACCTCTCGATTTTCAAATTTGTTCGGTTCGCGTCAGATTTTTCAATCTTATTTCGATCGCTGAAACGTTCCGGCGATCAAACATTTCAAGAGACGTATAAATGTTTCAAAAACATTTGGTTCAGTCTGGCGTAAAAGTATGCCGAAGGGAGGTTAATCTCGAAAACATCCGGTTTAACGGGGCTGCGAGCGAAGGAGAAACGCAGCCAGTTGCAAACTGCGCCTCGTGTTTCATATTCCGTGTAATTACTTTTTCCATCGCGTTTCTCTTCTTTTTCTCCCTTTGCTTCCCTCTTTTCCTGTGTTGTCTCTGCCTCTCGACGATCCTCGTCATCGACACCCACGTGTCGCTGGAATATAAGGGTCAAACGGGACGAGCTTATAGAAAGCTTCATCGCCGTTTTCCCAACGAGTCGCACGTAATCGTTGAGCTGTTCGCTTCCGTTTGTCGTTCGCGAAAACACGCATCGCCCGGCTATTTTCCACGATTTATTAACTCCGCCTTCTCCTTTCTTTCTCCCCTTTTCCTTCAACCTTCTCTCTTTCATTAATTTGCTTGCTTGATTGGCAGCGTAGAACGCGAAGAGATTTTTAGTTTACCCGAAGTTCGCTTTGCACGTGAAATCTTTTGAAAATGCGAAAATATGAAAATTCAAAGGATCGTGTTTTCGTAGTTTGAGCAGCTGTTTCACAGTTTGCGGCGACATGGACAGGTCTACGAAAGCGGAGGTCCTGCGAAGGTTCGGTGAATCCACAGATTCGGAAATTTACACGTTCCGAAGTTTGAAGGTTTGAGAAAATTCGTAAATTTGTAAATTTTAACGTTGACAAATATTCGCAAACCTGCGAATCCCATGGTTGTAAAATTTACAAATCGGAACCTGGCAAATTTGGAGATCGCGAAACTTTGTAACTTTGTAACTTTGTAACTTTGAAGTTTTGAAACTGGCAATTTACAAATTTGACTAATAAATTCGAAAGTATTACTAATAAAGTTCGAACGTCTCGTCTAACAACGATGAATTCCGACGCGTTCGCGACTGTTCGTTAATCCATCTGCGAATGATTAATGCATGATTCGTTTTTTATGGTAAAATATGTAAAACGCTGTTATGGTAAATTTAGAAGCAGGACGGATTATCGTATTTCCGTTGCTCCCTGTATCGCGTCGCCGTAGCTCATAAATTTCTTAAACCATTTTTATCCGAAGTTAATCCTGCAGGAGACTTTAGAATTCTCAGAAGCTACAAAAAGGATAAAAGACTGTATATCGTGACGTTATAGTGCCTCGTAACGAGAAAAAAAAGTTAGAAGAAAGGATATTATCTGCTTAGGTTGATCATTAATTAATTATACTAGGTACTTACTGTCTGTAAGAGTAGCCAAAGTATAGAAAGACGAGGAACAGAAGAAGAAGGACGATCATTGGCATTGTCAAAAAGGGAACCAACGTAATAGCCAAATGATTATCCTGCACGGCAGCGCCAGTTACCTCTGTAGAGAAAACTTCGATTTTCATGCCTATCAAAAGAAGAAAAGCACGACGATAAAATAACGACGTTGCGGTTTGCACCTCCGTCTTTACGTTTCTATCTTGTAACGAAAGCAACGAATTCTTGTCGCAAGAAGCAAACAAATTTTTCATCTTTTGAGAGAACGCTCTGGCGTATAAAAAACAACGAGTGTTTATACTTTTCTCAAATTTAAAAAGTCCGCGAGAAAAGAAAAATAAGATCTTTTTGCAATTGGGGTAGAGTATCTTCGTTTCAAAGATAGTTCGTAATCAATTTCAGGACTTTTAGCTCATTATTATATTATATATTATAGGGAAGTATTATTCTTCCGATTAATTTCGATGGCTCTAATGATATTTTGTGTTTCACTATATTTATATGAAAATCGAATTCTTTGATATAAAGATGTTAGACATTGAAACTAAGGAAGCTTCGAAAGTCAGTTTTTAATCACTCGTTGATCGAGGAAATATTCTGTTCAAAAGTTTCAGGCAATTTTCCGACTTTCTTTGATAAGATATAAAGTTTAGCTTGTCTAGAAGAAGAATAACTTTCATTAATCTAGAACGAATGAAAACTGAAATTAATGCTGTTAGAAAGTTGCTTTTTAACGACTCGCTAATTCAACTTGGTAGTTTTACTTAATTTCAAGTAGATAATACGTAAAGTATTTAAACGTATTAAAAGTAACAAGTAAAATAATATTTTCTCGTGAAAAGAACATAAGAAATAATGGGAATGTTAAACATAGAAAGTGTTTCGAGGGGAAATGTCTCGAAAGAGTTGCGGGGTCGATGAAGCCAGAGCAGTCGGTCAGGTTAATTGTTTTCTATGTAGTGGAAAATACGGTAACTGACTATTATCAGTGTCTCGTTGAACAGTCGTACGATTATTCATGGAGTCCATAGAAATCATTTTGAAAGTTCGCTCTTCCCCGCGAGAAATAAATAATTTACTTGCCGCGTCGCGTCTAACCGTTTACACAAACAGAGAACGTCCGATGTCGATTTTTAATACGGCGAAATGTTTAAAAACGCACTTGTTTCGTTCAAAGTACGCGTTACGACGATTAAAACGGGAGAAAAAAGAAAATGGCCACGAAGCTACAAAAATGGCTACACAAATTTACGTCGAGATAATACTTTTGATTCCAATATTCTTCGAACATTAATTTTTCTATTTTTAATTCTACTTCTAATTCAATACAGGATGAAAGAAATCGATAAGATAACAATTGTCCGTGTTTAATAATACAAACACGAGCAGGAAGAGAAGTTTCATAATTCGAAACTTTGGCTATTTGCGCGGCAATGTTTAATTAAACTCGTTCGTTCCTTTCGAGAACGTAGCCTTAAATAAAGAAAAGCCGCGTTCTTCTTTCTCCACTTATTTTTCCACGTAGAATCGCTAGCCGGCCGATCGAACGACTATTTTTTAGGACGGTGCGTATATTCCGAACTCTCGTTTCTACGGAATTAAATTAAATCGCGCCGTTTGAACGATAAAATGAATTAACAGTACGTTCAATTCGCGAATTATCGCACGTGAATTATCGCGTATTTCAAGTCATTAACTTACTTCTCCTTGCGAACATTCCCACGAGAATAGAAATTAGAATAGAAATTAGAATAGAAATTAGAATAGAAATTGTTAGAATTAGAATAGAAATTAAAGAAAAATCATTAGTTACGTATATATTTTGGGATAACGAAGTAACGAGAAGAATAGAAAAGAATGAAAAGATTCAATTAGAGTAACGCGACGTATGGAATTTACTTTGCAACGCTCTCTTTGCGTCTTCCGTAGCTTCCAGGATATCGATCTCCGAATAGTCGAGCTTCCTCTTTATCAAAACCTCGATAGCTCCGTTCCAGGTAGGTCTTACGTGCCAAGCGAGCCTTTCACCGTATCTCTCTAAAGCCTCGTCTGTTAATACTTGAACCATTGATAGAGGTACTTTGTTTGTTAAAGACAGTCGACCGCCGCAGTATCGACAGCAGTGACCTTCCACCTACGCTCGAATATTATTTGAAAAAGGAATTTCAAGAATTTATTACATCTATGGGAATTTGCGTAAAGGACAATAATTGCTGGTCGTACTTACCCATATGGGATATTCACAAGGCGTGAATCCACACTTTGCTCTTTCAATAGCACAAATTTCTTCGAGATAGTAGCCATTCGGATCGTCTTGACAGGGACACTGCTTGCAGCTGTAGCCCACGTATCTGTAGAATTTTATCTCGCATCATCTTTGAATATCGTAGGTTTGTAAAAGTCTTGTTTAATTCAAACGCGGCGTTTCGAAAGTTAAATAAAACATAAAGCTGAATACACGTTTGAAGGCACGTTTCAACATTTCAAAATCCGTTGGTCCGAGCGTTTCGAAGGTCTGAGAATTTGCAAAATTTAAAGATCGAGAACTCGCAAGGTTTACAAATCTTTCAAAGATTTCAAAGTCTGGATGCTCGGATTGTTTGAAAATTCCAAGATTCGCAGATTTGATAGTCGAAAGACCGGAGAATTAAAAAATTGATAAACTCGAGAGGTCGGAAGATTTCGCAATTTAGAAACGTCGAGCATTTAGAAACGAAATTCGGGGGCGTGAAAATTTGGAAAGTTTGGAAATTCGAACTATTTGAAGAAACTGTAAATCCCGTAATTTGCGAAACGTGGTACATTTTTCATCGAAAAGTTGTTCAGCGAGACGCACTTTACTGTGAATATTCCTTTCTCGAACTCTCTACTGTGACCCATGTCTGCCCATTGCCACGCTCTATAGGGTTGCTTTTCGTCCATCATTCTCACCGATTTCACCTCGATATTCTTCATCGGCAAAAGTACGCTGAAGGTTTGATTCTTTCTGGGAAGTACGATATTATCTTGGCGACATGGTACCTGCTCGAGATGAGGCGCTGCTATCGAACTTCCGCCCCAATTTTGAGGGTCGGCCCAGAATAGGTGACCCGACCTTGCCCACTGGCTGATTTTCTTTGGCGATCTTTCTGCTTCGCTCAACTATTACAATCGATCGATTAATTGGCTAATAAACTGATTAATTGTTACCTGTAGAAAGAAATTTTGTAAGGAAAATTAAAGGACGTTCTTAAAGAATGGCAATTTGCGGATAGAATTTGATTGCGAACGAAAAGTTTGTCAAGAATATTAAGTGCATCTGTCAAGCGACAGGAAACGTTATTCTATCCGAGACGCGATAGGAAATTTAAGAAGAACGAGTGTAAAGACGAAGAAGCGGCAGCCAAACTTACCCCTGTGTTGCGCTCGATCTTCGTTTTCTTCAAATTCCGATCCAGCCACGCAATGATTATTCATCCATGTCGACATAATAATTCTTCAGAAATTCAGCTGATCAATCAATCGAAGTTTGAAATCGGGGAAAATCTGAATTACCATCGGATCGTTGCTACGATAATTGTTACGTGAAAGCAATAGCCAACAGCGATCTTGTAGTACTTTGGATTTGCTAGATTTCAAACTTTAATTGACTCGTCGGCAGGATTCCCGAGGAATTATTATATTAGACGGGTCGGTGTCTGAAGAAGACGAAGATTAAGCTAAGGCGCGGGTAAGTTCGATCGTTGCCACTTTTTCATCACCGTTTTTTCCATCATTCTTTCTTAATTTTCCTCGAGAGATGCGCTTGGATGTGTTGCGAGACATTCTCGTTCGCAAGATTTAACATTCTCCTTCGTGTTTGATAATTTCATAATTAGAATTTAAAAGAAGGAAGGCTAACAATTTCGCAAACTCGGTAATTTAAATGTAGATTTCTAGCTTCTTTCGCAGTCGCAGTTTCGTATCATTCGTATTCATTTTATTTCCGCTATTCCGCGATATTGCTCGTTAAATCTTGCTTTCAAAAGCAGAAGAATCGAGATTTACGTCCTGTTCGTCGATTCTGTTTCGCAGGCTGTTAAACAACGAACGAGAACAATACGACACAATGTCGATACGATCTTCGGGCTAATCGTGTATTACGTATACCGAAATATACCTACTTTATTACGAGGTTTTTTATTAGCATGTTAATAATCTCGATCGCGGGGGAATTAACGAGGGATCGAGTTTCTCGCGTAAACTCGGTACTTTAATTTACCGTTATCATAAATCTACCGCCTGTCAAATATAAAAGCAATTATCTATAATCGCATCTAGAATAATATTGTGTCGTCAAAATATCAATTATTGAAATGGTAATTATTAATTATTATCAAAATAATAATTTCATCCAAAGATTGCAGAATGAAGCTCAACAAATGTCAATTTCACCTGTCAATATACTGTCACCTTAATTTGTTACTATTCGCAATACATAATCCGGTGACCTACGAACTAAATTCATAGCACCTATCTAACAACTATCAATATTCGTGTCGCGCAGCCGATCATCGATTAATTGAAATATCGTATGTCTTTAGTCAATTATTCATTCACACGTGTTTCTTAATTCCTACCTGTAATTTTCCATTCCTGGGCAAGACCAAAGATCCAGACCTAGCTAAATCGATTCCAGACAGCCTTAGATCGATCGATTTTCCAATTCCCACTGCGTGTCTCATATCCAAAGGGAATGTCACGTAACTGTCTAATTCCGGTATCCGTTTCCCGATCCAATTTTCAGCCGTTTCCCATTCTAAATTTGGAAGCCAATGTTTCTCGACACCGAGAACTACCTTTATAATTAACAAAGATTGGAAAAATGTCCAAGCTTCGTAAGATACTCCACGTTTCATGATATCGAGCAACGGTCTCCTCTAAATTAAAATCTTTTAGTTGTTACTCCTTCGACGACACTGATTTATCACGAGCAGCGTTAAAAGTTCCTTTTTTAATCGATCGAAGATTCTACTTTTCAATCTCGAGATTCGAAGCTTCGCGCGAATCGACAGAGAAATGATCTTTATTAAAAAGATTCGGTCAGAGTTTAGGCGAACGATTGTCGAGTTAAACGATCGGAAACTGAAGCGAATAATCGGAGTTGAAAGGGGGCGTGTTTAGAGATTTATGGCAAGCTACTGCAGACTCGGCCTATTTATCGTGATAATTTCAGTTTCGGCGATCTTTTTCCAACGACGATTTCCCATTCACCAAGACATTTCCATACTTTGCATCATTAGGAACCGTCAATTTTCCAATTCTTAAACTTCGAGTGTTAATTATAATATTGCGGTATCTTGTGACGATCGAACATTGCAGAAGGAAAACGTATTGCTTTCGTGTTTGTTCATTTTCTAGTTCTCTCTATTGCTTGCTGTCTAAACGCAACTTGTCGTATTTTCTTAATATTACCAGATATCTTCTTACATTCTCGTCCTTTAATCGAGTTTTATACTTTCAACGTTTTAATAATACAGTGAAATTATCTTTTTCCTTTCTTTCTTTTCTGCTTTTCATAGGCGAATTTCGATCGCTACTAACTTTGAAATACGCAGGAAGACCAGTTGCAAGAAAAGCACAGCTGCGATGTCAAAGCCGACACGAAGCCTATCTCGAACGATTCTGAAAGCATTCGCGTTTCTCGACATTCGATGTCCGTTGTTTATCCTTAATAAGGTTTGTCAAGGATTTTTAAGGCATCGTCACTTTTCTCCTTTTTTTTTCTTTTTTCTTTTTGAAGAACATTTATTGGATAAACACCTGGACAAAAATTTAAACAAGATTCGTCTAGAATATTCTTAAGTCTGTAAAAATAATACTTAACTACAAGTATCTAGTATCTTTTATTCTGATGATAATCGAGATCTTACGTAAAACGGTAACATTCATAGGGATTTTTTAAGTACAACGAACGTATGCAATTCAGTGGATCGATGTTTCTGTATATTTCGCTATGAACGATAGCCTTATTTAAATCCATAGTCGCAAATGGATATGAAAAAAGGGATACAGAGCTGGGTAAATTCGATTTGCCAGCGGAACGACGAACCATTTCAGTGTTCCATCGCGCAATAACTTGTCAGCCTAGATAAAATACCAATTTATTTGATACATCGTTAACAAGCTCAAGAACATCGCTATCAATTTATAGAATTTCCTATTCTATATATAAATAAAATAAGGAACACACGATACGCTCGTAGGTCTAAAAATGCTTTGTTTTGGAAAATTGGAAAATGATTATCTCCGCTACTCGGCATTTTCAATATTATTTATTGAACAAATCTATGTACACGATACGAAGCTTCTAATAAAGCATTTTCAAATCCACTTGTATAAATCTCAAGACACTCGTAACTCGATCACCGTGATTTCAAACACGTTTTATTCGTACAAACGTCTTGACCGCCAAGCCGAGCCAAACATCGCCATACAAAAGTAATCACCGTATCAATCAGGGATCTTAGGTATCGTTGAAATAAAATATTTGGAAATCGGTCGTTTAAACGACGTGTTCTCCTTTTTAGATTTCAATTTTGTAGTTGTTAATACTCTTAAATAATTCTTAAATGATATATATAATAATCGCTTATTTATTTGATCGTACCTTGTTCCATCTTTTCTTTAAAGTAAATATTTTCTAGAGTAATTTTTCGCATGATTTCTGTTTCTATCGCGTAAATCGTACCGAACACGCAGACGTAACCTGGCGCACGCTTGTTATTCAAATATACGATACGATAAGGAGGACTTGAAACGAAATCTCGTGAAATAGTCTGGCTTTGTTATTTGTAAATGCATTTTTATATGCCGTATTTAAATTAGCCCTTAACGTTAATTAAGATGAAAAAGTATTATCTCGGCGTAAGGTAAAATCCATTCTCACGGAAATAAAGTTCGAGCGAAAACAATTAATTAAAATGGACGCGTCGCCTCGAGTTATACTCCTTTATTTCAAATAACATTTGCCCAACTTTCGCACGAAGGCCGCTGTTCCGTTCGATTCAACGATGCACCGTCTAAACGATGGAACGATCCACCCAGCTCTGCGGTTACTTTTATACATCTTATGACATCGACAAAATTAAAAACCACCACCGATATTATCAGACGTAAAGAAAGAGAATTCGATAGGTAGATGATGAAAATGGAACGCAAAGCCTGAACAAGATGTAAGAGACGAAGAACTCGTTTGAGAGACGTTGAAACTTTCAAACGCGTCTTTATTGTTGCGTTATCGATATACTTCGTCTGACAATAAAACTCTGCGACATCGAATTAGAGCTACATCGCCATAAACGTCGGCGACACCGTTCAAACGGATCGTCGAGCGAGACATCCTTCGCGAAGAGTCCTATTGCGACGAATCCTCCTCGTCCTCGGGCATCCTCTTGCCAAGGCCAAAGTGATATCTTTGGCTCATCAAATCGTTCGGTCTCTTTGGTCCTATCGGCTGTCCGTTGTTCGGATGAGCCGCCCTCTTACCCAATCCAAAGCTATACGGTCTGCTACGTTTCGCCTCTAAAAGATCGTCCAAATTCTCTTGCGAATGATAAGCAAGATTATCCACGGGCAGATAGTCCATGTTTAATCTGACAGGGTAGTCCGAGTTATCGTTTCGTTTCCCTAGACCGAAACTGTATTGCCTGCGTTTGCCAAGACCGAACGAGTAGTCGCGTCCTCTCTGCAATTATGCAATTTCATTATTTCGTAGAATCGCATCCTAGAGGAATCATATCGAGAGAGAGAGAGAGAGTTATTGTACAATTCGCGCACGTTTATAATATGTTTCTTTTCGAAAGATGGCCTTTAACATGGAAAAGTTTCACTTTCTGAAAAATACGTTGTTTCGTAATATGTAAAAGAATCTTCCTACCTTGTTATCGTTTGTGTCTATCCAACGTTTGCCAATACCAAAGTTGTACACTGGTAGCCTCTTGTATTCGGAAACGTAAGTGTAAGCTCTTTTCTCAGGCACGGAATCGTCAAGTTCCATAGAATTCAACATGGTATTATAATCATGAAGGTTCATCGAATAAGGCGGCGCTTCTTCCATCGCCGAAACCGATCTGTCCACGATCCCGATCAAATAAAGGAAAGCTACGCTCGACGTTAACAAACCTGTCCTAATCTTCATTGTAAATGTTCTCTTTCCGTTTAATTCTGGCCTGAAAAAGATAGAAATGCGATTAAATATCGTAGTATCGGGGAAGAAGCGTGGGGAAAAGGAGAAGATCTACAGGTAGAAAACAATAGAAGTAACGACGGGGGCCGGAGAAGACGGGAAATCCCGATTTATCACATTGGGTAATTAAAAAAGGTGCACTTGACATCCACATCTGTGGAACGCGTGCGCGTGCTAGGAATATCAAAACAGTGGTATAAAAGATTTTGTTATCTACGACTGAGTCGCGACTGGTTGCAGTAGCGAGGAAACTGCGATCAGTTGCGGGTTAATCAATTGTAAGTTGTGAGTCGCCAGTCGAGTCGAGTCGAGTCGAGTCGAGTCGAGTCGAGAGCGAGTTGCGAGTTGGTTAATCGTTATAGTTGCCGCGTTGTCATGAGTTGTCGATTGTTAGTTGTGAGTTGTGAATTATCAATTTAGTTGTCTTAGTTATATCGCATTATTGCATCAAGTTCACGTTAAACAACCGTCGTTTCCTGTTTAAATCGCAATAAACAAGCCTATAAAGATCGCTGATCCGCGATTTCTACAATATAATGTATAAATATATAGTTTGGCCAATAATTTATTAGTTTGTAATATTCGATCTCGCTTGATGGAATTTTTTGTCGAAAACCGTAGGATATATTTTCCAAACTACTATACCAAACAACTATAGTAATATTTGTCGTCCAAATATCGTTGCATCGAAAACCATTCGAATCACGAGACATTTTACCGGAATGGAGGCAATCTGTTTCCTAATTTCGAATCGGCTCTCAAAATTCACAAATCATGAATAGCAAGTGACACGACACATTGCCTCGAAAATTGCTTTCCCGTGTATCTAATTTGTTGAGGATTTCCTAGTCCGAATCCAGTTGCTGAAATATCGCTGCCCGACCCGATTTTATCCGAAAACTTTTCGTCATAATCGCAACACGAATTTACATCGAAAATGCAAAGCTGTAACTCTTAACGAGCTCACCGCGGAGAAATTTAAGTGATCGCACGGATGTCCGATATCTTCGTTGTCGTTATTTGTTTAATTAATTATATATTAGCTATATGTGTTTTAAATTAAACTTTCAACGTTTGTTTGCTCGGAAGCATCGGGTTATAGAAATTCGGGAATTTCGAAAATTTCCACGAGAAGATATATTTTTTAAAGAAATGGAAAGTTCAAATATTTTCGCGCTATATTTCGTAATATTTATACAGTACGATAGTTTCCAGTATATTCGTTTCGCGTGTCTGACCACCGTCAGTCCATTTCCATTTATATTCTCTTACCAATTTCTTCTTTACGTTCTTCGCTTCCACCATATTCGTTCCACTCCACGTGCTTACGTACTTTAAAAATACCTTATTTTCAAAGATCTATTCTTCTACATATATTCCACAATCCCGTGTCGAGTAAAATCACATTTTTTAAGTATTTTCAACTTACTTAATTTCCAGAGAATCGACACTTCAACGAAATGATTAAAATTTGACGAAATAGGATATTCAGTTAACAAATCAATCTTTAAATTTTTTACTAGCAAAAAACCGAACTGTCTTGGTTCCAAAGACGCAAAGTTCCAATAAATTTCTACTTTAGCTGTTGATCAAATTTTAACCGGGTGATCGATGCTAAAACAATTTTTTACGTCGACTGTTTCTTCTTTCTCTCTTTCTCTTTTTACAACAAACACCGGAGAAGTGGTAAAACGATCGCGGTTTACGATTCAGCCGAAAAATCCGACGCTACCAACGATTCTTTCGAGAGCCACGAACGATTGTAAATCTTGTAAATTGAACGAGATGAGCTCCGGGAACGCGTATCCTAGTTTCCCTGTGTTGGCCTTTCGTTTCACTCGGAATTGCCACTTTAAATCGAGGCCGATTTAATTTCCACGGGCATCTCACAGAGATGAAACGTCCTGGTAAACGTTAGGCAGGTACCACTGAAATTTTCACGAGCTTCGCGAGAAATCTTGCTTCTCGGCGTACGAATCCATATTCTCGGAATTAATCTCACGAATCGGCTGGCTGTAACGTACACAGGTGTTTATAACCCTTTCGGGATGGTGTTTCTCTCTTAGAGAAAAGTTGTTTCGCGCGAAACAACGATAAATTTCGCTGAACAAACGTCTTTCTTAATGCGAAGAAAGCTATCCTTTGCAGGAAAGGTTCTCAAATTTTGCTATAAAATCGGAGAACGTGATCCGAAATTTTGAGAATCAACGGTGTGGCAGTTGCGTTTTCAGAGAAAAGTTTTCAGTCGAAATAACGACTTAGTCTTTGCCACAGATGTGTGCTTTTTTTCAATAATGACAATGAAAACGAAATGGATCATAATATTATATCGTTGCAGTTGTATTCTTATATTCTTCGTAATAAATAAAAGAATAAAATGTTCTTTATTTTCATTTCACGGAACGTAAAAATAAAGACGAACGATGATCAAAAAAATGTATATTTATTTAATAGAATCATCGTTTTCGTGAAAATTCTTAACGTTTGATCATCTTCATTAATCGTAATCAAGTATGACCAAGAAATACCGATATCCAGTGGACTTCTATATCGAATATCGAACAGATAACCAATGATACGCGGTTTCAGTATGGCATAACAACACGTGTAATCGCTCATCCTAAATGCGACCACGAATTCCTAATGATTATCGGATTAACCGGGTTCCAATTCGCTTAAGCTCGATAGCGGCATCTCTCGTATTGAAGAGACGCGATTCAATATTCTAAAATACCGTCAAGATCGTCGTGCATTGCTTTGGAATTCTATCGTAAAATTGGTAATTCTATTTTTGAAAAATCCCAGCACAAGTGTTTAGAGACAAAGTATTTTTCGTTGATTTTTGTTTTGTTTCCTGATCTCTATCAGGTTACGTGTATTTTATAAATATTCTGTAAATATTTAAATAGCATTCACATGCTTGATTTGGTACATTTACTTTAGTTAGTACAGTTAATTGGTAAAAAAGAAAAAAAAAAATTGAGAAGTCCTCGTTGCGTAAGCGGGAAACTTTCCTAAAGTGAATTTTTGCACGTTCCTGACGAATTAACAGCAAATTGCGTTAATAGCTTGGAAAATAAAAAGGAATATCTTTCGCGATGTCATCGATTCTCTGATAACGGAGAAGGTTGACATCTTGTCGGGAGTATAAATCATAATAAAAGTTAATACCTTGTGGAATAAAATTTTGACGATTGGAAGAAAAATGACACGTAGAGTAGACGTGTACGAGTGGAGAAATTTTCTGACTAAAGTCATTACGAATCGAAAACAAAATTCCTGAATAGATCTTCGTAATTTACGCAAGGAAATATTGCCAACAATTTCTGAATAAGCAAAGAAATATTTCAACGATTTTCTCGATTTACTAAAAATTCGAAGACCAAATTCTTCGATATTTCGATATTCGTGAACAGAATTTCCACAAATTAATAGAAATACAATTCCTTAGGAAACTCGGTAGGTATAATGAATGTAGTTCCATAAAAATTCGAGAGTAAACTCTGATAAACGAGAAACCCTATAAAATTGTCTGCATCGCAACAGGTGCCTCGGCTCTCTCTCTCTCTCAACCAATGAATTTAGTTTTTAATTACAGCGACGCTCGTATTTTTATTGCACGAGAAATATCAATTCGCTGGACTTTCGTTCCGTCGAGTTAATTCGCCGGCGTAAATCTGCCTTTCCGATCTTCGCTGGATGAAGATGCATTAACACGTAAAAAAGAAAAAGAGAGAGAGAGAGAGAGAGAGAGGGCGAGCGAGCAAAGAGGAAGAGAAACGAGAAAAACGAAGAGGAATAGGAAGTTCCCATAAAATTGCAAATTGCTTTGAATAATCATTTCGTCTCGGTTCATCAAAGTTCTTTTCTATGGCTTTTTCACACGAATATGATGAATTTCGGGTTAGTGGACTGGCAAAAAAAGGGGGCGCGAAAGGAAGGCAAACGGGAAGACGGGTATGCCGAGATGTGATTTATCTGATTCGTTTGGGGACATCAATCACGTGTCTTGTATCGTGCTTCATATCGATTATCCAGCTGCTTCGAATCAGCCTGTTCCACGTGTTTGCTGCGTGCACTTTGAGAGATCTGCTATGTGTCCATTTTTTTCTGTTTTTAATAGGCTTTCCGTAAGCAATGTTGCGTGTTACGACAGGTATTTGTGTTTCTATTAATGCTCCTTTAGACGCGAACGATATTTCTTGCGTTCTGACTATCTTCTCCCGACACTGTGTGCCGCGATAATTATTTGTATTTTCTTTTTAGCTTTTAATTCTTTTAATAATTATTTTTAATAGGTAAAACGAATCTCTATTTATTCGTGATTTCAAAATACACGCTGTCAAAAACGAGCGAGTATTCTTTTGCAGCGGTAACATAAAACGCGTCTGGTCGCGTGTTTCTTCCCAGGGCAACCTGTACCCGATCGTCTTCACTGAAAAATTATATCCTATCCTACTATGGCGTTTCTTTAATCCGCGAAGAAACTCCTAAAAGGCTTTCGTAAATCTCGCTTACTCGCAAGTTTCAAGCTCACGAGCTACGACGTCGTTAGGTGGTAATCTCCAAAGCGATAGAAGCGCAATTTTACAGTCGCTGTGTTAATGTTGAAAAAAAAATTTCGTAATTATGTGTTCCGTTTCTTTAAAAACATTACAGTTTCTTTAAAAATTTTGAAATAAAGTTCAGAGGTTTCCTCCCCGGTTGATAAATTATCGAAAGGTACGATTACATTTGAAAGAGAAGAAAAAAGATATTCGACTGTGTTATTAAACGTAATTCTGAACATATTTCTTCTTTCATAAAATCGAACCGGTATTTATTTTTCATTACCGCGTCTCTTATTCTCAAATGAACTATTCTGATAACGTATGAAAAAATAAACGACTTCTTGCTACAATACAGTTATTTCTCATGACAGGTTACTCTCCTGGTAACGTAGTATCTTATCGTTAGTATAATAATTTCTCTCCATCATACAAAGCAACATTCACGTACTGCTAAATGAATTTCGTACACTTGCAGCTAATTAATTAAGTACTATAACAAAGTAAATACTATAACAGATACAACGGTGTACAAGTACTTTTTACAGACACTGTATATGCCTAAGAAGATCGCGTCAAAGTCGATTACAAGAATTCCAACTTTTCATCAAGGAAAGAACGACGACGTTATGTCCCTTGAAAGAATTAGGAATAAAAGTACGAGCATCGTTCCGTGCTTCGAATTACGAGTAAAAATCGGAAATGAATACACCGAAATGAAAACACTGACTGGATGCGTAAGAAAATCGCGTCGGTTGAAATCGTGTCAATTTCAAAAAACGAATTACAAAAGTTCTCGCGAGTGCTGTCGTATGACGTTTCCGGATCAATTTCCGCGTTTCGTCGGCAATTAAATATCGGACAGCGCGACGTAAGCGTTCAACTATATACCGGACGTACGTGTTGGTTGAACGAAATGGACTATTATCAACGTATGCAGACATATGCAAACAAGTACGCATCGCTGGATCGATAGCGCAAGAGTCGTACGGAATGTGTCTGACTGGTCTGACTCGACGACGAGCTTAATTCAATCGTCGCTTGGGAAAGTTTCCGATGGGCGACAGTTGAAACGACAGTGATTCGACTATGTTCCGAAAATCATTGGCGAGTTCGCGAGTTTCCGATTGACATCTGTGTCAGATGACGTCTGTGTCTGTTTGAGACGTTACGCTGTCAAGTTGTAATTTTAATTGTTTCCGCCACATATTGCTATTATTGGTCGTTGGTCATTTCCATATAGTTAACATACCGTTTTAGGACTTTGTTACGAATTTATGGTTATGTTCTAGTTGGTTGGTTGGATTTCTATGATTCGGTGTTAACTTGAACTTTTAGTGAATGAGAAATATTTGGTCTGTATGAAGATTCAAAAGAATTAAATATAAGCTTTCGTTTAAATCTAAAATAACTTTCTTTAAACTATTTCCGATAACGATGGCGTTAGCTGTTCGATGCTTGCGATTTTCGTGTCTTTCATACCGTTAGCTTGTCATTCAGTTCAGTTATGACTTAATTAACTTAATTTCAATGGAATTTTTAATAATTTCGCGATATTTTTCTTCTCATAGAAAATTATTATATTTCACGCATAGCGCTTTTATAGAAATACAACTTTCTTACGTAAGAGAGGGATAACTCTGATCATTGGCCTGTTACGAAAAACCTGTTTTTAGGAAAACGCGTGAAAAAGAACCGCTTTACGTAATATATCGAACGTGATATTACGGATATGGAACTTTAGGGATTAATAATTATTTTCTTTACTTTCGTTTACTTTACTTTGTTCTTTTTTTTTTTCTTTTTTTTTTTTTTTTTTTTTTTTTTTTTTTTTTTTTTTTTTTTTTTTTTTTTTTTTTTTTTTTTTTTTTTTTTTTTTTTTTTTTTTTTTACTTCGTCGCTTATTCATTAGCGATCTCATCTACATTACACCAATCGTAGTTTAACCGGATGCTTTGGAAAAGCACAGTGGAAGACTGGACGCAGGATCGCTTTTTAGTTCGCGACAGGAAGCCACCCCCTATGATATACTTGGTAACCGGAAATGCGATTAACGCGTGCTCCGTGGCAAACCCATCGACGATTCGCTAATGAAATTTTAAGTTGTCTCCGATAGACCCTTGTTGATAGACTCCCACTTTCCTTCGCCCTCTTCATCCGATTTAATGAAATTGGTCTCGTTGACCAAATGGACGAAATATCCTGAGGGAATTCAAGATGCGATAGGGTAGGTCCTTTTTGATGGTTGAGTAGTGGTTCTTTTTCTGTTTCGAAGATACGTATAATGTTATTATTATTTAGGAACTATCGTTTAATTTACGAAGAAATATAATTTCATTTCATTCGGATGAAATTATTATAACATAATTCTATTGGAATATGAAAATCCCTTCAACGTTTTCACCTATCGCTAGATTCTTTAAGAATTTTCTTGTTTCACTGAACTTTTAAAAGCAATTTTTACGATCTTTGTAGAAGAAAGGAAAGGAGTAGAGCCAGTCCGTGAACAATATACGAGAACTCGAGTAGGAAAAGTATTATTGTTGCGATTATCATCGATCTCATCGACGGACTCGTGAACAGGTACATACGTATACGTGCTACCTCGCCCCGGAAACGAGATTATCCTCGCTTCTCGATATTTCTCCCTCGAGAGAGGGAAAACGCGCCCCATGTCGTGAAATTAAACCTTGTTAACTTGTCTTCCATATTCCACTGCTCTTTACGACATCGGACTAGCTTCCGGTACAGCAGAGACGACCAAGTTCCACGAACTAATTCTAGAACAACGTAACAACTTCCGTTTCTTTAATTTTCTACAACAACCTTTTTGATTCCATTGGAAACTCCACTTCGTAAATACCAGAAATTGTTTCCCGTATCTTTGTCGAATCGTTAAAATTTTTCATTTCTAAATTCTTCGCTGAAGCACACGGAATCGAAAGCGTTACGGTTAGGTCAGCCACGTTATTAGAATCGATGCGTTGCGATTTACGTATCGAAGAGAAAAAAAGGGAGACGATCGTAATTGCGCGAGTCACTGTATATGTAGTACGTTGTACAGCACGATAACGAGAAAGAATAAAGACGGAGCAAGTTGGCGTAGATATCGAGATTAAATTTTACGCGAAGCACGTCATAAAAGTAACGTAAAGAAGGTAGAAAAAAGAAAAACGGTACAACGATGAAACCGTGAAGCCGAGGAATCACGTAAAAATCACGTAATGTCACGTTGCATCGAAAGGCGAATTTCACGCGCGGTGGATCATTATCAACGATGACATTGTCGATGAAAGTGATAGCAATCTTGTTAACGGACCACATATTGCTTCTTTCCGTAATTTTGTTCTTTTACTTTCTTTAAGACAGAACGTCAGATTTCCAATTTTGTCTCGGCGACGGGATACCGTAGTAATGTTTAAAATTTATAGAGACAAATTACCATTTTAATTCATTTCTAGAAATAACAGGATTCGGCAGACTTCATCGTACTCGGGACGATTTCATGGTTCTTGGGCAAAAATCAACGATCGTTGGGACGATTTGACATTGAAAATTACAAGAAACTTGCGATATTAAGCATCGACTAAAAAGAATCTTGTACTTTCTAAATATGAATTATTGGTCGAAAATTAAATCTTTGCTTCAATGTAGCATTGTTGTATTCGATATAGCAATCTTTTATTTGTATCGTATGGTATTATTAATATTTGGAAGAATGGGAAATAAATTTCTTATATTAAATTTTGTGTTCTCTAATATTGGAAATTACGGGAACCTTCAAGTGATAACATCATCATCACCGATATAGTTTTTATAAGTTCGTATGAAACTTTTACAAATGCTAAAATTTCAGACAATAGTTTGAAACAGTTACACCCTATCGTTGATAGAATTTTTCTAATTATATATATGTATTTGTTGTAATTATTATTATTTCTAATTATATTTATGTATATATATCTAATTATATATAATGTATAAAGGTTCTACAAGTATTAATATTTGAAAGGGTGCAAGGTAAATATCATAATAATTAGAAGGACCCTTCTAATAACCAGAGTTTCGTCTAAGTTCCAGATTATACTATTTTAAAGGAAATTACTATTGAAAGTTTCGTCAAAGTTCCAAAATGAGATACTACAAGTAGTTTCGCCTTGCCACGACCATCGCTTTCGCTAGCTTCCTTTCTTGATGCGTTCGATGGAAATACAATACGAAGAACCGTTACGTTATAGCAGAGAATTTCCAAGTTGTAGCACAGTTCGAACACAAGACGAGATGGTAAAGCATGGTTTCGTATTCGAAACTGTTAGATAGCCGTGTTTGTGGTCATAAATCGTGTCATCGAATTGGGTCAAGCTTTCCGTTCAACGTATATTTATAGAGAGAGAGAGAGAGAGAGAGAGAGATCTGCCGTAAGAAGGTAGAATATTAATAAATTGCTGTTAATCCTACGCGATAATACGATTTACCGAACGAGAGAAAAGGGAATATCGATACGTTAAATCGAAAGACTCTTCTACGTTCGAAATTATTTGCGGAAATTATTAAAATATAATCGCACTCGTATGCACAATCTTTGTGAGTGAAATTGACGAAACGTCTTACACTGGATCATAGTTTTTCTTACTTTTAGCATTATAAATTTTAATATTATAAATTTAATACTAAAATATCGAAATAAAGGTATTTAATTTGCCTTGCTTTTAATACTGACAATTCGAAAATTTGATTACGAAAATAACTTAATGGACGAGCAGGTAAGAAATATATCTCGAGATGACCGAGCAAATTTGTACAATTTTCAGCATGATAAATTCAAATTCAGATATCGACATTGAGAATGCAAAATTTTAAAAGCTGGCGATAATATTGGATAATACTGGAAGATTTAAGTAATATAGGTCAACGATCGCCGCCAGTGAAGTTGCTCAATGTCGTGAAACAAATTCTACTTAATCTTTCTTCGATCCCAATACCTCAAGGTTCAAGTAGTATGGGTCAAGGATCGAAGCTACCGAAGTTAGCCAATTCTACTTAATCTTTTCTAAAGAACTAAAAGATCGCTGAATAAATACAAACAGAAGCCAGGAATTATTTCTTCCGAAAATGATCGGTAGAATGAGGTATAATTAAAAAAATTGATTACATATCGTTGTAAAAATTCTGTTTCGTCGAACAAATCAACGCGAGTAATAAAACGATTGCTTATTCCAAAGTAATCAATTGAATTTCGTAATCTGCCACCTGAAAAATACGTAAATTGACAAAATCTCGGTAAACCAATTCGACAGATCCGAGAATTATTCGGCTGAAAGCTGTGATTAATCATTTCTATTTGCAATAAAATCGCTTCGCAATAAAAAGGTCGAATATAAAATCTAGAAAAAGATGGCTAGACTGACAAATCACCCAAATCTGCGAATTATTATTCATCGCGAAATGAACAGCAATTCTCGCTACTTAAGCGATCGCGAGAACAGAGAAATTTACGTACTTATCAAAGGGCAACACATATTAAAGCGGAAAGCCAAACAGAGTATTGTTATTAAACGACTGGTAGTAAAGTGAAAAGTTGTCGTGAGCTGTCGTAGTGGTTCGTCATGGCAGGCTGATTAACCCACTTTCAGATTTCATACGCGCGAGATAAGCAATAACTGTGCACTGCACGCTGCTTATAAGCTACAAAAGATTCGCTAATAACGCTGTTTTAATAACCTCGCCTGATCCGTGCTTTTCCTTTCTACTCCACCCACTGTTCTCGTTTTCTCGTCGTTTAGGACACAACGTTCGTGGAAACGCGTGAAAACGATCGTATTACAAGGATGTCATAATAGAAATTAGGAGATAAAGAAATTCTAAATTGAAGTAGCAAGTAGCAATTGATATCGATCGACGCATAGACATAAAGTATTTTACGCGTTTTTCCGATATACGATCATTTTATATTGATTACATGATCTATTTTACGTTCTGTTATTTTCTAGTTTACGATCATTTCATGATAATAATAAGCGTTTGTAATAAGTGTTTATGAACGGTCGTCAATATTTGTCGAAGCTTTGTATTGTCGTGATGAAAGAAAGCTTATCCTCGTGATCGTATTATTTTGATGAAACTGATCTCGCAGATACAAATTACACGCTTGTAAAATGTTTGATTTCTACAAATTTTTTAATATATTTAATAGCAATAAAGTAGTTAAAATATACGTAACTGATGTATAGATGGACATACAGATAGATAGATATAGTATATAAATATTTATAAATAATTAGCGACACTTGTCGGAATATAAATATTGCATAATTGCAGTATAAATATTTGGAATATAGATATCTTTATCGTTGACAGTTCACGTAATTACGTTTGAAAAAGGGTTATCTTGCTTAATACTAGCCTAGTAATTTACGAAGCCAATATAAAATATTAAGTAAATTACAACTCTCTAGAAGATTCTCCAAAACTATTTAAATTATCGATAGAAAAAGATAAGAAGCAAACGAGTAAATATTCTCGCGGTCTAAGACATTTTCAAACAATTGCAAAACCTACGAACGCGTTCCTGTACCAGCTGCGATCGTTGACTTATACTACTTAAATATTCCGATATTTCCGAATTCGTCGAATGTTCTCACCGAAAAAAAAAAAAAAAAAAAAAAATTGTAAATTATCTCGAAGAAAATAAGAGAAGGGAAGAATTTGTCTCTAGTAAACTCTCCGTCGCTCTAACGTTTTTCGACCGTGTCACAAAACTCTCTCCACATCGCAACAGATCGCGTATCGTAACAATTTGCACGGACTTGTAAAAGATTCGCGCCAGGATCACGAAATAAGTTCGTTTTCTGGATCTATAACGCAATTTGAAGCGAGCAAAAACACATTCACTGTACACTTCTATCACGTGCGATCAAAGTTTCGACCAATATTCTCTTAGAATCTTAACAACTCGGACAGCAGGAAAACTTCGCGTCCGATTGGAGCATTCGATTATCCCGTGGCCTCGAAAGAAGAGGCGATTGCTTCCATGGAACGAAAGTTTCGATATCAATTTTATTGAACCAGTGACGCCCGTAAATGACAACGAAGATATTACGAGCAACCTGAAGTTTTAGTCTTGTCGTCGAGATAATTAAAAAATCTTACTTTAGTCAAAGACTTACTCGATACTCGCGCTGAACGCTGCTAATGAATTTCCGATCCTTTTATTTTAAATTCTGTTTGAAACACGAATTATGGTGAAAGTTTCAATGACATTCTAAATAACGATCTTGTGAAATTTTCAACATTTACACGATACTTTGCGACCGAAAAAAATTTGCGTAAATATTTTACGTTTAAATCTCTATTGTTAGAAATTAGTGTATTCGTTATTTTGTTTCGTTTCTTTTTTTTTTTTTTTAATAGAGGAGCATCCTGCGGGTGTATCGAGTCGACTTAGAACTAAAATGTTTAATGGGAGTAACGATTTATTATCGGAGAATATTTATTAAAGAGAGATCCTCTGCATATTAATTGGACCATTTATGGGAACGTAAGTGTCTGGAAACAACGGAGGAATAGTAAAAATGTTGCCGCTGACTGTGAGAGAATTTTTTTGACTACTTTCCTTTATCTTTTAAATAAAGGATTATCTACTATTTTTCCTTATGTAGCATTACGCTATGTTTTTATCGTTATCTATCTTTTATTTATTTATTCGTAGATGTTTCATGACATATATATATATATATATCTCTAATTAGTAACAGGAGTGGTATGTTTTCAGTAAAATTGTTCGAATTGAAGCGACATATCCGTGTGACATTTCCGAATCAATTTAAAAGCTTTCGATGACCCAGCGCGGTTAAAAACGTATCACCGTAAAACTTTCCGACGGTTCGAATAGATATTCGAACGAAATCGTAGTTTCCAATTCTACGATATTTGTTAGGTAATTCCTTTAATCGCGAGCTTTAACTTTTCAACATGAAATTCTTCCTCCATATAGTGTCATAAAATTTAGTAATGACAGACGTTCCTCTTGAAAGAATCCTGAAACTTTAAAGGGCTTTTAAACGTAAGTGTTACACCGTGAATTTATTTAAAAAAAAAAAAAACCTGTGAGACGACTTCGGCGAAATTATCGTGCAAGAAAACCATTAAAATTATACTTTTCCGTAAAAATTTTAAAGCGATTCCGTTATTTCTGACACCACATATATAAGAATAATAATTATACGTGTCATTGCAGTTTAGGATTGTTTATGGTCAATTATCACTTATCAATTTATTTGTGCAAACGATTTAATTAATTTGTATAAACAATTAAATAAATAAGTGGATATATTTCATAGTAACAAGTGTGGGAATACAGTAATTGATGAAAGTGAAAATCAAATGAAATGAAATCAAAACGAGAAGCGCGATAACGGTTTCAAAAAAATGTATGTGCCTCTTTTGTCCGATTCCTATGGTAATCTATATTTCAATTGCATCGGAATAAAATAGTTTTCCTTTTTCGTATAGCAGAATAATCCCATATACGGTGTAAATATATACGGTATAGATTCAGCAGTAATTATTCGAACGAGACAAATTTCGTATTTAATTTTACTGTCATTATAAAAATTGAACGATTGTTATTTATCTATATACGTTTGTGAAAATACATTGTATACGTTATCCAAATAATGTTTTAAAGGAAAGACTCTTCGTCGGTGATTTCGAAAGGTACACCCAACGATATTCGTATCTTTTTTATTTTCTTCTTTTTTATAATTTTTTTTTTTAAAAAAGATTAAAAAAAATCTTTATTTTTTGTTAAAATTCTACACGTACTCTCGCTGTCCTTAATGCACATGATTCTCTACTGGCAGACTGCAAATGCTTATGCAAATAAATATACAAATAAATATGCGAACATATACAAAGTACCTATACATAATATCGAAAAGCGTAAAAATGTCAGAAAAGCAGAGTATTGCTTCCATCATTTAAAAGATAAAACAGATCTGAATATTTAAATACCATTTCTTTACCTACATTCGTGAAAATTAAAATTTTTATAGTATATCCATCGGGACAACGAATGTTAATTTCATTTTACATTTGTCGCAGCTAATTGAAGCAAGATCAGGCGATTGTTTATGCCATTAGGATAATCAACAACAGTAGTCCATGGCTCTTCTCATTATCGAATAATTCATTTTTGAACTCGCTATTTTCCCTGAGCAATTAATCGAGTTACTTCGACATTGGCTGGAAAAAAAGTAGGATCATCCTGTTCCTTATTACGTTTTTATTCAAACTCTCATCGATGCTTGTTCACAACGGCACAAAGTTCGAATTTAACGTCGTTACACGTTACTAACGGCTGTCATGAAAGAAGAGATACTTTTTTGTTGTATCGTCATTTGTCTTTTGCGGCTACATCGATCATTGGTTAACATTCGTATATCGTGTATCATACAATTTTATTATCGTTCTTGACGCCTCCACAGCCTGTCGCTATAGCGAAAATTTATTATGCAAGTCAGTCATCTGTTGTTCAAACGCAAAATGGGCTATGAGATATTTTTGTTCGTAGACACGTCGCAAGCAAATCGATCATTCCTCGCATAATTAAAAATTTTGAAGCTCTTTTTACCTTTTACTGTGATTGACAGGCCAGAGAGACAGGTCATATCCCATTAATAAATCATTAATAAAATAAAGATATATATATATTTTTTTTTTAAATATAAATACTTGTAATACGTCTAAAAATAGTTTACAAATAACCGATTCTAGCACTTCCTGTATGACACCCTATTGTTAAGAAATACTATCTGCGTGATGCAAAAGAATAGTTGAAATAGCGAGCGTTTTCGGGTTGACGAACAATTTGCCCGACGATCGGCCAACTGTTTTTGTACAAGGCAGAGAAACGTTTGCCATGTTTGAAGACAATGTTTTCGCGTGGCAAACACGCAAACACGGGAAAATGCCCTGGCGATAAATAATAAATGAAGGATCATTTTCAAGCGACGATTGAAATATCTTTTAGGGGGAAAAAAGTGTTTCGTTATTCAAATAGAAAAGTAACATTTGACATTTCACCCCAACTGATTCATATCTCGTAAGCTAGTTCTGGAATCTGTTATAATTTGTACAGTGATTTTAACAAATCTTAATAATTTCGTAAGCAATGGTTATAGCATCATAAATAATTAAATACGTGCTTTTACAATCCATTGAACATTTAGAAAATATCGATTGTTATAATATTAGATGCATCCTTGACAGTTTACGAAAGTTCATAAATTTATCATCTAGTTTAGGAGACTTATACCTGCGAATCTGACAATTAACTATCTTATCCAACGAGCGATGTCAAAATTAAGAAATTAATAAGAAAAATATATATAATATGTACGAAATGTAATACAATACAATTAGAATAACAAATTTTCATTTGAATATCTTCGTAGGTAAATCCTCTATATGATCATGTAAAATTATAATTTAATATTACTTTATTATGATAAAAAGTAATTCGCTGATTATGAAGCTAGTAACAAAAATGAAATTATTAGATGGCCGAAAATGCGATACTTATTAGTATACGCGTGTAAATTGAAGAAAGGATTCTACGGAGGTTGAAATTCTCCAAGTGCTAGTGTTAATAAGAAATTCCTTCACAGAAGTTTCGCGCTCCGTCGTAATTTAGTAATTTGGTTAAATCTTGACGCTCGGAATAATAAGATTTTCCATTAAAAGAATAATCTTTTTTGTGGTATCCTACGTTAAATCAAAACCAGCTATATTTCATACAGGTATAATTGATTCGATTACTAGCGACGAGAAAAAGAACCAGTTGCCGTAAATCGGACGAGAAAAGAAGAGAAAGATTAAAATTAGAATTTTTAATTTTCTTTTTTCAAAACAATGGTTAATTGTTTTCGCCGAATGTCGTCGTTTTTTTCGTAAAAAGCACAACGAGTCGTCATTTTGATTTCTTCGTCGAAAAGAGCAAACTGCTAACGTTACTTTTATGCTATGCGATTTGTTACCGATGGGTACGTCCTTGCGAAACTTTTCTGTCATCTCTTTTTACAACTGTACTTTTAGAGTTCTTCCGGACTGTCTCTGACGTTTACCATGACCAGAGACATTTCGAGTCGGGCACTGCTTCTCATTCCAGCACTCCATCCTCATCTTTTCTAACTTTTTCCACGGTTCTAATTTCTCTGTCCACTTTTCTCCATGTTTCTTTTCTTTCTTCCAACGACTTTTTTCCCCAATGGCACCGATAGTAAAAATTGACTCGACTTTTATCTACACGCTGCTTCCAAGATACGTGACGATTAACAGAGTGAAAATATAGCGATACGATATAATTTAATATTTTTAATGTCAGTGTAATAAGCTCGTTCGCGTTTCATTAGGAGATTTAATTACTAATTATACCGAGAACTATAACTTAATATATTAAGATGATTAGATATTTGAATTTAATTAATTTTACGAAAAATTCACTCAATAAGAATGTGTGAACGTTCAAAGAGGAAAATGAAATATCGTAAACATTATAGAAATTAAAATTTAATACACCGAGGAATTATCGAAAGGTTGAATTTAATTTTATGAACGATCTATCGAATTCCTTCCTAACGCTGCTTTCATTAATATTTCAAGAACATAGTTTCTTCTTTCGAGCAACAGGTGAGAGTTTTGTTGGCCTCATGAATAAAAAATCGTCCCTTCTCTCCTTTTCTGCCTCTGGCTGATTGATGTTACGGTTTCACCCCTTAATTTGCGAAGTCAGAGGTGACTAACAACTAGGTACTTTAAATTTCTGTACCCTTCTATGTCTTTCGCGATACAAACCACCAACGAAATTTATCACCAACTACACCACCATCTGCAGCGATACTATTCGTTCAAACTTCGATTATTTCGACTTTCAATTTTTATAATATTTCCGCTTTCGATCTTCGACATTTCACTTTAAGCCATCTACTTCTATCGTAGATAAACAAAATCACAAACAATTTCCAGAAATCGTCCTTGAACAATTCTCTATAAATTTTCTATAAAATCGCCACGCTATTGGCATAGTAAGATAATTCTAGCGAATGTCGCACGAAGTTACAGATATCAGAAGGGAGAGACTTTCGCTTCTTGCACTGTACTGCGTTTAAAACGATTAGAGTTTCCGCTTTGCGCCGTAGCCGTGTAAATTACGAATCGCCAAATTTCTCAAGAGATTTCGTTCGCGGAGTAGGCGTCTGCATTAATCAAATTGGATGGACGTCTGAAAAATGTTGTAAGAACACTTTGATTGCAATTGCGTCAGACAAGTCCAATATCTCAACGTTAGTATTCGGCTGGAACAACGTCGCGTTAAACAAGGAATATCCCTTTTATAACATCGCGCTCGATTTATTACACGGAGATCCTAATTGTGTGGAACGGTATGGAAGTATCCATCCCATGGAATCCAATTACGCTCGAGTTTTTTCAAGAGAGAAGCCGTCGATTTTTTGGTGCAGCAAACTTATAGATTCGAAGATAAATAGAATGTCGCGTTTGACGAAAATTTGATCGATGAAACTGGACGAAGATTAAAATTTCCTTCTATTATTTTACGTTCGCGTTATTTCTATTCGAAGTAGGAAATACTCTTCCTTTCTCTGGTCTTTTCTTTTTATCGTGTCTATAGCAGCTCAAAATTATCGTTTAATTTTTATCGCGCTGAACGCAAAAACGATACAGTCCAAATCTTCATTATGATAAATGTTTCTCAATTAAAAACCATCAATTGGATATTTACATTGTATTATATACGGTTGCTCTCTAAGAGAATGAAACTACCCCTCTGAGTTTACAAGAGAGAATTTCAGACTTTTCAAAATTTGGTACCATCACTTTTCTATAAGGAACTATCGTCTAAAACGTTTCACAAAGGACTTTTTTTAAAATATTATCTTGACATTGACCGATACATCGTTGGAACTGTACTTGGTCCTCTATTTCTCGGTAATTATTTTTCACAAGGCTCGCATTTTCCCTCAGATGTGTGAAACGAAATTTTATCCTAAAAATCTAAAAAATTGCATTCTATGTTTGAAACGTATTTCAAATACGACACTAAAATACAAACCAAACCAATAGAAACTATACCTTTTGTCAAACTATCCGTCTAATCTGCAAACAAAATTCTAAACGCCTCAAAATTGACAATTTTTACTTTTCAAGATCGAAAGCATCGAGCTACCTTAAGTATCTTTACATCAAAATCTTCGCACGAAAATTGTATCACTTATCACAGTTTCCCACCTAATCATCTCACTACACCTCCTATAAATCTTCGAACAGTCACTATGTTATTGTTAACGTTAAGAAACGTTAAGAAAATTTTATATACAACTTCAGAATCATCTTGCAGACGAAATGAAATACTATTAATAGAAACTATACTTCCTATTTCTCAATTATTTTGTTACATGCGCATTTGTATTTAGATTTTCAACCCAAACCCATAGGACGAAATTCTAATCTTTCAAAACTGTCTCTTCCTATCAATTTCAAACAAAATGTCATTGAAACACTTTAGACATCATAGCCAAAGCCATTCATCGCCAATCTTTCCAATTCTTTCCCAGAAAATTCAAACACTATATACATATATATATATATATATATGAATGAACTGTTAAAAAATCTTTTCACTTTTTTCTCGAAAAAATACAACTCCTACAATTATATACTAACGCACAGCTTATGTGAATTCTCAGGAAATAATATCAACTTGTCTCATAAACTTCAATTCCTGTTAATTATATCGATTCATAAAGAATCCCCTCGATCTTCTCTCACAAAATCAAACCTCTATATTTACATCCCTGTTCGTAGCTCGTACGAGTTATTTTCAAAAAAAAAAAAAAAAATAAATCCCAACACCAATTTTTTCTTACAAAGTTCAACCGCTATAACTATCCACAGCTGATACGTCGTAGGAATTTTTCCCACCGAACGAAATTGAAAAACGGTAAGAAAAATACACCGATAGCCGCGATATCGAAGAAACGATCAGCTCACCTGTTGCTATAGAAGCAAAGTAGACGACGTATCGAGGTGGATGTCCCCTTGGGAGTGGAAACCGTAGCTCTGTTTCCGTTTCACGTGGTTCACAATCGTAGGTAAGGTGTTCGAGGTTGAGTGTACGATGCCGGGCGCCGCGAGTTTGCTGTCTACACGAGATATGCCGATCAGGGCATCGCGACGCCACCCTTTATACGCGTGTAAGCCGCCTGTGTGCCGTGGGCCGCGCGTGTCGACTACCCCTCTGCTCTTCTCAATCTCCATCTCTCTCTGTCCAAGCCTGATCGCGGTATAGTCGTCTTTTTCGCACACACCGTGTGCGCATACGCGCGCTCCTCGCGATCGGCATTCAATTCTCTTCGTCGCGAGCTGCCTTCGAAGTCGGTCCGATAAAATGCGTGTGAACAACTCGGTTCTATTTAATTCGTAATATTTAATTTATTCGCTCGTTGTTCTTTGTTACTTTGTTAAGCAGAACTTTGGATATATCGTTTCGAGTGAAGAAATAAATTTGAACAGGGAAAGCATCGAGATTAGGTTTCTCTGGTCAAACGAGTTTTACAATTTTTGTGAGATGGCTGATTTATGGTGGATTTATAGTAGTATTTTTCGTTGTCGTGAATTGTCTTCGAACTCGACGTGGTAAAACGCGTGTGAATAATTCGCTTCTGTTTCGTTTCTTTTATTTTGTTTTATTTATCGTACTTATTTTATTTCTACTTCTTTTCATTGTGATAAAACATGGTTTCGGAAATTGTTGTTTTATATGGAATTTCGATACAACTATCTATATGCAGGAGAAGAATTAAGAATAGTAGAATTTTGATAGAGTACATTTTGCAATCTTCGAAGTAAGAGAGTGTGGTAAAATACGCCTGAATAATCCGATTGTATCTTTCTGTTTGTTCTTTCTTTATTACGGTAATGCAGTATTTTAATGATGTTCTAAATGAATATTAAATGCTGATGTTTCAACCATGTACGCATGACAGCTGAAATGGAGAAGTTTGCGAACTTAGGATCGTTAAAAGCCAAAGTTTTCTACGTGAATGTAACCTAATCTGTGAATTAACCCTTCCATATAGTTGTATTTTGCGATTGCTCTACTTCTCTAAGAACGAAACGCAGCATTTCTTGTGAATTTGAAATTACGTCTTAAGAAATACTGCAGTTCTGTGCATTTTTATGCTTTTTCGTGGTTTCATAATTATTCGAAGGAGAAAGCAAAAAATGTTGCAAATTTGCACTCGACTAAGGGAACGTAAAATTTCGTCGTGATCGACGACCAGTTCCAATTGCTTGTTTGCTACTGTCAAAGAAATGTTAATTTAGTGGAAAAGAGACGACTCTGTAACTTGTATTCCAAGGAATTTCAATTTTCTAAAATCAGTCGCCACAGAATGGAACACTTTTGTACAAGATTTTCTAAAACTAAGAAGGAAAGAAAGAAAGAAGATTCTCGTCTGCATCTCGCGTTCCAAGGAATTTTGATTTTCCTCCGAGCCTCCATGACGTTAGGAAATTCAAATATAGGATATCCGTCCTTTTCTAACTTTTCGTTTTTTCATCAGATGCCCACGTTTTCTGTTTAATGAGTATTTTCCTATTTTCTGGTTGCTCGCACAGGCAACAGGTTCGTCCACTCAATCTTTGCGAAGTTCACGTAAGTTCAGTTGCTTTCGACCTACGCGATGAAAATTTGGCTCGAGCCAAACTGAAATCTAGCTGTTTCGTATATCATAAGTTATCACAGATGAAATTGCCGCGTACGCTAATTTTGTTTCGATATTGTCCATGTTAATGTCATCGTAATATCTGGATAAATCTACGTTACAGGAATGGTAATGAAAAGAAAAAAAAAAAAAAGAAAGAATTAACCGAATCTTAGAATTCTCTTTTATAACTGCGACGTTTTAAAAAACAGAGTTCTATAACGTAAATTGACGGAAACAAAAATTGCAAATGAAACGTTGCATCGATGCAACGTTGATCTTTAACGGCTTAAGTTACTTTGGAACGACGTGTTTTATTTATGATTTATTTAAAAGAAAAAAAAACAGATAGAAAGTTCAGACATTTTTTCCATGTTAAAATAATTTTATCCGATACTATATATATAAATAACACTAAATTTATTATATTAGATCGTGATAATCCGTTCGTTATCGAGCATCGATTCATATTCATATTCAGACTACAATAAATTTCAAAGAAGATTACCTTCGTTTAAATACCTTCATCTTTCGCGAATTTTTGCCGTTCTTGAAACTATGAAACATTTATATCCTACTTAATACCAGAATGAATAAAGCTTCAACATTAACACTAATAAATTAACAGAAATTATATTTATTCCAAACCAGAGTAAATTGGCTGTAATATCTTCGTTCAAACACCTTTGTCCTCGACGAATATTTAGAATTCTTAAAGTCGTTGAATATTCATATTCCAGTGAAGACTTAAAATTAACAAATAATCAACGACTCTCTTCATCAGCGACTATTTTCATTTAACGAATGATAGATAGTTTATCCAAATCCCTTCGTTTTCTTCGAATCACTAGAATTCTTAAGACGAATAAGATGAAACGAAAATTAGTAAATAAACAGAAACTATCTATATCGAGGATGTTGCGAACAAATGACTAATTTTACCCAAATATTTTTATTTTCGTCAGACTCTTGGGATCATCAAATATTGGATATCCGAGTCGATCGCTTCCCTTTGACGCCGACGTCGGCGAAAAAGAGAGTCGACAAAAGAACGACGACGAGTTTATTGGTTTTTTCGTCGGATTACACGAACGATGACAGGGTTCCTTTCACGGAAAATCGACATACGTCAACGCGCACATTTCAGGTATCGGCCAAACTAAAAACGTGGCGCCATTTGATCCGCGATTTGTCCAGCTTAATTGGCTGATTGTGAAAACACAATCGTAGGATGGTTTCGACTAAACGACACCGGCTCACCCGGGGAATGGGTGTTTGCTTCTCACTTTATTGGGACGGTTCTAGTTGCGTCAAGAATTCAGTTATGAAGACTTGTAAAGTATACATACTTGAAATCAGAGATAGCTAGAGGGATAGGAAATCGCCGGAGATTAGATCAGTCAGGATATCCGAAATTTTGCGTACGTTTGATTTACAGTTCTCAACTGGAATCTGAAAACACCGCATTAAATGAATATTAAATGTAAATAGTTTGAAACTGTACATAATTGAATCAGTGAAAACGTGGATGTCTGAAACGTGGATAAATGAATTATTTCACCCTATGCAAATTTTGCCAGTACTTGATTTATTTACTTCTTAAACTGGAGTTTGCACCTATTATTTTAAATAAATGCTAAATATGAGTATTTTAAAGTTATAGATTGTTGAATTGTTGAGAATAGATGCCCAAAGCTGTGGGAATAAGCATATGTAAAGATGGATTATTTCACAGTAATTTCGGTTGGATATCATTGTAATAATACATTTGAATTATTAATTTTTTAACTCAAGAGAGATGAACTTCCACGCACGATAGCCTTTAAGCCTTGAAGTTTAAGGGTTAGATAACGTTAAATACTTGAGATCTTTTTCAACGGTGGTAGATTGATCTAACATCTATGTGTTTTCGATAGTATAGTTACAGGGAATATTGAAACAAAGTATAATAATATAAAGTTCATATATTATTTACACATATGAAGCTATAAATATTGTACGCTTGGATACTTGGAATTTAAAATATTTCACGTTCAACCAAGACACCCTAAACATTTGTAAATGAACTAAACTATCTGGCAATCGAATTATCAAGTATTCGAATGATCCTTTTCACAATCCTTTCCAGCATTCGTTCGTCAAATGATTCATTTCACATTGAATTTCACCTTTATCCTTTCAATATAATTTTCCGTATACCTGATACACGTATCTGAAATATTGTTCAGGAAACTGGAAACTCAACGTAGATCATTTTCTTAATATCGTCGGAGTCGCGTAGCCGGATACACAGGTCGTATTCGCGGAACAGTTATCCGGTGAAAGGCTTGCAACGAAACGTCAGGCTGACACAGAATGCCAAAAACCACGTGAAATTTACTAGAGTCCTGAATGATGAAACGGATGCACGTGTCGTCATTACCGTGTGGTAATATTCGCCGGAAGCTGGAGATCCATTTACTTCGTTTTATGAAATTCCGTTTTTCTCCTTTACAAAACGTGTAGTGCGGTTGGCGAGGAAGTTATTCTACTCGCAGAAATAAGTTGGAAACGTAGAATAAACATTCGAAGCTGCGCTTTTTCGAAAAATCCAATCTGAAAATTTGTCGAATTTTCTTCCATGACATTCTTCTTCTCTTTGTTACGGAATGTAACATAGAACGTGTGCCACGAATGAACTGTTTATTCCATATGAAAAGATACGTCGAAAATAGAATAAACTATCCCCATAACGGACTAAACAATTCCCATTCAAAGCTTCGTTTGCCAGGAAATCCAATTCGAAAATTCGCCGAGTTTTCTTCCATGATATGATTCCTTTTATCTTTTTCATATAGCGTAACACAGGACGCGTGCTACAATTGGTCAGGAAGGTATTCTAGGTTGAAAAAGAAGTAAAAAAAATGTAGGATAAAACTTGTTTGATTTCATTTTTGTTTTCGAGAGAATCGAGTTTGAAATCGGTGTTACTTCTCGATTAAAAAATTCTTTCATATTACGAACGTTCAACGACTCATCCATCAAAATGAAAATATTTTCGATCAGCAATACAGCCGATAGAAAAAAGATAAATTGCACGATGAGCTCGCCTTTTCCGTCTCAAAAAGCATGCAAATGCGCGTGATTTTTCTTTCCACGTTGGCCAGTGGCCGGGCATTTACGACTTTTCTGTCAGTTCACGATCTCCGAGAAATCTCGTGGCACACAGTGTCTCACAAAAGTATTTGAATATTTAGGAACACAGGAAACTTTTATGCATATACGGTACGCCTTATATAAAACATTTTGAAAGATCAACGAGACGCGTGACTCTTATATCTATGTTGGTGAAATCTGAAACGAATTAAAAAATGCATATAGAAGTTACGAGATATATTCGGTAGGAAATTAGTATTTTCGTCGTGCGTGAATTTGAAAAGTAATATTTTCAGCGTGAATCTTCGTCGTATGATAAATGTTACAAATGGTGCCATCGAGTATCGTGGTTTATCAACATAATGGATACTCGACTGTTTAAATACTTGCGAGATCTTTGCGATATGTTCATTTGCACCAAATAATCTCGTAATTATATTTATCTTGGGATTTGTCTCGAACTCTATCAGTATAATCGTGACGGTCGAGTATCTAGTACGATGGTACTAACGAAATTTTTTTGATGTTTCATATAACGCAAGTAACATATTCGCGAGGGGTTTCCACGAGTGTTCGAATATTTTTATGCGCTAATGTACTTGCTTGAAAGCGGCGAGCTTCCGGCGGAACTGTCTGCAAACATTTCACCACGTTTCGCGTATTTAACTTCGGTCGCCGCTGACGGCAAACTTTTCTCTAGCCCGCGCGACAATCACAAAGATTATTCGATGCGGTAATTCTGTTATTCGTTTTATGCTATCTTTCCAACATTCTTACAGAGTTATTTGATTGAATAACAAGTTAGATCTAATCAAGTTCTTCGGCATTCAACGAAGAGAGTTAATTTTGAGTAAAAATGACAGTAGAAAAATTACGCATACATTTATACGAAAGTTATAGCTTATTTGTTTCTCCTATTAAAGGTAAAATCGTGGAAGTTACGTTTTCTACAAAGTTGGGAAATATTTGTAAAACTTAAAATACCTATTTTTAGATATTCCTTTTTATCGTAAAGATGGGATAGCTGCGATGTAACGGGATTTCGATCTACAATATTATCTAACGTTAAATATTCTTCGTATGTTTTTAGACTTACTTAAAAGATATTAGTGCGTTACGATCATCGTATCACGATTAGCGAACGAACACGGCTTCGTTCAACTGTTGTACGTCAAGTAATAGATAAAAAGAGAAAGTTTCCGAAAGTTGGGATGGCATGGATCAACAAAATCCCCTTTAGTAATCGGCTTAATTAAAAGTAAAGGCTTAATAGTTTGCAATCTTACTCGGAGGAGTTCTAACGCTTCCTGAGCCACAATATAATTCTAATTAACGACGAGAACTTCGTTAAGCGTTCTTTGCAGCTGGAACGCAACCATTTAAACCACAGTCAGATACAACGTCGTAGAAAACAAAATTTGTGAAATATGAACGATAATTGGAAAAGTCAGAGAATCGTAAACGTTACGAAAGCTGCGAACGCAATGAAATGAAAATTTACAGGAAAAATAAAGTGCATAGATTACAACAATTTTCATCTCGTTTTCTTTTAGCTTCCGAGTACGATGGCGCTTGGAAAAATTTCTGATTTTATTCGAAGATCATAGTTCGTGCAGACGACAGACAGCTTATGGAAAAAGTTCTCCACAGCGTGGGATATACTTCTTGCGATGCATTAATGCACCGTAAGATTGCTATGCATAAGACGAGCGATCATTACAGTTACTCGCTTGTCAGTTCAAAGTTGACATCGGTCGACTTTTATTTGCGCGATGCGATTAGCTTTGCTGCGCGACGTCTACGAGGAAGATCGAACAAATTTGTAACTTTTTCTTCTTTTTTAAAATGACACTGAACTAACGCTTTAATCTTGGTTACAATATATAGAATTATGTCGCATTATTATTTGTATTCGTTTATACATATATTTATTTTATTTGCTAATGTATTAGAATTATTCAAAATACTATTTTAATTATGTATATTACATCGATATTCTATACAGTAGCATTTTACAAATTCTTTACCTTTGGATCGATATCTTTGGATATAGTTGGAAGAAAATATTTGAAAAGATGATCGTAAAATATTAGTAGGTTTTATTAAATATTGTCCAAGGAAGTAAGAATATATCCTTAGGATTTTTCTGTACATCGCAAGTAATCATTTCTTACTTGTACGTACCACGTACTTTCGTCTTCCTTCTCACAGATTTAACACTAACTTTCTCTCTAACAATAAGAAACACCCTCGTTTCACTTATTTTACGAACACCCCTACAACTCATCATATTCGAATCCAGACGTTCTAGGAGAGAAAGAATAGGCTTGCAACTAAAACTGCAACTGGGTACACGAAATTGACGTAATGAACACGGGCCATCCGTTTCGGCACTTTTTGAAACTCCACGTATCTAGTCGTTGGTCACGTTGGACAATCGATCGCAATTAGGTAACGCGTTAAAACGTTAATCAACACCGACGCAACGAAATCCTTTGTATCGCAATTATACTTTACGGTATAATGTATTACTGCAGCGGACATTATAGTCGCGTGACAACGAGCGTTTAATTCGTCGAATAAAATGTCTGACGTTGATTGAGACATCACACAACCGCGATGAATCGAATTTCATCGACACGTGTAAGCGGCTATCCGATGAAAAATAAACAATTCCATTTGTTCCATTCGATTCAATATGAACGTTCAATTTATTCAATTTATTCGATCGATCTGCCATCACAGGATTTAGGAAATCCCCTCTTGCAGCCAACAACAGAGAGGCAGTCTAGCATTTTCCAAATATTCTTTTCTTTTTTTCTTTCCATAAAGTTTTCGTTTCCATGTACACTTTCGCTCAAAAGTTTGAAGCAACCTTGCGCTTTTCCGGACGAGAGAAATCTTTTCATCCATATTTTTTCTTTTTTTTTTTCTGAGAGAGAGAGAGAGAGAGATAAGAATATCGTTATCGTGACTTTTCATTTACAATCACAGTTTCGGCACTGTTCGATATTGTTCAATGTTTGAAATAAAATATTTATTCATTTAACGCGTTAACTGCTGGCCCGAAACGACTTCCATTATGACTGAAATATCGCGTTTTAAAACTCGTCGACCTTTCAACGCCATTTGAAAACTACTTGCGCTTGACGCGAACGTGGTCTCATCCGTCTTCGGGAGCAACTAAGCCGTGACGCCTACGAAGCGTCATCGACGATCAACGTGTTAATTATTTCTTGTAAAATCCTAAAGGGGTCCTCACCGAACAATCAGTAACATCGACAATATATTAAATTGTCAAATTCGCCTTCGAAACGTCGTTGCGTATTGCGTGCTATACGCGTCAACTGTATTCGCAGTACAGATGAATCTATCGCTGAAAAAAAAATATACAAATGAAAAATATCGCTTTGAGCGTTGAAATTATTTATTTCAATTACGTTGGAATAAACTAGAACGCGTTTCAATGGCTTGCAAAAATAGAATTTTTCTTAAAAATACAAGATACGCATATGCATCGCGTTCCATCCATTAACCTGCGGTATCTCGCTATCGTCAGAAATTTCCAAGACCTCAAATCACAATGTAAATACTGATTAAAATATTAAATTTCAAACATTCACAGTCAATCCTATTATCAGTATCCCCGTCACTTGTCAATATCCTCACCACATAATTTGCGCATTATATTGGCTTTAATATGGTAAAATATCTAAATTTCCATCGATATTCCACTTAAACCCTTGAGTATTTAATATGGAGGATATTGAAAAGCAAAAGTTGGCGGTATTATCGATCACATAGTACGCTGCAAACTTTCCAGCCAGAGTGTAAATCGATTCGAAGAATGAAAAAAAAAAAAAAAAACGGAAAGAGACACGTCTTTTACATGACAATACGTCAATGGACTTTTGCCAGACCGACGAGTAGGCGTACGAGCTATTAAAGGAGCGCACAAAACGTGGGAGCCGATGTATTCGTCTCATTAGGAGGCAGGGTTGAGAAACCCGCTGGAAAAACGAAGAATCGTCGAATAAAGATGTCTTTCGTTCGATTGTTTCTTTTCTCCTTTGCGTTTCTGGGAAGGAAATCTCTTTTGGTTTTTGGAGGACAGTTTATGGAATGCTATTGTTAATGAAACATTTAGAATTGCGAGACCGGTTATGGAGAAATTAGCGTGATTTTGTTCTTTGACTTGATTAAGGTAGTTCATAAAATGTGGTATTTAAGATTCAGAAGTAGATGGCAGGAAAATTCTTGAAGCTGTAAAATATAGGAAAGGATAATAAATTTAGAAGAATCAGTTTTTATTCGATGAAAAATTCAACAACTTTTGATCGATTTGATATAAATGATTAATAACTACGAGTGAAAGAAACAATTTGATCGTTCATGTTCCTATATTTAATCTGCAATCCCAGCATTCGATAGCGCGATACGAGAATATAAATAAAAAGAAGTAAAACACTGCTGATATATTTTAATTTTCCACTCCCTCATTGCAATCCTTGCTGTAATTTTCACGCTATTAACGATAACATAGTCAAACATACATAGACACTTCTGAACCTTATGGCTAGCTATTGAACAAACATTAATCGACAGGAATTTTTACTCTCGCCCGCGTCACGGATTTCAACTAGTCAAATAACAACTGACAGTTGCGCGCGATGAGAAGATATAGACAAAATAAAATCTGTTAAATAGATACAACGATCGTGCGGTGTGCACGATTTTTGAAAAAATTCTAATTTGACGTACAACTTGTATTCTCCAATGTCTTTATCGATCGTCTATAATTTTCGCAGAAATAGGAAGATACGAAAATAGAAAAGAAACGGTAATATATGAAGATAGCGAAGTAGATACAGAGGAAAATGAGAAAATAAGGAAACAGCGAAATGGCATAAGAGCGAAACGACGAGATAGAAAAATATAAAGATATAAAATATGCGATAACAGTTTCAAAAATTTCTCTGTAATCGTCTCAAATAGCAAATTAGGAAAATACCACGATACCAAAATGCAAGATACCCGACGTGACTCTACAGATTCTCCTACACAATCGTGTGAAATAACCATATCGTTTAAGCCTCTGCTATATTAAGTACCGAAACGATACATTTGTCATCTTAACGAAACAAATTTCAAAATACTGTGCGTCGTGCAGTATTAATTTCGCGTTCGCGTTAACCCGTCCCGTGAGAACGGGCCAGAAATCGCGCGACATCGATCCAAGTTATCGCATAATATACGAAAGAGATTGGTCGATAACGGTATCATTTTTATTACCTATTGTTAATCGGAAGGCACGCGTCGAAACATCGTTCGCGTTGTGATACGTGACGATAGCTCGATGGTACCGTGGAATAACCGGTGTTCCTTCACACGAGGCTCATCCGGGGACGTGTCGCGTGAGACCTCCTATTTAATGACCAGCGAATATCCGCGCTATTAGCAGCGACCTGGCGTTGGCGTGAGTTACTTTCGAGCACAGACTGCTAGCCTTTTATCTTATTCGAAGATGGAGCGCGATATCGGAATCAGAGATTGTAAATCACCTGTCGCTGACATCCGCGACTATGTCAGCTGGAATCGTTCGCGCGATCTTGGTCTGCGACGACTAATAACCCGGTGGGTCGAAAGAGGAGAGGTTCAAGCGAGAGTGGCGATGAGGAGATTTTAAGACGACTCGTTTTGTCCTTTGGAAAGATGGTAAAGTAGCTCGATGTGGCGGAAGAAATTGTTTTCTTGTACTTTCGAATTTTTAACAACGATTCCAAGATAATCTATGATTTACGAAGCTACGTATCGAATATATTATGGTTAAATGAATATTAAATGTGGATATCTTTAAACTACGAATAATTGAATTATCGAGGAGAAATAGTTCAAACTTTTGTAATAAGTCGTAAGCACAAACGCGAATTTAAATTAGTATGTACGTCATTAAAGAAATAGAACGTAAACGAACATCCTTGTTATCCTCCTTGTTATTCTTCATACATTCTTGTATATTATACGTATTCTATATATTTCTGCATCTAATAATAATAATAATGTGCAAAAGTGAAGCTATACACCGAATGCACGGATATGTACATTTAACATCGGTCGAAAGTCTTCCTTAACGTCAGTAAAGAAGACATAGACATTAAAGCATTTAGGAAATTGTAAAAGAAGTTCAAATATTTTGAAAAAACGTATAAGAAACTTTGATCGATCGCTAATCGACACGACCGAGGCACTTTACCAATTTTTCGCCAAAGTTTCGCCGCGATCTATCATTCTACGCGTAGGATATTTTAGTTGACAGATATTCTGTTCATTTCTTTGAAATAACGAAGCGCTTGCCTTCGTCCGTTTTATCGTTAACTTCAACGTGTCTCTTATCTTGTTCGATATCCATTTACCATGAGCCTAGTTTCGTTTGAAATATTATCATCTTCAGCTCATACACCATTTTTAATAATCTCTCGCAGTTTCTTGCCTTTCCTTCGAATGTCCCCGCTAAAGTACTTGAATATTTCGTGGAACTTCTTCCGCGAACTTCTTCTATTTCGTGACTGTACGTTTTGTGTTACATTTCCCAACTTTAACTCATTTGGAATGTGATCTTTGAACATAACGATCGATCTGTTACGATCAGGCTGCCTACGTGCTTACGCGATCTTACTTTTTTCATAATTAAAGAAATGTCATAATAAGTCCATCGTACTATAAATATTTTATGAATTGTGTACATTATGTATCTATTTTTGCATCCTATACAATTTTGAAATGTTAAATTTCCCAAAAATCATGATTATAACGATGCTTCTTATGCTCAAACTGGACACGAAAGGCCAACGCTTATCCAGTAGATGTTGATATATTTTAATAGTCATTAAAACGTATCAATACTTTTATACCCCTCGAATGTATTAGTTAATTGATAATATTCTCCGAATTATGATATTTCTGTCTTACGATTCGAAGATGATGATAATTGTTCATGCCACAACACGAACTTTACACTTGCTAACGATTCATCCCGTAAATCACGCAGCGAAATTTCAACTTTCCAAATTTCCTTCTAGAAGCCTGCCGCGAAGTCAGGAACTTTGCACGGAATACTCCCACGTTTCCTGGCCTGTCAGACCGTCGAGAATCTACAGTTAGAAGGAACGTTTCCTCCCACGGAAGGAGCAATTTCAGAGAACCGTGCAACAAGCTTCAGTCCAACAGGGTTTCTTTCCTCTCTACGTTTCGAATGACACCGTTTCTTCGTGTACTTTCACGCAGCCGGCCATTTTTTATAGACACCAGGCATTTCTTCTCATAGAGGAAGCGGCGGTGACAAGAGCAACTGGCTCGAACCGAGCAAATGAATTTCATGTTTGTGCAACTAAAGTGAATGAAATTGAGCCTCGAGCTCGTACACTCGCTATGGTAGCTAAATGTCAAAGTTCTACCGTTCGAGTACTTCGTTACAAGTTTATCTTAATTGATTTATTATAAGTTTAACAATCTGTATATAAGTATCGCGTAATAAAAACAACGAGTATAACAATTTGCACGTGTATTAGATTGTAACGCATGAAATTTCCAATTTTCTTCACGGTAAGTATTAGTAAGTATTAGTAAAGTACCATCTTATATGTTGTTCTACAACTAGGAGGACGGAGGAATCTTTTACACGTGTTTTTGAAACGCGTTTCTTTTTTTCTTTAATCTGATGAGACGTAACTCGTTGAACATTGGATACTTCGTACGACGTAATTTAGTAAAGATATTTGAATCTTAATGCTACTTACAAACGTCGTAGGATAGGTGCAACGATTAAATTGGAAACTTAGAGGGGTGTTTTAAGCTAGTAATTAGTAATTGTTTGATAGTAATTCGTAACGAGCAATCGACTAATTCATCGATTTGTAATTATCTAAATTATCTTTCGGCTCAGTAACAGGTTGTTATTGAGCCATTGCAGGTCCTCCAGATTAGTTGCTCGTCAAATCAAATACGAAATTGCACAAGTATCGCGATCTTTTTCGCGAGCAATGTATATATACAGCGTATATTATATCATACATACAAATATATTAATTGTACGAAAGTTTTAACTTTGGGTGTAGAGTTCAAAACTATAAAAAATCGTAAGGAATTTTTTTTTTTTTGTATAACCAAAATTTTAGCTAGTCAGGCTAAAGACGACGCAAATCCGCAACATGAAAATTTCTTTTTGATGTGTCGTTTCGTTAAAATTCTCCTGTAGTATTTTTTAAAAACGCACGTGTGTATTTGATTTTTATACAAACAACGAATTATCAACAAGAAATAACAAAATATCTGGAGCTGTCGAAGAAAATGGTCTCAGTGTCCCTTTTTATCAGTCCCATTTCCGCTATCGCCCTTCTTATACATCCATTTTTTTCCATCATGATGATTTTTCTTCTTCCCATACATATTTTCATGTTCGTAGTGACTATCCTTGCCCGCTTTAACTTCATGACCTTTGTCATCATCGTAATGACCACCTTTCTCGTATTTGCCATTCTTCCCATGCATTTCTTCGTGGTCGTTTTTATTATGATGACCCTCTTTGTAGTGACCGCCTTTGGACATTTTGTGCTCGTGATGATGTTCGCCGTCGTTTTCCATGTCACCGTCCTCGTGGAACTCGTCGAAGAACTCGGTTCGTTTCTCGAACTCATCCTGAAATAAAAATTGTAAGGTAAAAAAGGAAATTGAAAGAATTCCAACGACGTGTATTTGGCAATTGTCTATAAAATAACAAAAGAAAGATCGATCGTTAGTAGAAAATGCTAATAAAAATATTCTTTAAATTTAAACACTGAATCGCCAGACCTTATTACGCGAAATCTTCAAATCAAAATAGAATATTAAATTAAACATGAATCCTAGAATTATTTACGACAAATAATTAGAAAATTCTATTTGGCAAAGGGACAATAAAGGCAAAAATGTAGTTTCTGTTTTTTTCACCATTGATCAACCCTTTAATTCTATTTAGATAAAAGCGAATAAAGGCAAAAAGTAGTTTCTTCAATTTAATCAAAACAGATCAGTCCGCCCCATATGAAACTTACCTTTTTGTGCACGAAGTGTTGTCCCTTGGTATTGTAACCCTTCTGATGTTTCCCATTTTCGTCGAATGCCGCCTTTTTTTCACCTTTCTCACCCTCATCGTGTTCCTGGCGGTATTCACCCTCCTCTTTATGATCTTTCTTTTCGCCATCCTTCTCGTCGAAATAATTGCTGTGCCGTTCCTTGTCGTGATGACCCTTATCAGCTTTCTCCTCCTCATGCCAGCTTTTGTAACCCTACGGAAAACAAATTAGACACACGACGACTAACTTCCGTATCGGTGATAGCTTTAACGATGTAGAAACCATTTAATTAATTTTTTCTTTTTTTTCGGAGTTCTTCGATATTCCTATCTTTGGGAACTACGAAGCGCTATTGGTTTTTATCATGGTGAATTTGATTATCGAGAATCTGAAACAGTTGGGAAAACTTCATCGTAAAATTGTCACAGAAAAAGTACAAAAACAATATGGTAACAATATGATACGCGAGGATAAGTGTGAAAATATCGTTCGGAATTTTAAACAATCCTCGTTTCTGAGAACACGCAGGCATTAATAATTTTTATTACGAAGGATATAACGGAATTCGCAGAATTTTGTTACACGTAATCAAATTAGTTTGAGAAGCAATAGTATGGACGGTTCGCTATGCGTATCGACGATTCAGAACTTTTAGAATTCGTAATTTCACGTCGTCTAAAGGATAGGGATAATTGTTCTTTATAATCAAAACAGTCAGGAACATTCAGCCATTGATATGAAAAAAATTCATTAAATGTACGTAAGACTAATCACGTTTTCCCTCCTGATCTCCATCGAACGTGAACTCTCGAAATTTACCAGTGACTGTAAAACGCTAATTACTAATTACGAGTTAAAGCAATTAATAGCCCATCCAATCGCGTTGACGTCCTACCTTCTCCCCTTTTTCATCATCGCTCTTGTGATGCTCTTGCTTGCGTTCCGTGGCTCCACCCTTCTCAAATTTCCCTTCACCACCCTTTCCACCTGCGTCGCCACTCGCTGCACCCTCTTTTGCACTCTGATGACTCTCGTTATTATGCGAGCCATCGGTTGCAACATCTTTCTCCACCCTGTCGTCATACTTCTGCGCATATTGACCATGACTGTCTTCGTCCTTCGTAAATCCATCTTTTACATCTTTAGATACACGTTCGCTATCACCAACATACTCGTGACTTTGTAAATCATGATTTCCAGTCTGATGGCCTTCGTCTGACTTTCCCTGTATTTCATATTTCCCGCCCTTTTTCAAATTCCCGCTTTTGTCGTTTGCGATATTCGTAGCTTCCGCCACACCATCAGAAGCTTCTCTACTATCTCGTTCGTCGTTTTCTTGTATCTTTGCGTCATTTTGCTCGGGTTGGTTTACCAGAGTGGGCAACAATGGCGGATAGTAAACGTAGTTATTTGAATGTAAATTGGATGCTGTGTAAGGTGATAGAGTGGAGACTACGGGTTTTACCGAATGAACAGTAACTGCCGGAGTTTTGATGCTTCGATGAGAATTCGAGTTCGATGAGATTACTGATGACTCTTCAGAAGATTTATCTAGATCCGACCCACTGGTGTATCGATTATTACCATTTGTCGGTTCGTTAGTTGAACTTCCACCTTCGGATGAACCATCTTTTTCAGAGAACTTTCTTCGAGGACTTTTATAATGTCTGGGTCTGGCAGCATCGGGTTTAGAAAATTCTTGACGATCGGTAGAACCGTCATCTTCGAAAGAACCATTTCCGTCGGAATATTTTCTTTCAGAATTTTTACCTGCGGGTCTGGAAGCATCAGATTTGGAAGACTCGCGACGATCAACAGAGGCCTCGTCTTCCAACGAGTCGTTTCTCACAAAGATTTGGGAATTCTTATAAGGACTATGCCTGTCAGCATCAGATTTAGAAGATGGCTGATGATCGGTAGAGCTTTCATCTTCGAAAGAACCATTTCCGTCGGAATATTTTCTTTCAGAATTTTTACCTGTGGGTCTGGAAGCATCAGATTTGGAAGACTCGCGACGATCAACAGAGGCCTCGTCTTCCAACGAGTCGTTTCTCACAAAGATTTGGGAATTCTTATAAGGACTGTGCCTATCAGCATCGGATTTAGAATGATCGGTAGAGCTTTCATCTTCGAAAGAACCATCTTCTTCGGACATCCGAGAATCCTCGTAAGGAACATTGACTCTATTGGCATCAGATTTCAAAGACTTTGGAAGATCAATAGACAGAGAACCATCTTTCACGTTCACTCGGATCGTCGAACTGCTTTTACTATCTTTCCTTTCGTACGATTTCTTATTTAATCCAGGCAAAGAATTTCTGTAACCACTCGAGTGGCCACTATCTGTCTTCGCAGTATCTCGATGAATATTTCTATCGTCGATGCTTCGGATCTCGTCAGAGGCTATTCCTTTATCATTTGTTCTCTCCAAATTGTCTTCCTGGCTCTCTTTAGAGTATCTGCTTATGGAAAACGGTCTTGGCGCAATATCATACTTGGGTAACTTGGCTTGTGAACTTAATCTCCTCGATTTATTCTTATTTTCGTTCGTTGTCGATCCTCGAGACTTCAGGAATTCTTTAGGATAATTTTCGGTATTTTCAGTGAAGCTGGATGATTCTACTTGTTGTGCAGGCTTGCTCGTCACTCGTTTGCGACTTTTCTTCCGTCTACTAATTTTTGCCGGATAAGAATCGTTGCCGGATGGTGTTGTAGTAATTACGGAGTCTGTGTCGTACTTTTTCCGTGGGTCAGCGGCTAACGTATAAGGGTTGTACAAAGGAGTGGTGATCTTTTGGTTAGGTAGATTTTCGATGTCCGTTTCGTCCTTTGGTGCGGTTGGTTGAAGAGTTTGCGGGGAACGAGTTCTAGAATACTTTCCTTTGATTGCTTTCGAGACTGTGACTCGGTATATGTGCTCTGGGTCTCGAGATTTTGATTTTGAATCGATCTTAAATGGTTTCTGGCTGCCTTGGTTGGGTCTGGAATAGTATTGCGGTATTGTTACGATTTTCTTGGGTCGGTCGGTTCGTGCTATTTCGTAGTAAGTGTTCGTAACGTCTACAGTTGCTGGACTCGCGCTTTCGCGGCTGGCAACTATGGCATCTGAAAAAGAAATAGTTTGCTTTTCGGAAATGGCATTTAAGGTTAAAGAAAGTTGAACGAATCTTTCAATGGAGGAAAGACTTTCTATCTTTTGATTTTTCTAATTTGTCGGATAAATCAATAAGCGAATTTTCCAATATAAATAAAAACTTATTCTTTCAAATAAAACTTATAATTTCAATACGAAACATATAAAATGAATAAAAGTAAACGTGTTATATATTTCTCTCCTAACCTCCTCGTTTGAAGTTATTCCTTCTATTGAGAATTTGAAGTTTCAATGAAAATGTATTTCTACTTGGATAAGCGTACTTGCATACGCAGACGCATACATAATTTTTTAGCTTGTATAATTACCACTGTATAATTACAAACGTTAGTGGTGCCGTTTTAAAAAAGTAAGGATACGAAAGTAATATCTTGTATTACAATTCGTTTAAATTTACTTTTCAGTTTACTTACCAGGGTTGATGTTGTAAGAGTCCGCAATTTTCCTTTTTCCTATCTTACCGATTTTCTGCGGTTCGTATTCAACGACAGACAGAACATGCTTCAAATTTTCCAACCCTTTTACATCACCAGCGTTTACCAACACTATTCTCGATTGATCCACTCGTTGGTCCAACCTGCCTTTAACGCTATTTTTCTCAGGAATCACATTTTGGCTCTCTGCTAACGATAAAATCTCATCGTTGATTTTTGTAGCATTATGAACATCGAAAAGCGCGGTTTGTCTTGGCTTCAAAGGGACCACTCTCCTTATCCTGGTGATGTTTGCATTTATTATCGACGATCTTGTTCCCTGCGAGAGATACATTTCGCAATTGAAAGGATTTGCAACCGAGAAAATCGATTATGTTCGGTTACGGTTGAAGCATGATGCTACTTCTTTGTGTGAAACTTTTTAGTATAATCTTACGAGACAATCGCTTGTTACGTAACGAGTAAAATATATGCATCTAATACGGTTGCACGAGGAAGTGAATATTTTCCTCGTTTTTTCATCTAGAAAGTTTGACAACTTCTTGGAACGAAAATTTCTACAAAGCGTGAACGAGTGGCTATCTCAATTATATATTTTATCAATTTTGTCCATTGCAACGTTGCGATATTAATTATTGTAACGCGCACATAAAGTGTATTTATTAATTTACACGTAGTCGTATTTATACGTCGCACAGTTTCTATAACGAATTGCAATCCCATGCAGGAATAAAGCAAAAAAGAAAGTCCAATTAAAATTACGCGTTTCAACTTGCAACTCGTCTGTTTCTGTGCATTCCGTTTCTGTGCACGAACGCATCATGCGTTCGTTCTCCGTTATAATAATTAGGACATGCTAAAGAATATACGTACGTACAGTTCGTAAGATGGCTAAACGTAAAAAAACGTGAAAATTCAAATACTTTCAAATAAACTGAAATTATACCTTCGAAAGCTTTAACGAGGCTCTAACAAATAAATCGTACGCATTTATTCGATCGAGTTTATACCACGACGATTGGAAAACCGTTCGTTGCTTAAAACTTCTCCAAACAATTTTAAATTGAATTCGCATTCTTCGCTCAATTTCGCCTACACTGACGTATACGCTTCAAACCCATCGAGAAACCCCTAGGAGCCTTTAAAATAAATAATCGTCGCACTGAAATTGACATAAAATACTTCTCTTTGTATAACTTATACCACACAACCGTTTTGTACAATTTGTATTTCACTTGTGTCGTTTAAAATTTAAATTATCCGTCGATTCAAAGATTCACCCCAATAATTAAAAACACAAACTATACGTATATTTAACAGCCCAGAAAAATTCTCGACTATTTTTGATCATTTAACTATTTTAGGAATGGTATTCAAATTTTTAAACTGTTATTTATGATATCGATGAACTTTACCAGGCAAAACAGGAAAAGCAGCAGGCCGACTGCCGTTAATACACGGGCTCCCATGTCTCGTTGGCCACGGAACGTAAACTGAGCTGCAATTCTACCTGGTCCAGGCAATTATATCGGGTGATTTCTCACCACAGAAAACCATTCGCGAATGATATGACAATTTCACACCGATTAGAAGTCTCGATTTACCCGATCGAGCCAGCAAACCTGACTCCTTGTCGATCGAATCTTTCAGCTTCCTCCTTTCTCCATTTATAAAGTTGCACAAGATGGTCGCTCGGCCGAATCGTGCTAAACATCTCAAAGTTTCCATCTCTTATTCGACGATATTGCACAAACCTCTGTCCTCGTTGTTCCTTTTTCAACGTTTTCATCTAAAATCCATCGTATTCCCAGTAATAAAACTCGCTCGTTTTTCTTTTGGAAACTTCCTTTATTCTTTTCTTTTTTTTTTTTTTTATTTTTAGTTGGTCGTTCGCTAGTTGGATTTTGCTCAATTAAAACGAGCGGAATCCTCGCGAACTGTTAATTACCGGAATAATCGTAACGTGACATGCTTCTGGTTCTCGTTTGCCAGTGAAAATATAGGGAAAATTGTATTTGTAGTTTTGTTGCTTGCAGCTGGCGGTTCGTGAAAGTGGTTTAATTGCACTGTGTACGAGAATCCGATGAAATACTTTTTTCGCTTGTCACGACATTTCGTTGCAGGATTATTACACGCGATTTTTGTTGAATTTTTTGTCCCAGAGACATGGGACAGTTATCGTATGGCATGTTCTGTTACGTACAGTTCAAAACAGAGAAAGAAACAAATTAATAGTTGCGAAATTTCCTCTTCTTACCCCTGTTGATGGTCTTCCGATTGCTTACGATTTGGAAACGGACCACTCTTTTTTACATTATAATTACACATACATACGAAATATAAATATATTATATTTAAACGCTTAATAACGTATACGAAACAGTTATATCGAATATTATTTTCAAATTTTCTTCCAGATCGAAAGAAAAATCTTGCAGCCTCATCTTTCAATAGAAGCTAGACATTTTGTAACGATTAACGAAGTAACCATCGCTGGTGCGGTAAATCGATTGCTACTTTGCAATCACCTGTGACGAATTTATCTTCGTCGCGTTGCCACGGTTCCGTTAAAACTCTGCCGACGTATTATATACACGATATCGTTATGATTTGCGCTGCGTAAATGTATACGTATCGAGATTAATTATGCGCAACGGTCGTCGACGAATTGAGCGATGAGATTACCGATCGCGCGATTCATTTCAATCGAGTTATCACTTCCAATTATCCGAAACAAATTATTTATTAATTCAAATTACGCGACGAATTACCTTTCTGCGTGTGCTCGTTCCTATAATTAAAATCATACTTCGCTTCGATTACGTCAAATTTTCATGTCAATAATCAATATGCAAACAAAATTGCTTACAAAACGGAAAATCGAAATTTTAATCGATTTACCGTGTAACAGTTAGACAAATTGACGAACGTTATGCGCGATATATATTATATGTACAGCAATTGTATGAGCGTAAGCGAACACTCTTCGAGACGGAGTAACTTTTTTAAAATTCGACCAAAAGGCTCGATTTTTTTTAACAGTTAGAAGAATCAGTTTACCAGATGTCGTGTAAAGAAATGTTGAAATAACTTCAGTCGGTTCTTTGTCACATTATTACATTACAGAAATAAATGTGTCATAATAATTGCATGTTAATCAATAAAGACGTCTAAAAAACGAGAAGAATAATTGCACGATAATATCAATTTTATCGCACAATATCAAACGAACAAACAAGCAAGTAGGATAGGAAAAGAAGAGAAAAGAGAACTTCAAACATTTTATACGAAGTTACACCCACCATACGTCCAACATATTTCTCTTCGGCATATGTACATCTCCAAGTATGTTCTATTTACCAAACTCTCTAGGAACTTCCATCGTATTCCACACCCTCTCGAAAACCCGCCCTCGAAGTCCATCCAGACGCACTTGGAAATGCACTTTAGACTTTCATTTTCGTGCGTGACACGGTCACGCTTTAAAGTTCCGTAACGAAACAACCGTTTCCCGTTCCATCTGCTTTCGTTCTTCAATGAAAGTGTTTCGGGCTTGCGAAGACACGCTTCGCGTGGGCAGCGAAAATAGAAGGACAGGGGAAAAAAGAAAAGATTGCGGGATTAGCTGCAACGTTTAATTCGTTAGTGGCAAGACGAAGATCGACGAAGGGCTGCGTCGCAGATTCTGACGTTCTTCCTCCCACGAGCGCCGACATTACGCTCGCAAAACTGTGTTCGTTAACTGGCAATCTTCGGCTCATCTTGGAGAATTTATTCGATTCATGGAAAACGACTGGCCTCGTTCAACGTTATCGCTACAGGTCCGTCTTGAAATTACCATTCGATGCGACCATCTTCTTGCCCTTGCAGCGTGGTATTTAAGGAACGGCATCGCGGCATTTTTCTCTTTTTATTTCGTGCTCAGCCGCGGCTGAGAAACGATGTCGCAATACGAAGAGAAAACTATGGATGAAAAAGTGGAGAGAAAGGTTCGGCAGCGGCGAGCATATAAATAGCGAAATGCTTGCTCATATAGATTTAATTCATTGTATTTTCTATCTTTTTTTCCTTTTATCGTACAGGATTTAAAAATACGATTCTTGTATTTTGGAACGCTATAACACATCAACGGTCTAGCGATAATTATACCAATTATAATATTCCAAATTAATTTGTACGCCCGTTAGCGTGTTGTTGGTTGTCTCGAAAGTTTCGAGAATGAAACGATTATATGATAAAGATTGGTTTCAGGCACGTTGATCGTTCTTAAAAATTTGATGGTGCGATTTAGTTTCAATTACAATCGGATCAATCGGGACGATATCTTTTTGAAAAGAAAAAGAAGAAAGTGCGTGTTATTATTGAAATTTTGTAAGTGAATGCGTGAATTGCAAATGATAAATAGTACTTTTATAACGTTGCTATAATGTTTCAGTAACGAATTGATAAAAAATGGCAGAGGAAGTAACTTTGACAGGTCACGCGCTCTGTCTGACTTTGAACGACCCTTTTCCCTTTGTATTTCCACGTTATTTCTCTGGCGTTTTACTCCTGTGAATTAACGACAATGTTACTTTGTTATATTCAAACAGTGCGCAAACAAAGTTGTCAAAATACTTAGAAAAAATTATCCAACCAGAGGTTTTTACCAATTTCTAAAATAAACAGAGATTTTACAACCAATTCGAAAAATGTCCATTCGTCCGTCAGGGTAATATTACATTGCTGTTTTATAGGTAGAAGTTCTGCAACAAAAAATCTTTAAGTGCTTTATCAACAGGTTTTAACGGAGCTACGGTGCGTGAAGTCCAATACAGTACCAATGTTCCTATTTCGTATTTATCGTATTATTAAATTTCGTCGCCATTCTCTCCAAGTTCGTTACGATTAATTCCATTATAATTACGCTAATAGATTGTGATATACAAAAAAAAAAAAAGAAAAATAATATTTACCGACATATCGCTCATATCTCATACTTTTATTGTAGCTTCCTAATATATTAATTGAGACATTCACGCGTCAAAAGTGGTTAAACGCTTGATCGATGCTTGATTTCATCAACTTTCTTCTACTATTCGTTTTGTTACCAATTTGACAAATAAACAGTTGGATTGTTAATTTTCGTGGCGTTAGAAAGAATTAACTTACGAGAAAAATATGATAGCCTGAAACGAACCAGAAAATCATTTTCGGGCACACTGATTAACTGCTGAATTCGCGAATCAACGTTGTATCTCACGGAGGAGTTTGATAACTGGACGCGTCTGGTTTCCTGTCGCGAGAACGGTCGCGGTATCTCGAGTCGATACTACGATCGTATTCGTTCGACAGCGCGACAATGAAGCGCTTTAGCGGACCGTGGCCAATTTCACGCCAAGATTTTCACTTTTCACGCCGGAATAATCGTCGCGAGAGATCGGGAGAGAACGAATTCTCGCTTGATCGGCCAACGCGATTTTTCGACTCGTTCTACTCGTCCAGATGTTTCGCTATATAAAACTGATCGATCTCGGATCGGGATGGAAAAATTCTTTTACGATCCTTGCAACTTTGCGATGTAGATTCATAACTGTTCGAAGAAAGAATGCCACTTTACGTGCCAGTGTCTCTGTCTATCTTTCAGGCGACGAAATATGAAATTTAATAGCAGAAAAGTAGAATATTCCCCCTAATTCCCTTGCATCTCGTTCCCTTGCAAATATATTATACGAGAATTCCCCTCGACAATAATCTCCACAGTAATTCTAATTTCACAGCTCAATTTTCGAAATGCGATAGCAACATAGCCTTCTAGTTAGAATAACGAACTCTAAGAATCCTTTGAGATACAACTGCTAAATATGTATAAATATCCAACCAAACGATCGAAATATTGCAAAACGTTGGAGCGCGCAAAGAGATATATTTTGCACCATACCTATCAACATGGATAATCCAGAATTATTATTATCTGGTTTCATGCGTATCCCATTAAAGCTCATAAAGCATTTACAAAAGTTACTCTCTCGTTCCTTGCTTGTCGTACAATTTCGTGTACAAAAAGTGAGGCAGATCTCCGTAGCAGGTTCCATGCATTATCATCCAAAAGATTCATATTCAATGTCATATATCGCATATTAAATATATTGAAAGAAACGTATCGGTAAAGAAAAACGGACGAATGAGTCAGGCTTTGATAAAAATTGACTCGGCAATTATAATAATTAAGTCGCGAGTTTTTACGCGTTTGTAGAAAATTTGAAAGTGTATGTAATAAATATGGGAAAATATATAACATATCCAAGGTATATAATACTTGGTATGTAAAACAAATCTTCGCATAGATTCTACTTTTTTAGTTGCATTTATAAAAATACCAATTTACATAAATATTCGTAATTTAGTCATAATATTATGTTTGTTACTGTCTAACGATATACAATTTGATTTTAAATGTTTAAACTCTCGTCGTAACTACGAAAATAAATTTCTTTAAAAAGGAATTGTTGATTTTTGCTACAAGTTTGTAAATATTTGTGTAATAAGCTAGAGAAATAAAGAAGCTATTTTTTGGCATATTTTTCTAACTGTTCTTCTAAAATTTTATGAAATTTTTTATTAAATCCGGCAAAATTCAGTGGGAGAAATTCAACCTTCGCTTTGATAGCCGAATTTTTTTGAACAAAGATAGCTTCTTGACGCGTGTTCGTATATATTTAACAGACTTTACAAAAAAGAGATTAACTGACATTTGCATATACGATAAAGTTTTGTAATTTTACATCATGATGAATAATAATTTATCACGAACAGCATAGACTTCGTTCCCTTGCTTTCTACCGAACTTGCACTCATTACTGCTGTCACCTCGAACAGTCAACGAATATACACAATTCCATACACCTGACTCGCTATTTACGCGCGTGCATTCTGTTTCTACGTTCCACTACTCCCTCCGAATGTTCTTATGCATTTGCATTAGAGTTCTGAGAACGTTGACATGTTGGTTCCCTTGAAGATTTCATCACGACGAAAGTGCACAGTGACTTTCGGCCTTCTGCTTCGAATCGATAAACTTCGGTTCAAATTAAAGGCTAAAGCTACTTAATATTTCATAGTTACAAGTTGCGATTTTATTATGATTTCTCTGCATATCTTTTATACACCGTGATCTTTAATTCGATCAATTTTAAACGATGAACATTTTGTTGCGCCACTGATTTTTCAATTACTTTAATTTCTTTGACAATTATTTAATATTTCACTGAATAATTATCTATAATGATTTTTACGTCTAAGGATGTATAATATATATATGTATAGCGCACCATAATCTTCAATTCCGTTTCTTCCAAATTCTACACAACGGATTAAGAGTTTTTTTAAATCGTCATATATGAAACATTTTAATATTTTTTAACGAATATTTGAATCGTTTTAAAACGCGGATATTCGCTGTCATGACTAGCTGAAAAGTTAATCCTTCGAAGCATAAATTCATATTTAGGAAACATACTTTATCTCGCGAGAATTTAATGACCGCTGCTGGCGAACCATTTCTTCCCTGATTCGTGTCCACCCTTCTTTCCGTATTTCTTATCGTGTTGATGATGGCTATCGTGGCCTTCAGCGAGCTTGCGACCCTTCTGTTTACGATGATGATGACCTTCCTCGTGCTTCTTCTTTTTACCATGCCGATGCTGATAGATATGTCGATTAGTATCAAATTTGAAAAGTTTCTAAACGTTTGAAATGAAGAAACAATTTCGTACGATTTGGATAAATTAAGACTGATCCACGAACAAACCAAATAAATAAATGATAAATTTATCAGAAAAGAAACCAATTAATTTGCTACATGTAAAATATTGCGCAAGAAATTATCATTTTAACGAACCTCGCGACGTGCAGAGTCCGTATGTCCTTTCTTCTCGTGTCCACCCTTCTTGCCTTCGTGTTCGTGGTGATACCCTCCGTGTTTCTCATGTTCCCCATCCTCGTGATACTCGTCGTAAAAATCGTGCTTCTTCTCGTACTCGTCCTACAACACTCGTCTCGTATCATAATTATCTCGATGAAACTCTTTGTGTTTAGAGAATTACATTTTTCTTATGATATCCCGTATCGACTTTGGTAAACTTTTACCCGTCCTGTGTATAGTTTACTTGTTTTGTGTAAAGTTTTACTTGAAAAGCTTACTAGAAAATCGTAGAGGAATTTCCATCGAAAATTCGTCGGATTAATTAAACGACGATCGAGGTATGTAACGTATTATTTTTGAAATAAAAACCTTCTTAGAAACACTGTGCTCTCCTTTGGTGCTGTAGCCTTTTTGGTGTTTGCCCTCCTCGTCGAATTTCGCAGCTTTCTCGCCTTCTTCGCCATGGTGACTCTCGTCATAATGATCCGTCTCCTCGTGTTCCTTTTCCTCTTTCCCCTTCTTCTCGTCGTACTTTTGCTTGTGGCCCTCGTTGTCATGGTGGCCCTTCTCACCCTTGTCGAACTCATGGAAGACCTTGTAACCCTGTTTTCAAGCATTCGTGATCGATGAAACAAACAGGCGCCCGCGTTATAAAAATACGATCGTACAACAAATACGGGCAAAATGTCATACAGCTACAAATTGCTGTTGATTCGAAGATTAGAAAACGCAAAATTGCATGGAATGCGCGTAATATGAAAAACTGTACAAAATATCCAAAGTACGGTGTTTCCTATAAAATATAAAACAACTATATTCTATCAAGGATCTACTCGATCAATCGTACTCTCAGAAGATACGAATTTGCATAAAAATCCCTGGTCTACTCGCCGTTATAAATATTACAGAAAAGAATTAGAAGGCTGGTTTGGAAGAAGTTAAAGAATTTTCTCTGAATGGCCATGTTGAAAAGAATTTTTTGGCCGAGTAACGAGTTCGTTGACGAATTAATTGCCTCGTGGTCAGCGGCCCATGAAACGAGCGCGAGAAGCAATATCGAAGGGTGCGTGTACCGGACAAAGGGGCGAAAATACCGTCTCGTCGTTACGAAGAATTTTCCGGTGAAGAAAGAAGCGCCGTTCGGTCTCTGCAAAGATGTCGTTCGCGCAACGACGACCGTATAATAAATAATCCCTTAAGAACACCGGGTGGACACTAATATTACGGGCGATAAAAAGGGAAGAGAGTCTTGGACGTCGACGATGACGAGTACGGCTGCAGGAGAAGAGGAGTGTTGCATGATCCCAAGGAAATTTGTTACAGCTGTGATATTGCAGCCAGATTATCAATTAACGCCGAAATATTACGGTTTGCTGAGTTTATGATGAAATTACGACGATATTGGGCGTATTTGAAAAATTTGGAGAGAAACGTTAAGGTGAAAAATAATGTATTTGCACCGTTGTTCGCGAGCAGTACGGATATTTTGATCAACATTAAATTAAACGAGAAGTTGATAAATTAAAGCAACGCTTGTTATCCTTCCGTGCAACGAAATGATTATAAAATTCAATCGTTTATTCGAGATTGATATCGAGAGTTGTTATTGGAAGTCTTCCATGTAATATCGAAGAATTTTACGAGTATTCTTTTATAATTCGCAATAAAGTATTTTTTTTTTTTTATGTATTAATAATGATTCTTGAGAAAAGATATCGAAGAAATAATGGATCTTGTTACTGCATCTTTATGACCTTTATTGTAACGTTAAACCATTTCAACGAACATTCTCTTATCATTTTCTATTTTAAATGTATTGTTTGTATGTTAATTTATTTCCTCCGGTTTTTTCAGCGAACGATAAAATTAATTCGTCGATAACGATTTGTATAAAAACTGCGAAAGCTTCTATGAAATCGTTCGATAAATTTGAAAGGAATATTCTGATCCCATTACTACGCAGCGGACATTCATGCGTTTATGACAAGTGTAAATATGCAAAAACCTGCAAAAAGAAATGTACAAATGCAAAAATGTATGAAATATCGAAAGTAAAGCGCGTACTGTCGAACTTAAAAAATAGAATACACACTTTATTTATCTGCATCTATGAAGATATGAATTTGCATAAATATCCGCAATTTATTTAACGTAAAAATAATTCAAAATAACGTCATACTCAAGACGTCGTATTTTCTACTTTCTTCTTTATGCTTTATTCGTTATATGTGCAATTCGTAGAAACTGTTGAACAATTTTGTACGTGAGATTCGTTTGAACAATGGTGCTATACCTTGTCACCCTTCTCGTCGTCAACGGTATGATGATCTTCCTCGTACTTGATGCCGCCGCCCTTTTCCTCTTGCCTTCCTTCACCTGTTTGAATTAATTACCGAGTAAAGCTTTTCGCCCTTTGCCGAAAATTTCTCAAGAAATTCTCCAACTCCATGAAAGGATGGTGTTAATTGAAGCTATTAAGGTTTACCGAGTAACTGAAGGCGTTCTATTTCGGTATTAATTAAGTCTACCGTTTCTTGCATCGAGAAATGAATAAAACAAAGGTGACAATTACAAAGAATGATTCCTTTGATCTCTCGGACCCTTAAAACACATCAGCCACGAACTTTTATTATTAATTTAATAGTTTTATAAATCAAGGAATATTAGTTTTGAATCGTATCTTAAAATAAGGCACAAAAGAATTATTTTAACAATACGATTTAATTTGCTTTCATTTGCTTTAGGAAAGTTGCTTCTGGAAATTAGTTAATGCCTATCGTGAATAAATTCGTTGACCTTGAAAAGCGAATCTCTCTCAGATAATGATCTAACGTACCTTAAAAAAAAAAAAAGAAAAATAATAATTAAACGAACTGCTTCAAAAAAAAAAAAACAAATATCGAAACAACTACGAATAGACTTCTTGAAAACTATCACTTGCCTTCGTGTTCACTAGCAGCTACCTCAAGATCCTTCACGTGCCGGAAGTTCACGGAAACATTCTCCATCTTCTCATCACCAAACGAATTACCAATCAGAATCGAACCAATTATCAAAACTAGAATGAATCTTGTAAAATGTAATATCTCGCAGGGTATTGCCATCGCGTACAGAAATATACAACAAATAAAGAAGAATCATAAATGTTAAAAGCAAATATGTAAATTAATGATGCAAGAGAAGTCTCGTTATTTAACGATGGGAACGAAAGCGAACACTGAAGATCGCTTGGATTCGATCGACAGATTTATTCGATGCGTGGTTCCTCTCTCGCGTTATTTTCCTTCCCGCTCTGTGTCCGATGATCGCGTTTTTCCGACACGAAGAAAGTTCGCTTCCGAATGAACGATGAAAAAAAAGATGCTTTCACTCGATTCGCTCCGCGATACATTTCTCATCGCTTGACATCGATTGCTTGTTAAACGCAATCGTTTATCCGCTGTGTCTATTCAGAAGGTTCATCGACATAGATATTCCTTTAACAATCCCAAACGCTTTCCCTTATAGATAGTTGTTGAAAGAAGATCGGAGAGTTTCTTTGCGATATTCGAAAGGATGCACGCGATTATTTATTTTTTCGTACTGTCTTTCCTATCGTTTTCTATTCTTTGACAAGATCGATACGTAGATTGCCAACCTTTTATGCAAACTCGTCTTTATATTGGCTTTGTATAATAATTTCTACTTTACGAATTTTATGCAAAAATTCCTGTGGCCACGTGATCAAACGGAACGATACAATTAAACAGCGACAAAGATTCGTGTCACGCAGCAAATATCGAAGCGAATACCCTGTGCCCTTTTGCCATAAACGCAGAAATATCCTATCTATGTGTCTATCGATAAGACAACGCGTTTAATACTTTGCTGGACAATTAGAATTTAAATGTTTCCGAATTTCCTTATTTTTATCTGCGCGTGCGTATCGTATTATACTTTTACTACATTATATTCGTTGAAGTGGTCACCGCTTCTAAGAAAACTCTACATCTGGTCTTTTAGTTTTCCCAAGCGCCGAAGCCATCGACGGCGTACAGACAAAAGACTGGGTCGAAGGCAGACCATAAACTGTAGACAGGCTTCAGGATTTTCGGTCATAGGATAACACTGCTGGAGTGCGGATCTGGACCAGCTCAATTATATCCCGATTTGTATTTACACTTCAGTATTTAAAATATATTTTCTACCTTGCAAATTAATTATTCTTGTCTCTATATGCAGGAGGTACGGGATTTCGTTAGCAGCCAAAGTATAGTAGTCACGCTTCGAGTTTCGGAAAAATGGAACAGACATAAATACACGCGAGCAAGGAATTGAAACGTCCGTCGCAAAGTCGTGCGAAAAATTCGAACTCGAAAGCTCAAACCTATCCTGAAAACGAAGGAGCGAATGAATAATATCTGAAAAGTGGTACAAGAGTTTATGGAAAAAAGATCAAGGACTTTTCACATCTCTTTAGGATTTTTTGACGAACGAGCCATAAAACTTTTTCCTATTATCATTTTACACATATATCTGTTTTTGTCGTAAAAATGTTTGTCGATATTTTTGAATAAAAATGATCAATATCACCATTAATATAAATCAATACAGTAACCATTTATACGTCATGCAGCATGGCGTTTAAAAGGAGAAGCGTGTTATTGGCGTGATTAAACAAAATTAAATTACGAGATAATAAAAAAGAAGCTTTTCACGAGTGAAAGGAACACAACATCTTATGATTTGTACGATCATTCTCAATTAACGTAAATAAGAAATGACGTTCTTTTAGTTAGCACAACGTAGCACGTGTATAAAGTATTACCAGAGCGTTTTCACGGAACGCCATAAGCTCTAAGTCTTTCTCTTCTCGTACTAGCGTGTTATTCTTGCACCTGAGAAACGAGTTTCCAAGCTGTTGACATTTCATAGTTTCCTCGAGTCAACACCGCTGGTCCATTTATTTTTCTTAGGTTCAACAATCCTCGAATAACTTTACAACTTCAGTTGCAAGCTTCTTTTTAAATTTAACAACCTAAGAATAATAGTTGCTTAACACGTTGCGTCTCATTGCCAAATCTGTGACGGTCTGTGTTTTTGCTATATCAACGCAAATCCTAGGCATAAATTATAAATAATTGTATCAAGTTATAAACAATAGCTTGAGCTTCGCGCGAAGTAATATAGAACCGCGTAAAATAATATAGAAATAGATCATGTCTCGAAATTACTCTCAATGAAATATTATCATCATAAATTTTCATAGTAAAATGGAAGAAAAGAAATTGAAAACTCTGAGGACAAAATCAATGTTCCGATAAGTCGCAAGAGAAATGGGATTTTAAACGTCAGAAAAATTTTGTACTACTGTAAATAAAACGCTACGAATTACGATAAAATATTGAAATTAAGATCGAAGGGCGAGAAAATTCGGATTGAAACTGATATTCTGAAAAGCTATAAAACGCGGATAAGATAGATAAGATAGCACTGACGTCAAATGTCAAATGTGATAGAAATCTCGAAGTATACTACGTACGAAATTAAAGGAGATAGTCAAAGGACGCGCGGTTCAAAAATACCTTTGTTACCACTTCTCTATTCTTTCAGAATAGAAAAATCCCAATGGAAAATTAAATTCCGAGCGCTATTATGACATAATATCGAAGTACTTTAAGTCGAAAGTCTAAAAGATATAATAACTGAAAGAGTAACACAACCGTGTAATAATTTCACCTTAAATAACAACAATAATTGGAAACCCAGTGAAATACACTAAAAGAATCACCTCGTCGAACAGGAGTAAATATTAGTTTTAAGAACACGAGAAAATAATTAACTAATACTGTAACGCGGGATAAGGACAAGAACTGAAAGACAATTATAATAGAAAATTCCAAAGGAATCACCTCGCGAAACAAAAATGAATATTCTCGACGATATACCTGTTGATATGCGACTATCCGTAACGAAACAACTCTTCGATAGTCGATAGAAAGTTCTTGGAGACAACGGGGTCGAAATGGAAAGAAGCATATAAACTGGAAGCCGATGGATAATCTGCGTTGGATCTACGATCGTTGAACACCCTCGTGGACGATGCTAGCCATCGAGCAAACATCGACTGGAACGAGGGGAAAAGTGGATGAAGCCGCAGTGCAAACCGAGCTAAAAAGAGCTGGCTGGCTCTTTTTCATCCCTCGTTCCTCTGATATCTGGCGACCTGCTAAGCCGTAAGAGGGAATTCTTTAACGGTCCAGTTTAATGAATTTCGCAATTTGTAACTAGCCAGGTTGCGCGGATAATCGGCCTTTAATGGTGTTTGAGTGTTTCGTCGCTGCTTTCAGCTATTTTCTTCCAAGACGTCGCAAAGTCTTCGATGACGTCTGGCGAGCACATCGTAAAACGCGTACTAATTAATTAATGTACAAATGTATATCTTTGTGGGTGCAATTAAAGAAATTGAACTTAAGTAGAGATTTGTGCGTCATTCTAAGTATTTTATGCGTCCTTATTCATTATGTACGCTAAAGGGGAAAAGCTTAAAGACTTTGAGAACGAAAGGAAAGGAAGGAGAATTTTGATTTGTTCGAAGTTCCCAGAAGATCTGAAATTCAAGTAGCTTTTGTCAAGCTTACCAAGTAAATATTACACGTATAGAGACGTATTTATTTATTTCATCGGTCATCGAGAGATAATTTCTTTGAAATATTGCAATTTTTCTTTCATCGCGTGGCAAGTTTCATCGAGCGGTAGACGCTTGACGGTGGGCAAATCGATTCGAAAGATTCGCGAGTTAAGGGTATCGTAACTTTTAGGGGCTATTCGAGCAAACAATCCGCGTAAAAAGATCCTGTGAAAAGAATATCAAGGATGATCGTGTTGCAGGACTATAACGACGGAGGACGCTAAAACGCGTCTAAAGAATTACATTTTTTTTTTTTTGGGTAGTAATCCGATCGTATAACTCTAACGATGCTTTATACTTCATCGCTTAGTATGTAAGCCACACAGGGCATGGAAATAAAAAAATATATCCATCGCATATTTATGTCGGGAATTTTCAAATAAATTTCCAACATTTTATATGAAGTCTTCTAAGATTCCTCTGTTCTTCTTTCCTCTATCACATTTTCTTACAGATCAATGTATCATTTAGAATTATAAGTAAAAATTGAAAATGATACGGAATAAAATAAAGAATAAAACGTTTCGCTTTGATATAATATCTATGAGAAAATATGAAATCGCGATATTACACAGAATGTAATGAAACACGTGGGGTCCTCGACATTCTGATTGTACATCTAAAAACATACGTCCTATCTGTCTTCGTTTGTAAGATGTAGCGAATTTTCTGTTCTGATGTCACGTTATCTAATTAATTTCGCAGAAGATGCTCAAAACGATCACCTTCCGTTTCGAGGCAAACCGTCGATAGACGTCACGGATCCAGTCCACACACTGAATGTTTCCCGAATTTGTTGCAAAGCTTGCTCTATTCTGAGCTTTGGTATCTCAACATTTTCAAGAAATGTTGTTCCATTTACGAAATTGCTACGTCTCATAGACAAGGACAGACAGAGCATGTTTACACGAACGTTTTTCATTGTTTTTTAGGTGTAGAATCAGCTCGAGAAAGCGGATCTCGCATGTTCTGTTACAACAAATATATGGAAAAATAAATTTTCTTTTATCGAGGAATGTAAATTCCCTCTTTTCCCTGTCGACCCTTCGTATGATATAATTATTATTGCAATTATTATTGCATACGGTATTACTAATTATTCGTTAATTATTGCTTATTAATTATTTAGCCACTATAATTATTATCGTTTTATATGGAAAAATCTAAACAGAACATAACTGTCAGAGATGACGCTCTTCGAGAGCATCCTCTGACAAGCCATCGTGTGGCTAACGAGATATCGATAAGCAAATTAGTCCGCGTGTGTACACCGCCTTAAGCGACCAGGCAAATAAACAGGGTCTCGGTTAATACTCGTAATTCGATTTCCATCATCCCCTATATAAGCGAAATCGACTCTCGCCAGTGTCGTTCGCTCGCAAAACGCTTTCTTCACGAACCTAACTCTTTTCGTATACATCAACGATTCTTTCGATCGTGTAAGCGTTACTGATCTTTCGTACGAAGAAATTTCGTGGAAAATTTCGTACTACCTTGTGACAGTGTGGTGCAGAAATTGGAGAATCCGATCAAGGGATTTCTTTAATAAAGAACAAGGGGCGAAGATTCGTGGATTTGAAGTGGAGTTGTCGCAAGTTTGGAGGTGAATAAATGAAAGATAGAGTTGTAGTTGTTTCCAGAGTTTTGGTTTGACGAAAATGTGTTAGTGGAGATTGGTGTGCATTGGAAAATCGGTGGAAATTCGGTTCTAAGATAGATCGCATTATTCGTGCGTTGCGATTGAGGGTAAAAGTCAAATATCATAAATCTCTTCTATTCCCTAAGACTTCATTTCCCTACTAATTAAAATACAACAATAGCAGACGTAAAAGATATTTATCCCTTAAAGACTCGTGTTATAAGAGATCTTCTTCGTCTTATAGAAACTTGGAAAATTGTGCTTAAGGCGGTGGTTCAAAAATGGGCTTCGAGAAGACAGAGAAAGAGGTAGAAGCTCCTCCAAACGATATGGAAAGCTACGTAGTCCATCTTCCGAGGCCTTTGAACATCGAAGAAAAGAAATATCTGTTAGCAGTGGAACGGGGCGATCTAGTTAACGTCAAAAGATTCATTCAATTTGCCAATAAGGGTAGTGTCAACGTGAGTCATCGTTCCAATCGATACTTTTTCTTAATCGACTTCTATTTCGCGAAAAGGGTACAACGTATTTAAATCTTAGGGGAAGTCACTGGACGTGAATTGCGTGGATAGTTTGGGACGCGGCGCTTTGTCATTGTCGATTGATTCGGAGAATTTGGAAATGGTCGAATTGCTGGTGGTAATGGGCGTGGAGACGAAGGATGCTCTTCTCCGAGCCATCGATCAAGAATTCGTGGAAGCTGTAGAATTGTTGCTCGAACACGAAGAATTGCTGACCGCTAATTTATTGGCCGAGGAGAACTGTGAGTGATCGATGTTCCATCCTGCTATCGAATCTTTTAATTCGGCGAAACACGTGGACAATTGAGAAAATAGCAAACGATCGAACCTGATGTTTCTTATAAAATATCCATGCAATCTGCATTTGTAGCGACGAAAGATGTGATCCACAGTTGGCAGAAGATCGATCCAGCATCCGCGAGATATCCGCCAGAAATCACGCCTCTGATTTTGGCCGCACAGCGGAACAACTACGAGATTTTGAAATTGTTGCTGGATCGCGGTGCCACTTTGCCCATGCCACACGACATTAAATGTGGATGCGCCGATTGTCTGCGATCGACGACAGGTAAAACACTCGAGCAATCCTATCAAATAGATTCCCGAATAAATGATAATAAAGGCTCGTCTTTCTTTAAAGACTTTAGTGTCTTTTTTCTATCGAAGAAGCAAGATTCCGACAAAAGTACCGTAAATTGAAACATAAGACGAGGCTATATAGTTGTTACAATTGAACTTCTCGGCTGATCGTTATTGCCGATTTCTTTTCATTGGTCACGCGATTTATTGTTCATGCTTTCGTGCAACTTCTCCGAACGAGAAAAAGAATAAAATTTTGCAAAGGTTTCATACATTAAATTTAACCGTCATAAACATTGTCATAGTTTGTTCGTCGAGTAGCGCATGACGTCGAGTGTATATCTTCGATCGAGTTAAATTCCGTTGCTACCAACGTAATTCCATTTCAGCGTGGCGATCAAGGGCTCAAGGAGAAGAAAGTAGAAAGTTTTATTTAACAATTTTCGAAATGCAGTGATAAAAATGTCAAAGTTGTATAAATCTAGAAACTTGAAACTGATTTAAAACGTACATTACCCTAACATTGTCATTCGTTTTTATACCAGGCGACCCACTGAGACTTTCGTCCACGAGAATTTCCGAGTACAAAGCATTGGCAAGTCCAAGCTTAATAGCGCTCAGCTCGCCGGATCCATTGCTAACAGCATTTCAATTAAGCTGGGAACTTCGCGAACTGACGATTGCCGAACCGGAAAGTAGGGGCGAATATCTGAAGCTTCGACGACAGGTGGAGAGGTAAATTTCATTCTCTTTCATTTAATTTTTACCCTGTCCGTCGATATTTCATTTCGTCGCGCGGATAAATTTAAAATTTTCCAAAAGAGTTTTAAGGTTGTAAATGAACACGGTTTCGTTCTCCCATTCTCGTCAGATTTTGGCTTGTAGAATTCTCAATTTTCTGCAACGTGTTATCAAACTCTTTGCATCGTATATTCTTAAAGGACGTAAAGCTAAATAAAAAAAAAAAAAAAAAATACTGATACAACGTAAAACTGCGCTACAAGAAAGTAAATGTAAAAAATATGGCTATATATAAATTAGAAAGTGTCCTTTCCAACATGTAAACCTTCGAGATCTGGAAATATTCTTAAAAGCTTTCGTCGATTTCATTTCAATTAGATTCGCCGTTGATCTGCTGCAACAAGTGCGAACTACCACGGAATTGCACACGATCCTCAACTATGATCCCGAGGATGAGGAGAACTTGGTCACCAGGAAGCAGCTGGCTAGATTAGAATTGGCCATACAATATAAACAGAAAACTTTCGTCGCTCATTCCCACGTGCAGCAACTGTTGGCGGCGATCTGGTGAGTTCGTTACAAAGTTCCCTCGATTCTCTGCTCCTGAATTATCCGCGTGAAATTGCCATTGGCTGTTTGCAAACTTTATTTCGTATATTACATTAACAATGAACTCAATAACACTGTAACTATCAGATCTTCTTGTTACGTTTTACCGATATTAAAACCGATTACCGATGTTAAAACCATGATTCATGAGAATCATTTTGCGAGGTAGAAATTAAAGAAGAAACAGAGGAGGAAGAGTACAGAGATTGTGCTAAGAGGGATAATCAGAGATCTTCGAAGATATAGCTTTATTTTAATTAGAATTTTTCAACTAGAGCAAAAGAATCTTGGAATAGTAAAGATAATAGAGATAATTGTTCCTCGAAAAGGTCACCGAATTAAGCTTTGGAGTTAGGGCGAAGTTCAGTTTCCTAAAACTCACTTAATAGATTTTTCGTTCCCTTCTGCCACAAATTGTAGAATAATCAGTGGTTCGTTAAAGTAAAAATATTAATTCCTATAAAATTACCAATTCACCTAACTGTATGCAATGGATAGAAATTTTACTAAATATTACAACATATACTACATTAACGGGTATCTTGCATATTTTCACGTATCATATGCATTCTGTACGCTAAAACAATTCATCATAAAAATCCGTCATCTAGTAATAGCTAATTATTAAATAAGCCCACAGACTATCTATTAAATGTTTTTACGAGAGTAGTTAATTATTAAATTATCTTAATAATTGTATAAGAGTGTGAACGGAATATTGATTCTAAATTAAATTATCTTCTTCTGATTCGTCCATCAAAGGTACGACGGCCTACCTGGCTTTCGGCGTATGACCACGTGGCAAAAGTGCGGTGTTCTTGCGAAAACTGCCCTCATGTTTCCATTCTACTCTATGATGTATTTAATAGCGCCAAACTCGAAAACTAGTCAAATGATGCGAAAGCCATTCGTCAAATTTCTCGTTCACGCTGCCTCGTACGTGTTCTTTCTATGTAAGTCTCAGTGATATTAATAATTGTTGGAATGAAACGATCAAGTCAGACGATGAATAATCGTTGTTTAGTTATTTTGATGCTGGTGTCGCAACGCGCAGAAGTGGAAATAGTAAAGATATTCGGCAGCGAGAAGGCAAAAAGGGATATCGAGATGGAATTAGCAAGACAAAGAGGCGCAGCCCCTTCGTTTCTAGAGGGTGTAGTTGTTCTCTATGTTCTCGGATTTATTTGGCAAGAAATGAGAGAGGTACTTTCTACTTTTTTCTCTATTTCGTTTATTACGCTATACTAGAGACTTTCGAGTTCATATAAAGATATATATATATATATATACTGTATCAAAGATGTATAATACATTCTATGAATGATAAAACGAATGTACTGTTTTATTTAAAAAAATTCGCGATGATCTTGGAATCTTTGAAAAACCTCTATCCGGAGAAAATTATACCACAGCTACTTTATTAATCATCTTTTAATTCTGTGGAATTCTATAGAATTATAAGCTCGAAGATGCAAAGAATTTTTTCGTATTAGGAATTGTCGAATATCGCGAAGTTTCGTTAGGGGATGTAGAAATAGTTGGAAAATCTTAAAAAAGAATTACCGAGATTTCGCATCGAACTAATGTACATATATAAAACCAAGTTTACTTTAGAACAGTAGATTTAACATACTATGTTGTAGAATCGAATAACAAAAATTAATATGTTATAAATTTCAAGGCATATGTGGATGGCTTGAAGGCATATTTACGAGACATGTGGAATTTCATCGACTTCACCAAAAACTTCCTCTACATCGCAACTGTGGTTCTTAGAACTGCTGCGTACCTTCAACAAAGAGCGGAGATTAATCAGAACCCTATGGCAGCTTTGGTCCCGAGAGAAACATGGAGCGATTTCGATCCTCAGCTGATAGCGGAGGGTTTGTTCGCAGCCGCTAACATCTTCAGCGCTTTGAAACTGATCCATTTGTTCAGTATCAATCCTCATTTGGGGCCTCTTCAGGTACTTGTTATTCCCGATATCGTGAACCTTTTTAATTGAAAGAATCGATTAAAAATTGAAAAAAAAGAAAAGAAGAAAAAGAAAATGCTAAGAAGGAAATATATAAAATGAAATATTTGATTGAAAGATAAATAAAAGGATCGGTACACAAAATGAATAAAATGTTAAGGAAAATTTCCGAAAATTACAAAATTTACAACCTTCTACGATCCTAAAAATTCAAACAAAAATCTCAACAAAATTCTCTTCTTGTTTCGAATTCTGATTTTTTTCAAGGAACTCCATCGTTCTTGATCTTTAATGGAAAATACGTTTGCTTGCAGATATCCTTAGGTAGAATGGTGATAGACATCGTAAAGTTCTTCTTCATCTACACGTTAGTACTTTTCGCCTTTGCTTGTGGCCTAAACCAACTGCTTTGGTACTTCACGGAATTGGAGAGACGGAAGTGCTACGATAACATCGCGGACCCATCTTGGGATCCTACCAGCGAGTCCTGTTTAAGATGGAGAAGGCTAGTATTCGTATATCGTAATCAACGATCATTTACTAAAATTTATCTTCTCCAATTTCTCAATTCAATCCAATAATTACCCTTCTTATAATATTCTTTGATAGATTCAGCAATCTCTTCGAGTCGTGCCAGAGTTTATTCTGGGCTAGTTTCGGAGGAATTGGCATAGAAAGTTTCGAACTCGCAGGTAAACCAAACAGACTTCTGTGCTATAAATCTATCTTGTTGTTCTTTTTTCTTTTTTAATAAATCGTAATTGTTAATAATTTTTAATAAATACGCGTTAAAGGAGCTCTTGGTTTCGTTATATCGATTTCTGTTTTGAGGAATCAAGACTTACACTCGATTCTGGGGTCTGTTGATGTTCGGTTCGTATTCTGTGATCAACGTGATCGTTCTGCTGAATCTTCTCATCGCCATGATGAGCAACAGCTACGCTGTCATCGAGGTAAATCACTTTTAATGACGCGAGAGAATTTCGATTCGTAAAATCCCGTGTAAACAGGAACGCGCGGACAAGGAATGGAAGTTCGCGCGGACGAAGCTATGGATGAGCTACTTCGAGGATGGCGATACGCTTCCGCCTCCGTTCAATATTCTTCCGCCACCGAAATTACTCTTCAGACTGTGCGGCCTGCAGAAGAAGAAATTCGAAAGAGAAACGAGCGATCGCAAGCGGACGCACGAGTCTAAGTAATAATCGAGCTTTAACAATAACTCATCGCGTAACACAAATTGACAATAATAGTAAGACTTACAAGCTATACAGTGGGTTATTTGAAAAATTCATAGTTCAATTTCAGTTCATATTTCAGTTTCTCGTGATCGACACAAAGTTCCGCTTTCGGCGAATTTCAAAGAGAATAATTTATCAAGATATACTACGTTCGAGAAGATGTTATTCCTCGTTACGTACCAAATATGAGTCTTTTAATAATCCCGCTGGATGAGAGAATCCTTAGTATGCTAAGAGTTACCATATCCACCATGGCGTTTTACGAATTTTACGACGCTATTGTTTGCTCTGATCAGGTACGGAGCCGTGATGAGAGCTCTGATATGGCGGTACGTAGTGAACGCGCATTCTGAACACGAAATGGATCCTGTTACCGAGGACGATGTTCACGAATTAAAATCAGATCTGTCATCTTGGAGATGCGAATTGCTGGATATCTTAAAGAGGAACGGCATGGATATCGCTGGGGCTGATACTAAAGAAAGAAGTAAGTGTCTTCGAGGATTTTAAGAGAAAAGGAATTTTTAAATGTTCCCTGTGACGTATTTCATGTTTCACAAATTGGTAAATAATGAATATAGTATTGGTAAAAAAAAAAAAAGAAAAAGAAACGACAAACGAGGAAATAAGGAAATTCTAGAACAAAAATATGAAATGTAGGATACGAAATAAGAATACAGAATAAGAATATATCGATAAACGATACGAAAGAATATGGGATATTTATAAGAATAAAAGAATCGAAACAAATAAAGTACTTCTCCTACGGTCAATTAAAATCTTCGCTTGAAAGTTCAACGATTCGATCGATTCTTACAACGAACTAATTCTCATCACTTCTGTGAACAATCAGCCATTCTAGGCAAAAAGATGAAGGTCTGGGAGCGGCAGCTGATGAAGGACTTCCAGGTAGCTGTTCCTGTCTCGGGTACGGAGTCCGAAGAACAGCCAGATTCTCTTCAGCAACCGGATGAAGAAGAAGATAACATCGCCAGATGGAAAAGGATTGCCAAATTAGCTGTATTAAAATCTGCCAATCATCGTTGGAGCCAGGTGAAAATCGTATTTAAGCTTACGTAATGAAATTAACATTTGATCCGTTGTGAGCGAAGAAACAATTAATGAAATATTGCAGGTCGTGGACAGCGCGATAAAAAGCTCTCAAATTGGTAGAAGTAACAGCAAAGCGTCCCTTCAAAATCAATTGCATTTGAAAGCAGCCATGGAAGAAGCACAGAGATTAAACAATAAGAGCCCCCTGCCACCTGTGCCGCCTGTAGAGCTACCTGAAAGCACAGCATCGACGATTCTTCATGTTCTTCAGGATATCGTCGAAACTGAGGAAAAGCCGCATGAAACATTGGCCGAACCTCCGATTCTCACTCTCACGGCAAACCATAATGAAACTGTTGTTAAAGTAAGTACCACCTTGTGCATTAAAACTTTAGATAAATGAAAATTTATATACTTATATATTTGTTTATGTCGATATATCTATTATCTGTTTCTATATCTATTTATAATCGAAATTGTCGATCATAGTTAATTAAACTTTCATGAATTAGTAGCCTGATGCTGATATTTTTCTTTCGGAAGATTATACTTTTCAAAAACGATTTTGAGCAAAATCCTATTAATCCTGCAATGGAAAATTTTGGATTTCGCAGAATTTAATTGACTTTCGTAAATTAAAAATTTCTCTATTTAGTAAATTCTCTTGCAGAATATTAAACCTCGGTCTTTGGATACGAAGCTAAAAAAACAGATTTTGCGAAAATTCACGTTAGTTCTCCAAATTCAAGATCTTCGTAATTCCTTTTATCGAAACTCGAACTAAAGCCTATGAAAATTCCGAAAAATATTGTTTCCCAATAGCAAATTCATTACTCGAGGAAAGAAGTTCTTCAAAAATCTTCGATTTTTGTTCATACGTCTTAATTTTTTGTTAATATATCATGATAGAATTGAATACATATAAAAATACGATATAGTTAATTATAAGACACAAGTTTCATAATTCAAAGATTGCAATTTGTTCGTACCTTGCACGCGCGTATGTTCGAATCCCGCCTATGGGGGTATCACGTAATGGGTTGTTGCTTTCCTTTATAGACGAAGCCCGTGATGTCAATGGACTATGTCGATGAGAAGCCCGCTAAGATTGTACCACCGGTACCGCTTCGTACGCCGCCGCGAGTCGTCAAAAGGAAGTCCGCGAACTCTTCAACCACGGCCTATCAACAATCGACTGGTAAGAACTTTGTCATTTTTATTTGAAGAGCCCTGTTTTATTACTACATTCACAGCAGAATTAATCAATACGACTTGCCTTCACAAAGCTCCTATAAATATCTTCAAGGAACAACGGAACTGTTTTCTCATTCAGATAAATAATAATAATAGATCAATATAAAATAAATGTTTTCGTTGATCCTCTGTGTACGAAACGAAATTCGGTTAAATATCTATAATGTTTGTAAATGAAGATATATTTTTATTCTATGTGTCCAAGTTTGTTTTCCATTAAACTTTGTGCGTATTTGAGTAGAAAATTTTATAAAAATCCTGCAAGCTATTTCTATTGTGAAATTAATTTCTCTATTTTTTTTTCTTTTTTTTCTTTTTTTTTTTAATTTAGTAGTTACGATTCCATTTGAAGAAATGAACTTCTTCGTTTAATAATACGTGTGTTTACAGAAACATCGTCAGCACTCCCCATCCATCCAATGAACAATCCCCAGTCTTCGTACGGTTCACCAGCGAGGGCCATGAAGAAACCTAACACTGACACAGAATCGACGTTATCTGCCCATACGGATGGCAAAACGATAAAGTCGCGATTGAAACCTACGCTGAGTCCGAAAAAGAATTTAAACATGCCAGAGGATAAAGAAAAATTAGTGGACATAACGTCCCGGTCACCACGAGTATCGAATAATAGGTCGCCACGAAGAGGTGGCTGGCTGTGAAACACTGAATAAATAATATAAAACAAACATAGCTTATGAAATTTCATTTAGGCATATGAACTGAATTTCTTTATTTTATATTCTTTAAAGTAAACTGTTAAATCCAACATTTTGAAAAGACAAATTGTATACTATGCATTTTTACGACGTACATAGAGGAGATAATAAATCGGCATCGAAAGGACGGTGTAAAGTATTCATTTTTTATTTCTTAAAAAATATGTGTATGTATTAGATACGTCAGTTTAATGGAATAAAATACAAGCTTGTACAGCTAGAGTATCGTATATGAATATATTTCTTCGCTCACGGGTACAATCGGTGTTGTGGTTCGATGGCGCTGGGCACAAAGAAACAAAACTGAAACAACGCATAAGTTAATGCACTAATCGTATAAAATATATCTCAACATCGTGACGTTCGAAGAAACTTTGAATCATGGAATTGACGAAGGCAAATGGCTACTGCCACTCTGACAGCATTTTACGTGTTCTTTCATCTGAACGAACTCGATTGGCTACACGTTTTTTCCACCTTGGAAATAACTTGAATACTGAGGATACCATAGGTCAAGTAACTATACTCTCTAAGCGGCTTGCACCACTTTGCTTTGTGGACCTTTCTGCGTAGAACTGATTTTGTCGCCTAACGACAACGCCATGCCTTGACTCTTCGCTCTGATACGGATATGACCGACCACCGGGGCATCTGGTTTGTTCAGTGGCTTCTCGATGGACATATTCGCCAATGCATCCTCGCCGAATATCGATTTCGCGTACATGTTCGCTGCCATGAAACCACATTGTCCAGAAAGGGCCTGAAAATATATTTGTTCCCCTATTTTTAGAAATTTGACATCTAAGGTTTCGCTTGCCACCGTTAATGACGATGCAAATATTTCCTTTTTTTTTTTTTAAGAATCTTGCTATAATCTTTTTTCGCTGTTTTTAAAGTTGATTAAAGTTTCGTGAAAAAAAAAAGAAGAAAAGAAGAGGAGAAGAATATATATACACATTTAAAAAAATTAAAAATTAAATTTAAAGTACAGTACCTTTTCTGGAGTGAGACAGCGCATATTTGTAGATTTTAGTAAGTGAGCGAGGTACTCCCTCAAGTCTGATAACGTCGTATTTACAGACACCTTGTTCTCCCATTCGAATTCTGCCCACATTTGTCTGAACTCCAGGTCGGTACACGTTGCTGGCACTATATAATCCATGATATCGATATGTATGTCATTCAACACCACTACGCTCCTATCAGATCCCGCGCCGGATACGTCGTATACTGAAAATCGATGAATTCGCGTTCTTATACGTCTTTGATAAACAAAGTAGCAGCACGAATCTTTATTAACTACCTATATTTCCAAAAATTATTCCATTTTCTGTGGATGCCACTTTCACGTTTGCCTTAATGCTTGCAAAGTCGCGAGGAGCAAGCACAATAGGCTGCGGTCTCTCCACAAGTTTCAAGTCACCCATCGTAGCAAGCTCTAACGTACAATTCTGCAGAGTATCTTCGGTCTGATTAACGATTAATACATCGAGTACAATGTCGTATTGGTTAACATGAACAAGGGCTTCTGCGTAAACAGGGTCTGAGAAGCCAGTTAATTGGGTAACCTTGCTCAGAGCATTGGGAGTCGGAGCATCTCCACTAGCACCGGATCTTCCAGCGACAGCAGCACTCAAACTTTGTTCGAATACGTCACCAGCTCCACCTGCCAGGTCCGAACCGCGGCTCAACTGTAAGAATTGTATCGCGTCGTCCACTTGAACAACGCTACCTGGCTTCTCCTTTGCCTGTACGAACAAAAGAATGCACTATCTGCATTAAAAATATTTATATGGCGCAAGTACGGACACCAAGATTATATAAGAATTAAGGGAGAATATATTAGGTAGATTTGAAAAAGAACCTTTTGATTCTGCGAATCTTCTTCAGCTTTCGCTGTCAGCATTCTGCCAAGAGCTTCGCGACATCCCTCTGTGAAAACTTTCTGTACGAGTGTTGTCGGGCAAGCCAGTGATCTCAAGCATAAGGACAAACGTTCTGCATCATCGTGCGTTATTGCCTTGGCAGGGAGACCCGAACGGCCCAACTGCATTACGCTGGACATCACGAACATCGCTTCAGCCTGCATATGATTGCTCTTTTGCACATCTGTTTCAAGACTCTTATAGCGAAGCGCTAATTTAGCTAAGGTTGTAGCTAAAGACGCGCCTATGAAGAAGTCACCTTCCATCATGTATTGAACCAATGCTGGGCGTTTTTCTTCCTTCTTTCCTAATAATATTAGAAAAATAAGTGTTACGATGTGTCTGAAATCAATAAATAGATCGGCTCTTTTCCTTTTTATTGGAGAAAATCAAATATTTTAATCATTTTCTGGTGAAAAAAAAAAACAACAACAACATATTAAAGTACATATTAAAGTAAATGATAATAAATAATTACGCGAGGACGCCGCACTAAATGCGCTCTGACTGGCGTATGTGCCATCTGACGTGACCAACTGTGCTGGCGTAACTTGTGCGCTTCCATCTTCTGTTGTTTTCTCGCCAGCCTGACGTTTATTCTCCGCTTCCAATAATGGTAATTCTCCTAAAGCAGCCCGTATACGACTCAGTACAGCTTCTATGTCTTCTTTCGACGTTGCATATTCACCAAGAATCCACAACGCTGCTCGGTGTACCCTTACCGATCTTATATGTGGAAATACCTATACATAAAACGCAGGATTAAAAGTTGATTTGTTAGAGATATGAAAACGAATACTAATCTGTTGATTTTTACTTCTTTAATACGTACCTCAAGCAGTTTCTCTACAATAAGTGGTCTGAGATTTTCAAATCGCTGGATAGCCTCGCGAACAAACACAAGAACGTCAGTAGCAGCGGCCTCGTTATTCTCAGACAAGAAATCTGTTAATACTGGAATTACTGTAGCCGCCACGTCCGAGAATTTGATAGAGCAAGCATGCAGTGTTCTAACGAGTAATTGTCGATATCGACCAGCGTCTTCGTGTTCTCCGCCAGCTGTTCTAAGCACTTCTTTCTTCAGTAATTGTACCATTTCCTCGATAGTGCGGGTTGTTACCAAATCCATCGCTAGAGCTAATGTTTTTGTTCTAACTTCCAACGCTGGAGAACCTAAAATATGAATTAAAGCCTTAGGCAATATTTTATATTTTGAGTTACTAGTCTTATTTGTCTTCAGAAATCTACCTAGAACCCTGAGTACATCCATCACCAAATCTTGAAGGACCCTCTCATAAACAGGACTATCCTTCATTGCAATCAAACGATCCAAGACAATCAATTTAACATTATTATCGCTTTCTTTAACAACTAATTCGATGTAGCACGAAGCTGCAGCTTTGATCGCCGTAGGAGCACTGGAGAGCGTAACCAATGTACCGGCTGCTTCATAACGTACAGCAGCACTGGGCGAATTCAACAAACTATAGATGCATCTGATAAAACGAGCTCTCTCTGACGGATTTGCAAGACAAACCTATAAAAATATACGCTTATTAATATTTGGTATTCGAATTTTTACTACCAGTAGAAGCTTGTTTAAAATATATGCACCTTGTAAATTAATTCTACAATAACCAACTGCAATATATCGCCAAAGCTGGGCACTTGATCCAAACAAGCTGCTAAATAAGCCAGTGCTCTGCTCTGATCAGCATGTAACAACATCAGGAATGCATTTCTCCTACAAGACATATCCTGTTCTCCCTCCAAATATTTTGCTATTAATTCTGGGGCATCTGGTATAAGAAATTCAAAGTTTCTGTAAATAGTAAAAATAGCCAGGACTGCGTTACGTCTAACGTAAGAGTGCCTATGCTCTAAACACGCAATTATTGCAGGCATCAGGGGCTCCAAAAGTTCTGGTTCCTTCAATTTGCACAAGAATCTGAAACATACAAGCATATTTTTAAATTAGTCTAGCATTTCAACAACTAAAGTAAAACGACCGATATACTAATACCTTAAAGTCGATCCCCTAACAAACTCGTTAGGATGCTGCAAATCCTTCCTATAAGCGTCGCAAACTAAAATCATCTCCTGAAGCAATTTTCCATCGGGAGAAGTTTTGGGTACAATTTCCCAGAATATCAAGAGCAGTTTCTTTATGGTATGATCCTGTAACGGTAAAACAAATCTAATGATAGTCATCAAAAGTCCAGGCAAGCGTTCTCCGCTCAAAATCATGTGAATGGTTTTCTTAAGAGCATCGATCTTTGTCTGAACATCGCCTTTTTCCAGATCTTGTTTTAGCTGAAGTTCGTTTAATGGTTCGGTATCGGTTGGAACGTTTATCAAAGTATAGCAGGGTTGTTCAGCGATAGTACTCATTTTTGCGGTTATTCTGCGCTGTGTCAGAAAACTTTTTCTTCTACGACCTGAAAATTAAGAAATCTGTGTATAATTTGCGACTGTATAACCAAAACTGATCGTGTGATATATTATTCGGGAAATACATTGAAAGTGAGGTTAGGTTGCCCTCCGCTATACCTCTCTACTTTGCCACATTGAAGACGATGCTATAGATTGTGTTTATTGAGCTTGACATACCTGATCAACAGAAAATCGTGCAATAACAAAAAGCAACAATATCTTTCAATTGGTCAACCGACATTTATACGAATCCCGAAACAAGGAAAACAGCATACGTGTCAAGCCCCTGCACAGGGGGACTATTCAGATTGGGAATAGATAGCGCCACGGTCTACGCTTTCCACGTAGATCACATATTTTTGAATTCGTCATTTTATTTCTTTTCTAAAATATTCTTTATATCCTGTTCTTGTGCAAATATAAGATTTATTGTCATTCTTTATTCTTTAATTCTACAATACTTCGATTTTAAAACAACGAACGATCATGTTTTAATACAAATATACGAAGAAATGTTTCTATAAAATCTGTACGTAAATCACACGCTAAAGAATGTTTATACTTACGTAATATTGAATTGTTCGTACTTGTTAAAATGTTATTAAATATCGCTGATCACAGAAAATATGTAAACACGTCATTTTCTTAATAGTAATTAATTTCAAAGAGACGATTGCTTTAGACGAATATAAAAGTAAAGTGTATGTCAATTTAATTATTAATATTGTTAAGGCAAAAATTTCTGTTCTAAATTGGCATGAGTTGAAATTTTCCTAAAGATCTGATAATAAATTTAAAGATCCAGTAATAAATGTATCACAAATTGCAAATTGTTAAATGCTTTTTGAAAATTTCTTAACTTGCATAATTGATCGAACGATCCGATTAGATTACAATTCTGTCGAAAAGCAGGTGTTCATCTTGCATCTTGCTGCTGTTTACTCTTCACGCAACGATCCGCAAAAGAAAAGTGTACAATTAAAATTATTCCCACAAGTGATAATAAATAATAATAAAAAGTGAAAGTACAGAAGAAAGAAAGTAAGAATTAAAGCGTATACTTGGTAAATAAAGCGTTTAACCTATTAATCGAACGAGATACATTGTTACTAAATATTATTAATTTATTTCCTTCAAAGATAAACCATCTCGATTAGCGAACTGCCTCAAGTGGAGCACTACTGACCTAGAAAACAAACTGAACTAAATAGATTGCAACTGCGTTCAAATAAGCGAATAACCCGTTCGCGAACTTCACCAACGAAGTATTACACGCGATAAAAATACTTTGAACAATTCCACTATTAAAAAGGAATGAAATGAAAATAATTTAGCGATTTAATTCTTGTAATGTAAAAAATGAACATTAAGTTGCTTTATGGCATTGGAGTCATTTCGTTGCAAGTAGAATCGCTCGAGGCTATTGCATAATCGCGTTATCACTTATATAGAATATTCAAAAATAATTATGTTGCGTTTCGAATAATTAGAGCATTTTTCATTGATAAACAAGATGACCATATGACATATTACCATATATGTATACGTGATCAGATATCTATGATTGGCAGGCGTATTTTTCTCTTTGAATAATAAGCATCCATGTAGAATTTTATTGAGCATGATATATGTCTTTAAAAATTTTCCATTTAACATATGTGAAACCAATTCCCTGTTGTGTTCCCTTCACATTTCTGCTGCTAATATTATTTTTGCGAAATTGACGAAATTAAGGGAAAGCATCGAATTGAAAGAATTTTAAGCTTTCAATAGGTTTTCAAAAATCAATCAAATCTTATTGCAATAAGAGAACCTTGTTTCGTTATCGAAAGAATAAAAGCAAATACTGGAGCGAATTTCAATCGTAATCGGATTATGATCTATATAGAAACAGGCTAATATCTTCAAGCGGATTAAGAGTACACATCCGTAACAGCAAATTGTGTAATACGAAACAAAGTTTTTCTCGATTATTCGTTATATCAATAAACATCAATATAATTAGTGAAATCATTACATTAATGAAACTTCATAGTACCTAAATATTACGTAATTTTATATTATATTGTTACGTTATTCTATATCAATCAAAATATCTTATGTAATGCATGTACACGTAGCCATACAAATTTTCTCTGGTAAATGTTGAAAATTTACATAATATTTCCGCGAGTCAGCGTGGAGAGATTAGATTGTCTGAAAAGTTCCTTTCGTTTTGTAAGGTAATAATAGGTGCAGAACAAAAATGGAAAAATGCATCTATCATTTCTTTATAAAACGAAAGAAAGTTTTCGGACAACCTAATATAAACTATTAATCAGCGAAAAACAATCGATCTCGTTAGACACGATCAGAGAAATTCCTATTTGGTGGTCGTTGTTAATTTTTCGAGATTCCAGCTGGATGAAGCGGTTTTATGGCGTCAGACGAAATTAGCAGCTAGATCGCGCGCGCGCCGGCTAATTGCAAGCGTCTCGACGTGACGCCGGAGCCGATCCTCAATTGCTTCTCATCTCTGTCTTACCTACTTTTTTCGATTAACTTCTATTGCACCGGGCGTTGCACGCACGAAGGGGGTCAGACACGCGTTTAACTCGTTCTGGCCATCTCTCCGCCATAATCGGCACCGTCCTTTTTTATCTCTTATTGGCGTAGTTTCACGGAGTTTCAGCCCGATCGTCGGGAATATCACTCATTATTGCCACAAAGAGCTTCGCGTTCGTCACGCTGTCGGCGTCTCCTTTGTTGTTTCGATCGCCCGAATCATTTTCTATAGTTGAACGAGCTATTGTCTCGTTTCGAGCGATTCAGTTTCCGCTGGTAATTGGTATTTCGTTCGCCGTTTTACGGTCTATGCATATAATTTAATGCCCCTGAAGCAATTTCAATTAACTTTGTAAATTGAAATGTAGAGGAGAGGCAATGTCGTAAACGTTACTTTCGTCCAGCTTTTCTTGCAATTTTATTTAACTGCATCTATAGAAAGACTAGTAGCCCGGATGATAATTTCTATAATAATAATCCACTCTTCCCATTAACTACGATTTTTCGTAGCAGTTTACCTTTAGATAGATGCAGTTTCACCGTATTAACACCATCTTCTCGCGACGAATAAACTTGTGGAAATAAATCGGCTGCCTTTTTAAGAAGTTCGACGCTAACAGCGAGATTGAGAAATTTGTGAAAGGATAAATCAAAGATAAGGGTTGAGCAATTTGTCCAAATTCCTATAGAGTTAAACGCTTTAATACGTGATCAAGCAGTGTACGATTACTTGTATACACATATGTTCGAATTTCTTACGTTTTTTAATGACGTAATGATAAGAAACTATATTAAGCCGGTAATTATCTCGCTTAACCATTCATTCTTCAAAATTCTACCTTCCTCTGTTATAGCGATATAATTATTTCAAAGTGGAAAACTTATCGTCTATTACGTGTGCGAATATAAAGTTCCAATTAAATACGATTTATATTGGCTTGAATAAAGTGAGCGATATCTTTAGACGTTAACACGACATCTTGGACAATAAGTACTTTATTTCTTCAAAGATTCTCAACACTATCGCTGAAAATTTAAGTACGATCGATTGTGTAACAGTCGTCATTCGGATTTTCTGCTCGAAAATGACTGAACTTTCTTTTGTATTAAAATTATTAAAATTGCTAAAGTTCCTCGCATGACATATCAATGATAATCTCGCGATTCATTATTAAACTCTAAAAAAAGTTGAATAACGAACCGTTGGTTGTCGTTAATATCCCATGCAAGGAATTATTCCTGGATTATCGTAGCATAATCTCGGATTCGGGCAGCATTTCATGGCAACGCTTTGGAAGATCTTCCTGCTCAGATCCTGCGAACTTCTGGGCATTCTGTAGCCGATCTCATTCAGAAGTTCTTTCAATTCGTCAGAGCTTAAGGTGAAGCCGAGGAGATCCTTTGGATGCCGTGAAACATCGACATCCTCTGTAAAGGAAATGAATTTTCGGTTCGTTAATCTTTTATATTCTTGATCTGACAAGGTATTACGAAGAAAATGCATATACTCTATGCGTTGTTGCACGAGAGAAGAAATAATATTCAACTCGCTTTAAATATTCAACTTTCGATATTCAAAATTGAATATTCAAAGATTCGTGTCGATAGAAAATCACAAAATTCCTACCAATATAAATATAATCAACCATTACCATTAGGTAGATAACGAAGTAATAGCTGGACATCCTCCGTGGATCGTTTTATCCTTTCTCCCTTGCAGCTATTGATAATCGCATCCCTGGCGATGTTTTTACACTGTAAGGACAGTCGGCTTATCGTGTCGGTTATCGAGATCTCCACTATTGCCAGCAACATCGTCGTCAATAACGCCACTCGAATCTGACACATATTTACCAATGATACTGTATCGACTAACTTGCAACAAATAACGAAACAGCTGTTTCCTTAGATCGAGAACGCGAGATCGTCGATTCGCCGGTCTTTCGGTTACTCCATATATTAACCACGGTCCTTCGTACTTTTAACGAGAAAGTTATCAGCTTGAACGTGTCGCCAGACCGACTTTGCAATCAGGTTTATTTTAATTGGATAGTCGGATTTTGTGTTCGGTTTATCGTTTTATCGTCACTAAAAATGTTATTGAGGTCAAGAATAGGTATACATGGAACAATTATTATATATTATATGGAATAATATTATTACGTATTAATTATGACGCCATTCGAGTTTTGGATGATTGCAGTCGAAGTAACGCGTTCCTACGGACAAGAGCGTTCATTATTGATTTATTATCATCCATTATTATCTATCGTTATTAGTGTTTATTATTCGTATATTATTATTGTATCATTATCCACATATATTATTCATTTGTTATTCGTTTATCCATCGTATTATTCATTTTCGTTTATTATTCATAGATGTTAGTACTTTATAAGCTTTCAGATTCCTCGATGTCTTAAATTAACTAAAAGTAAAAATTTATTTATACAATTTACAATGATTTATTTGTAGATCGTTACAATGTTTAGGCTGTTCTTGATAATACAATAACGAAGCTTCTGAAACGGAATATATTAATTTCGGATGAAAAATGAATTACCATAGTTGAAATTTCGAGAACATATTTCATTTATTTGAATCGTAATGCTTTTACGTTTACATTATAAATTGAGCTCTTGTTTGAAATATTTTGTCGTAAAAACATGGAACGCAATTGGAATATCGCAACAATGTGGATCATCCTACGTACTTATTCTCTCGCAGAAGTAAGCGAAATACTCAAACTTTTTAAGACATAACATAATTTCACCTCGAGACGCATTATGGTATTACGACATCGAAATATAAATACGGATAGGCGTCACTTTTCACTAGAAGGCAGGTTTCATTTGCATTTAATAAATACGCGCTGTATATTTAACAAATAAATATCGAATAAATATCCAATTGCATTTAAAAAGAATGCAATTAACCTCTGCAAACACACCGGTGAATTTGTAAAGAATATTACGCCATACGATAGGATAGGTTTCGCAAACAGAACAGAGCAAACCTCTCCTCTGCGATATTTTGAAGTTTATAATCGAACTTCGATTTTCAATTTTCCAAACTACGTTCATAAAACTATTCATTTGCATACAAATCCGCAATTTAACGATAATCTAGGCTCTTTCGGGCAGTAGCACGCTAATCATTTACGCGTCAAATTTCGCTTCTAAGACATTCATGCATACATATATCCAATATATCTCGAAGCGTGGTTTCAAAATTACAATGACTCTCAGCGTTGCTTATGAAAATTGCCTTGAGACATATGCCATTAATCTCAAGGGTTGAGACACTCTAGCATTGATTCATACTCTCCTTATCTCCATTCGAATAATAAAACACCATTTACGACTTACAAATAATCACTGCATTTAAACAAAATTAATACATCATCGCCCATTTATGTAGAATGCGCGTGTACGAGGCTAGTAGAAAATTTTACTTGGCAATTCCGCGACCAAAAATTTGTACGTTCGAATTAATTAAAGAAATGATCTGAGGACGAATCCTTTACGAAAGCAAGAGATCCTGGATGAAAAATCCAACGATCTTACGCGTTTCGAACTCTATGTATCATCCGCAGATACTTAGCAGAATGCGACATTCCAATGACGACTGAGAACAAAAAGAAAAATTCACTGGCAACGTTCGCGGGACCGTACTCGCGCGCTGGTAGACCAGGTTCGCAGATCAGGTTCGCGGGCCATGTTCGCAGACCATGTTCGCAGATTAGGTATGCACGTTGGCACGTTCGCAAGTCACGTTCGCACGCTCGCAGGCCGCACGTCCGCGGACCAGGTTCGTAGGCCATGTTCACAGACCATGTTCGCACACTAGATACGCACGTTCGGAGGTCGCATTCGCGGGCAACGTTCGCGGAACAGGTTCGCGCGTCCTGAGGCCACTTTCGCAGGTTTGCGGGCCACATTCTGACGTTTCGCAGCGCGACGTATCAACGCGAGGATCGAGGGGCAAAGATCGAAAGACGGATACAATGAACAGCTTTCGCGAAAATTCGATATCAGGGGATGCGAGGTGAGCGAAGGTCTATTTATCGTGTCTGTTAGTGTTTGCCTTGCTCCCTGGCTCAGTTGAGATGTCTTGAATGGCTACCTCTTTGTCTAACTACACGCGATGACGTTTAAGTAAATAGCGCCGATACCAGGAACAATCTTACCGTTCTTTCGTAAGTATCACGCAGGAATCATTTTGTTTCCCTTCCGTTTCGTCAGATATTGCGCTGACATTCGACAGAAAGAGCAGAATTTTTGTGTTACTTTTAACATCTTCTTACAATAGGCGTCTGAAATTCACTCTTCGATCGAGTCGCGGTTGCTTAATGAATGAATTTCGTTTAAAAAATGAACAACATACAGCGTAACAGTTTGTAACCGAACAAAACTTACATAGCAGCGTAATACAATATCTTGTTGACACGGAACGATAAAAATTACAGTCGTGATTTGGACCATTTCGTTTTTCTCTTTTCTTTTTATTCTTCGAAGGAGGGAAGGGACTTGGACTAATCGGAAATTAAAATTATACGCGTCTTTCTATTCAACGAGAATTGACAAACAAGAATATAACCATTGAGTGAGCGAATTTTCAAGCGATTAGACTCTGATATACAAACGATTCTCACTAATCCTCTGTCGATCATTGAGGCAATTATTGCTTACATTTACCATTTACTTACGTATTATTTACTCAAAGACCGATAATATTCATCGACTAATAAGATCAAGATCGAACAATGTTTATTTCGTTTTCGTGTCGACTGCATTCCGCACTGTGCTTGTGGCCGAAAGTGCACTCGCACGGAGGATTGCGAGAGAGAAACGATGTCCCGTAGTGGGTTTGCTACTATCATCCAATTTACAAGCGAACCGTGTGCAGCGGTTAATAGCTGCCGGAATAATGGGCATCGTGCAGGTAGTGATGGGATCGAAACGAACATACAGCGAACGTAAATCTTTCGGATAATAAAAGTTTCTTTCACTTCTGTCATTCGTCTAAGACGTCGTTTCTTTTCTTCTTTTTCTCTCATATCCCTATGTCGCGGAGAAACAGATTTTGCGAGTAGTCGTAAAGTTTATTTCTGCGCCTAGAACGACGCGTGTCGTGTGGTCTTGCGCGCTTTCAAAGACCGTATTTTTGGATCTGTAAAGCACTCCTCGAAACGGCCGTTATACACGTCGTAATAATTAATACCGCCTTTGCTTGTTGAAGGTTATGGTTTTATAAATTCTGGTTTTATAGAGAGGAGGGCCAGCGCAGTGTGCTATATTCTCGGAATTTATGCTTTGAAATTTCAGGAATATTGGATTTTTAACGTTTCTGCAAATCTTTCTTATTCTTTCTTATTATCGAATTGATAAAAATACCTTCAACTTCTAACGTGATATTTCTATCGTGAACTAAGTGAACTAAATTCTTTCAGTGCATCTTCGATCCTTTGCTTACATTTTTCTATAAATACACAAACATCTATAGTCTAATAACGATAAATCGTCTTGTAACTTTTGACCAAATCTGTCCGTGAAAGTTTCCTCTTCTTCCCAAAGTCGTTCTTCGATCCGATCAATAACTTCATTTTCAATAATTTCAAAGCAAACCGCGATTCCCTTGTATAAAAAGTTTATGCGATATTAACGTTTCACGATGATTCAAATTTTTTAAATGCCCAATATTTTGTCTTTATAGCGTTGATCTCCTTTAGGGAACGAACACGATTGACGATTATTAAATTCTATGAATTCCAGGATTTTCTCCTTATTTTGTAGGAATTCGTATTTCTCGGCCAAAGTAGGTATTACAGATTCGAATAACAAGTGGATAATAATTCTTAACTACAAGCGTGCTAACAAGAGCGATTTCTGATTTTAAAGAAGCACCACAGAGTGCCGCGTGTTATCTGTCACGAGATCGCCTAATAAAGACCGAATTCTCGAACATCTTTCTACTGACCAGAGAACGAGGAGGCTGCGCTCGTTCACGCTCTTTGTGCGCCACTAGCGTGTTCGACACGTTGGCATCAACGTGACCCGTTAATAGTTCAATCTGCCACAAGATGCGCCAAAATACATTCTCAGAAACAATAATTCCTCTACAAAAGGCACTTGGCTAACGTTCCCTTTGAGATCTATTAATTTCTACTAGGTTTTTCAAAATTAGGCAATTGTCTGTATAAAAGCTAATTACTTTTCATGAAATATATTACGTTACCTACGTAACGTTTAATAATTAACGTTATCCAGTATAAAAACACTTTCCTCGATTTTTCCGTAACAAATATCGTAGAAATTATAGGTTTCGAGATTTTAAAACGTATTATGACTCCATACTAGAAATACTGATAAAAGATGAGGTACAAAAAATTTGTAATAAAAGAGGATCGAAATGGATAGCAGCATACGATGAAATTATAATGCAAGGGACAAGATAAGCCTTTATTCGTATATTTTGCAAAAGAATCAGAGGAAGTTCAAATCGTCAGAATATATAACATTTCTACGAAGAATTATAGATTTGTCACTTTCGCCATTCTGATAGTTCTAGCGTCAGGTAAAGGTATATTGCGTTTCCTTCCAATTTCACCTACTTGAAAGTTATATCGAATTATCTATCATTAAGGGAGCCTCTTCGCCCTTTGCGCGGTACAAAAAAGAAAAAGAAAAGATAAAAAGGAAGCCTGGCAACATTAAATCTTAGAGATAATTTTTCCAGTCGTAGATATTTAAGAGAAAGGTATCAAACTATCAATAGTAAAAAAAAAACACGTCTCCAAATTGAATTTTGAATTTCCACCCTGGGATTTTGATCGAAGCTTCGAAAGAGTACGGATTAAAAGATCGCAAGAATGAAATACATCGTTCTGTTCATTGTAAATGTTATAATTATCAAATATTTTGGAGCAGGAGAGAAGGTAAAATGAGTGGGTAAAATGAGTATGAGAAATCTCGAAGGGTAAAAAAAAATCGAACAAAAATGTGTCAGTTTAAGCGTTCGTGTATTTTTTTTTTTTTTTTTATGCAAATTCTAGTAGATAGAACTGGACAACAATCTCCGTGAATATGTTTTGACAGCACGCGAAAATCGATCCCATCGCTATCTGCAAGCCGGTTACGCAAGAACTCGCCACGTGTCTCGTATGAATCGCAATCTTCTATGATAGACGTGACAGAACAGGAAGGAGGAATGAGATTGCGAACAAGTAACTATTCGATTGATATAAATATGTAAATCGTTTTTCGTTATACAGGACCCGTGGCGAATGTAGGATTTATTTACAGTGGTTGAACATGAGTGACGAGAAAATGAGAAACTATGTACATAAATGCGCTTGTGAAATGATATTTATGAATACTTGGTGGAAGAAGTATAATGAATTTCCTAATATTTTTACGCTAGGCTTATCAATGTTTTATGTGTTACATCTGGACTTTTATTATTTAAGAAAACTTATTCGCATTTCGTGCGTTTTAATACATAGGCGTGTAAATGCAATATCGACGAAGGTTTACCGAATGCTTTATTTAGAAATATAATACTAATTTCATCGTTAAAATAATTACCATATTAACTTTTAATTTTCTAATCCGTATTCAAGATTGTCGGGCAAAGTTACGAACGGTGCTCCTTTGAAGGATATTTATACATTTGTAAGAAATTTACGAAACAGGAATATATTTAAATCTAAAGTAATTACCTAGGTTAAAAAGGTTATTAAATCTAGATACATCGAATTTATTTACACACCTAATATTAAAAAAGATATACATATATTCCACGATAATAATTATTCATATTTGTCCATTCTTTTTTTTTTTATTAAAAAATAGAGATACAAATAATTATTACTATAGAATTTTTCAAATGTTTCGCTATACTTCTTTCGATACTTCGCTAAGTCCGTATACGCTACCCGTTACGTATACTCTCGAAACAGTAGAATTTGAAATGGCACACTCGAACGTTCAGAGTCGAGAGTCGAATTAAATAAATTAACTAATACGACTGAAAATGAATGACGTCAAACACATCTGGTGGTTCGCGACCCTCGAATTATTATGCATCGTTCGAGCGTGCCTCGAGTATCTCACTATACAGTACGGAGGCAAAATTGAACGTTGTTAAACGATACGGCTATTTTCTATCGCAGATATATCCGTTTATTTATATCTACATACCTGTTTAGTCGTGTTTCAATTCGCAATACACAATCGCATTTCATTTTCACTTTCTTCTTTTCGAGAAAATATCGAGTTTGTTCTTCCCGGATCGCAATATTCGCGCAATGATATTTCGTAAAACTCGGCGGTTTAAACAAATTTCTCCGATCGTTCAATTTTGCCTCGAAATAATTCCAATGCTGTGGAACAGTTTCCCTTCTTTTCATGCAGAACAAGAATTAACGCTGTCCAGGCTGAAAAATTCAGAGAGCTTTCCTCTTGCTCATTTACATAATTGTATTAAGCGATTCGAACTATTCAGAAGTCAATCTGACCAATTTTATTGGAAAATTGGTTCTACTGTTCGTAAAGTTAAACGGTAATTGCGTGTTACGGTATTTAAATTGTGAGATTTTGGAAATTGTCGAATGGCTCGGAGTCACGCAGAATCTAAGCTCGACTCTATAGAAGTGAATTCTTTGATTTGCGAAAGATACAGCGCTATTGCATGTTCTTATTCGCAATAATTTACTAGTTAATGATGTTAGTGAATTGAATCGAATAGGATAATCATAGGATACGTAAATTGTAAGATTTCATTTGTTTTATTACCAAACTTGCTCCATTATTCTTGTGATTCGTTTAACCATCCAATCGTGTTACATGATAATGGAAATTCATCAAAATCTTAAAAATTTATCTCGATCAAGGAAACCAAAAAAAAAAAAAACAGAAAGATCTCTGTTAAAATTTCACAGAAATGAAAGTACATTGATCGAAGGATACGATTGAATCACGTAAAATTTCGTCAAACGCAATGGGGGTATTAAAGGCCAGATTGACTTCTTTCTGTTCAAAAAGGCACGCAAATAAAAACGAAGCGAAAAATTTTCCACCTAAACCTCATCATCCAAAAAGGAATCGCGATTCTGACTTTGTTCTCCGAGAAAATTCCGATCGCCTCGCATATTTCGTCTGCCTCTCGGTTGCTCGGTGTTTCTTACCATCGTCCTTAGTGACTAGTTCGTTCAGCACTAATTTATTAAATGTAGAATTCCTTAGCTCTAATACTAGTGAGATCATTGTTCGACAAAGGAGCTGAAAGTGACCGGCAACTTAACGAGAGGAACGAAACGGAGAAACAAAATAAAAAAAAGAAAAAAGAAAGAAAGAATCGCGAACGAGTCCGATTAAACTTATCTCTCGTATGTACACTTGTATGTATGCGTGTGTATGCGTCTCATTAAAAAAAAAAGAGAGAGAGAGAAAGACACGAAGAAAAATAATAATAATAATAAAATAAAATAAAACGAAAAAATCGAGCAAAAAAATATATATACATACACTTATCGTATAGGGTTAGATTAGACGTGTTACAACACTGGATTTAAGTCTTTCTCTAGGAGATCGCGCGCGACTGATGGCCCGGATCGATTTTTCCAATTTATTACATACGTATAGCTTCTCCATTTTTTCCCGATTCAGCCGCGATTACTCGTGAATGTCGATACTCCGCGTCACGAGCAGTGCTTCCAGAGACATCGAGCGTCGTTTTTCAAGCGATGCGATGGCCCATGTACGAGAAATCCTCGAAAGTTCACCGTCTCTTTTTCCATCCTTTATATCTTTTCTCCATCTTTTATACATTTCCTTTTTCCTGTTTTTTTTTTTTTTTTTCATCCATTTGGTAAAATACTCGACTAAGGCGTTAAAAATTGCAGTGTAGATTAGATCGTAAATTTCCAAGTCGACCATTCGCGCCGTAGATTCGAAGGGAGGACGATCGAACGACTTGCTCTTACTCGTCTCTAATCTCTTTTCCTTCACATACTCCAGACAATACAACGACCAATTTCTCACTATTTTATGGGACTAGACATCTTACTGATTGCACGCTCTCTTTCGTCCGCCTCTGTCCTCTTGGATCAGCTTCCTCACACTTTCTTGTCCATTGGCCTCATCTTCCTTAGATATTTTGTTCCCTCTCACGCTTTTCTTCCTTTTGCTCGTTTAGCTCTCTTTGTTTGTTACGATTAGTATCGAGTTCGTGGTCTCCTCGACTGTCTCGACGGGTGCACGAACGAAGGAGGAAAGAAGTTAGAACACAGAGAGTTCGATGCTAAGATGAAAGAGATGCTTCAAAATGGCGCCTCACGGGCCGTTGCTTTTGTCTCCGTTTCTACCTCTTTTTTCAATGGCGCGCCCGATTTGACGCCCGATGTCTTCTCTAGCATCTGCAACGAGAAATAACAATTCTTATTAGCTACGAGTTCCTTTAAATTCGTTCTTAGATTCTAAAATACGGGCGCCTGGGATTCGAACGATCAGCAATTTGCCTGATTATCGATTATTAACTAAATAACGTACGAAACCGTTTACTTAACGTTTCTGCGAGTCCGATTATTTAATCTTAGAACACAAATATTCGTCGTTCTCATGGTCGACAATTTGTTTGATCATCAATCTATTAATTAATTAATATTTCAAGCTGTCATGTAAGTTTCTTCGAGCTGGTTATTTAATCCTATTAGTTTTTTATAATTCGAGAATTTGTCTGATTATCAATTATCAAGTAGATAACATTTTAAGCTATCGCTCAGCAAATTCTGCATCGCAAAGATAAAGATTTATATCGAGTTGTACATTTTTTACCGACATTCGTGCTTTTCAAGAATATATTGGGTAACGAGAAGATTTTTAGGAAAGGATGAGAAAGTTAATTTTTGGTTTCCGTGTTTTTTTCTCTTTTATTGGACGTAAGATTGATTTGGAAAAAAAAATTGCTCGAGAGACTATCGCGTGATATTCATTACGGTATATCGTAATGATGTTGTATCGTTTGCAAAATACCATTGAGAAAAGTAATTTAGAAGATAAAAATTGCACGTTGAAGATAAGAACGTCAGACCGGGAAATAAATGCAAACACAGCGGGAAACTCTGATCTAATCCCTTATCATCTTTGTTTGCTTATTATTGGATCTCGTTTCATTTCTGTAATAATTCGATAATTCTGTAACACTATGGAAATTTTATCGTAAATATGCTGATTCGTTGAACGATATTCATCCAGAGAGGATATTTATTTATTATTACGATATATATAGGATATATATTACGGATTGATTTAAAAATTCAGATAGAACTGTCTGAAGGAAGAAGGGAAACGATAGCTTGCGATGGCGGTAGATACCTTGCCAAGACGACGACGCCTCTGTCGTCGATGCCTGCAGCCGCAATGGCCGGCGCGATGCCTCCTCAACGGGTTTTTCCTGTCGCAGCCGCCGGCGTCGTCGTCACGGTCCATGTTAGCCCCCTTCTTTCGTGCTCCCTTCGACCCGTGGATTTTACATTTAATTGTACCGTGGACGTAGTCGATGTCCGACCTCGATCTCTCTTCCAACGACGACGAGGTTGCCGACCTCGTGGACAGGTACGGGTATTTTTCTATCCAGACCGGGTTGTTTCTGTAAAAGTCAGAAACAAACGTGGCGAATTATGAAAATCGGCGGCGTTATTTCTTGAATCGTTTCGTGTCTTAGCCTGAAGGTTACAAGCGGAAGCGCGATAAGTGCAGAACACGATGAACATCGCGACTAAAATGTGCATGCGAGCCTTTCGATATTTCATTCTTTTAATTCATATATTTCATTCCGTGTGTTTGAGAAAAAATATTTTCTTTTTATTATTCATTTATCAAACGATATTACGTGCAATATTCTTTACTTTCTAAATTCCAGATCAGTCATAGATAGTAAATCAGATATATCATTATATGTATATTATTATTATTATTATTATTATTATTATTATTATATCGTTTCATATATTGTATCAATCGTTATTAACGAACATTGTATACGTGTTACATCTTGAAACAATAATAATAATAATAATAATATAATGTAGTATAATAGCTACGACTATAAAGAAAAAGATTCGAAGGAAGACTATAACCATCCTTTATATTGGAAGGATTAATTAACAAGAAAGTGCAGATGCTACGGAAGATCATTTACTTCCTTGTTTCTCCGGTACGCTTAATTCGTTCGAGCAACGAACCTATCGGACATACATGAAATACGAAATACTCGTAGTTGTAAAGGAGGAAATAGAAAAGTGTCAGTGAGATATTTGACAGATGATTGATTAATGAATAAAGAGGTTTGTTAAGCTACCATAAATTACTCGTTGCATGAAATCTGTGATTATTCTCGTGCACTGAGATGTTTCGAATTTTTATATTCTATAATTACTTCTTATAAAGAGTATACTCGTTAGAGTGTAAGAAATCATTCATGAAGAGATTATCGTGTTTCAATGTGTACATGTCTGACGAGGAGTCAACTAAAGTTATTCTTAATTACGATTAATGTTCTTCGTCAGAAGTTTGAAAAGACGTTGATGAAGTCGACCATGCAATGGAAAATAAAACGTAAGAAAATCTTTTCTCAAAGACGGGTAGGTTACACTGGCGTAGCGATCGTACGATTGAGTTTTGATATTAAATCTTATTCGCAAATCGCACGAAATCAAATTCGATAAAAAGAAAGACATTCGATATGAAGAAAGTTCTATGTACTCGCGATGAATGCATTAACGATCAGTACACTCGCGTTCTTCATTTAAAGATTAATTAAAGAACTGGACTCTGACTAGATATCCGTAGCCAGTAGTTTATTTGTAGTATTCTATGTATTTTTGAATATCATCTAAGTTTTTCTACTTTTAAATGCATAGACGTTCGAGTTCCAACAGAGGAAACAAATAATAACATAATTATTATTAAGCTTGTATTTCCTGTAAAGCTAGAAATAAATGTTTCGAACTTGCAGTAAATAGAAATGGATGTAAAAGGTTAAGAACCACGCCTGATAACGAATTACGTTAAAAAGATACTACGGCAAGATATAGATATTATATAAAAATAAAACAGTTGAAAATTGTAATGTGATGTAACGTAATGTCTTACATATTCAGATAAACTTTTAGTGTAATTATTGATAGAAGCTGGTAAGTAAATATGTTACCAGTGACGAAAGGCACTGAGATTGGCACATATCGATACTTAATTACTAATAATTGATAAGTGTAACAATTATCGATGTACTTCGTGCGCCGATAGACGTTTTATTTTCGTTACTTCGTTTATAAATTACCGAACCTTTCAAATTCATTTATCTCGTTCGCGGGTTTAACATTCTCATTTTCCGGACTTTACCTACATATTTTTTCTTATTGCTTTTCCTTGTTTGCTTAAAATATGAGTCACACGACACAAAATAATTTTTCTCGTATTAAAGCGATAGATAATAATAGTCATGCGATGGTGTGTTACGTCGCAAGCATAAACGCGATAAAATAATAAGTAAAAAGTCGCACATTCAACTAGAAATTGTTAGTTTGCGATAGTTATCAATTAGTAGTGAGAAATTGAATGTTAAGGCTGCTGCAAAGTATCTAACATCGTTCGATCACTGTGGAAAGTATCACCTCGTTGTCTGAAGCTTTCTCTGCGAAGTCTAACCGTAGATTAACGAGCGTCAAACCTAAGAGTAATTGCTCTAACAGATTTGACAAATAAACCAGTTGCTCGGTAAACAATTTCAAACAAATTATAGAGTCACATAATAAATATATTAGACGTATCTGAAGTACGGTTCACTCTGTACGAAATAAATTTCAGCCATCGAAATAGCTAGCGCCAATCAGTCCTAAACTCCATCGAACAAAATTCAACGTAAAAATCGAATTCTACCGAATAACCAAAGATGCGAGCAGTTTCGTTGCAATTTTGACGAACGAACCCAAACCAACGTGACAATATCGATAAAAACATTGAGTCTCCATTAGTAATTCTGTCATCGAGCAATTTCTCAAGCAGAACTTCTACCGTAACAGACTTAACAGTGAATAACGAATTAATATCAGTTAAATGGATTTCAGTTTGCAAATATAAATTACACTAGACTTTACTTTGAAGAAGAAGGACGCGACGCGTTCTAAGATAGAGGATCTACGAATATTATACCCAAACTATTAAGAAACTAAAAATGACGGTTTAACAGCCGCCCGGTTAACAGGTTGATCGAAACGACAGCTGCATTTCAACTCATTGTCCACGGCGGTTCACGTTTCGAAATAGTAGTGGATTCGCGTATACTCGTCACATCTGCGATAAACAATGGGCGCGAGATCGATAATCCAGCTGCTTGAACGCAGCACGCATGCGCGTAAGATCTTCTGAGAAGAGTACGAGGGAGATGATGATATTGAAAAAGAATGAGAATAAAAAGGAGAAGAAGATTGTTTTATCGATCGTTGGAACAAGATAGACGGGAGAAAAAACTGTAGATCGAGCGACGAAAGAGATAGCGCTCGATCGTCCTAGTACTTCGGACTAACCTTCCTGGCTGAGGCCACTCCACGCAACCGTGAACTTTAGGAAAAGCGACAGAGATTATCATGGAGCGGCTGATAATCGCCGCTCTCGAGCCTTCTGTCCTCGTCTCTCCCGGTTTCTCTGCGACAATTGAACCAGCCGGACCGGCTAATAACCACGGCTCCGCGAAGCCACCTACTATCGACGTGGTAAAGTCCACCGAGATGAATTCCCTTCTATCGTGAGGAACGAAAGAATAACAAGTAGCTGATTGGAAGCAGAGCTCGCCGATGGCAGGCGGTTAAATAGGTGCTTTTCGCGATTCTCATCGTACCCGGGCCAATAACTGATGGGATGCCGATTACGAGCTACGAATTCTGCCTATGGGTGTTGCTCCGATCTTAATCTAGTGACAGAATACGTATTTTTCTGCGTAAATTTTCGTCAAGGTGTATTAAAATCTTTGACGTGATCGAGGAATACGAATTGAGAGCTGCGGGTGCTGCAACACGTTTGGTTTACGGATTTTTATCAAATAAATTCTTAAGAGTATAATTTTAATAATAATTCTCGATGACAATTCGTTGGAGCTTTTGGAAACAGAGAGAGAGAGAGAGAGAGAGAGGGAGAGAGAGAGAGAGTTACCTTGGATACTGCTTTGATTTATCGAGATTCAATTGGTAATCGAACAAATATTTTTTAAACGAATTTTTGAAAATATTCGCTAGTGATCTGAGATAATTCTTTGATCCGGGATCGTTCTTTAAAATAAAATTAAATAATGGAAATCGACTTGGATCAGAAAGTGAATACACTTTTGTCTCAATTTTTTTGCTAATTTAATTAAGGACTTGGAATAACTTTCAGTGAAGAATAATATATTATATCTGTTCATATTGGTAACGAGTGGATCGATGAACCGAATAGTAGACGCTATCTGGATCGAGATTTCGACAGCTGAGCTAAATGTTTCAAAGATAAAGTTGAAACGTTGATCTGGCTTATCAAAGATCGATTTAAATATATATATATATCCGAGTTACGTTCCACGTAATTCATCGTAACATCGACTAGAATTAGAAACTCGGAAAGTCGATTTTCATCGAAAAATGATTGAATGTTGCTTTCTCTTAAATTCTTCTCGTTGTATAAGACGATCTTTGCGAAAAACAACTTCCTTGTGTTATTAATAAATTGATAAACGAGCGCATCGAAAGAGAAATAAAACTGAAGCACGATATACGAATAAATAACAGAAGTAAAAGAAGAAATTGAGTCGCAGAAGCTATTTCGAACTTCGAATGTTAACGAGGTCGTTGGGAAATTAATCTCATGGCCGATAATTGCAGCCGAAATCACTGGAAAAAACCCAAGGCGAGTCGAAGGTTGGAGGTTGTTGCAAAAATCTTTGCATAATGGAATATTCAGACGTTGAGCGGGTCAATTTAACAGTTAAATCGGCTAGATCCCGCGAAGTCGATGATTTCCGGCCAAGACAGGAAAGAAATTGATCGTCGCGTTGAATATTTAAACACGTCTGGCGAAGATTGGCCCTCAAGGCAAAGACGAGGTGTTATTGGAAATTATAACGTTATTGGAAAGGTTAACAAAGTCTGAGGTAAGCGACCATAATCGACAACAAGAACAACGTTGATCTCCTAATTTCGTTTCATCGATGAAACCACGGGAAGATTTGCAAATGCGAATTGAATTTTCATTTGCTCGAAGATGGAAATTAACTGCGCCGCGGCAGACCGATTAAAGTTTCAAATGTTCAATGAACGTTTTCCAAACGCTTTGTAAACAAAGAAAAAAAAAGAAAAAAAGAAGAAAGAAAGAAAAAACGAAAGATCGTAACTGAAGACTACTACCGCTTTCTACGAAAAGATTCGTTTTCTAGAATCTAATATCGAGGGTTATGAAAACATGCAAAATTACGAATAAAGAGAAAAGCGTACGAGAAATCTAATGATTTATATGTGAAATACTCGAGGGAAAAGGTAGACCGAGAAGAAACCTTCGCGTCGAAGGAAGACTCACAGTTGTCAAAAACCATCTCTAAAAATGGAACCTTCGAAACCTCTCGTAACTACCAAACTTTTGATAATTCGTCCCGTTAAAACTCTAAGAATTATTAAAAATTTACCAAATAAACGATACATCTAACCATCGTGCAGAAGCGGCGCAGCAAGGAGAAAGGTAGCGTGTACAAAGTTTCGTAGCTTACAGTGTAGAAAAATACCAAAAGAAAAACAGGAGAAACTAACATCCACTCACACGGCGTCCACGGAACTGGACTTCTCCGGCTTGCAATATTGTTGCAGCTGGGTATAGGTGCACGTATGGTAGCAACACTCCTCCGCGAGTCCCGGGCCCACGGAATCCATAGGACTATCCTCGCTGCTGTAGGAAAACGGCTCGTTGTAACCTCGATCCTTGCACGCGAGGTACAGAGCGTCGCTGAGACTTTTCGAGCATAGCCTGAGCAAGGACCTCTTGTAAGGAGTGCTATTAACCGTGTCGAGGAGCGTGAGCAACATCAGGCCGACCAGGACTATCGTCCTCGCTCTGCTTCTTCCAAACATGGTGGTTTTCGCACGGCAACCGCTTCGTGGCATTGCGAATGATATACAACTTTCGCTTCTTCGAAAAGACAGCTACGTGTAATTCCCACTGGTAACCAGTCGAACGACACAGTGACGGATTATCGTCGTTCCTTTAATTCACGAAAGCTGTTCGAAAGGTATCGCGTTCACTGGTAAACACGACACGTGCCTTTGACCCGTCCACTCTTCGAACTGTACGAAACTTTTACAAATATTCTTCGGCCGATCGAATGTTCAAAGAGTTGCTCGATCCGGAGATCCTAAACCCGAAACGTGAATCTTCGGAGACACGGAGACGATGCGTTCCTGACACGGTGTACCGGTGGACTAGGTGTTCCAGGTGACCAGGATCGGTTTTATACGCGCACTTTTGCCGATCGTGGGGCTCGTTATCGGAGAACGTGCTCAACGTGGTCGTATCGTAAACGACGACGAAAAGAGAGGAAAAAGAGAGAAAGAGAGAGAGAGGGGGGAGAGAGAGAGAGAGAGAAAAAAGAGAAAGAGAGGGAGCGCGGTTCTCGTTCCCGAAGATGAGACCTCCGTTGGTACCGAGTTCCTCGGTGCCACTGGTACCGGCTAGCCTCGCCACGCGGTTCTTGTTCTAGATTTCACGGATTAGAGGAGTGGAACAATAAGGAGGCGCAGCTCGAAGGAGGGGAAAAGATCAGCGGAGGAGTAGGTGGCGGAGCGTCAAACGCGATCATAGAGAAGGGGGAGGTCACGTCGGACTGCTGGTGGTACGCGTCCTCGTGTGTGCTTCATAGTAGATCGAGAGAAGGGGTCGATGGAGCGAGATCGCTCGATCTCTGTCACGTTTCTTTACCCGGTACAGAGGAACCGAACGTGCTGGCCTAGTCATATTCTCCAGGTGAACTTGGCTATCTCTTACGTCCGTTGTCCAATTGAATGTACGACCGTAAAATATCAAGTTTATCACTGATTCGCGTGAAACTGTCATAGAACGTCTGTAGTGTTTTTAGTTCCTCGAGGTCATCCTCGATTTTTCATCAGATACCTGGAACACGTGTACGTACGATCTGTGCCAGGAGACGAAAGGAATGAAGTAACGCGTGAGTAGATACGAAGGTTAAGGGAAGAAGCGTGATATTTTATGTTCGTTGATGCACTGATTCGAGTTTCATTCTACGATCAAACTAGGCGAAACGAGGATACATTGTTGGGCTATGTTAGGATCTGTCTTTGAAAAATACCTGATGAGTCGACGAAGTTTTGTTAGTGTTTCGATATTCCACCATTGTATTACATATTCTGTTCATACATCCGATAATCTAATCATCTAATCGTCTAAACATCATGAGATACAACGAAATCTTAGAAAAATAGTGTTTATCCTCGTAAATTATGAACGTAAATTCGTACGTTTTATCATGCAAAGTCGAATAATGTCATCGATCGACAATGTGCCGAATTTCAAAATGATTTGCCTGAAAAAGGTAGGAAACGTGATAAAATAGGAGGAAATGTATCGCCGCCTTCTCCTGTAGTCTTCGTACGCGTTATAATTTAGAAAGAATGTGATTCTTCCTTGGTCAGTGGAAGACAAAGGGGTGGCGGTGGTCGCGGTTTGGTTAATCGCGCTGTATTTCGTCTCGAGTACGATAAATTCGATAAATACGTCCGCGTATTTTCGCGATACACGCCGAGGGGAAACAGGGGACGCTCGATCGACCTCCTACCCTCGTTTCTTTCCGACGATCGTACCAATTCCGATTATCGTCCAGCTACAGAGAGATTGTTCGACGTTTCTATTCATAGAAACCTCGTATGGGGGGTGCGAACAGCCGGGTAGATAACGACCGATGTTTCCACTCGAGATTTAGGAGGTGACGTCCCTCATTATGAACGCGATTCCTTCCATCGAACTTGGATTACGCGATACCGGTGAAATATTCGAATATTGGACAGGTTTTTCTATTCGTTAGTCGAGAATAAGGAATAAGAGTCTGATTTTTCGGTTTATCTGATCTATTCGAATTTCAATGGAGTTGTCTCGTACGATGCATGAGACTTCGTTCGCGTAGCAATTCTTTGTAATTTTTCTTCCCTTTGATCTTTGTCAAAGACAATTCTCTAATATTTACTTTTATCCAGTTTAAAGGATTTAACCTTATGTATTTTACTTTCGTTTAATCTTCGTTATATAGATTTTTCCATTCACCAAAATATCCAACTGTTTCGATCCCGATTTTCATGGTTTACACAAACAATCGTCGAATATGATTCTCGCAATAATACGCAATAATATCGCATTGTAATATAAGTAAGTTCGGTTAAACTCAATATTTTCCTTTATTTAAGCAAGTTTACTTACGTTGCAATGTAATACTCTGCCGATACAGCAATTCCACAATTTTTGTTCTCTTTCTTTTGGTTTTTGCCGATTGGTAAAGACCTACAATCTAAAATAACGTGAACGCGATTGTAGATGGTATCGGCTTACGGGTCGTCAGCATTCGTATCGGTTTACCTCAAGAGTGTAATTGAAACGTGTCCGGGAAACTTTTTGTTCTTTAAGTAAAAAGTTGAACGTCTGTTTCGTTTATTTTAAGCTCGTCTTTCAATTTTTGTTGCAACCGTGAAAGATGGATGCAACGTTGGAGAAATAAACTGATCGTTGCATGGATTCTAGTTATGATTTTTTTAACGTTCGTCTATTTCTGATCATTTTGCTGACTGGTTATGCAAACAGATGGTATTGTATTTATAAACAGACTCGTGTAACGGGTTTCGCAACATCGATACTTCGTCTATGTTTGTTGCATTACTGGTATTGCAGACAGGATAGCCAGAATAGTACAGGCTATCAGTTTTACAGCTCCTATGGCTTCGACCTTGCAATATTTTCAGCCGCTTTCCTAATCGTTCCGGAAGAATCTCATTTTGCAGAAGTTGCTGGAGTAATAATAACTTGCATGTAGACATACAGTTACATTTCTCACTTTTTACATTTGATACCATTGAATGCTCCTATATTATCAACATTATCCAACAATTTCCTCTGTCGTATCGCTAGAATATTACATTTTGTGTCATTAAGCGAGAAAAACACGAAAATCGATGAAACTACACCGATGTTTTTCCTACGTGGTCTTCATATCCTTTCATGATTAATAATTTTTCTATATCGAAGTATCTCAAACACAATTAAAACATACGTATCGATTACGAAAGGAATAACATGTTATCGAGAATTTGATTGTGTTGTTCGTGTTCAATTACAGAAATGCGTCGGACGATACAAAATTAAAGCTTTCCTACAATCTTCACGATCTTCAAACACGATAAAGACCATCGAATTCAGAATGAAATCAAACGAAGTAAAAAGCGTCGTAGAAATCAATAAAATCATAATACAGTGAAACAAAGTGGCAAACTTGAAAATGAACAAACAATAAATATCTGTAGCGTACGGAAATTATCAAACAATCGGCTTGAAACATCGTTTGTAATACAATTCACCTAATCTTTCGTAGAATAAACCAAACTCACGTTACAAGCTTCCCCATCTAATCTTATCGTTTTCCAATAATTATCAAATAATACTGAATAATCAACGAAAATCTCGGGATCTATCGTAAAGAAGAACCACCCGCTACATTATCATATCTTAGTTTACAAGAAACCAAATTACTTCCCCGCTCGTATCAATATGTACAAAAACAATGACGTGTCTTCCATCTTGGCGCGAATCGTTCGAGCGGAGCAAAAAATTGCCACGTGTAATTTCTGCGTGTGATTATAGGAACAAATTGTATACGTTGCACTGGAGAGTTGTTATTTTTGTACGTTCATTGATTATCGCGATTCTCCAGGCGCCATTGCGATTAGAGTACGCCACGTGTATCAATGTACTGTACGGTATAATCAAGCCTCCGTCATCACGTGCATTCGCACAACTCGTGCATTCGAGCGATAATGATTTTCTCGTACGATAGTGATTTCCTCTGGCTCGTGATCGCGTTAGGGAATACTTGAAATTCCTACGTAAGCGATTAAAGAGACGAGGAAGGTGAGACACGTATCGTATAGCGTATAGAGTACCGATTTATCGTATTAGAGAGGAAACAGGTAAGGATTTGCATAATTGTAAACTGATTCGTCGACGTAGGACATTCCTTCTTATCGTTAGCGCTTATCGCTCGGCACTGATACGCGATCGTCAAGTAACTTACTCGAACGGCTGTGCGACGATAACTTTAACGATATTGTATTATCGTAACTAACGCTAGGAATATCAGAGACCCCGCTTTTTTGGTATTTTGAAAGTTTTTCTACAGTTTCGTTATGGCTGTGATAGAAAATAACTGGAAAAGAAGAATCTCCTACTATTGTAAACGAGACATAGAAAAATATTTATTTTCTTCTTTAGAATCGGGCCAATGTTGCGTGTCGGTGAAAATAATAATTGAACTACTTAGAAGGTAGAACGATCCACTCCACTTTGCATAATTCCGCCCGATCGATGTTCTATCTTTGAAAAATAATGCTTGCAAAATTGTCACGTTCCTCTGTTTTCTACTTTCCAATCTTGAACTTGATCAATCCTGACGTTAATCGTGATAAAAAAAAAGAAAAAAACAGATTTCAAAGATTTATGATTCCTTTTTCTTATTTAAGATAATTCTTCTCTTCTTTCTTTCTTTCTTTCTTTATTTTTTGAAAAATAAAAGATTGCGTCTCGCTAGGATAGTATTCTTGGGAACCTTAAAGGATTAATAAATATTTTGTGATTTAAGTTGAAACGTGTTAAACTTGACAAGGATTATAAATTAAGCAAACGTAGGATGATTTGAAAAGGAAAGATCGTAGATTTCCGTGAATTATCAGAAGGGTTGTTACCTCCCGAGTAGCGATGGAATTTTTTTGATGAAGAAATCTTCAGAACCGGGGCAGATAATTTCTTTGGTAATGTAGATTGACGACGATTATGTGTGCGAAGTTTTTTAGCTCTTTCAAAACAGTCTGTCTGTCAATTTTATCACCGATAAGTAGATATTTTTATTACGTTTGCTACGTTGGCGTTAATTTTTTTAATAGCACTTGGACAGAACGAAAATAGCATTAATAACGTACATTTTACTTATTCATGACTGTTTTTGCATCGAAATGTGTATGTTTTTCGTAGATCGAAACTTGGGAATTTTTTATATCTTCGACGATAGATACAGTGTATACTTGAAAAAACGTTCTTTCCTTGTGTCATTATATGTGTCCCTTGGAATGGTTCAAATCTCTCCTGAGAAGATTTTTCATACAATCGTAAATAAGAGAGATATTTAGGTGATCTCGTTTAGCTGAGTCTCTCTGTATACATGTACACGAGATAATGACATTTTTGCAGCGATGTGTTATTTCTCGTTAATTAATACGAATTTTCTAGAAATTCTAAGAAACGTTCGCATATTTTAATTGAATGTTCCTTTTATCGGGGAAGATTTTTTATACGATCGTAATTAAGGCAAATATTTAGACGATCTAATTTAGCTGAGACAGCCTGTATACATATGTAAGAGATAAATAACATTTTTACAGCGATATGTTATTTCTCTAATTAATATGAATCCTTCAGAAATTCTAAGAAATGTTTGCATATTTTAATTGAATCTTTCACTTATCTTGTTATTCTAGTTGAATATCGGAATTTTCATTGGTAAAAATTGCCAAGAAAATATTCACTCGAGTCACCCTTACTATCAACCATCTTTCACTTCATTTATTCTTGAAAACATCCATCGACATCCTCGTACTTGTAAAAATTCAATCTAAGGAGTGTAAATACAGCCACTTATTCTACCTCTTATTGCAGTTATCGTCTTTTAAAAATAACCGTGACGGTTATTCGACGCTGTTCCAGCGGAGTCAGCAGGAGCCAGGAATGGAAATTCCACGTAGAAGATGCGATTAATATCAAAATTTCTAATGATTTCGTGTAAACTTTATGAATAAATGCTCGTCCTCGTTACGTATTTCTTCCATTTTATACCTTCCATCTTCATTTCTTTCGTAGAAATTGTATTTTAATATTTCAATAAACTACATTAGAACTTCAGAAGGGAAAAATTTGTTACTTTACTCAGCTTCTACCGATTTATTGGACGAAAGATTTCGATAAACTAATTTAAAATGGAAATCAAAAATTTCTTAGAGCGTGTGAATCGTCTGTCCCTGGAACTCCTTACTTTCAATTTTCTTCGAACTTTCAATCTCGTTCAATAAAAGTAATCAATTGTCTGTAAAGTAAAAGGTAAAAAATATTTTTCGCTCGAACATAGTGACAATTTTTCACAATTCCATTCAGCGTGTTCTAAAACGTTGCAGATATTTGGAGAGGCACACAGCGTCGGAGACAAACTAACTGAATCATGTAGGCAGTACTCGTCAAAACAAGCAAACATGTCTTAACGAACATGGGTGAAAAAAACTACTCGTTTCGTAGTTACGAGATGTTTTTGTTAGTAAGACATTATCTTTATAACATATGTTCGATATGTCCGCGGTTCATTTCAACACGCACTTCGATACGTTTTCTCATGGAGAATTAGTTTTCTCATAGAGTTCAACTGAATTACTATGCACTATAGTTTTTAGATGTCACCGCAGATAAGAGTCTGAGAGATTTAAATGGGGCGAGCAAGACGACCGTGTCACAGGCCGCCGCGTTCGCGTCACTTTTCGCGAATCGTTGCGTGTAAATTCTACTTGAAGCAGAGAACGTCTCGCAAGTCCAAAACAAATGGCTTTTCGACTCGTGTTTGTTAAGACTTTGCTGCTGACTTTGACGAGTACTACAGGTTTCCGAAAGTTTGTCCTCGACCTTTTAGAACAATTTATACGATCGGGAAGAAGAGTAAGCGGACAGGTGGTGAAGCTGAAGCTTGATCGAACTGACACTAGCGTTATCACAAGCTACGATCGAAAGTTATGTACAAGCGGTAACGAGATGATTCCTTAGGCAAAGATAAGAAGGTTTTTTTGCTCCGAAGCTCGATTTTCGACGTATTCGGATTTGAAAATCTGTCAACTATACTCGAACGTACCTAATTATCGGCTATGGTGACAAGTGAACGATCTATTTGATGTCATTCTATATGGGAAGATAAGTAAAGAACGTGCAATACGATTAAAGTACATTAAAGTTTTACCCATTACATGTCCCACAGTACATAGATCGCATAATTCAAATTAATATTTACATTTTTGCGTAAACAAGCGGACTATTTGGAAAAACATCGTCTATTTATCTATTTTCACTAACTGTGCACTTATTTTTGACCCCAAACAGATACCGCCGTATCTGTGCACTCTGTAGGTTTTCACATCCTGAATTTTGTCAAAGATACATAAACATATAACACAATAGCAATCTACCAATCGATAATAACACTGTCGACCAGACTACACAACGTTGCATAATCGTGTTTAGACTTCGATCTGCCCCCCCGTGGAACCCATGGGCAACGGGGTTAAGTTCGCCCGCTCTTCGGCGGTATCGTTTCGCTGTCCATCATTTCCAGCTATCTGTTTTCTACTGGCTCGATTTTTCCCTAAGAAATGCTAGACCGGCGGCGTCGCGGAAACGCGGTCGTGCAGCTGTGCCGAATCTAGGTCCGATTCGATTGAGAATCACGTGCACATGCTGTTGACTGCACTTTGAAATCGGGGCTGCGTGGCTCGCGGGGGAGGGCGATAAAGCTTACACGCGCCTCCGCGTTCAGATTCGTTCGAACGAGGACGAGCCGAGGTTCGGTTTGTGTATGCATCGATCACGAACGAGTACGTATTATGTACCTCGGCGATAGTTTTTTGACACGTGCGAATTGTTACGCGCCAGGCAGATTCGCGAAACGTCTTTGGAATTTCGGGCTGACCAGGCGTTGGGTTGTACCACTGACATCGGCGCGACACGTGCGGATCGTTCCACGTATTTTGTTTTCTTCGATGTTTGGTTGAAAAACTATGTATGCGATGTATGCAATATACAGAGTAATAAATATATAATATACAGAATATTAATACGGTATCAATATACACAGTGTACTCGGGATATTACAGGGTGTTTGTTTCTCGTAAAGTGGAAAACCGTACCAATCGTATCGTGTTTGTACAGAAAGCAATACTTATTTTTAAAAATACATGCAACGCACGATTTAGTGTATGGTATTAGTATACAGGCTGTCTCGATCCTTTTTTTCTTTTTCTTTTTTTTTTTTTTTGAATACAGTGCTATGGTATTTTACGAGCGAAAATAAAAAAGACAGGTTGATAATTGTTTCAATGGATCTTAATCGTTCAAGAATCAATGCTTGTTTGTAAGAAATACAAAATGTAATCTATGTTTACAGTTATCATAAGGATTGTAATATTTGCAGTCTAATGTAGATGTAATGATTAATTTAGATTCGGATATTATAATTTTGTGTATATATATATATATGCAATATTGTTTATACAAATAAATAAAGGTTTATATTTATATTACAGTTCCTCTTCCTCGTTCTTGTACTTTGAATCTTGAATCAAAATAGTGGTTAAAATAAAAAATTAACAGTTGCAGGTTCTCTACCTCGAATGAATAGAAAATCTCAGAAGAAAATGTTGTAGAGAGCTGTACAGTTATTCCATATGATTTGATTTACGACCTCGCTATATCGTGGCCGTATTATACAATGAATTATTACAATAATTGTCTATGAATGAATCGCGTGCGTGTGGTGTGCGCTGTTTGATAGCTTCGTTTCAACTATGTTTTCATCCCGTCTTGAGTACTTCGAGTCTAATGGAAAATGTGTCTTAATACAGCGGAACAAGATATTCGCGGAACAATGCGAATATTGTAATTCAGCATACTTTATAATCGTTTTATACATAAATGGATTCTAAATTCTACATTGTAGGTATTTTCAATGGATCTAAAATTATGCATTATGCATATCGTAGATGGATTCTGTGAATCCTGTATCGTGGATATCGTAAATAAATTCTAAGTTGCAAATGAATCGTAAATTCTAGATTTGCAGATATCGTAGATGCATCTAATGTGTAAGTAAATTCTAGGTTTATATGGTTGGAGTAAATTGTAGAAAGTTCGGATTTACTACGTCTGACAAAGGCGATTGGGACTGAAACGAGGCTTCGAATGAGCTAGGACTCGAATAAGATATTAAAATAATCGGACTTGGAATATAGTTCGAGCGTTTTATTGTTTGAAACGTTCGATCGATCGATCGAAACGATTGCAATTTAATTAATCCTTTGTGCTATGATTTGAAGACGTCAGAATTATATAACGATGAAATATGAGAATCGAGATGTAAAAATTGAGAAAGATTGACAGATCGTGATATTCCGATTTGCTGACTTGTCCGGGCTCCTTGATTGATTATTAATGTAAATATTTTGCGCATATCGAACTTCCATGCTTTATATTGTAGTTCTGATAAACTTTGATTTAGAGCAGTGAAGGTCAATCAAAACAGCAACCGGTTTATACTACTTACTTTGCACTTGGCATATGGAATATTCTTAGTTTTCATCTCCCACATGTTTTGCAAAATCGTTAAAATTATCTATGATTTCATTAATTAACGATAACGTTGTTATTGCGAGTATTCTGCAAATAGCTTTTGTTCAAATTTCTATGGAAATCAACAATTGTGAGTTGCTCGAATCAGGATCGATCTCTTTTCTTGACCGTTGCCTTCTTCTCATCATAGTTTCTACAATTCCTCTTATCTTTCGTTACATTTATACATACGATTATAACACGCTAAGAAACATCTATCAAGTCTCGTTACGGTGTTAATTAATTTTTAAATGTCTCTATACGATGCACGTAACGTGTTCGTACAAAGTTTTATTGTACAAGTGTTCGAATACTTTCTTGATTCGGTTAAAAAAAAAAAAATTACAAAATATAATAAAAATTGTAATCGTGAAAATACATTCGACGAATAGCAATCGTCAGACTGCGGATCTTTATGCAAACATAGGAAATTTGAAAGTGTCAAATTGCACAGAATGCGCGTAATATGAAGAAATATATAACGTATAGAAAGAAGATATACAGCGTTTTCCGTAACATACGATGTAACATACAGTAATTGGCATAATTGTTTCCCAACTGACTCAACATTTACAAGATTCTTTCTCAACTTGAACAATTATTCGACAAAGATATCAAATATTTTCTTCAAAGGTCTTGCAATCCATCCATAGATAAAATAATTTTCTATCGAGGTTCTATTTCTTGAATTACGCTCTCGAATGTATGAATTTGCGTATTCTGGTTCGTATTCTGGTGGTCACAGAGCGTGGAGAGTAGTCGGAGTTGCGCGGAAACTAGACCGGCGAAGTTTGTGTAGCGACGAATGATGTTTCTTCGTTAGAGTTGCGAGGATCAAAGGAAACGTCGATGGAACAGAGTGGAGGGATCAGTGGCTAACGTTTGTGCACGATAATACCGACTCAATTGTTATTTCCTCGATCGTCATATCGGTTCCAGGTCGTACACGAGTCGACCTTAGACCTCGCGGCACGCGTCTTGCTTCTCTTCTACCTCTTCCGTCAGCCGTCTTCCTTCGTAATATCTAATGAAATTGACCTTTCGTCTCGAAAATATAGTATTAGGTTATTCGATAAATTCATAGCGAAGCTATTTAAGCAGAAATCGAAAAAAGTATGTTATAGTTCATGAGATTCATAGAACGGGGCCCACTGTCGTTTTCAATATTTAACAGCGAAGAAAGACGCCGTTCGACTGAACAATTTAAAGAAATCGAAGGTAATCGTCGTAGAACTTGTGGAAGTCGATAAATTTGGAGAATTACCGATTTCATATTGATTTTGGTATTTTCCAAGGTCTGGATTATTGTTCGACGAACCTTGTACTTGTTTACAATTCTTCCAATCGTATTGCGTCCCATTTCCCGCTGATATTTTTCACATTCTCTGGATCAAGGCTGAACAAGCCGAGACGCAAAAGAAGTAAGTATAACTAGAAAAGAACTTCATCGAAGGGGAAGTAAACATGTTGGTTGGTGAGTTTTCTTGACAAACCGGAATCTTCAACGGTGTCTGTTGTTCCTCTGCAGTCGCTCGCAATTGGAAATGGTATTTGCAACAGAACAGTTCTTATTCGATCTATTAGAAGTTACGAATTCTAGAAAGCCTCGGGATCAACAAGCTTCATCGCCGCTATTTATTTTCATCGCTCCTTTTCATCGCTCGTTGTTAGTCCGCCCTTTCTTCTTAGCTGTTCCAGCTTTTCCAAAAAAAAAAAAAAAAAAAGAAAAAAGAGAACCATGCAATTAACCAAATCGCGTATGTCTCGTTGGCACGAGGAGTACAAATTCATGATAATACGACGAAGATTCATTCTATTTACAAAGCAACCAACATTTGAATCTTTCGAATCCTACAATCCACAAAATGACATTAGGCTTGCTAAACTTGAGACTCGGTTTGTTCGATTTACGAGCCAGTGAAGATAGAATCCGATGGACTAAGAATCCGAGCGGCGAAATGCCGATAAAACTTAACGAAATTAATTTGCACATAATCAAAAGTTCAAATGGACAATTCTCCTGTGCGCACAGCGTTATCATAGAAGCACTCGCCGATGCAATGAAGTCGTAACGCGTGCAATAAACGCGCACTGCAACGCGAGCCGACGATCTACATTGAATATGTAGGGTAAACTTGGAAGAAATCATTCGGAAGATCGGTGGTGTTGGCTGCAACGAACGCAACAGTAGGTAAGAACGTTTGTAATCGAAATGCTTTGCCGATGATACTCGCCATGATGACGCTCGTGGTCGTAATACAAAACTCGCGAACCGTCGTCAGCGACCTGTCAGCACGTCCTCGCTCACACGTGTCACGCGTCATTGACGTAAATCGCGATACACGAAATACGGTAAATTAGCTTGCGATGGAAATCGGGAAATTTTGTTTTCAAAACAAGAATGGAATACCAAGGTGGGTACGTGTAAGGAAACGTTTTAATAGCTTGTCATTTCCAGTTCTGTACTGATGAAAAGCGAGCTGATGAAAATTTGGAACATTGAAAAGTTTGAACATGAAGTTTGGACACGTTTTATTTAATTAAATAGAAGGTGTTCGCGAGTGTCTGGTAAATAGAGATATAAAGGAACGATAAGAGGCACAGAATCTGCATAGGTGTATATAAAATATGCTAAGCGTAGCGTTCGTTGTAACGTTTAACGAAACAAATCTCCGTTTGCGAACATCGAACTCAATTTGTTTCATTACGTTTATAAAGACATGGATTTGTATGACCATCTGTAGTCAATCTACCTACCTATAATTAGATAATTACAAAGCAAACTTCTTAATTCACGTTGGTATAACGTCGAAGATTGAAGAAATAATTCTCTACCGCAAATTCAGTGTTAAAATTTGCAAGCCTATAAATCAAGATTTTTTAACGAGTCTTTCTAATTAATTACAATTTCTTTAGTTATAGAGATCTGTGTAATAACCAGGTATTCTTAATTACGAAATACATGAGCTGTCAAGTGGGGGGGAAAAAAAAAATTCGAAATTCCAGAGCAACGGAATATTTTAGTGATAAAAGTTTAAAGAATTAGAGAAATTCAAGACATCAAAGAATCACGATACTCTAATTACACTGTCAGTTATAGGACAAGGATGAAAATGCAAAATTCGAAAGAAACGAAAGGAAAGGGATCGAAGGAACGAGCAGATCGTATTTTCATGTATTTCGTCAAACGAGCAACGAGGACACGATTCAGCCATACACTACTATAATATCACTTCTTTATTTAGGAGGGCAGTCACGGTGAACCAGAGCGAGCACCTAACACGCAGCATTTACGATAGGCCAGGCTCAATAGGTTAATAGTAGGGTTTACACTAATCGAATGGGACGGAACTCGAGCGAACCGAGAGCAGAGTGAGTGGCGAAAATAATTCAGCTTAGTGATCTAATTCACCTATTGCCTCGTTCGGTCCTGGTTAAACGATGGAACATGATTGTGCCTGTGGCTGAACAGTAATTGGCATAATTGTTTCCCAACTGACTCGACATTTACAAGATTCTTTCTCAACTTGAACAATTATTCGACAAAGATATCAAATATTTTCTTCAAAGGTCTTGCAATCCATCCATAGCGTAACTGTTTTCCAAATGTGTAAAAATGTCAAAGATTCTTTCACGAGTCAAGGAATTATCGGCAAATTATTCGATAAAAATACAAGATATTTTCTTTGAAAATATTTCACATCGTAATTAATATAATCGGAACGTAGGATAATCACAAATGTTTCAAAATTCGAAAGATCCTTCCCCAATCTAGATATTATTATTTACAATTTACTCGATAAAACTATCAATTATTATGTTAAGAAATTTTCGAAAAGAAATATATTTACTTTTAAACGTGATTTGATCGTGTTATCATTTTTTCGGTCTAATCATCCGACGGAGTGATATTTCATTGAGTTAGACTTGTATTAACCTAGTGCACTGTTATTGCACAGTAACTCTATCTAATTCAACCGATCGTTAGTCTCAATGCACGCGCTGGAATAATTTTCTGGCTGACACCAGGCCAAATTGCAATTGTCCGCCGTCGCTGCGCCTTTAATCGATGAATTTAAGAACAAGTGGCCCGGTTCTCGTTTCCATTTCGATCGTAAATCATTCGCTCCTTAACCCTTCGAATTAGACTCTATAATTTATTGGCACCGATACGTCTGCTCAACGTGTCCTCGAGCTGATTATTAAGAACGATTATAAACTTCGAATAATCGTAGAATTGAACTCTTACAATTCCATTTCTTCACTTCGAGCTCTGTTTGTGCGTAGAAAAAAAAAAAAAAAAAAAATTGAAAACGAGCGTCCAATTTGGCTATTTTCATTAACGTTCGATACCATTACTTTTAAGATCCCGTTTATCTTATTCATCGTTTAATTTGGCAATTTTACACTTTCGAAATTCCTATAAATGGATGAAAATCCACAGTCTACTAATTAGCAAAAGTAAGATGCCGTAATTCAAACTTCATGCTTTATATGCGGTTCAACCGCACGGTTGAACTAATCTACAGCTGAACGATCTAAGCTTCCTGAATTGACTCGTTGGACGGATGCGTGCATTATGCAGAGGATGGTGGGGGAGGGTGCGTTGCTAGAAAGAGCCGCGAAAGAGACACGTGGAAGAAGTAGGTCTCCGCCAGTGTTCGTCGAGGATCATCCTAATCTGTGTTACCATCCGTACTTACCTCATTGTCGTTGACTGATCATGCACCTTGCTCATGCACATCGCTCCCCCGCAGTGTTGCAAGGCATTAGTGCACGCGGCCTGACCTCTGGCCAAGCTATCGTCGTGGGCCGGCTGACGCTGCTGCTCTGCACGATTGACACACAACGTTATCGTGATTATCGTTAATAAGTGGCAGACACGCAAATCTACCGAGCAAATTTTGTCACCAGGACCTGACTCATTCTTGTCCCTCTTTTTTTCAGGCTGCGCCGAAATAATCGGTCGCGACACCTCAGACGTGGGGTCTTCGTAGGTCTTTGGTTTCTTAACCCTCCGGTCAGCTGTATGATTAGGTCATTTCAGAGTCGAATGTGTGGTGAATGAATTAAGAGAATACAGTTTCAGACCATACAGTGACTATAGAACTTATTTTAGGAACATTGCCCTTAGCTTTCAACGAAGCTTTCGTTTCTTCGAACCGGAGTCTGTACATTTCATTTTCATAGCAGATTTTTGCGCTCTTATTTTTTAGGACGCTACTAAGTGAGCCGCGCAAAACGCTTAAGAAGGATCTTGTCATTTTCCATGTTCTCACTGGTATCTTCTTTGCGAAAAAAAAAAAAAAAGAAAAAAAATGAACGTTTCTTATGTCGTGAATCATCTTTGTCTCTTTCACGAGTCAAGGAATTATTGACAAATTATTCGATAAAAATACGAGATATTTTCTTTGAAAATATTTCACATCGTAATTAATATAATCGGAACATAGGATAATCCCAAATGTTTCGAAATTCGAAAGTTCCTTTCCCAATCTAGAGAATTATTTACAAATTATTCGATAAAACTATAAATTATTATGTTATCGATTCAAGTACCGATCATACCAACTATATTACTAAATTCATGCTACGAAACACGATCTTGAAGGCTTTGAAAAAATCTATAAAAATTATCACCGATAACGCTTTTATATCAATCCCCGACGAAAAGAGAAAAAGGAATGTTCGATACAGCGGAGGTGAGAAGCAGATGAAGATCAAAGGCAGATTTTCTGTCGATCGCCACAATGGACACGACAATAATTGCTCGTTATCTATTTAGAATATTACATTTACCGTTTGTCTTGTCTGCTTTCTCTATTTGCTAACGATTCTATATACGATCAAGGAATTTCTCGACGAGGAGCCGATACAAATTGTCTAGGGGAGCAGCGCGTGAACACCCGAGTATAAAAATACAATTATGGATGCAATCTGTCGATAGTTGTTTCGCTGATTTACGCCGTCGAGGTCCAAGTTCAGACGCCACGATCGACCTGGCTGTGTCGATGGAACGAAGTGGTGTCGACGACACCCTTATCGTTATACCGGTCGGAAAACTTTCACGTCGCATAGCATCCGCTCGCTATGTCGACACATAGACACGTACACTGATTCACGGAAATGCTTCAACATTTGTCATAGAAAAGTTCTATGTCCATATCGCGTGTGTTATATAGAACATTTTGAGATTTCATTAGCACCGTAGTGAAAGTCGGATTTTCACGCACTTGTGGGAAATCTGAAGATACAAAAATACACAGGTGGCGGATAATATGCGAAAATATATATACCAATCGTTGTAATATTTAACAAGTAACGCAATTTACGTGGATGGCATTCTTTAAATTTGTAAAGATACGAGGCTGCATAAACGTCTCCCAGTCCGATCACGATTGTGAACTAACGACAAATCTGGCCCAGACCACTTTGAAGACACATGTGTCGGTGATTAGGGACTAAAGATGGCATGCAAAGTCATCAACAGTGATTTATCACAGTGATCGCAGAATCACGATCACGGTCGTGACGAACTTCATCGACGAGCGCGACCGTAATCTGTTTTTATCTCGAGCGAATTTCTTCGATACGATCGTAATTCTTCGTCTCGATCGAAATAATAAAGTACGTCGATGTAGCTTGCATAAAAATACCAGCCTACAACGTACGTCTATTTTGTCTAATATTAAAAATAAAAAAAAAACAATTCAATTTTCATTTCTTTGTCTTACATCGGCATCTTAAAGAGTAAAATATTGATTCTTCCTCTCGATTTCGAACGAACGTGAATCGAATATCACTCGCGATTCACGAGTAGCAATTCGCATCATCTCTGTTACGAAAGTGATTCTCCGCTGCGTTTATTAGAATCATCTGAAATCATCTTTGCAAAGTAGTAGAAATTGAATTGTTGGATAAAGTTGGTTGGGTTAGGTCAGAGTTAAGGTTAGGGTTAGGGTTAGGAATTGTAGGATTGAGTTGGTTGTTGCGTCGTTCAACAGAATTTCGTTCACGCGTTAAACGCGAGACTTTAAATATCTCTAAACGAGAAATGCGTGACTTGGACCACTTTCGCAATCGTCGGCACACATATGGAAATAACAAGATATTCAGCACAAGTGTACGTATATTTCGCGGAGATGGCAAAAATATTTAATTAATCGATTATCCATTTAAACCTCGATGTCCGGTGAGACCGTATTTGGCACTTGTAATACACTTAAAATAACTGCTCATGCCGTATAACTAACTTTTTATTAAATCTGTGCACTTTTGCAATAAATATCTCGTAATTTCTATACGTCTTCGAACTGGTTTCAAATTGTACCGATATAATCATGACAGACGTGTCTCGTTAGAGCGCTAATGGAATCAGAAAATGATCGGGTATCCGTAATTTATATTTTTCAATAACGTTGCGCTCTTACGCGTTTACGTTTAATTACGTTTCGATGCTTGGTCCTCGATGAGTCGGAGATCTCGAAATACGCCGAGTTGAACCTAAACGGCGCTTGACTGAGAAAACATTGGTTACACAATTGCTGTAACCGGTTCGTAGAAAACACACCCTGAACGTTGCTCCGCGGAACATGCGCCTCTCGCGTGTAATTGCGCGCGTTATGCAATTCCGCTCGAATTTTTTGTCCAACTAATCTGTGAAATGCATCGATGATTAGCCACGGCACCTCTCTTTACAAATCGCGTTGACATCAAAATAACATGCATATAAAATCGGCTACTTGATGGACCTATTTATTTATATTTACACGATTTGGTATATTAGAAGCGAACACAGTTGGTTTCTAGGGTCAATACGGTTCATGGGCCAATATCCATCGAAAATGGAGGAAACGTTTCGTAACGAGTGCCTTAACGCGAACCCAAACTCGTAATAGAATTTCCAGTTACCACGAAGTTCTGTACGATTCAAATTTTTGTATCCTTGAGCCCGTTCGCGATTTCCATAGTCCCGCTATTAACAATTTATAATAAAGCCTAACGCAGACCGGCGTTCGTGAAAAGTAAACGAAACGTGTTTTGATAAAACTTTCGTTCTCTATCGAGTTCTATCAAACTCGAGCTTCTCGTCGTTAAACCTTGAAGCTTATCCTTTTTGCAGAATCTCTCCAGCACTGATTTGCGTTATTCCAGAAGAAGGCCTAACTGGATGTTATAATTTCAGAAAAGAGACCTATTCTTGCTTAGCCGAAGCCAGCATTCACGGAAAATAGAAGAAACGCGTTTCAATGAAATCTCCATCGACCGCCGCCAGTTCCGTCAGAATCGAGCATCGGCCTCTGCTCGGCTCTTCCTCCTTATCAATCGAAGCTTTTTCCGCGGCAGCCGACTAAATATTCGGAATATTACGCTGTTCTCATCCGCTTCTCGTTCTGTTATTGTTCTATATTTAAACATGAAACTTTACCCCTCGGCAGCCAGTGCAACAATTATTATATACATAAAAGACGCGCTCATACGTAATGGCCGTTCTCGCGGACAAACACGAGAGATATTCAATAAGGTGCATGACACATCCAAGCTTTGCTCTCTCCCCTGGTGAAAACAGAGACAGAGATAGAGAACGGAACGGAACGGGCCGCGCTATCTTGGACATTCACATCGGTTCAGAGGTCAATCAATTGGAAATGAGAGATGGCGAGAAAAAGGTTGGCGAAGAAGGCGAGAGTGCGGTGGCGAGCGTTGGAAACCGGCCGTTAATGGTCAGCTGCGTTATAATTGAAACCGGCGGTTTTTATTGTCGCAATTATTCTCGTACGGTTAATGGACTTTTTTTACGAGACGCACGAGAGAAATTTGTTGGTACGCGGCAGGCACGCTGCTCGGACGATCCTCTTCCCCTATCGTCCGATGAAATTCGTGCGAGGTCACGGAGAGTATCTCAGGAAACACGTGGAATTAGAATCACATCGATGGTTCGTCGTTTCTGTGAAAATGCCTTTGTCCATCGTTCGCAGATGCAGCGCATGAAATCGTAAACGTCCTATTTTCTAAGATGTTCTTATAGACATCTTATAGATACCTTCTCGTTCTCTGGTTATTATATCAAGGACTGGCGATGTACGCGCGACGTACAAAGCAAGATCGAATTTTAAGCTGTCGAGGCTTAAGTGACTCGAACAAATAATTACGAAGGAGAATAAATAATTTACGTTACGTTACGTTTGGTAACGTGATCGAAGCCAGAGAGATTCTATGGCTCGAGCGAGAAAATCCAAAATAATGAAATAACGTCGGAGGTGTCTTCTTCCAGACAATCGAGTTACATAACTTGTCAAGTATACGTAAATTTGCCTGATCATAACTAGACAGAGTCATAGAAATGTTGGAAACGCTTCGTTAAAATAACTGGATTTATGTATGAGCTGTTGGTGAATCATAATTGGGTTAAATTTGAGTAATCTGCGGGACGCACGCGGAACTTTAAACTGGTTGCTTGAGTTAATATCAAGAAATTAACCTTTCCGCTGCAGAAGCCTCTGCCAAGAAGCAATCATACGGCATGAATGTACTTACGACGTATACGTGCGTTGGTAATTTTGTTTGAGACCACATTATCTTGTGATCCCATTGTCGGAACTTCTTTGCAGAGGAAAGATTTATCTACGATTAATAAAAATCTATTAAAAATCCTCTTTATCCCCCGTTATCTCGTAAATTATAGGATAAATTAGAAGTTGGATCATTAAATAATATCGTACAACGTACGTGATATATTCATAAAAAGTATCCGTTAGTCTGCAGATACTTTCATAAGCCGCTATAACTTTTATTCTATACTTTCTCTATTTTTTAAATAAATAGATCGTTTAGCTTGTAAGTGGCGCGGGTCCGTTCACGACTCTGAAAAAACACACTGGTCTAGTTAATTTAACAAAAAAAAAAAAAAAAAAATATTATGTAAACGTAATGTAAATGACAAAAGTGTATTTACAGTTACTTAAACATACAGAGAAAACGGACAAACTACGTAGACATCAACAGAACTTTTCAATCGATAGAAACGCGAACACGTCGATATTTCGAAACAAAGGAGAACACCACTTTCGAAATAAACGATCCATAATGCCTCTTGAGAAATGTTGTTCGAGAGTGAACGTTACTACCACACCGCATTTCTACCGAATCGTGTTTCGGCAAGGCTGTTTAATATTTCCACGAAACAATATCTATCATAGGACCACCCAGTGACGAGACGTTATTTTGCCAACACTCTCTTGTTCGTCACAGCATTAATTTACGAGCTTGTAAATTCCGACTTCACGACCGCTTTGAAAGCAGTCGCGACGCGACGCCTCTATAAAGTTTATTTCCGGTTCTTTTACGAGAGAATCGCTGCGACGCATAATTAACTGAAATCGCGTGCGTCGCCCATCGTCCCAGAAATTACGTTTCCCGAAATTGATGATCCGTCGGCCGTTCTACTAATAATTCATCGATTGGAGCTGGGTAAGACGATCGAGCGATCAACTGATCTGTTGGACGAATCCTTGTATTCACAAAAACATTTTTGTGAATGACTACGTTATCTGATTTATGCTTTGTAGCTCGGTTGCAAGTGAGGAAACGTAGCTGCCAATGACTCGACATATTCAACCAAAGGTCAGTTTACAATATCTCAGACTTCCATGGGGTTTGGTGAAAAACAAGAAATAAACATCAGGCTGAAATACAACAGGGGTCACGAAATACGACTGACCCCAGAAATTATGGGCGCATAATTGGATCCCTTTTTGGCTCCGAAGATACGCGCGTATGGCTAGATAACAGTATCCTACTAAAGCATAAGAAAAACCATAAAGTTGGTAAAAAATATCGATCAAAGTTGGCCTATCTGGAAAATAAATAACTTGTTTTCTATTGAAATCGATATTACCGGAATGTAACATTTTTCCTTTCGTTACCATCTTTCTCTGCAATATCTGTATTATCGAGCATATTTGTTGATCATATTTACGAACCCTTTCTTTTACAAAAGTTTATTAATAGATTACAATTTTACAAAGTACACGAATATTTCTCGCGCGCTCTGCCGCGTCTTTCTACGTTATCGATTTACAATACTCGATCAGCTTAATATTACCAATTTAATCACATCGTTTGGTCAGATTTGAATTTTCACCTTGGTTTTCCAAGTCTATTGCGTATAACGTAGCTAATAATTCTAAAACCGCGCACGAATTTTTCAACGACCTAGCTTATTAATACAACGAATAATAACGGACTCTTGAAATACTTTTACGTACTGCGCGACATACACCGCCATCAAAATATTATCTCGCAGCTCCTATGTACATTTTCACGATATAATCGTGATCGAATCGATATAATCGAGTCTTATCGTAGCGCTAATGAGATCTGAAAATATTTCGCAACAACAGGCATAATGTAGCGTTCGAGAATAGCGTTTACGGCTTGCTGGCTGTACCTACCCTCGATATTGGTCACGATCTGGCAGAAAAATTGGCACCTGTTCTACAACTCATAAACGCGATCTCGTCGTCAATTGTCAGCTTCATGCAGGAATCTCTTTTAGCCTGGTAGCCAAAGATTTCTTCGCAGCCCTTAAATATATACGAATATAATATAATTTATTTATAAAGCAAAACGACAGCTACACGAGTCAGTAAACAAAGAAATACTCACGGGATTGACAATATGAGTAACGAGTTGGCTCGCCTCCTCCTGGTGAACCGATTAAACGGCAATCGGGCTAACAAATCTGGTCAACAAATTTCCACAATTCAAAACAGTTGAAAAAAAATTAACCTTTTTATAATCAACAACCCCCTAGAACCTCCATGTATCGTTAACTTTTGGCCTCGTGTAGACTGTTCTAAAACGCCTGCCATAATCGAAAACAGTGAGGAAAGACTGACCTTTTTGTAATCTCCAATTTTTACTTCCCTTCGAATCGATCAATCGTACAAAATATCGCGTTATCTTATCCCGGATATAAGAATACATCTCCGAAGGGGAAACGAAAGAACGAAGGGTCGCAGGTCACGTTCGAAGGGTCGATTCCTTAGGGAGCGGCGTTCTCCGTGTTTGAATCAGCCGGTGAAACTGGCGGGCACATTTTTTCGACGGTGATGGCGCCGCCGTGGCAACGATAACCGATAAGGGACACGAGTTACACGCACGATAACCCCGTGGTAACTCGCGCATGAGGTCACGCCGGGGAGCGGCACGCTTTCCTCCTACACGGCCGACTTCGTGGCGTTTATATTTAGATTATCAATGGCCGGCCAGGGTATACCAGGAAACACGGACACGCTTAGAAGAAATCGACCAGGGATTCCTGGAAATCGGAATCCGGATTCGTGATTACGGATACGTATGTTTTCGTACGATGCCCGAAAACTGCTCCCCGCCTAACTCGCCTAAATCATTTCGCTGACTAGTGACGAGCGGGGGCCGCCAGTGAAGATTCAGGCGCGTTCACGTCGTTCGGGCGAATTGATTCGCAGTGACAGATCTGTATTTGCCTTTGATGTTGTTTTGTTCGTTCTCAACGAGAGCTATGCGTACCGAGTAATTCGTATAACATATTATTCAGCAACGGTGTACACAGACAGAGAGGAACCGAATCGAACAATTGTGTTTAGTTAATAGACAATGAGATTTAAACTTCGATACAACTTGAATGGATGATTACACTGATTGCTTGTGTATGTTAAGTGTTTGTTCGATGCTTACACTTTGAATGTTTAAAGCTGTACAATGTTTGCGCGGGATATCTACCGCGTGAATGCTCGAAGATGTACAATGTGCGATGTCTGAGAACGTTCAGTGCTAAAGATTGTTCAGTGTTTGCACGTTACACGAGTCCGTGTTTGCTCGATACGATCCGAATGGCGAAGTTTGTAATTAACGAAAATGGCTAAAAGTAGGAAACTTTAGGATTCATGCTTTAACGTACATCGAAATATTTAGCCGATCGATCAGCTATTCTATTTAAGCCTTTGTCGTCGAATGTCTCCACAACGGCGGCAATTATTGGTTCGAGTATTTACACGCTGCTTCGCCACTAGTGCTTTGATAGTGCTACCAGAATAATACACCGACCGCAAGGGGTTAAACAATACTCGATATTTAACGATAGATAGCTCTAATTGCACGTTCAATACGATTTATTCCTGTTACGTACTAATTTTCTACTAAATATACGTTTCCAGCATGCATCTTGAAACTTTTAGCTAGTACGTTGCAACTCCGTATACACTGTCAAATTAGCTTCGAAACTAACGTAAGTCGTGGTAGTCGTATCTTGTCACAGTTCTAATAAAATTTGAACGTGTCTTATGCAAGGTGTCCGATAACGTATGGTACAACCGGGTGGAGGATGACATTACGTGAAAGAGTACAAGTCGCTTCGTTTCGTTTCTGAGAAAATCGAGTTTGAAATCTTCTCGAGTATACTTCAACTTGGCTAAATCTGCACTGAGAACGGCGGTGAATACGACCGACGATGGTTTAAACTGTGCAAATGAAAGTAAGTCAGAATAAATAAATGTAGAATGCAATTTCTTCGTAAGATACCTTGTCTTCGAGAGAAATAAATTTGAAAATGTATGTATGCGTGTGCATTAGATCAGTTCTTGACCAAACTCTATTTTCTTGAAAATGAGACCTTGTACGTAGCCAAGTTACTCGACAAATCTTCAAGCTCGATTTTCTCAGAAACCAAGCGCTATATGAAAAAAATTCTAAAATATATCTTCGGTTTATTTCCTCGAGTAGAATCGCCCCGCGCCTCCTCGTACCGGCAATTACGGGACACACTTGAGGACGGACATAGGCAAAGACTCAGCGTTCAGACTGTCGATATTTCCAGGTTTTCAACGTTCTCGTCAATATTGACAATAAATATCGTTAGTCCGAACGTGCGCTCACGGTTTTCTGTGGTAAATGCTCAAATTGTTTCGCATGGTAAATGTTTAAACTGTTTTATATGCTAACTATTGGAATTACCACACGAAACCACGGTGGGAAATCGAAACGCCAGTGAGTCACCGATTCTTGTACGCTTGTTCTAACATTCGCGCGGGACGGCTGAACGAGAGCGATAAAAGGCCAGCCGCCCCGCGTCTCTTACATAAAAGTAATAACAACTGTTGGACGCGTGCCGGTCTCTTGGGCCAGTAGCCAGGTCGTAGTAGAGAATCGTACGGCTGAGGCGGGTGCAGCCGCCGCGATGTCCGGTTTTATTCCATCCAGGAGGAGGGCCGCGAATTGCGAAACCAGCTGTTCGAACGTTTGACCCAGCGACACTGATATCGCGTATCTTGATTAAGCCAGTATGTAACGACCTTTGCATTCCCCCGATATCCTGCCACCACGTGAACGCATTGACCGAGAAAGTTTGAAAATGGAATTCACGTGCGTCCCTCGAAACTTCCTGCACGATTTAATGTCCCTGAATTCGTTTGCGATTCAGTTTCGATGTTGTAGCACGAGGAAATCGAAGTGAGAGGTACAAGTAAATTAGCCAGTTGCACAGGCTGTCTCGGTGATCATGATCCGCCGATCGATAAGCAAGTGATTCCATGAGGAAATAAATGGAAAAGGTGAAATAGAAGGTTCTTTACGCGATGCTTGGTCGTCGATAAAATTCAATTTGAAAATTTGTACGTGTGAAAACCTAGTACGTGTGAACGAAGTTAATTACTGATCAGGTAGAAGCAGGTAATACTCGGCGGACTATTCTACGTGTGAAAACGAGTGAAAAACGTGGAATAAAATTTGTTGGTTCAAGCATATTCCGTTCGAGCGTACACTGACATTTTGGCTTTCTTAACACGAGATTGATAGCAACGTATTGGATAATAATCTCGAAGCAGAGTCCCAACCGCGTGCTCGCACGGAATCGTATGATCCCTGTGTAACCGTATTACCCAAATAATTGGTTATCGAGCGAATTCGGTATTCCAGATTTGATAAACTTTCTATTTTGGACGTTGTCTGTGTCCCGGACTCAATACGAGCAAAAATAAAAGTAATAAATTAGAAGCCAACTTCTGGGAACAGCAGACAACGGATAAATCGATGAGATTCGTTCCTTTACGAAACAAATTGCTTATCAGCGTTTGTAAAAAACAAGACAGTGTATTATAATTGGCAATTAAATAAATCGAAGAATCTACACAGTTATATCGATTTAAAAAGCAGTAAGATAATATGAGAGAAAAGAATAAAATGAAATAAAATATAGAATGTAGAATGTAATATAAAAATAATTGGCAATTACAAAAGAGAGAGAAACCGGTTAACGGAAGAGCTGATGAAGGTAAATAGAAAGCACGATCAAACACACACACAGAGAGAGAGAGAGAGAGAGAGAGAGAGAGAGAGAGAAAGTGGGATTTGCGATCAAATTAAAACGAATATCATTCGTTTACCAGTTCGCGGATCGATCGGAGGAAAAGGTAGCACGAAGAATGCGTGCATAAACACGTCTATTAAATATCAGCGGGAAAAAGAGAGGCTTCATAATCGATGAGACACCCCAGAGGGAATTCAGTGACAGTTAAGTCATGGAGAGATTCAGTCCGCCAGCAACGTCGTTGAGGAAGAGAATTAGCCCTCCGATAGCTTGGAATCTTGGCCTCACTAGCAAGGACCCGAGAATTGTCAAAGTAATCCTATTGGGACATCAGGGTGTCGGTAAAACCGGTAAGAATCCAATTTAAGAATTATAATATTTCAAATATCTCAAGATAGTTTACAAGTAGAGTTGACTTTAAGCTTTATTGCAGCTGTCAGATTTTCAAATTGCCAAATCTTTTATTTCCTAAAATCCTAAAATCATTTTGCGGCAGCAGATCTTCAAACATCTTCGAACTTTCAAATAATCTAAATTTTCGAACTGTCGACTTATTTTTAAATTTCTGTATTCTCGTATAGCCAAATTCGAGTTGCCAAATTTCCGAATTTCTGATTTCCTGAGTTCTCGAGTTTCCAAATTTTCAAACGTTCGACGCCTCCACGTGAGATCAATATTACGCGATGATTCTATCTTCGGCAAACACTAACATATTGACGATCGATAGCCCTGGCAGTGCGATTCGCGACGAAACGGTATATAGGGGAGTACGATTGTTCTATCGAGAGGGTTTACAAAGTGGACAGTTTCCTGGATGCGGCGTGGGAGATAACCGATCCTCCAGGATATCTACCACCCCCGTCCGAACTGAAATTACGCTGGGCAGATGCTATCGTTCTCGTTTATTCGGTGTCGGATCGTGTCAGCTTCGACGAAACATCTCGTCTTCGGTAAGAAAATTTATTAATCGCTCCGATTCGAACAACACTGATTGGAATAACGGTGTTTAGTCTATGTAACGTTTCTATTAATAAAGAAGCGTAATGAATTAATAATCGAAGAAGGGGAATATAATTTGTCAAGTGACGCGCGAATATACTAATGAACATAATTAGCTATTTTTAAATCGTTAATCGTTACGTTACACAGGATACGTCGGAAAATATCTTTTCTATAAATTCTCGAGGAATTTTTGAAAGATAAAATTTCTTTAATTTCTTTTCTTTTCTAATTTTCTTTTCTAAAATTTAAAATTAAATAGTTGCGATTAACGCTCGTTCCGAATTAAAAAAAAAGCATTTTTACCAGAAATTCTTCGCTCTCTGTACGCAACTTTCGATACAATCGCATCTCACTGTTTGTATCATGTGTCACAAATATATCTTTAAATATCTACAATTCTGTTTGGTAAAAATTTACCATCAGTATTTCTTACCCGATATTTATTTCAGATTTCTAGTGTCACACGCGAGGAAAACTAGAAAGGTTCCGCCGATAGTAATCCTGATAGCAAATAAAGCAGATTTAACGTACACACCTGGTGAAAGGGTAGTTTCTACGGCAGAAGGACGTCAAAGGGCGGAGGAGATCGAGGCCCACGCGTTTCATGAAATTTCCGTCAGAGAATCTGTCGAACAGGTAACATTAATACCAACAATTCTTATTTTCTTGCCGTGAAAATAATTATTCGTATACCGAGCACCCTTCATCTTGGCCTTTACCTTCCATAATTAGATGCGTAATAATAATAGATCCATTGCCAATGCTGCGTCGATGCGCTTTAACCTGACCTCGAAAAACACATAGCACGTCGATGACATTTTCTACGTTAGAAATGTTACGAACCAACGTGTAGCAACATTATTTTTATAAAAAAAATACTGCTTGGTATCGTTAAATCTTTAAGCATGCAAATCGCAAAGTGTAACATTACGCGATATCGACCGTGCAAGTCGATAATGCGACGACAACGATGCGAAGATAAATGAAAAGCGACGTAAAATAAAATAAAATTTATATATATTTGAACGCGTGTTCGAAAAAAATGGATTCGAAAATTGCGTAAATGTACGTTTTAGTAAAAAACGTTTAGAAAAATCAGTAGTCGTTGACACGGCATTGAGCGGTGCGACGTTGCGTCTCGCGTTATTACGATAAAAACGTCAGCTTTTGACGCAACACTGACATTGACTCTTCTGCCGTACCTTTAACCTTAGGTGGCAAGGACTAAGGCACAGGCCGTCCGACCTGTAAATTATTATCTATGCTATTTATAAGGTAAACAATTACGAGATAACAAACTCATTGCACAAATGCCACTTCGTTTCGTAACGATCTTTCCTCCAAGCGATATACCATCACTCGCATTAGAAGCTCGCATATATTTTTAAAATTCTATTCAACAAAGCCTGGAAAATAAATTCATAAACTTCAATTTATCGGCTATTAGAAATGTTGTTTTCATTTTCGATTATGTCATATTCAAATTCTCGTATAATCGTACAATGAAATTAGTACGACCAAGTTATATACTTATCGTGTTTTTCCCCTGTAATCTTCGTTCGATCAAACGATTCGATTAATTCAAAATCTACGATATAATCTGATATACGTATCTGTTATACGAATTCATTCGGAATATCCTCGAAGATTCCTTTTCTTCCTCGAACGACGGAGGGTCACAGTCACTTCCTTCATTTTCTAAAATTTGGTGGAGAGCCAGCCAGACACAACACCACGTCATCCATCCGACACGAAAGCTTCGGCAGACAAGCGTTTGATATCTCGACGAGCTGAATATTCGTGTAGTCTCGTACGCGACGATATGACATTGAGATCGTTGACGTAACGTCACGCGTCATCGATCGCGAAAGAAAGCCCCCGTCGATCGGAAATCTCGGCTGGAGTTCTTTCTGCTATTACTCGTCTATTTCGATCGCGATAGAACGCGGAGAGAAGGAGAAAGAGAGAGCCAAGAGGTTGGCGAATCGATCGCTTTGTCACGATCGATGCCGCGGTCGAGCCTAATCGCGAGCCTCGTTATTTTTCTAAAACGATTGTTTACTTCTCCGGGAAACCGGTCATGGCGTTTACGCGTGATCGCAGAGTGGTAAACAAAATCTGTATCGTGAAGCGAGCGGAACGCGGGCGATACGGCGGCCATCTCGAAACGATCGTTCCAGCGTTATCGGTATCGTAAACGTGCCTATCGTAATTAAAAATTTGTTTCACAATTAATTATGTGTACTAGGTGGAAACGATATATATGGCGCGGTCGTGGTATCAGGAACTGAGCTTCAAATTTATTCCGATAAGTTTCAGCCCTTTCGGAACAACCTAACGTTCGAGAAACGTCGGAACGAAACGCAACGCACTGTTAAAAATCGATCGAGACTCGAAGAATCACGAATACGTCGTGCAACGATCACGATGACGATGGTTTAGAGATATTTTATTTAATTCTCGCCTTTCGGCACTCTGAATGGTTCTTCCGCTTTACCACCGTGCGTCGTCTCAGCATCGCCATACAACGATAATATTTTCCTCTTACGATACGACACTTAGTAGAATAAATATAGAAACAGACCAAAATTACGTTACGATCCAATGGACGATACCGTGTGTTCTTCTTTGAAGGAATTTCAGGTAGAAGTACGAGCAAGGAAAGGTAAAGAGAGAAAAAAGGGGGTCTACAACTTGTTCTACACGTGTCGCAAACTGTTACACACAAGCACAAATGAAAAAGTGGCATAAGCGATAATGAGACTGCTTTTAAACGTACTTTATGAGAGAAAAATATATATCAAATATAATCGTCATAGCGGTTGAGCAGATAATCCCGCGAGGTTACGTAACGATAGCAGCGGACTGACTCGATTATTTTTATTCGACAGGTCATGGCCGTTTTCACCGACATCTCCAAGCTGTTGACGGAATTGCCGGGCAATTCTGGCCAGCAAACGAATTCCTTCAGGGTGAGAGCCTCCACCGATGGCACCTTGGACGCTCTTCGACGACCCTCGCCTGTTCCGCTCAAACGAAGATTCAGCATTTCCGTTCGAGGAACCCTTCATTAAGCGAAGACAACAAGTTTAGAGCTTAAAACTATGCGCTTTGTAATAAAGCTCCTGTTCTGGTTCTTCGAGTTTCGAGAAATATCGACCGTTCGTTGTCAATTTGTAGTATCCTGGTCGTTTATCGTAAAGTATCGTAAAGGCGTATTTTCTTCATTTTTGGAAATATTTTGGGAGTCTTTTCACTTTGAGAAATATTTTTAGAATCTTTTCACGACATGTTTTTAGATTTTAGACTTTTGAACAATATATTTTTAGATTATTGGACAACATATTTGTGGTCCTAGTCTGTACCGGGCGAACTGCAACGTGCGCTATTGAAACGTGATCAAAAGCCAAAGAATCACAAATATGTCGGTGAGAGATATTTTTCGACCGCTTTATCTTTGAGTTTCACGCAATTTATTAAAAATGCACTATCGGCCAATACGGAGTTTCGAATCGCTATACGTTTCATAGAAATAAAAAATTTAAAGAAAAATCTGCCGATTAAGCGGCAAATAAACGGTCGATAAATTCTGTTTAATACCTCAAATATCTCTCTTACATGTGATATTAATGTATTTAAATTATTGCTGGTATTTGTTGAGTACATATTTAACTGTAAATTATGTCGATGTTAAAATATCCAATGAAATAAAATTTGCACAATAATTATTTCGTAAAAGTATGTATGAATTATAGATTATTCAAATTATTCAAATTATAAGTTATATTTAATGTCTAGTCAATTGTAAAGATTATTGTGCAATTTCTCAAATTCAATCAATAAATAGATTTTCTAAAGCAAATTCGAAAAGTCCATCTTTCACTCTCCTTGTAATTTCCACGAGTTACGATATGTAAAACGTCAAAAATTCAGAAAAATTTCATTAATCATTGGCGATATGAATAAACGAACGTAAAAAATAAATAAACAAGGCAACGCATGTAAACGCTCAAAAATCCCGAGATCTTGAGATCATTTCTTAGAACTTTGGCAAAATTACGCTACCTGCTACGCTATATCTGTCCATATAAAATCGTAAAATCGCTGCAAAGTTTGGGCGAAATCTCGAAAATTGCAACGTCGAAAAATTCCTGGAATATCGCGTCATTTTTCTCGAATCTTCCACGAATTTCTCGAACTAACTTGATCACGACCGGAGCTATTTTTCGAGTTTCGAGCTTCAGAACTTTGCTTTAAAGTTCCTCCACCTTCTCGTTCTCGTTAATTAACAGACGGCGCGATGACCAGTCCTCGAAACAACTGTCCTCGAGACAAATTCCCATTTTAAGCCAATCTTGTTGGAGGAATCAATTGTTTTTCACGCAATCTAGAAAATGTAAAAATCCTCCGAAGCATCTCAGTTAAGAATCAGCCCATCGAGCGTCTCGAATATTCCAACGAGTATGTGGATATGAATGTGTCGACTCGACAAACGTTTTTCTAGCCAAGCTAAAATTTTCATCCCGATCTTTGCATACCAACGAATATATTTTATGCAGTTCTAGCAATCTTTTTGACAAGCCTCTCTTTTTTGGGGGGCCCCATAGCGTTCCGAGGCCCAACGCTTACAGTGACAGTAGCGTCGTGGTAAATTCGAATTTATCCGTGTCTTATTGCCAGCGTGAGAGCCTTCGGATTCTCGTCCTGGATCGCTGCTCTACAACGGGCTACTGTGTTTGAGGCACTTTTCCCAACTAGCGATACAAATTTTAATAACGCTTTATTTTGCGCAAATGGAAAATAAGTAAGAGTTAGATAAAAAAAAATGTCACCTCTTAATCTAGCTGCACGTTGCACTCCGAGATTTAATTCTTTTAAGTTCGCCGTGAGTTCTCTGTAACTCTTCATTCTGATTTCATGTTCCCTGATCAGATCGACATTAACGTTTTTCAATTGCACGAGTCTCTTTCTCATTTCATCGATATTCTCGAGGATTCTTGCATCCTCCAAGCGAATTATAATATTTTTTAGTAAAACTGTATCATTAGCTGCCTCCGCTTGCAATCTGGTATCAATCTCCTTTAACTCTACAATAAATAAATAAATTATCCCCCGGTATTCTCTGAAAGCCATAAAATATATATTTTCTTATCGTTGCACAGCGAATTTCTACGCATTCACGGGAAGCTTCAAATCTACATAAAGAGGACGACCATTTCCTAAGACTATGTTCCATCTTTTCAATTATATTTACGAAAATACGAACTTGTATCGATATATTCGCAATCTAATTGTTACTTTGAGTCACCTTTGACGCGTTCCAGAGCGTCCAGCATCTTCTTCTCTTCAGCCGGAAATGAAACTTCGGAAGAAAGCTCTCGAAGGCCCAAGTACAAGGCTAACGACTGAACGATGTCGCCAGCAAATGTAGAATCTTCTGTTTGAATGGTTACCTTTCCCGTTGCGTCTGCCATGAAACAATGAATCTTGTCGTCCCTCATGCCACGAAGCCACATTTCAATACCTCCGTTATTTGGTTTGTCTTCCTTAATTTCGAACTCTTCCAGAAGGATGAGACTTTGATTCAACCAAAGGGCGATCCTTTGAGGTCTCTCGGCAAACTGATTAACCGAAGAGAGATATATACGTAGATGCGTATATGCGTAGATAAGTTAAAAAAAAGTAAGCAGATGAAAATGAATGTGAATTTTCAACAAATTGAAACTAATACCTCAGCTGTGACGCTATTCTTCGCAAAGTCCTCCGCAATATGTGCGGGCCGTTCGATGATCTGGTACATGCAAAATCTAGGCAATTGGCGCGTCATTTCGAACACCTTAAATGGAGTGAAGAGATCAGGATAGAAATTGGAACAAATTCGTTTTATATATCGAAATAAAATTTCCAATGAAACTTCATTCGTCTGAATTAGTCGGGGAACAAGCAGTTCAAACGCGTAATACGATAGGAACTATCATCAACTATCCATTGTCGTTTGTTCGCGTAATAGGAGCTCACGTTTGGATAAATGAATACAACTAGAAAAACTTCCGGTAACGGGGCATTAGCTAAAATTTCGTAAATAAATAAATGAAATTCTACTCTACTAGAATACTGTGCGATAGAACGTTTTGTAAATGCCCCTTGCTTTATATGGTACCTGTAACAAATCTGCAGCGGCTGGACCAACGCATACTTTAACGTGCATATCGACAGGGGCATTCTTCGGAGGACGAAGCTCTATTTCCAGCTCCCCTTTAGGTCTGCTCGGATGAACAACGAGAGTCTCGCCTTCGAACACTCCTTCGGTGAACACTATCGCGCAATACATCTTGGACAGAGTAAATGTACGATATTAAAATTTATTTCGTCTAAAAATGATGAAAGTGTGTATCTTTTACGTTTGATGCTACGAATATGAGAAATGTCATAAAGATAAAGAAATAATTGTTCTCTGCATCGAACGTTCCGAATTCTTTGCTATTTTACTGTACTGTGAAAACGTCAAAGAACATTGTAAAAAGACGAAAATTAGTTTTATGCGAGAACCGATCGACTTACGAAAAGACCAGGTCCAGACGCAAGGGCAACACGAGCCGCGCCATTGCAGGTCATCAAGCTCACTGCCAATTTCGTTCCATGGAACATATTCGGAACAGACGCGGCCCTCTGCCTAAGCTCCATTTGAAGGATCTGCCTTTTCGCCAATAAATCGCGCATCGCCTCGCCAGGTTCTGGAGTATCCATCGCGGAACCGGAACCATAGCCGCGCACTAACATATAATTCGAAAAATCTTCCTGTCAATCTCTTTGGCCTATCACCGTACGCGTATATACATATTCTATCCTACCCTCGCCAATAGAGGACACTACGACTAGATCAGATTTGCCGATTCTTCTGTAATCAGCTTCCACGATTCCAGCTATCCCGGCGGATAATTGAATTTTAAAGATTACTTCGCCGCTATTGGACGACCTTGCGTCCACTTTTCCGTTATTCCAACCAGTTATGACTTCCGGTGCGCCGTCTCCGTTCAAATCAAAACTCCTCGTGACCACCACTCGATGCTTCGACTGAAAAATTGATGAAAACGAACGTTCCTACGAGCTAAGTTCGATCATCGTATATCGATCTCTTTCTTGGTACTTGTATTCTGCAATTTAGACTGACCTTGACACGCCACAGTCTTTGAGTCATTTCATAGACACCAAGAGTCCCATTTCCTACCGAATAAACGAACCTTCTATTAGGTAGGCCGGTTAGAGTGGTAATTGAAGCTGTTTCTTTAGCTTCCCAGAGCAGATTGTCTTTCTTGTACACCTTTATTTCGAAATCTCTGGTCCCAATGACCAACTAAATATTGTTTGTACTTATTAGAGAAGAATCTTTTTGTTAGGCTTTATTTCCTATTACAATTTACCTCGTTTTCGTCATCTCCGTCGAAGTCAAAAACGGCTAATGAAGTTACAATACCTCCCAGTACTGTCCAAAATATCTCTGTGCCTTGCGAGTCTAAAACTGTTATCGAACTATTGCCGCCAACGATTGCAACTTGATTTGGAAGCCAACTTAATTTGCCAACGATTATACATCTTGCACCATCGGACATCTAATAAAAACGATACAATTTATTCGAGTTTTAGTACGATGAGCAAACCTCGGATTTTTATGCAAATTTACATATATCCAAGCAACCTAAGAAGCCTAAGCACGGATCATCCATTAAATATTATAACAAGTAATATACTTCGTATATTTTATGCATTTTTGCATATTATATGCATTTTATGCACCTTTAAATTTCAAATGAATGCGCAAGTATAATAATCGCAGTACCTCTTTGTAAAAAGCATCAGAGTTGTCTTCTATGTGATAGGCCAAAATATGAGATGCAGTTCCGATTAGAAGAATATCTCTCTCGTCGTCACTAAGTCGACCAGTGCATAATGCTGTAATCTGATAATATGCAGTAAATTGTAGTAAAAGTTAGTTTTTATTAGTATTTTTATAATTATTTAATTAATTATACCTCGGTTCCTATCTGAAGTTCCGCGAGTTCTCCGCTCCAAGATACTTTTCTGTCGGATTGTTCGTGTTCTTGGCCGGTTATTTGTGGTTGCCTATGAGGGCTGTGTACCAAAATATTTCCACCGTAAGTTGCAGCCGCTAGGCAAGCATGAGAACCGTCGAATTTACCGGAAGTTACAAGGCCAGGCTCCACGTGTTTTTGAATATTTAGAGAAAATGCTGCCATTTTAAGATCAGCTTGTATGGTAGCACATATTCTAACAGCATAATGGCACAACAGTTTGTGGCCTTGTTCATTGGGTGGCAGATTATTGATCTCTCCCTGCCCTACCTATCTGAACTTTACCTGATATAGTGAACTGTACACATAGGAAGATTATACAATTGTAACAGTTGACTTTAACAAGTATTATAGCACATTAATGTATGTATGTTGCATTATAAAAAAATTTTCGTCCGTTATAAAAAGATGTTATTAGTTGGAACGATAAAGCAAGAGATAAAGAAAAAAGTTTAATTAAATCATAGAATTTATTCAGGAAAAGATACAATCATAGCTTTTGTAACTATAATTACGAAAGTACATTGTAAGTTTATAAATAAACGGTTCCCGCACAAACACTCTTCGAGGCACCACATACACTTCATCTGTTACTGTCTCTGGGCACTTCCTCCTGCACCCCCAGCTTCTGGATTTGTTGCGGACGATAGAACGACAAAGATCAATGCGGGGACAATGTACATCCACTGAAATTCAAAGCGATAATGTATAAACTGAATTTGAAAAAATTAAATATACAAACATCGTTTAGAACAAAAAGCTTACATATCTTGCGAGGAAAGATCTGTTATCTTTCGCGTCTCCTCTTTCTCTTGCTTCTCTTTCACGTTCAAGTTTCTGAATGTATGTAGCAGTGTCTGGAACTGGTCCACCATCAGGATACTTAACGATAATGCTGGTTGTCCACATATTTGTAAACGGACTTTCCGTACTACAAGGACCAGGCGACGATGCACTCACAACTATTGGCTCAGCCGCGCTATCCAGCCAGATTGTTATAACATCTTCAAGATCAGAGCCGAGAAGATAACACTACGCGTGGAGAAAACATTATAAGTCGTATATATATAGATGTATATGTATATATAAAGTGAAAGTGTAGTCAGAGTAGCAAGATTACCGCAGGTACAGAAGTTAAAAATGTTATTTCATTTCCTGAAGAGGTCCGAGCTACTGCTTTAAGTCTGTACTTGCCATCGTGTTTAGCAAGGTTTTTTAATTCGTTTAGATGAGATTGTAACAATCCATTTTGTCCAACAACAGAAGCACCGCTACGAACACTTGACACTGTGACGTTACCTCGTTCTATAAAAATGGGCTCCGGCTCGTCGTTAAATGCGTGCCACAAACGTAATTGTAGCCAGCCGTCATAATCGAGTTCGCTCTAAAATTTTAGTGGCTGTTTAAAACACGATAAATATCGCACATTAGAAAAATTTGGAAGGTGTACTAACCCCACGAGCTAACGATGATACGCTGACTAGCAAACTTAGAAAGATATATATCGTTTGCATTGTTAAAATTATTTATTTTCTACGACGTATAAGAAAATCAAATCAATCTCATTTTATAACATTAACGCATTTTACAATTTATTTATCGAATAATACTAATGGAATGTGCGAATTTCTGCACTATGGTGCAAGTGCTTTGACAGTCAGTCTACTAACGTTTGATAGGTTTAGATATTTATAACCTTAGCATTTAGTAATTAGTTTTACTGAATATTCTGTTGAAATTGTTTCGAATTTCTTATCGGATTTTATTTCTCTAAATTTATTTTAAAAACTCATTGGATTTTAAAGTTAGGCTGTGCATGACAGCGTAATTGTTTCTGCAATTTCTATTTTTATTGGCTAGTCTCTAGTATATATTTATAAAGTTTATATATTTCAACAAAGTACTATACTTTCCTCGCCAATCATATTACGTATACTGAACAGCTTACAATGTTACTATAGTGATATAATTCTATAGTGATTTTTCTCTAACTTACTATATTGGCGATTTAGTGATATGTTACGGTAAGTAAAGCGGTATTGCTTTTTACAATATACTTCGAACAAAATTATAAGACCATTTTATAAAATATTTAATAGCTGAAAGTAATGAAATAGCATGAGTTTGTATTACTTTTATACATTAAAAAGGGATAGGTTCATGTAAATTTTAAAGAACGTAAAAATCATATCATAGCGAGTACAATGTACGAACATACCATCTAGATTATAGGCGGTACCTCATAGTCCGGTCTTGTGATCTCGACAAGCATATAATATATCGGAACCTAGGAAAAAACCGACCGAAAATTGAGTGGTGTCTAGTTGTGAAAAATCAACGTGAAAGACAAGAAAGTTCTTGTTCTGCGCATGCCGTGACGTGTTATGAATGTTCAGACAGGACAGACTCGTTATAACCCATCTCTGTCTATTTCGCAAGAATACGGATTTTGTTGACCTTCTATGATAATTTTACAATTAGACACGAAATCATATAAAATTGTCAAGAAAGTCGTATAAATAAAAGTATTCATCTCTGTAGAACTTAAGATCTTTATTTAAATACTTGCCACGCTAATAATAAAGCGGGTCAACGTTCCATGGGCGCCAATCCATCTTCCTGCTTCCCGAAAATTCATTATATTTCTGTAACGATTGAAATTGAAGTGCTTGCGAATTGGGACTGCGTAACGACATGACGACTGTTGTTGCTAATTTCAAAGGATAATATTTCGAATCTAGGCACTACTATCAAATCAGCTTCTGGATTAAAACATTAGCTGTAATACAAAAACGCGCAAACCCGTTCAAAAGCCTGAATGAACAGATCTAGGGTTTTTACCATTAATTCTTCTGAACGTAGAGGTGTTACTACCGTAACGGAACGAAACATTGCGCAACGATTACCCTTCTAGAAGAAGTTGGTATACCGACTCGAGTCGAAAAATGTAATTAAGTGCAGGGGCGCTATGGAAAATCGAGGCATTTATAGGAAGCTCGTTGTTGTAGGAAATATAGTCTAAATGAACGGAATGTAATACAGACCCAGGTTACCGCTGTTCCTGATAATCAACGTTTAAATTCGATAGGCGTTCCGCGGAAAAGCGCCCTTAGCTACCGACTCCTTCGCATCTGCTGCAAGCTAATCTATATTATATCATTTGTTCGTGCCATATCGTATATGCGCAACATCGCTTTATACGAAAATCGATTTCAACTTTCCTTTAAAAGTGAAAATAAACGCTCTCTGAATCATTGCAACAAGTTGCCGTTCGTCATAATGTGTCGAAAGAAGTTGAAACGATAGTATGTTCGTATCCTTCTCTTGAAACTAACAGCTTATATATTATAATATTTAAACTTATTTTACGAACTGAGAAAATACATTAAACAAATACTAAAACCGCTATATTCTATGAATAAAAACTCTTATATAATATTAATGATAAAATACTTATATTTCGGATAATATGAAAGTTGGTTTTTAATATCTTTCTAAAAGTATAATCAAAGCAATAACATTTAATCTAAAGTTCTCTTTAAATTAAGTACTTAATATATTATGCGAACGAACTATCGCTATAATCTCTTAATGTACTACAATTTTTAACAGGTTTTAAAATAACATCGTCGAAGTAGTGTCTTGATAACTTTTGATCTATTGTTCCACGAATAAGTGAAAGTTTACCTAAAATAGTTTACCAGTAGTGACGCAAGGTCGATCGCCGTAGTTGAAACTGTCTTTACCGATGTAAGTATGAGTAATCGTAGAAATCGAAGTAGTCAGATGATTTATAGATACCACGATAACGCAGTTGGGAATCGTCCGTGAGTGGCATTACTTGAACGCACAAATGGGCGGAAATAATTGTAAAGGACTTCTTCCAGGGAGCTCCAACGTTACGTCTGGCACATCCGTCAAAACAGGTGATAATTACATATCTTTTCTCTTAAGTTACAGATTCATAATTATATATGACGTTATTCAATAATACATGGGATTCTATATCGGTGTTTCTATTTATTCGATGCATACCAAGAGACGAAGTTTCCTTATATCAACGAAGAAAATTTTAACTTGGAATATTTAACTTGGAAAAAAACAAAGAATTTTTTGTTATTATCTAAATTTAATTTAAATATTAAATTTAAGCAATTTATATATATGAAATTCTAAGTCGTGATTTATGTATGTAAATAATTTAAATAAATATACATAGTTACTGTCAGAATATCGACTTTTCTCTCGTACACGATAAATGTAATTAAGGATGGGTTTTTACGTTCGATAATAAATGATTACGGATGTCAGATAACACATATATAATATTTCCATATTATATATATCCTAATCATATTTCCGTATGTATTAACGTGTTTAAAATACTAGGCAAGATAATTTGTTGCAATACATTAAAATAAGTTAGAACGCATTGCATGTGTTACAATATCTTGTTTTGCAACATCAATGGTTTTATGTGTGCGTGTACTTGAAGAATCCTTCGAACAGTTTTCATTATACTTCTCTTTATGACAAAAACACCATTTCAAAGTTACAATTCACTTAATGACAAATCTATAAATGTTTAAGTAACATTGACGAATAGTTGCGGTGAATAATAGCAGTACGACTTGACAGTATGCGCTCATTCATTGCGAAACAATGTACGAAACTATCGTTTAACTCAATGTTTCACGTTGGTGGGAAAATAAATAACGGAAGAATGTCAGAATTACAGAAAAGGAAAATTCACGTTTGTAGTGAGTGTAACAAAGAAATTGAAGATATTAGGCGGTCGTATAATAAAGCAAAATGTTGTTGCAGTTGTGAGTTAAGGACTTGCCATTTGCACGCCAACGTATCTAATGAAAAATCTAATGAATCTAATTTATGCAGCTATATTGACATTTAGAATATTTAAAAATATTTTACCAAATTAAATAAAAAAAAAAAAAAAGAAAATATTAAATCCATCCCAATTACAAATTGATATAAGTAAATTTTTGACTTGAATAATTTATATTTACTTAGGTAAACCAGAGAAGTACGACTATGTTGAAGATGTGGTGTGTAAAAAAGCGGATATCAAAGAAAATGAAATGAAACTGTTGCCGCTTGGAGAAAGTGGGGCAAAAGTCTTGTTGATTAAACAAAAGGGAGAATTACACGCTATTGGTACAAAATGTACGCATTACGGAGCATTACTTCATACAGGAGCACTAGGGGATGGAAGAGTAAGGTGCCCATGGCACGGTGCATGTTTTAACATCAAAACAGGAGATATAGAGGATTACCCAGGATTGGATTCCTTACCATGTTTCCAGGTAATTTAGCGAGCAGATATGTTTACTTTCAATCTTGATAAAATAAAATTTTAATTTTAATTAAACAGGTAAATGTGGATGATAGTGGTCTTGTACGTGTGAAAGCGAGGCGTAAGGATTTAGAATTCAATAGAAGGGTCAAGAAGATGCACGAACAAGATCCCAATAATAATACTACTGTCGTAATAGTCGGAGGTGGCCCAGCAGCTGCAACTTGTGCAGAAAGTTTGCGACAGGAAGCCTTTACAGGAAATATTATTATGGTTTGTAAGGAGAACACAATGCCATACGACAGGGTAAAGGTATCCAAAACATTTGATATAGACATTGAAAAAGCAGTTTTGAGACCACTTTCGTTTTACAAAGAGCATAAAATTGAAACCAAACTGGGCGTAGAAGCTACAGGTAAAAAAAAGATGAAAAAGTTAACACGGGCTATCTTTCTTTTGGTATCAAATTTTATAATAGAATTCATTACAGGATTAAATACAAACGACAATGTTGTTCATTTGAGCAATAACGAAAGATTAACGTACAATTATCTATTTATTTGTACTGGAAGTATGGCCAGAAAACCTGATATACCTGTTAATCTATCTAATATTTATGTATTAAGAGACTACACAGACTCGCATGCTATATCCTCCAAATTATCATCAGACAAACATATTGTAATACTTGGATTAGGTTTCATTGGTATGGAAGCTGCTGCTTATTGTGTAAATAAATGTGCATCTGTTACCATCATAGGGAGGTCTACAGTTCCATTACAGACAGTTTTTGGTACAGAAATTGGTAACAGAATCAAACGCCAGTTTGAAGAACAAGGTACTAAAGCATATCAATAATATCCAGGTACTATACTGTATCCGATTTGTATCAAGTTAGGTAAAAATTAATCAATATTGTTCTTTCAAGGTGTTAAATTTATATTTGAACGTAATATCACGCAGTTTGTTGCAAAAGACGATGATAAGGATGCTGTAGGTACAGTCGTACTTACCAATGGCGAAGTCCTTCCTGCTGATATAGTGATCATTGGAATTGGATCTAAATTATATACAGACTGGATAAAGGATACTCCTATCAAAATGTTACAAGATGGCAGTATTATAGTGGATAAGGTAGATCGTTGTTCAACAGTGGATGAATCGAAGTATCAAATTTAGGAAACATAAAATTCTATGTATAATTTCAGTACTTGAAAACAAGCGTCGAAAACATATATGCAGGTGGTGATATAGCGTATGCACCGTTATTTGGTTCTGACGACATTTCAGCTGCAATAGGTCACTATTCATTGGCCCATTACCATGGTAAAATAGCAGCATTAAATATATGTGCTAAAACTACTGCCTTAAGTACCGTACCATTTTTCTGGACAACACTATTCGGAAAGAGTTACAGATATGTTGGTACGTTACGGCTTTTACGTATAATGCATGTAAAAGAGAGATGAAACGTTATATCGTCATGATAATTATTGAAAATTTCGCAGGATACGGAGAACCAGAGAAAGTAAGAATTTATGGTTCCCTAGAGAACTTGGAATTTTTTGCGTATTACATTAAAGATGGTAAAGTTATCGCTATAAGTAGCATCGGAGCAGATCCTATAGCAGCGGATTTTGCAAATTTCCTGCACGAGGGAAACATATTAACAGAAGCGGAGGTTAACCAAGATCCATTCGGTTGGATAAGAAATAAACCGAAGGATCTAGAGACTAGATTCAAAACTGAAACTATCGTAGGTCCGTGAATCGAGAACGTATAAAAAATTGTTCAAATGAAATTCTCGTACCAGGACCTTGATATCGAACTCTATAATGCATTTCATATTTGTATAATCTATTCTTTTAGAATTTCTAAATAAGACCGAGCCTAACGTAATACTATGTTTAGCTTTTGTACAATTATATTGTAGATACATCATACATTTTTATTTAATACAATTCTTTACTTTGAACAAAACAGCAACCAAATTGTAACTAATTAGAAAATAAATATTAATCCCAAGATTCAGCCACTTTCAAATGACCTAACCGATCCATGATAGTGATCTTTCTGTTAAATTTTGCATTTACATCTTCTCTGAATTTTACTAGCAGAGTTTCAAACCTCTGTTGCCTGAGATGTTTCATATGGCCATTCGATTGCTCCGTAGTAAGATAAGGATGCCTTAATATCAACATGTTCGCTTCTTCCCTTTCGATATCCTGTTTGAATTCAAAAATATCCCTCAATGTTGGTTTTTTACGTATACCGTGTTTCCTGTACATAATACAATATTTAAATGAAATTCTTGTTAATAATAGCGTTTACGATAATGCAATCGCAATAAATATAACCCTAGGTCCTAATGTTACGGTAGGTTAGAAATCGATTTGTTTAAATAATGTTTCCTTTGCGGTAACAGCACCGTATTATACGCTACATTATGCGTATACATATTAGTGAATTGTCAGGACATAATAAAAAAAGATATGCATAGCGATCGAATAAGTAAAAGGTAACCTTAGAATTTGATCAAAATGAGTGATTTGTACATACCCACGATATCTATATGGGATATTATGAACTTTATACAAAAGTATACTCGTAATACGCATATCCGTAATACAATTCCCTTTCGTTTCGATATTTAATATTTAATTTTTATTTACTTTGCGTTTATGATGTATTCTCGTGCTAAGTGGCGTCAGCGACATCTACATTATCCTTATCTCGATATCTTAGGCAATTCGCGGTCGAATCTTTGTATCATCGAAGATTTGAATTATACGTATTCAAATAGGAATATAGGATGACAAAAAGTGTATGTATCGTTCTTTAATCAATAAATTTTTCGCGAATCATTTTAGAATATTCTAAAATCGACGTATCGTAAATATTCCAAGGCAAGTATATTATTATTTTTTTATTTATACTCGTAACCCGCTTATTAATTAAAACTTGGGTAATGGGTGAAAGCCAAACGCGATAATAATAACAATAATAATAATAATAATAATAACGATGACGACGACGATGATAACAATGGCGATAAAAATAAAAATAAAAATAATAAATAAATAACGACGACGACGACGATGATAATAATAAATAAAATAATAATACTTTGAGGTAAAGATAAAAATGTTTGGGAAATAAAGTAACGAATTATAACGTTGAGTAGTTGCTTGTATCGATCTTCGTTAACGGATAGGATCGATTTAGGAAGGAAGGGTTGAGAGAAATGAAAGAAATCGTGGTTCCATGAAAGAATTGATCTATTTGATAGCATTTCAAATTTAAGACAAAAAGAAAAGGTGATACTCTTATAATTAATAACAAACACGTTGTCAAATTACGAAGGAGGTTCACACATTCGGTTTCCGCGTTTATACGCGAGGCTTTCGGTTTTCATCACCATTATTTTCTCGTAAGTGTCGTCTGCCTGTCTTTCTTTCTCTCTCTTTCCCATTATTTCCTCTCGCTTGTCTATTTCTTCCTAAATTATACGTTTACATTCGTAAATTGCACTCGCTCTCTCGGCATTGTACAGTATTCAAATATCTCGTTAATAAATGTTCTTCGCAACTAATTTATATCTATATCCTGACTTTCGATATTCGTTAATGGCAAGGTGCATGAAATTAAACGGAAAAATAGATATAAATAGACAATAGACAGATAGACGGACATAGATATAGACAGAAGGACAGACAGGCAGACAGATAGATAGGCGAGCAGATAAACTACACGGACAAATGGTGGACTACGCTATTCAATAACTGTGGCTTTCCTTTGAAACGATCTACGCGCATTAAATCCCTCTGTTGGTTTCACTTGTTTCCTATATAAATCGAATTTGAAATCCTTTCTATTCCGACACCCTTATTCAACCCCAGTAAAAAAAGAAAAGAAAGAACGTCTTCGCACTCGTGCACACGTACAATTGCGTAACGTCGTATCGTGTCGTATTAGAAATCTCCCTTTCCCTTCTTCGTCACTCTCGAACATGTCGATTACGCTGTCTCCACCGTTTTGAACACTTTTATTTCTATTAGGGGATGCTGGGTGCCAGACTCGCCACTCTTTCCGCTAAGGATTATCATACAAAATAATTAGAAAAATGTACAAAAATTCATAAAAATAGTAATAGTTACACAGTACAAATTACATCTGGGTAATTAGAGTAGTGTGATCGAGAAACGAGCATGAAAAATTACGGTTCCCTACTAATATTACATTTTGTTCTTTTTTTTTTTTTTTTATTCGTGTGTATGTGTATGTGTGTTTCCCATTTTTTTGTCGTCGCTTTTTTTCCACTTTCTTTCCACTTTTTTCCATTTTTTTTTTTTTCGTTTCTTTCTTCCTTTCTTTCTTTCTTTCTTTCTTTCTTTTATTTGTTAATTGCCGCCGGTTCCAACGAGTGTCGATCGCTCGTCCTCCATAGTCATGGGAGGGGAACGCCTCGTGGAATGATTTAGGCGCGTGCTAATTATCCATTATTCGCAAACTAGTTACGTTGTTGCACGCGTACATACACGCTTGATCCTCGCATACCTTCCCGAATTTTCATCTTTCCAACTTTTCATTCTTACGTATTAATTAAGTTTTCTTCCCAGAAAGATCACATTACATACATGTACACGTATATCAGCGCAAAGTGAGTTTTGCTGTACTCCTATTGTCGTCGTTTGCCCGCATCAACGTCAAATTAATCTATCGCGATCTTCGATCTTCGATATCAGAGGAGAAGGGAAATTTTGAACTTTGATCGATCGAACTAATTTCACTTGTTGGAAAATGAAATTTTCGTTGGAACGGTATCGTATAGAGTAACATTTCGCTACGAATAGAGAATAAGAGTGAACAAGAGTGAACAAGAGTGAACAAGAGTGAACAAGAGTGAACAAGAGTGAATAAGAGAGAGAGAGAGAGAGAGAGAGAGAGAGACGCGGATGGAATAGAAGCAAACGATGAAAATACGAGTACAACAGATCGAATATTCGCTACGTGGCACGACACGTGTATCCACTTCATTCTCTAAACGTGATCTTAATTTTACTAATGCCACAATATGTAGTGACCACACCGTACCTTGCGATGTGGACGTAGTACAAACAGTCCCGATCCTTCTGAACCAAACAATACGGAGGAAGCTTACGGAGAGCCAGCCGAAATCCTCTCTAAACTCTCTAGATTCTAGACGACCGTTCGATTCGGTCGCTAATATACATGTAATATACGATCGGAAGAGAAAAGGAAGGATTGCCTCTCGTTCCACGCGGTCCCTCGTATCTCGGTTCAAGAGTTGTCTCGCGCGATAACACTTTTCTCTTATATATATATTTTTTTCGCTTTTCTTTTTTTTTTTCGTCTTTTTCTTTCTTTAAAAATCGCTAAAAACTTGGCCTACAAAGTTTTAAAAGAACATAGAGCCGCGTACTCGACAAGGTTGATTCGTGTTCGCGAAATATAGAAAGTTTAGTTAACGATAATAAGGGGATCGCGCGAAACGAAGGCGAACCAGTGCCAGTAACATTGAAAATTCACGGGTGAATTCGAGAGTACCGTTTCATCGATTCGCCGATCGAATCGATCGTCGTTCCATGCATCCATCGTTTAACGAGTAAAGGAATTCGCCTTAACTCGAATCGACGCGAAACACTCGCAATTCTCTCGAACTCACTCCGTCGCTATTACCGATCAACGACGCGCGCGCGTTCCTCTTCTTCCAGCCGCGATCGTCGCGATCGTTGCGCGTGTTCGCCGTTCGTTCCCGTGTTTATTCGCGTCCAACGATTCGTCGCGCGATCAATTGCGATTAAACGTATGCGAGCGCACACACAAACACATATACACGCATCACGCATCTTCATACGTACACACGTGTACACGTATACAGGCATACATGCATATGCGTACAGATCGAGCACCCACGACACACGAGCTTTCTTTTTCCATCCTTCGCGATTATACGCTCGCTCGAAAAGCTTTCTTCTCTCTCTCTCTCTCTCTCTCTCTCACACACGCGCGCACACACGCACGCACATACGCACGCACATACTCTCGCTCTGTCTCGAGACCGATCTTTTCTCGTCGCGTTTTCGGCTTTGCCGCCTCTCTTTCTTTCGTTCGCTCGCCTCACTGACAACGAATCCCTCGTTCGTCGTTCGCATTAAACGTATATCGATATACTTACGCACCTAGAACGGTACTCTGTGACCAAAAAAATAAATTCTATCGTGTACGTGCGTTGTATTGGCTAAGCTACAATTATCTGTCGCGATCTTTCCAACGATGGATCGCGATCCCACGATATCACGCACGCTCTCTCTTTCTCTCTCTCTCTCTCCCTCTCGTCCAATTTCCGCCATTCGAACGAGAGCCGAACGATTCGAAGAAAATTTGTCGAATCTGATCCTACGATCGCGTACAACCTTCCGTTTAGTTTACGCGGAACTGATCACAGCGTGAATTCGAACATAATCGCGACAAAGAGAACGGAGATCTATCCTGTCTTTTAGCACCTCGCGAAATCTGCCCACCTTGTATCGGGTTTGAAGAAAGTTTCGTAACTTCGCTTCGATTCGAGACATCCTTTGCGTAGATGGACGTGAGTTTGCGCTAGAGTTTACTTTTATCAGAATCGATCGACGCATAATCGCGTGTCCGCGGAAAAACAAACAGATCTGCACAAGATTCGCGATAGGAGAGATAAGCTTTAGGACAAGCGCGTCTTCTTGTTCTCTATCTTGCCGAGAGTGACGCTCTTTCCAATATCTTTTGCGATGATTTTGCGGAAAATCGCGCGGCGCTCGATTCGTTCGAGAAGAAAAAAGGAAAAGGAAAAGGAAAAAAGAAAAAGAAAAAAGGAAAAAGAAGAAGAAGAAGACAGCGACGCGAATTCCCTCGTTTCGCAGCAAGAGTCCTGGCTGGCTCTTCGTTCGAATAACTTCGATCTCGTGCACTTTCGATAACGAGAAGATAACGAGAAGAAGGTTGGATCTAAACCTCTCGACGTAAGAAATATATCGCATACACATAGTAGTATTGCTTCGACATACTTAAATGCTAAACTAGCGCACAAATGCGGCGTTTAAAAGTAGTTGAATGATTCTTACACGATAAATCGATTCGAGCAAGGTAAAGAGACTAAATTTCGTTAAAAATGCTAGTCGAACTTGTGGAGACGGTGTCGGCGGGATACGAACGCGACAGAGAACGATTTATCGTTACGATATCGCGTTCCGCGTTTTTCTCTTTCGTCGAAATTTCTACGAAAAACGTACGTAAGTCGACGAACCTATGTTTAACGAACGATCGGTTAGTTCGTAATAAAATCCGAGAAAACGTGGAGTACGCGGAACGAATGCGATCAAGGGAAAACGAGAACGCGCTCGGTTTGCACCGAGCATTTCCATCGAATGGTAAAATTCGTCGAGCGACGAGCTCTCTAACGACAACTTTCGATCGTTCCTTCGTTCCTGTGATTTCGCTCGGATTTCTCGAAATAATTATTTCCGAAGCGAAGTTCTACCTCAACGCTAGCCTTCCGAAATCTACCAGAGTCTCGGGCAACTGAACCGAATCAAGTCCAGCGACGAACGGTGCAACGTTCTGCGACCGGCAATTTAAGAAGAAAAAAAGAAGAAAAAGATAGACGATTGTTCGTTGCGTCCACGTTTCGCGTAAAAGATCGTTGACCGTGATTTCATAGAGTGAATGATCTTTATTGAAAAGATTCTCGATGGAAGAAAGTATCATGTAGAAAGACAAAGAAGATACGTTTCGTTCATCCGTGAGCTTTGCCTATCGATAAAGAGAGAGTGTGTAACTATTTTATATAAATCTACAGGCGAAAATAGAGAGACGAACCAGCGCAACCGTCAAATTAGTAATAAGTGGTTTCTTTCACTTAAGCGTAGTTACTTTACTTAAAGTTACGTTAAGCGTAATGTGTACAATATCCTAAGACGTACAGCGCGATTTCCTCTCAGGCGCTGTTCACTCGGATCGTCGTTCGTTCAGTCGGACACATCGATTTTTTTCAAGCCACGATCGAATCTCTATCGTATCCATTAACGTTAACTTTAATACTATAACAAACCAAACGACGAAAACTATTATTTTCCTATGCCTCTTTCTTTTTTCTTCTTCTCTCTCGTATTAGTTTCCGCTCTCCTCTTCTCTATCCCGCTCGCTCCTTTCGTTTTTATGGAAACGTGTAAAGAAACCTGTATACGTACGACTTGCATGGTGAATCAAGTCCACCTCGTTTGTCTTTTCTCGAAGGACCACACGGTGTTCAATGTACTTGCGATCGTGTTTTATAGATCTCTCTCTCTCTCTCTCTCTCTTTCTCTCTCTCTCTCTCTCTCTCTCTCTCTCTCTCTCTCGGTTTATTATCGTTGAAAGATTGTTTCGTTACGAATAAAAGTAGCGTAAAAGTCGAACGTGGATTTGATTCGTGCCAGTTCCGAGCCACTAACGTCTACTTTATATAGATATGTGTAAAAAAAATTACACGACAGAGTGTATATATATATTATATATATATATAAACGTAACTTTCACCGAATGTAACCATGGGAATACCTTCTGTCGTACACTCGATCGAGGTCCTTCGGTTGTATCGGGCTTCGAATCGTTCGACGAGTTTGTAGGAAGCAAGGGAGAAGGATGTGCTACGTGTGTGTATGTATGTGCGTATTTTGTGTAAGAGTGCCTGTATTCGTGTAAGAGTGTGTGTGTGTGTGTGTGTATTTAACCGTATGTGTATGGCAAGCGTAATGCAAAAGTGTGTGAAATGTGAAAAAAAAAAAACAGACACGAAACGATATCGTTGAAGTATGCGTAATTTGCATTTAACCGTAGTACGAATAGAAATTCATTAACAAAACAGAAAAATATGAAATAAGGGAAACCAAGTCAACGTTGCTATATCCAAATACAATAATAAAGTACTTGAAAACTTTCCTCGGTTACAAACGAGCTAAAGTACCCTTAACGTTACCAACGATAATAAAAATGTGTTTAAAAATAAAGATCACCATACAACGATACAATACGCTATTCGCTACAATAACGTGGACAATGTTAAATTACAGGTGAACGTAGAAATAACGTACAAAAAGGATTTCTCGAATCGTGTAAATAGTCTCTAAATCAGTAGGACACATA